>OY253660.1:0-684245 GCA_958009055.1 Choricystis sp. odSpoLacu1
CCTAACCCTAACCCTAACCCTAACCCTAACCCTAACCCTAACCCTAACCCTAACCCTAACCCTAACCCTAACCCTAACCCTAACCCTAACCCTAACCCTAACCCTAACCCTAACCCTAACCCTAACCCTAACCCTAACCCTAACCCTAACCCTAACCCTAACCCTAACCCTAACCCTAACCCTAACCCTAACCCTAACCCTAACCCTAACCCTAACCCTAACCCTAACCCTAACCCTAACCCTAACCCTAACCCTGACCCTAACCCTAACCTAACCCTAACCCTAAAAACTAAGGCCGTCGACAGCTCCCTCGGCAACCACAAAACAGACAAACGTGTCGCTTGGCGGATTGTGAGAGGTGGGAGTGGGAGATTGTGGGGGGTGAGTGTCGTGCAGCTTTGTTGAAGGCAGTGGTGGCGGCAGCGGTGGCGTCGGGCGACGGTTGCTTGCGCACGTGCGGGCAAGCTGACCGACGCCACACTCTTGCCCATCATGCGGGCAGTCTTTGCTTCTGCAACCTTCCCACCCCCCCATTCACACATACCTGGCAGTCCCGTAAAGTGGACCACCTGCGGGTCGGTCCCGCCAACCGGCACCGTCATCGTGTAAACGTAGGCTCCAGTCGCGCTGCATGACACCGGGTTGACTTCATCTTCGTCTTCACATTTCACTGTGTAGTACGTGATCGGGGGATACCCGAGGTAGGAGAACGAGTTGAAGTACACATCTAGCAGACTCACACCTGGGCCAATGGCATCCACCATGATGGGCGGAGTCGGGGCTGCCAGCACAGTGACCGGCGCCGAAGGCGCGGAGCACGCTTGGCCCACCGAATTGGCGGCAATCGAGTAGCAAATGTACTTGGTCCCAGCTGTCAAGTTTGTGAACGATGCTTGCAGAGGGGACGCGGCCACGGGCACAGTCTGCGTGATGACGCCAGCACCAGAACTCGCGCACGTCGGCACGACCGAATTCACATACGGCAGGCAAGACACCAGGTACGACGTCACGGCAGGCTGTCCAAGCCACACGGGCGCAGTGAACGGCACAGTGATCCCATTGGACGTGGCCGACACCGGGGTCTGGATCGTGGGAGCCAGCGGGGGCGACGTCGTGAAAGGCGTGACACACGACCCGTCGGAACACGCGGGGGGTTGAGAGTCGACAGAGGCCAGTGCGCCCGTGACGCCAGGAATGGCGGGCACGACGACTGGAGGCGACTTGACGACGCCAGTGGGGTCGGTGCCAGCAGACAGTGGGGGCGCCCCCGCGGTCGACGTGGCCGCGACGACCGCAGACGACACGACCAACGGATTCACCAAGTCGGGGTTGACCGCGTACCGCGTCCCGTTTTGAAACTGCTGCAGCCTGCGCCGCCCCATGGCCACAGGCGTAACGGGCATGCACCCAATGTCGATGCGCCACACCACGTTGCCGGGCGGGAACAGGCTGACCAGGTCGCCACCCGCCCAGCCGCACGTGTGCACGTTCGGCTTGCCGTCCAGCGTGTCGCGCAGGTGGAACGCCATGCGCCCCACAAACGCGACCTCCTTGTCGACGGCCAGCTCGACTTTCGTCAAGAACTTGCCGGCGGACGGGATGACGACCTGGTAGCCGCCCGCCGTGCACGACGTGTTGACGCCTTGGCGCACGTTTGTGACGACGCTCAGGCTGGGGTCGACGTAGCACACGATGTCGTCCTTGGAAATGGACATGGCGGCCGGCGTGGAGGCGAGCTGGACGTAGGCAGAGTCTGTGGAGGGGTTGGTTGGGGGGGGGGGGGGGGCGGTGAGTGAGGAGGAAAAAACGACCAACGATCTCTCGCACCCCTCCCCTCCACCACAACTCACCACCGCGCAGCTTGTTCTCGAACGCCAGCCGCCCCGCCGTGTACTGCTCAAACGCGATGCGTTGGCTGGCGTTCTTCAGGTCGTACCCCAGCGTGCGGTCCCCAAACTTGTAGGCTTCGCCCAAGCGCGCGCCCGCGACGCCGCTCCAGGCGACGGTTTGGGCGCCGCCCACCAACTGGGCCTTGATGTCCAGCGGGTCCAGCGCAAACAGCGAGTACGCCGACTGGTTGGCTTTGGACACGGCTGTCGCCTTGGCCATTTTGGTGACGTTGGCCAGCGCCAGCAGCTCGGGCAGGGACGCGGCGGCCGCGGTGGTCGCCAGCGACGCCAGCGCGACCACGGTCAGCGCCATCAGGCGACGCTCCATCAGGCAACGGGTGTGCGGCGGTGGGCAAGAGGGAGGGATGCGGTGTGGCTGTGTGTGTGTGTGTGTGCGTTGGTTGGTTGGTGGCGCGGGGTCGGGGGAGAGAGACAGCTCTCTCTGCGCGTCGCGCGACGCGCCTCTCCCTGCCTCTCCCTCTGTCAGCGTCTCTGGTGTAGGGTGGCGTGGCGGCGGTTGGAGCGCGTACGTGCGCCTCCTCCCTCGCTCCCGCCCCGCAGCGGTCGTCTGGCACGACAGCCCACCCAGCGCGGTCGGTAACAGGGCGCGCCCGGGCGCGCGGCGACAGCGCGCGGTCCGCGCAAAGCGCGTTTCGAATGGGCGGCCATCGCGCGCGCGCGAGGATGCGCCCACCAACGCCTCCCCCGCCCCCGAACTCCTCGCGCATTCCCTCTCGCACGCCAGGACGCACGCCGCGCGTGCGAGCGAGCCGCGATTGGGGCGCCGCGCGTGGGCTGCAGTCTGATTCGTCGCCATCTTGCGAGACACACGCACGCGCGTCTGCTGCCCCGCCCCGCCCCAAACCAACGCCACCCACCAGTGTGCGCGCAAGGTCAAGCAGTACAAAGTCTTGCGTACCACTCGAGAGCAGTAGACGAGTGGGATGAGGGCCAAGCGCGGGTGCGCAGGAGGGGGGGGGGGGAAGTGGGTGGAGTGTGGGGGTGCAGAGCCGTAGAGAGAGACGTCGCGTCCGTACCACGCTCTTTGCACCAACAAAATCCTGTTGTTTTGATGGTGGTCCCTCTCTGCGGCCTCTGCGGCTGACCCGCTCAACCCCAGAGCCACGTCTCGGGCGTGACAAAGGAAATAGGAAAACACACGCCCATCACCTGTGGAATGATGCCCGCCACAAAACCTGCCCCTCCACGCGGGGGCACACCCTGCTCTCATGTTGGCACAGTTGGCGGCCACAAAAAGCAGCCGGGCATGCGTTACACAAAATGGGTACAAAAAGGCCGCTCGAAACACAGACACCGCTTGGTGGCCACAGTGGCGCGCTAGAGTCGAGTGATTTCAGGGCTCGTGCACCAGGCACTGATGAAACTTGAAAAAAAAAAACGGCAACAAGAGTTCAGAACTCTCTTTCCTCGTGTGGATGCCCCACTTCCTCGCTTTCACCCTCCCACACACCACCACGCGCGCCGCGCGGTTGCGTCCGTCCCGAGTGAGGCGCGGCCGTGCGCCAACTGTAGACAGTTACCCACAGACGCGGCCCCGCGACGCATCTAGCGACACTGCCCCCCCCCCCACCCCCACCACCAAAACCAAACCACACGCACCTGCCTCTGTGCGCGCGCACACGGGCGGGGAAGGAGGCCAAGGCCACGCGTCGCGCGCCGCGAGAGGGGGAGAAACGGGCCGCGCGCTGGCCTTGCAGCGAGGGAGAGAAAAAAGGAGTGAGTCGTCGCCATCCCACACGCGGTGCTCCACGACGCCAGTCGTGAGTAACAGGCACATTCCCCCACAAACGCACCCTCTCCACCCCCCCTCCCATCACACCGCGGGCGGCGCTGGCGGTGGCCGCCGCCGGGGCATGGGGCTGGGGCTGGGGGCGGCCCCGCCACCCCCCCCCACCACCACGGGCGGCGGGCGCGCGCCGTTGCGCGTCGGCGCGCCACCCGCCAACCCCACAGCACTGGCGGGCACCGCCACCGTGCCGCCACCACCCGCCGCAGACGCCGCGTCCTTGGCCAGCCCCACATCCCGCAGGGCGGCCGCCAGGTCGGCCGCCGCGCGCTGGGCAGCGGCTCGCCGCCCGCCCGCGCCGCCCGCCTCCACCAGCAGCGCCTCCATCGCGTCCGGGGGCAGCGACCCCACCGCCGCGTACAGGGCTTCCAGCAGGTGGGCTTGTGCCCGCTTGATCTGGCAGTGGACGGCGGCCTTGGGCACGGTGACGGCGATCGTGGCAGCCGCAGTGCGGACGTAGGTGGCCGTGTCGGCCGTCAGGGCGGCCAAGTGGGCGTCGCCACCCGCGCCGCCGCCGTACACGGGCTCCGGGCCCAGCTTGGAGGAGGTGCCAAAATCGACGGCCGACCCGATGCCGGACACGGGGGCGGGGGGGGGGGGGGGGCGGCGGGGAAGGGGAAGGGGGCGTCGGCGATGCCGGCCCACCACCCCCACCCGACGACCGGCGCGCGGTGGCGGCCGACTTAGCAGCCCCCGATGCCAGCGGGCCGGCACGCGAAGGCGACACAGGGGTGGCCGACCCGTCGGCCGACGCGCCGCCCCCAGCCCCACTGGCCGCCGCGCGCAGGCGCGTGAGCCACGAATACTTGTCGCTCGGCGACTCGGCGCGCAGCACGACGGCGGGGTTGCCCTTGACGACGGGACGGCCGGGTTCTTTGTGGGTGATGCGGAAGAGGAGGGAGGGGCCGCCGGCGGAGGTCATGGCGCCACCATCCAGGTCGTACCGCGCGCCGCCCCCCCGCCCACCACTCGCGCGCACGCTGCCGTCCGCGTCCACGTCCTCCACCCGGCAGTCCCGCATGTTGATGGCGCCCTTGTAGTTGGGAGGGTCGTCCGGCGATTTGAAGTAGTACAGCATGCCCTTGGGCTCAGTCAACACAAAGTAGCGCCGCTGCCAGCGAAACGCGTCGGGCAGCGACGACCGCGTCGCGGTGTCGGACGTGCGTTTGTCCAGGTAGCCCGACTTGATGTCGCCCCCCAGGGAGGCGGGCGGGGGGGGGGGGGGGGGCGGCGGAGGCGCGGGCGAGGCCGGGACCGCCGTCGTCCGAGTCGGTGTCGTCGGCAGCAGTGGTGGTGCGGCCGCGCGAACCACGCCCATCATCCTCAGCCACGCGCTCCAGCGCCCTCTGCCGAAAGAACGCGGCCGTCACGTACGACCTCTCCATATCCACCACGGTGCGCGCCACGCGCAGCGCGTCATCGCGCCACCCTTCCAGGGCGCGGGTGGCGGCGGTGATGACGGCGGCCTCAAACGCGGGCAGGACGAGCGGGGCGCGCTTGGGGTCGAGCGTGGACGCGTCGGTCAGCAGGGACGCTTTGGAGGCGGCCTCCCGGGCAGCCCCCACCAGCACAGCATGAATGCGGTGCACGCAGGCTGCCACAGGGGCGTCAGCCAGGGCCAGGGCGTCGGACACCAGGCGGCGGAGGCCGGCCTCTGGGGAGACGAGGTGGGGTTGGAACCCGTCTGACGTGCGGACGACACTCTTGACCGCATCCAACGCAAACAGGTCGTCGATGGGCAGGGAGCGCAGGGCGCCCGCCAGGCCGGCAGACTGGAACGCGTTGCGGATGTGGGCCGCGTATTCGGTGGACTGTGGAGCAAGGGAAAAGAGGAGGGTGGTTTGGGTGAGGAAAAAGAGTCGTCGCCGCTGCTCCTTCACCCATCCATCCCCCATCGCCTCCCCCCCACCCCACCACCACCACTCACATCCACCGTCAGCGTGAACGCGCGCTCAAACCCGCGGCACAGGGAGAACACGTCCTTGGTCGACTTGGGCGCCGACGGCAGCAGCGACAGCTCGGTCTCCGCCTGGTTGCGCTTGACGCGCAGCCGTTCCAGCATCTGGAGGGGGAGGTGTGTGGGTGTGTGTGAATGGATGTTGTGAGGGACAGGCGTTGGGTTGCAACGGTCGGAGGCCAGGCCAGCGCAAACGGACGCGCAAGCCACAACAAAGAAACGGACGAGCCGCCGCCCTGGCATCCCCTCTCTCTCTGTGCCAGTGTGCAGCACACACAACGCGCCACTCTGCCCACCACACGCGGGGCGCGCGTGCAGACGGGCGGACACAGCCAGCGCGGAAGCCGCGCACACACCAGGGCACCATTTGGCTTCTCTGGCAGCCTCCCCTCTCCCCCACCCGCCTCGGCCGGCTGCACGGCGCGCCGCACGCGTGTGTCAAAGTCTCACGCGTCCAGTGGGCGACGGGCTTGGTGGACAGACAGGCCCTCGGTCCGGCCGCGCGCACACACACAACACGCGCGCGCGCCATTGCGTCCGCAACAGGGCCCGCCGCCCCCACGCGCCGCCGCCCTTTTCCCCGTCTCACGCCTCGCACACGCACCTCGCTCAACTCGGCGACGTCCACCTCCACCATGACCTGGCCGTTGGCGTCAGCCATTGGGCTGTGGTGTGGAGGTGGGGATGGAGGGTGAAGCAACGGTCACACGCGCGGCTGCCTGTTCAACAGCCGGGGGGAAGGACGGGCCTTTGTTTCTGTGTGGTGACGAGCGCGCGTCAAAGGAGGCTGCGCACGCGCGGCGCGATGTGTCGCGCGTTTTTGAGTTGAGAGAGAGTGCGAACAAAGAACGACCACAAAACGCTCTCGTCGCGGTCTCGCGCAGCGCTCCCCCTGCCCTCTCTGCCGCGAGCGCGACTGCACTCCCCCCGCATTCCACGCACGCCCCGCAGAACTTTGCACCACCACACGTCGCGCCTGGCCAACCGCCGCCCCCACCGCACGCGCTGTCTTTGCACGCACCGATCGCAACACCCGTTTTCGTCGCTGCCCGTGCCCTCGCCGTCGCCTGCGTGACCCTCCTCACTCCCACACTCTCAAGCACACAATGGCGTCCAAAATCCTGCAACTGCTGGCCCACCCGACCGAAGTCGTGCCCGTGCTGCGCATACTGGCGGCAGCGCGCCGCGCCAAGGCGCTGCCCGCGCTGAAAGCCGACCCCGCGCTCGCGTTATGTTACGCCATGCTGAATAGAGTTTCCCGCAGGTGAGAGAGAGAGAGAGAGTGGGCGTGTGTGTGAAGGATGAGGGAGTGCGAGTGAGCACATGAGACTGATGATCCCCACACTTTCCCCACCCCACCACCCCACACAACAGCTTCGCCATCGTCATCCAGCAGTTGCCCGAAACCCTGCGCGACCCGGTGTGCGTGTTCTACCTGGTGCTGCGCGCCCTGGACACGGTGGAGGACGACATGGCGGTGCCCGTGACAGTGAAGGTTCCGCTCCTGCGCGCCTTCCACGAACACTGTGGCGACACCAGCTTCACGCTGGCCTGTGGCTACGGCCCCTACGTCGACCTGATGAAGCGGTACCCCGAGGTGGCGGCCGTGTTCAGCGGGCTGGAGGCAGGCTACGCTGCCGTCATCGCCGACATCACGCGCCGCATGGGGGCGGGGATGGCCGACTTCATCGAGAAGGAGGGCGTGGACACTGTGGCCGACTACGACCTGTACTGCCACTATGTGGCGGGGTTGGTGGGCATCGGCCTGTCGGACGTGAGTTGGTTAGTGGAAACAACGGGGCGGGCTTTGGTTGTGCGCCCGCCACCGCCACCCTCCACGCGCTCTTCCACACTGGCCTCATGCTGCGCCCCGGCTTGGAGCCCTCTGTTCATGCACCCACACCCACACCACCCACACCCACACCACCCACACCCATACCCCTCCACAGCTCTTCAAATCGTCCGGCCTCGAAACCCACCCCTCCGTCATCGCGTCCCCCGACCTGTCCAACCACATGGCCCTCACCCTGCAGAAGACCAACATCATTCGCGACTACCATGAAGACATCAACGAGGAGCCCGCCCCCCGCATGTTTTGGCCGCGCAAGATTTGGGGGCGGTTTGCGTCATCGCTGGACGAATTCAAACACCCCGCCCACAGGCGCGCCGCCGTGGCCTGCTTGAACGCCATGGTGGCGGACGCTCTGCGCCACTTTGGCCCCGCTCTCACCTACATGGCTGGCCTGTCGGACCGCGATGTGCTGAGGTTTTGCGCCATTCCCCAAGTCATGGCCGCCCACACGCTGGCCCTGTGCTACAACAACCCCGCCGTCTTCGAGGGCGCCGTCAAGATGAGGCGGGGCCACACCGCCCGCGTCATGCTGGAGACCAACAGCGTGAGAGACGTGTACCTCGCGTTTGCGCGCGCAGCGCGTGCCATCTCGGCCAAAGCCGCCGCCGCCCTCGCCACCGGCGACCCCACCGCCGCCACCGTGCTGACCCGCTGCCGCGACCTGGAGGCCGCGTGCGCCAAGGGGCTGGGGCTGGCGGACGGCAAGTTGGTTGGTGTGTCTGACGCGAGCGGCACGGTCGCGCGCGCGCTGCTGGTGGCGGCTGTTGTGCTGCTGCTGCTGGCTGCCATTGGGTTCGCGCCCGTCTTGCCTGTTGCCCCCGCCTGGATCGCGGCGGCGCTGGTGGTGGCGGCGGTGGGAGTGCAGCCGGCGGGGGCGGTGTTGGCGAGTTGAGATGTTGAGAGACCACAAACAGTTGAGCCGATTGATTTTTTTCGTCGTTCTTTTGCAAGCGACATTGAGTGATTGAGAGCGCCAAAACCCAAACAAAAAGCTGACGCAGGCCAGGGGCAGAACCAGAAAAAAGAAAGACGCACACGGCACCCCCCCCCCCCCTCCCCCATCCCCTCTCACGCTTCACTCGCCCAGTCAAAGTCGGCCGCCCGCCCCCAGTCCTGGGGCGGCGTCACTTCGAACACGTCGGTGGCGGTGGGGCGGCCGGTGCGCAGCCTGGCCGCGGTGGCGGCAGCGGTGGGGTGGGGTGGTGGCGCGTGGGGTGGGGGTGCAGGCGGGGGCGGCGCGCCGCCACCCCCACCACCACCGCCCCTCCCATCCTCGAACGCACCATTGCCTTCGTTGGCCACTTTGGTGCCCTTCAAATCCACCCTGAAAGCCCCCCGCATGCCTCCACCCAGGGTGCCCAGCGCGGCACGCAGCCCCGCCGCGCCGCGAAACCGCGCGACGGCGGCGCCATCACCCCACGGTCCCTCCAACGCAAACTCGCCCTGGAACCGTTGCAGCAGGGTCAACAGGTCGGCTCCAGGGGCGACGTCGCACAGGACGAGGGGGTAACCAGCTGCTTGCGCACCTGCGCGGCCGACGTCGGCGCGCGTGAGGCGTGCCGCCGCGGCAGACAGCAGCACTGGCGGCACCGCCGCCCGCCTGCCCGCTTTGAACAACTCCACATGGCGGCGGGGGCCCGACCCAAAGGATTGGGAGGCCAGGCCATAGTGGGGCGCCAGCCCGTGCACAATCTTGCGCACCGACTCGGGGGCGGGCGGCGCCGACCGCCGCGCAGAGGCGGAGTCCGCGACGAAATCGGCGAGCAGCCCTTCTAGGGCCAGGACTGCATCCCGATTGTGCCACGCAAAATGCAGCAAGTCGGGCCCATACTCATCGGTCCGCGTCGACGCTCCCGGCCTGTCAAACACGGCAACGTGGGCACCGCGGTCGACGTCAAACGCGCGCGCGAGCGTGGCGGCGCGCGCAGCGGCCGCGCACTCGCCATCGCACGGCAGGGTGGGGACGACGGTGCCTTGTTCGACGGCGACGTGCGACCTGCGCCTGCCGCAGGGGCATCGCGTGGTGACGCGGACGATGGGGGGGGGCGCGTTGACGGGGCGGGGGGGGTGAGGGGTGGCAGCAGCCAGGGCGGGGAACGCTTCGGCGGCTGCGGCGGCAGCCACAGCGCGCGCGCCCCCGGTGCGGGCTCCCGGGAACTCGTCGTCATCGATGACACGGAGGGCAGGGTTGGCAGGGGGGCGGGAGGGCGGCCGTGCGGGGGCCGCTGCGAGCGGCGGCGCAGAAGCCCCACCACGCCCGCCGTTGCCGCCGCCCCGCGCACTCCCACCCCCACCACCACCTGTCGGCCGCACCACCAAATCCAGCGGCATCAACCTCGCGGCCCGCCTGTCAAACCGGGGCATCGCGCGCCCGTGCACAGTGCGCGCGTGCGCGTCCAGCTCTCCCCGCGTCGCAAACGCGGCAAACGCGCCCTCGCACGCGGGCTCGTCGCAGTGGTGGTGAGCGGTCCGCATGTGGGCGGTCATGGTGGCCGCCGTCGCTTCCGCGTGGTGGGTGCCGGCCACCGCGCACACGTGGCACGTGAAGTGAGCGCCCCGCACGTGGGTGTACAGGTCGTCCCCGCTGTAGAAGCGGCGCCCGCCGCACAGGCCGCACGACGGGTGGGACGCTTCCACGTGGGCTGCCAGGGCGGACGGGGTGGGGTGCAGGGGCAGGTCTCGCGTGAACGCGCGCCCCGCGTCGACACACACGCGGCACAGTGCCCCCGGTGCGTGGGCGGAGGCAACGTGCGCGTGCAACGCTTTCACGGATGGAAAACCGCGCCCCGCGGTGGGCGGGCACGCGGGGCACGCGCGCGCGGTGAGCGCGACCAGGGCAGTTGACAGCGAAGCGCCTGGAAACGCGGCCAGCAGGGACCCACGCGGCGGACGAAGAATGCGCGGGTCGGCAGCCGCTTCATCCACATACACGCCCCTCGCCCAACCTGGGCGAGTCGTCAGTTTGGACAGTTTGGCCGCGTAATCGCCCCAACTCGGCAACCCGGGGCGCCACCTCGCCAGCACCAGCTCATCCAGTTGAGACTGGCACACCACGCACCGCGTGTTGGAGTAGCACAGGCGCAGCCTCAGGGCGCAGGGGGCGCACATGACGGCGTGGTTGCAGGGGCCGACCGCGATTGCGTGGGCTGGGTCGGTGCACACAGCGCAGAGGGGGGGGGTGGAGGACGAGGGGGAGGTGGGTGGCTCGGAAGCCGACGCGTCCTCCCCTCTCTCCACACCCACCACCATCAGCCCAGGCGGCAAGTCGGGTGGGGCGGGCAGCGAGCCGGCAGCCCGTGGCCCGCCCCTGCGCCGGCGGTCAAAGCCGGGGGGAGGCGTGTCGCCACCGGGTGACGCAGGCGTCTCCGCCACAGACGGCGCCCCGTCATCACGCCCCGTCTCCACCGGCCCTGGCGGCACAAACGAGGGCGCCGCCGCGGACAGGCGGTGGGGTGGGGAGGAAGCTGTGGTGTCGCTGGCGGGCGGGGGCGGCTGCATGGCGGCGTGTGCGCTGTGGCACGCCGGCTTGGAGCAAGTGAAAGAAGAAGTGTGGTGTGTCCAGGCCGGCGCCGGCCCAGAGCAAGGCGCGGAGGCGCGGGGGTAGAGGCCCGCCTCGCGCTGGAGAGTGGGGCGATGTGTGACGACTGGGGCATCACTTTTCCTCTCACGACGCCCATCCCTATCACTCTGCCCGCCCGCAGTGCACGCACACGCACACGCACACGCACAAGCACGCACACACACCACAAACCATGCGCCCCCCCGCCCTGCGCCCCCCCACCACCGCCGCGCCTGCCCCCGCCGCCCGCCCGCTCGCCGACCGCCGCGCGCCGCCCGCGGCTGCGCTGCTGGCTGCCGCCCTGGTGGCGGCAGCTGGGGGGCCAGGTGAGAGGTTTGGTGGTGTGTGTGAGCAAAAACAGTGCGAGAAAGGCAGCACACACGATGTCATCACCCCCCCCACCCCCCCCACCCCCCCCACCTCGCACAGCCTGCGCTCGCGGCCTCGAGTCTGTCCCCCTGCCCGACCTGCCCGCCCCCACCTCGGACACGGCGGCCGTGCAGCGGGGCGCCCTGGCCGCCGCCGACCAAGCCTACCAGGCGTCCCCCCTGCTCAAAGAGTTGAAGGCACGGTCAGAGGCCAACCGCGCGTCCAACCGGCGCGCCATCGAGGCCAAGTACTGCGCCCGCCAAGCCGAGCTGGGCATTGGCGACTGCGGCGGCCTGAGGTATGTGCAGAAGGAGGAGTTGAGGCGGTTCCAGGAAAAGAGTGGCGAGTTGATGGAGTGAGGAAGGCAGAGGTGGGGGTGGTGGTGGACACACGCGCTTGTCCCCTCCTCCTCCTGAACACGGGGCCGCCGCCCTGGCACGAGCCACGCCACGGCAGCCGCTGACGCGTCCCATGCTCCCGACCTGCCGTGGTTGGCGGGGCCACACGCGCGTGGCGCCTGGGCGGCCGCACTCTTGGACAGCGGGGTGCGAGGGCACGGCGTCGCCCCGCCCACGCTGAGTATTGGGGTGGAGAGACGCAGCGCCACTCGCGAAACGGAACACCAACACTCTGTCGCTCAAAGGCCACTCAACCCGCACGCTGGCGCGGTTGGCGGCGCACCGGCGGCAGGTGGAGGGGGGGAGGGGGGGGAGGCACCGACCCCGACAAGCTGGACGCCGCCCAGACCGAGGCCGCGGCCAAGGTGGCGGCCGCGGTGCAGGCGTTGCAGGAGAGATGAGAGAGATGGTTTGTGTGTGAGAGAGGTCGCGATGATGATGAGTGTGTGTGGAGGTTTTTGCAAACGGAGAAACAAAAAACATTAACACGCACTGCGTCTCTAGTTTGCGTCTCCGCTCCCCACACACGACCCGCTGCCAACAGCACACAATGTGGTGAACTAGAGTGGCCCTCGGCACACACACACGAGCCCGCATCTCCCACCGCATGTGGTCGCTGCAGCTGCTGGCCGCGCCGGGGGACGGCGTCGCCCCGGCCGCCCTGCTGACGGTGGGGGACGACAAGCGAGGAGGCCAGGTGTGAGGGAGTGGTGTGTGGTAGAGGGGAGGAGAGGGAGGGGGAGAGAGAGAGAGAGGAGCGGGGGCAGCCCGACCGCCACCATGCCGTCGCGCCGACGTTTCTTCTCTCACTGTCTTCTCCCGACCTCACCACAGTACCTGTTCAACGCGCCCGAAGGCTACGCCCGCCTTGCGCTGGAGCACAAGGCCCGCCCCAGCGCTCGCCTGAGGGCCGCCATGGTGACGACGCTGGCGACGCGGGGAGCGGTGAGTGAGAGGTGGGAGGAAATGTTAGCAGGTTGAGGTAGAGGATGTGCTTTGGCCGTCTCTCACCCCCCACACAACCCACACAGTCCGGCCTCCCCGCCCTCTTCATGCGCCTGCGCTCCGACGGCCACGCCGAGTTGCGCGTGGTGGGGCCCCCCGGCGTGGCCGCCAGTGTGGGCGCGCTGCGCCACCTGCTGGCGTGGAGGCACCCGACCCTGTTTGTGGATGAACTCGGCCCTGGCGGCGGCAGTGCCTACAGCGACGACCTGGTGGACGTGGTGGCGGTGTGGCCGGGGGATGCAGCGTGGGCGCCCCCGCGCGCGTGGGGGCTGGGGGAAGCGGTGAGTGCAGACGAGAGCGACGCACCTCCGTCTGCTTCCTCCTCCGCCTCCTCCTCCGCCGCCTCCTCCTCCTCGTCCGCTGCTCCACCCCCACCCGCGTACGACCTGCTGGACCGCGCCTGGGGCACGCCCGTGTACGTGCGGTCCCCGCCCGCCGACCCCGCGGCGGCGTCCCCCCGCCCACTCGCGTACGTGGCGTGGGTGCGGGCCGCGCGCGCGGCTGTGGCCATCGTCGACGCGCCCGACACAGCGAGCACCGCCGCCCACCCTGTGTCTGCTTGGTTGTCAAACCCTGCCCACCCCATCGCCACCATTGTGCACGTGACGTCTGCGTCTGTCGCGGCCACACCAGACTACCTCGCGTGGGCTGCGGGTTTGACCGGCATACCCCTCCTCGCCTCCCTCCCGCGCGGCCCGCCCGCGCGCGCGGTGGGGCACTTGTCGTCAGCCAGACTGCTGGCCAGACTGTCGTGCATCGACAGCGACCTATTCCCTGTGCCTGGGGCGGGGGCTGAGGGCAGTGCTGGAGCTGTTGACCTGCCACCGCGCGCGGTGGCGGGGCGGCTGCTGCTAAAAGTGGTGGCAGGTGGAGCTAAAGACGCTCCTGCATTGGCCACTGTGGACGAATCAGAGTGTGTGCCCGAGTGGGACCCCCAGGCCGCGCTGGCGGAAGGTGACGACGGCGACGCGGGCGCGCCGACCCCCAAACGGCCACGCCCACTGGTGCCGCCCCCGCCCGCCACCACCAACTCGGGCGCGGCAGCCGCCCTGCGTGCTCGGTTGGGAGGGGGGGGGGGGGGGAGACGTGGCGCCACCCCCTGCCACCACCACCACCACAAAACCAACGCTCACGTTTCTCGGCACCGGGTCGGCCGAACCCTCCCCCCACCGCGGCGCGTCCGCCGTGCACGTGGCCCTGCCCTCCGGCGGCGGCGCCCTGCTGGACGCGGGGGAGGGCGCGGTGGGGGCGTTGCGCCGCGCACTGGGGGCGGCTGCGGCGGCCTCGGCTCTCGACGCGCTCACCCTGCTGTGGCTCTCCCACCGCCACGCCGACCACGTGCTGGGCGCGGTGGGCGTGCTGGAGGCGAGACAGGCAAGGGCTGGTGCGGCTGGCGCTCCTCCCCACCCTCCACTCACCATCGTGGCCCCAGCCAGCGTCGTTAAGTGGTTGCGTGTTGTTGCGGCCGCTGCGGCGATTGACCCGTCCTCCTTCACCGCCACCCCCGCCACCGCCCTCTACGGCCCCCCCTCCACCCCCGCCCGCGCTGCTGTGGATGCTGATCTGTCAGCTGATGGCGGCCGCTTCACCCTGGTCCCCGCCGCCCACTGCAGCGACTCACACTCTGCGATTTTGAGGGGCGGGCAGCGCGACCACCCGTGGTCCCTCGCACACTCGGGCGACACCGCCCCCACCTCCGCCCTGGCCGCTGCCGCATCCTGCGTGGACGCCCTCATCCATGAAGCCACGTTTGCAGACTGCGAAGCCGACCACGCGCGCCGCAAGCGGCACACCACGACAGCGGGGGCGCTGGGCGTGGCCGCGTCTGCACGTGCAGGCGTCGCGCTCCTGACCCACTTTTCGCAGCGCTACCCGGGCCTGCCCCCCGACGCTGCCTCCGACCCGGCCCGCATGGCGGCCGCCCGCGCGGTAGCCGCGTTTGACGGGATGAGGGTGCCGCTGGGGGAGAGCGCGCGCGCGGTGGCGGCAACTGTGGCGGCAGCGGCCGTGCTGGGTGGGCGGCGGCGGGAGGAGGAAGAGGAGGGAGAGGGTGGGTATGAGAGCGACTGAGAGAGAGAGAGACGAAGGCAAGTGATACTCTGTAGTTTTTGTGAGGGAAAACGCACCCAAAAAGGGGGGTTGCAAGAAGAAACAAGCGGCGCCGTGTTTTCACTCTAAGCCAACCCCCCGGATAAAACAAACAAAACACACAGAACTCAAAAAAAGGGGGCCGTGCGCGTTGGCGAAAGCAGCCTTTGGGAAATACAGGGGGGGGGGGGGGGAAGAAACACACAGAGGGGGGGGCCGGGCAGGCACGCCGCACCGGTTTTAACACACACACCGCACAGCACAGAAAAAAAAATCGTTTCCCAATAGTTGTACACAGCACGCTGCACACACACAGGCTGGTGTGCGCACACATACACGCTCCATCCTCATTTTGCTCCGTCTTTGGCCGGCCCCGACGGCGCTGACGAGCTCGCGCCGCCGCCAAAGAACGAGCTAAACAGGCCTTTGGGCCCACTGCCTGTGCGCGAGATGCGGTTGACCTCCCAGATGCCGACGTCGGACGGGGTGAAGACCCTGTGTTTGGTGTTGGTGGTGTGGGTGGGAAGCGAGGGGGTAACGGTGCACCGGGTGGCAACGTTTCGTTTCGCCCCGAGCGTCCCGCAGCTCTCGTGGGGGAGGGCGTCCCTTCCTCCCACCAGCACAACCCTCCCCTCCGTCCTCTCTCCGCCACCGCGCCACGCACGACACACGCACGGCACAGCGTGGGCGGACGCGTGGGCCGAGAGGGCGCGCGCGCGGAGAGCGGGGACGGTGTGCCCCTCGAACGGAACGCCCATGCCGCCAGCGTTGCAACGCACGCGCGCGCACGCCACCCTGTACCCTCGTCCTCTCCCTCTCTCTATGGTCTCTCACATCTCGGGATGCGACACAGGCGACGCCGGTTGCTGCTGCTGCGTCTTGACGCCGTGCGGCGGGGCGGCAATGGACACAGGCGAGGAGTGGGGCACGGGGGTCGGCGCCGACGGCGGGCCGCCCGACAGGCCCAGGACGCGGCCCATGAAGGAGAAGTTCGAGGGGTCTCGTTTGTCGTTGTTGGCGGACATTGGAGAGAGGTTTGTGTGCGTCAAAAGGGAAAAAGGAGTGTGAAAGACAACGTCGACCCGTCTTGACGCCTTCGCTCTCCCTTCACCCGTTGTTTCCGCTTGTTTGCCACCTGTCTGCAGCGTTTCTACACACCACCAAACACAATAACCAAACCTACTCATCCTCCCCTCCACCACCACCCACCGGCCGCGCCCACACGCGCCCACCATCCGCCGTCGCCAGGTTCCACACGACCAGCCCCCCCTCCACCGCAGCCGCAGCCGCGATCGCGACAGCCGCAGGCACCGCCACCCGGCACCCCACCGTGCCCACCAGGCTGAGTGCAGTCGCCGCCGCAAACGCGGCGTGCGCGGCGGGGGCACGTGCCGTCAACCGCGGCGCCCCCGCATCCCACCCTCCAAACGCGATAACGGCACACCCCGCGTGCAGGGCGACGCCCGCGCACGCTGTTATGGCGGCCGCCGCAAACAGGGAGGCGGAGGGACAGTGGGGAGGGGCCAGGGTGCGGCCGCCCGCAGAGAGAGGGAGCCAGGAGAGGTAAAGCAACGCGGCGTGTGTCATGCCGTGCGCCAGCCCGTGGCACCCTGTCATGGCGGTTGCGTCCGCCACGGTGGGGGGCAGGGTGGGGGTGGGGGCGGCAGCGGCAGCCGACGTCAGGCCGCGCAACAGCGCGCGGTCTGCAAGCCACAGTCCGCGCAGGGTGGCGGTGTCGACGCCGACAGCGACAGTGAGGGCAGGCAGCACGCGCCACCCAGTCAGAGGCGCCAGTGGGCGCAGCAGCAGGGAGGTGAGGAGGAGGGCGACGAGCCAGGCAAAGGAGCTGTGGGTGGGGTGGGTTGTGAGAGAGGTCGACGAGTCGGGGAAGCGCGCGCCCGCCCGCTCTCCTCCTCCCTCACCTGGCCAGCGTCAGCAGCACGAAGAACGGTCGCCGGCCCAGCAGCACGCCGTACACGGCCAGGCCGGGGCCGACCACGAGGGTGGCGTACGAGAGGGCGGCCCACCCCATTCTTTTTTGGTTTCGCCGATTCTGCAGACCGTCAGCTGTGGCTTCTCCTCCTCGCAGTCACACACGTACGCAAGTGTCGCGCGTGAGGGGCGTGGAGCGTGGCGCGCGCCAACCACCAACACAAATGCGCGAAAGAAAAGTGTCGACGCTTTTTCGCTCTGCTCTTTCTTCGCACTTGATTTTTCTTTTTCCTCTTCTTCTCTTCGCATCGACATGAATTCGTCGGTGCGAGGGTGCCTGTTTTTCCTGGTTCCCTCTCTCAACTCTCTTTCTGAGCGACTGCGCCTGGTGACCACAAGAACAAAACAACACACACACACACACACACACACACTCCCACATCTACGTCCTGTACCCTCTCGGCTTGTCCAGGTCGCCCGTGCCCGCCAACCGCGCCGCGCGCTTGGCCTCGAGTTCGCGCGCGGGGCGCAGCGGGGGCGGCGCGCCCGACCCTTCCCCCGCCACCACGCGCGCCGTGTCCTGGTCTGCCAGGTGGGTGTACTTGCTGCCTCCCTTCCTGCCAAAGTTTTTGACTTGCATGACCTTGGGCAGGGCCGCCTTGTCGATCCACGCGTCGTCCCCCGTCGCGGCCGCCGCGTCACGCACGGCGACGGCGGCGGCGACGCCATAGTCGCCGCCACCAGGCAAGGCGGGCGCGTCCGCATTGTCCTGGAAGAACGCACCCCTGTGGTGGTACTTTTGCATGAAGCCCAGTTTTGGTTTGGCGCCTTTCGCAGCCTCGCGCTCTGCTTTGATGGCCGCGGCACGTGCAGCGCGCTCATCCGCCGACAACGCGGCCACCGCCACCCGCTCTGCCGCGGCGGCGGCCGCGTCCCGGGCCAGCCTAGCAAACTCGCGCTCTCGCCAGGTCGCCACGTCCGCGTCCGCGTCGGCAGCGTCGCCGTCGGTGTCGAGGTCGGCGCCGTCGCCGCCTATGGGGCCCGCAGCGGCGGCTGCTTCCGCCGCATCGTCGGCCGCAATGACGCGGGCCACCATGGCCCGCGTCTCGGCGGCGCGGGCTGCAGCGGCAGCGGTGTCGTCGGCGTCGTCAGCGTCGTCAACTGCAGCAGCAGCAGCAGCCATCGCTGGCGCTGTGTCGCGCGCCCCGCGCGGCACAAACACGGGTTTGAGCAGGCGGCCGCCCCCCGCCAGGCCGCCGTCGTCGGAGTCGTCGTCTTCTGAATCAGTCTCATAGGAGGAGGACGACTCGCCCGCGCCGTCATCGCCCGCTGCTCCGCCCGCCGCCTCTGCAGCAGCAGCCTCCGCGGCGGCAGCAGCCGCCCGAGCCCGCCGGGCCAGCTCATCGTCGGACACGTCGGCAGTCGCAGCAGCAGCAACGGTCGCGCCGCGGTCGTGCGCCGGCCTCACAATCTCCGGCGCCGCCACCTCCCGCACCCGCCTTCGCGGTCCAGCGGTGGCGTCCACAGCCGCCAGGCGGGCCAGGCGGGGGTCTTGCAGCACGACGGGTGGGGCGAGTTCACGGGGGGCCGCAATGGAGGGCGCCGCCGCCGAGGGCAGCACCAGTCCCTCGTCGCCTGCCGCGCCCGCGTCTGCGCCAGCATAGTGCGGCGCTTGGCCCGCCCGGTAGCGGGGCACGACGGTGGCCGAGACGCGGCCTTTGGCCGCGTCGGAGTCGGCGGGGGCCGCGGCGCGGGCGCCCGACATTTGAGGGGAGGGGGGGGTGAAGAGTTGTGTGTTCAAAGGCGCGGAGCACACGCACAGACACACAGACGCGCGCTCTCGCGCAGGTGTGGGCGGGAGCGCGAGAGAAAAAGGTTGTGAAGAGAGCGTTGAAAAAAAAAAACACGTTCGCGACGGCTGTTTCTCAATTCGGCCTCCCGCTGCCACGCGCTCGCACCGCCACCACCCCCACGCACCACACAGTCCACCGTCCGTGCACACACCCTCTCTGCGTCCAAGCGGGTCGCGCGCGACCGACACGTGCTGCTCTTCATTAGACCGGCCAATTCTCAGACGGCCGCCACCTCCCGACACACGCCCCGCGCCCCACTCGCCACACCATGCTGCGCCGCAACGCGCGCCTGAGGCGGGAGTACCTGTACCGCAAGTCGCTGGAGGGCAAGGAGAGGGACGAGTACGAGCGCAAGCGCCGCATCCGGGAGGCGCTGGCCGGTGAGTGGGGAGAAAAAAAGGGGGGGGGGGGGGGGGGGCGCCGTCGAGCGCACGCAGCCCAGAGGAGTTGAGAAGAAGAGGCAGAGCACACACAGTGAGAGAGAGAGACACAAGCCACCATCCTCACCCCCTTGTGTCCAACCAGAGGGCAAACCCATCCCGACCGACCTGCGCGCCGACGAGCGCGCCCTGCGCCACGCCGCCGCCCTGGAGGACGACAACACAGCGCTGCCCCGGTCCGTCACCGACGACGAGTACGCGCGTGCCGCGTGGCGGGAGCCTGCAGTGTTGGTGACGACCGCGCGCGATCCATCCACCCGCCTCGCCGCCTTCGCCAAGGAGGTGAGGCTCATCCTGCCCCACGCCACCCGCGTCAACCGGGGCGCTCAAACGCTGGCCGATGTGGTCGCCTCTGCGCGTGCCCACGATTTCACGGACATCGTGCTGCTGCACGAACACCGCGGCGAGCCGGCCGCCCTCGCGGTCTGCCACCTGCCCCACGGCCCCACCGCCCTGTTTGGGGTGCATGGCGCCGTGTTGAGGCACGACCTGGGGGATAAGCGGGCGGTGGGCACGCTGAGTGAGGCGGCGCCCCACCTCATTTTTGATGGGTTCACGACACCGCTGGGGCAACGCTTCAAAACTGTGCTCACTCACCTGTTCCCCCCGCCCAAACGCGACGCCAAGCGCGTCATCACGTTTGCCAACTCGGGGTCGGACTACGTCAGCGTGCGCCACCACATGGTGGCCGCGCCGCGGGGGCCCGCGTCCGCGTCGCTGACAGAAGTGGGTCCCCGTTTCGAGCTGCGCCCCTTTGCCCTCAAGCTGGGCACCCTGGACAATGAGGCGGCAGAGTATGAGTGGACGCTGCGCGCCTACGTGCGCAGCGCGCGCAAGGGCAAGCTGGGGGATGGGGGTGGCGGGCGGAACGCGGACGAGTTTCGGGTGGAGGCGCGCAGCGAGGCGCCCCGCAAGAAGAGGAAGGCATGAGTGTTTTGTTTGGGGGGGGTGTTTTGTTTTCTTGCTGTTTTCATGGTGTGTGTGACGTTTTTTTTGTTTGCTCGGCCGCAGAGAAGAAAAGAAATGGGAGCGAAAATCCACTGCACATCCTCCCGACGCGCGGGCGCCTGCGCACGCGAGCCGCGCCCCCCTCCTCCCCCCACATCCCGCGCCCCCCCGCTCGCGGCAGCGCACGGGCAGGCCCCCCCTCGCCCTCCACACACGCCATGGCCGCGCCAGCGCCCCCGCCCGCCGCCCTCGCCGTGCTGCCCCCCACCAAGCGCGACCTCGTGCTCTCCTTCTGGGTCTACATCCCGCCCGTCGAGCTCTACCTGGCGCTGGCGGACAGGCAGGCGGTGCGGGTGAGTGGGTGGGGAGGAGGGCGGGGAGGAGGTGGCCGGCCTGTGACCGATGCATGTCGGGCTGTTTCGTTTGTTCGCATCGCCTCTCGCTCCCCCAACACACCCACACCCACACTCTCACAGGGCCGCGCCCTCTTCCTGCGCCGCAGCCTGGCCTATGCGCAGCTCGTGCCACGGTGAGGGGGGGGGGGAGTTCCTCTCCCTCTGTTTCCATCTGGAAACAGAGAGAGGGGGAGGCAAGGCAGAGAGTCGCACGCGCGTCGTTCTGCCCACCTCAAGAGCACTCCCCTCCACACAGCCCTCTCCCCCCCCCCCACCACCCGCATCGTCATCACTGCCGGCCCGGGCGCCGACCCCGACAAACTGCCTCTCACCCTGTACGTGGCCGCCCTGAGCCCGGGCGGCGGGGGCGACCCCCACAGCGGGCGCACCCCCCGCGCTGCCTGGATCAAGCGCCTGCCGCGCGCGCCGCCGCGCGCCGCCGCGCTGGGCGCCCCCCCGCCCCGCCCACCGGAAGCCGTGCTGGAGGTGGCCCTGCCTGATGGTGACGCCACCAGCCTGTTGATCGTGGCGTGGCCTGAGCACCCGGACGCTGAACGCGTGCTGTGCGGCGGGGTGAGCGCCGGGGAGGCGCGCGCCGCCGCCGCGCGCGCCGCCGCGCGCCGCCGCGGCGGGGGCGCGGCCGCCTCCTCCTCCGTCACGTCCACCGGGGCGGGTGGGGCGGCTGGTGCAGCGCCGCCAGTGGTCGCGCGCCCGGTGGCGCCCGCTGCTGGCGCGGCCAAGCTCGCTTTTGGGCGGCTGCCGCACGGCGCGCGCGTCGTGGCAGCCACCGTCCCCCTCTCCGACCTGCGCGCCACCGCGGCCAGTGGGGTGACGCTGGAGCCGCACCGGCTGCTGGTGGTGCCGGGGCGGGACCCACCCCCCGCCGCCCGGCGCAGCGACCCGCGCGCAGGGGGCGGGGGCGCGCACTTGCCGCCGCCGCGCGCGCGCGCACGCCGCCGCCGCCGCCCGCGCGCGTCGTGCTGCGGCGCGTCCCCGAACCGGCCGAGGGTGGACCCACCGTCGTCATCCCGCTGGCCGTGCGCCGGGGGCGGGCGGCGGCTCACGCCCCTGACACCATGGCCACGGCTGGGCACGGGCGCGGCGGCGCGCGCGCGGCGCCCCCCACCCCGCCAGACGGCCACCCACTGTCCCCGCCCACCGTGGAGTGGAGGTTCCACTTTGGGGACGATCGAGTGGGCAACAACTGGACCCTGCAAACGGTGGCCGGGTGGAGTTGCGCCCTGTGCGGCCTGCGCGGCGCGAGCGGGAGTGGGCTGGTGGAGCACGTGCGAGCGATGCACCACCACCTCGACGCGCGGGTGCGCCCTCCCCACCGCCCGCTTGCGGGTGACGCTGGCGCGGGCGCCATGCAGCCCCACACCAGCGTGCCCTCCCCCCCACCCCGCATCGATGTGCGCGTCAAGCGGGGGGCGTTGGATGCCGCGACTGGCCAGCTGCTGCCGCCCTTGGACATCACAGCCGACAGCGGCACGCGCGACTTTGTGCTCATCGCGTCGTCCGCCCACCTGGCCGCCCGGGAGAGGCTGGGAGGGGGTCCCGCGTCCATCACCGGCGTCAAGCGGCGGCGGTGGGGGTGGAGCGATGCCGACCTGCGCGTCGCCAAGCAGGCCAAGCTCAACGCCGCGGGCGGCGCGGCCGCGCGCGCGGCGGCCCCCCTGCCCCGCCCCCTGCGCCCGCCCGTGTGCTACCACGCTCGCACCGCGGTGAGGATGCGGCCGGCTGATGTTGTCGCCATCATGGATGATCCCACGTGCCGCCCCGACTCGGACGACGAGGGCGACGACGCGGCCACGCTGGCGGCCGCCGCGTCGCGCGACGCCCGCGTGCTGGCACGGCGCGCGGTCGGCCTCACGCCCGCCCAATCTGTCGTCGCCCTGGCCTGGGATGCAGCCGTGCGTGTGCTGCCTCTCGTGTGTGACCGCCAGGTGCCGTCCCACGCACTCGCGTTTGCCCACGCGTCCGCCCCCGCCTATGCCGCCGGCCCGCCCGACGTCGCCATCGCCTACGTGGACCACTTCATCGCCCTGGCGGAGGAGGGCACGCTGCCCCGGAGCGACCTGGCGGCCTGTCTGAAAGCGTTGGCGTTGGCAAAACATGAGCGCGCTGTGCAGGGTGGTGACCACCCCCTGTCCCCCGCCTACGGCAATGCCGACGCGTCAGCCGCCGCCCCCATGGAGGAGGGTGGAGCCAGAGGGGGCCACGCCCCGTCGGGCGGCTCGTGCGACGGCGGCAGCGAGAGTGGCGCGGGCGTCGGGTCGAGCGCCCGCGGCGGCGCCACCGCCGAGTCCAGTGGGGCGGCCGCCTCCGCGCCGGAGAGTGGGGGGGAGGCGGGTGGCGACGGCGTCATCAAGATCAGCTCGGACACAGAGTGAGAGAGTTTGTTTTTACGGGCCGCGTGTTTTTTTTGCTGCGCTTTGCTGGTGTGCCGCGCCCCCGCCCTCTCTTGTTTCTAGTTTCATGTCTGCCTCTTCTGCCCACCATTTGCAAACGCACACCCAACAACACACACAATGCCTTTTTTTCGTCATGCTTCGCCACCCACGCGCGCGCGCTTGACACGCCGCGCCCCTCCCCCCTCCTGTGCCCTCCCCCCATCCCTCTCCAACGCTGCCGCCAGCTGGGGACACGCCGCCACCACATCCTCCCACACGCGCGCCCAGTAGGGTCGCGTGTAGGGCGCCTCCCTGTCGTTCGGCGCGTCTGGGGGGTGAAGCCACCACGACACGGCGGCATGGAGAGCGGGATCAGCGCCCGCTGCATCGCCCCCACTCACGCTGGTCACACTGTGGAACCAGCCAGCCGGGATGAACAGAGTGTCGCCGGGAGCAATGTCCGCGGTGGCGCACGCGTGCATGGGCAAGCGGTCTGCGTCGGCAGGCAGATGCAGGCGCGCAAAGGAGGGTGGGTCGGCGGAGGGTGGTGGTGCAGCGGCGCCGCCCTCCTCCTCCTCCTCCTCCTCCTCCTGCTCTTCATCACCATCGCCATAGTCATCCACCACATCTCCTGCCGCAGCCGCCGCCAGGGCGGCCTCCAGGTCGGCGTCCGAGTCGGCCCCAGAGACCGCACCGCCACTGAGGCGGGCGCTGGCGCTGGAGCCGCCATCGTCGTCACTGTCGCCCTGCAGCATGGCCTGGATGTCGGCTTCGAGTGCTCCATCTGCGCCCACAGCCCCTGCACCACGGTACACGATGCGGCCGTTGGGGTGGATGGTGGCGATGTCGCCACCAGGGCGGAGCAGTGTCGCCACCGCGGGCGGGAATAGGGACACACGCTTGGTGCCGCTGGCCACCACGTAGATGTTGTCGTGGTAGTCGTGGTGCAGGCCGGAGCACGCGCCGGAGGGCGCGTGCCCCAGCCACACGTGCATGGCTTGCAGGACCAACCCACCTGCGAGTGGGTGGCGGATCGGCAGATCCTGTGCCAACGCCAACGCCAACGGCCCCAGGGGGCAGGGCGCGCCATGCACGCCGGCGGGGGGGGGCGTGTCGGCTGATAAGTAGAGGGTGGCGTCGCCGGCCGCGGCGGCACGCACAAACTCGCGAAACGGGAGCCTGCGTTTGGGGCGGCCTTTCCCGTACGCATCGCCCGGCCCTCCCCGCGTCTCCACGTCCACCACGACTTCGCCCGCTGGTGAGTCAGCTAGGTAGTCGGCTGTCCAGGCGTGTCCCGCCCGCCAGCGTGGGTCGGACACAGGGCCCCGCACGACGACGGGTTGGCGCGGTGTCACGGCGGCCTCCCAGAACGCGGCGGGAGACACGTCGGCCGGCAGCACACGCACGTTTGGGGTGCCGCTCGCCCACGTTGGGGCGGAAGAGTGGGGGGAGGGCGGCATGCGTAGAGAAAAGGACGAGTGTTTTTGCGGCTTGCGTCACTTTCGACGAACAAACAACACAAAACAAGGGAGGCCTTGACGCTGCATTGCTGCCCCGCGCCCCTCCCTCCTTCCACCACATTCCACATGGCGGGGCTGCGCGCAACCGCACACACGCCTACGGCGCGGCGGGCAAGGTGCGTAAGCTGGGGAGGCAGTGTCGAAACGTGCGGCGACGTGTGCTGGCCGGCGGCAGCGAGTCGGTGTGCCTTCTCCCCCCCCCCCGCCACAGCCGCCACCGCTCCGCCTCGAGCCGTCCGCGGGCGGCATGCGGGGTGTCGGCAGTGACATTCGAAAGCCAGGAAGGGGAGGCGGCACGGGGACAACAAGGGCGTGGCCCAGCGACGCACACACACACGCGCGGTTCGACCGCTCCCCTCCCCACCTCCACACACAGCCTCCACCGCCCACCCACCACCCGCCCCGCCGTCGCCCGCCCCCTGGCCCGCGCCGCGGTGCCCCCCCCCCGCGCCGACGCCGACGTTCCCCCCCCCCCGCCCCGTGGCGGTGGCGGGGTCGTCGCTGCCCGCGCCGTCGCCGCGGCTGCCCCCCCCCCGCCCTGGGGTTTGACGCCATCCCTGCCGCCCTGGCCGCCGTGGCAGCCGGCCAGTGCGTCGTCGTGCTGGACGACGCCAACCGGGAGAATGAGGGCGACCTGATCATGGCGGCTGATGCGGTCAGCGCGGCGGCCCTGGCCTTCATCGTCGACCACACGTCGGGCGTGGTCTGTGTCGGCCTGCCCGGCGCCACGTGCGACGCCCTGGCCTTGCCCCTCATGGTCCCCCCCTCCAGCAACGAGGACGCCTTCCGCACCGCGTTCACGGTGACTGTGGATGCAGCGGCTGGGGTGACGACCGGCATCTCGGCCGCCGACCGCGCCCACACGATCGCGTTGCTTGCCGCGCCCTCCACCACCCCCGCCGACCTGAGGCGCCCGGGGCACGTGTTCCCGCTGCGTGCGCGTAGGGGAGGCGTGCGCGCGCGCCCAGGCCACACAGAGGCGGCGGTCGACTTGGCGGCCCTGGCGGGGCGGTCCCCCGCGGGCGTGCTGTGCGAAATCGTCGACCGCCGCGACGGCTCCATGGCGCGCACGCGCACCTTGCAAGCGTTTGCGAGGCAGCATGGCATCAAGTGCGTCACCATTGCGGATCTGTGTGCGTACATGGATGCGGTGGGGATGGGGGACTTGTGGTGAAGGGAGGGCGAGAGGTGCGTTTTTTGTGAGTCCGGGTGTTTTGGTTTCATTTTTGGAGACGCGTCTGTTACAACACTCCCCCCACACACTGTGCCCCCCTTCTTTTGCTTCAATGAAGTGTGTGCGTCGACATAGGGGGGGGGGAGGCGGAGGCAGCGTGGGGCTGGGTAGGGTGGTGGATTGATAGTTTGTGTGTGAGTTTGGGAGACTGCACAAGGGAAGCCGTCTCCTCCGCCCCTCCAAAACCCCACCCCCCCCACCAACAATCGTGTTGCTTTGCTGCCACACCACTCCCACACTCTCTGTCCAAACAAATGATGGCCGCCACTGCAGCCTTGACGCGCGTGTGTTGGTGTTACAAACAATGAAACCAGGGGTTGTTTTTTTGGGGCACAAAAAAACTCGCCCCACAAAACCCTTCTCTCCCTCTCCATCACTCCCCACCCGGCGCCGGCGGGCCCGGCTGCGCCGCCTTGGCCTCCGCCACCGCTCTGGCCACGCAGTCGGGCGCAGGCGCAGAGCGCGGCAGGTGGCTTCGGTCGTACAGCAGCGAGTCGGCGACGTGTTCGTCGGCTTCATCATTCTTGCGGTCTGAATACTCGCCCCACCAGCTGTTGTGTGTGTGTGTGTTGTCTGTGCTGTGAGTCAAGCGCTGTGTAGGGTGTGTGCTGTTTTTTTTTCCTCCTTCCTCCCCGCACACTCACCGCGTCAGGCTCGCTTCATACGCGGCCCGCTTGTCCGGCCCCGGGGCCGAGGTGGAGCCATAGATGGCGTCCAGCACGGCTTGGGGGCAGGGGGCGGAGGGGGGGGGGGGGGGGGGGGCGGGGGCGGGGCCGACATGGGCGAGAGGCACGAGAAGGGCAGCGGCGACAGTGAGCGAAAAAGGGAGGCAGAGCTCCCTCGCCGCAGCTCACCACTCTTCCCCCCGTTCCTACTCGGTGAGTCGTCTTTCCCGCCGGCCACCCCGCCCCCCTCCCCCTGGACCCTCTCGCCTCCACCACCACACTCGCCCGCCTGCACCCCCCTGCACCCGCGCCCAGGGTCCGAGGCGCTGGCGCGCGTGGGCACCAATCGGAATGGGGGGGGGGGGGCGCTGCCCGATTCCGGCGGCCGCGTGCGCGCACCCCCTCCTCCCCCCCCTCCCCCAATCCAGCCGCCCCGCCCGCGACGCGGTCACGTCCATGCCGCGCGTTCCGGTGGCGGCGGCGGCGGCTGAACAGGGGCGCGAGTGATCCAACTGCTCACACTGTCTCCCTCCCGCTCTTTTGAATCACAGCGCCCACACCGTCGCGACTTTCATCCACTCCCTCGTGCCTCCCCCCCCCCCCCCCCACACACACACACACACCGCACAAACATGCCGGTCACCACGTCCACCATCGGTGCGTGGCAGGCAGGAGGAGGAGGAAGGGAGGGAGAGAGGTTTCGTTGAACCAAAGGAACCAAGGCGGCGGGCGGCCCGGCGCCTGCGTGCGCGCAGCCAGGGCCTCGGGCGCCGCCCTCACCCTCCCCTCCCCCCCCCCCTCCTCCCAGGTTTCCCCCGCATCGGGCCCAACCGCGAGATGAAGAAGGCGCTCGAGAGGTGAGTTGGGTGGCAGTGCGGGCCAGGGAGCGCGCCGTCCATTGCTTTTTGCTGCGCCGTCTTGCGACCCGCAATCGCTGCTGCCCTCCTCCCCGCGGCCTGCCCTCTCCCTGCCCCTGGCCCTTCCCCTCCCTCGACCACGGGGCCGACTTTTACCAGCCAGTGAGGAGGAGGGCGAGGAGAGGGCTGTGGCCTGAACTGCGTTTTTTTGGGGGGCGGCCAGGCAGAGCGGGGGGGACACGCCCCCACGCTCGACCGCGTTTTTTTTTATCCGTTGCGCGTGGGGGACCGACACACCCGCGCGCGACCCCAGAGACTGCACTCACGCACACTCTATGGCTCACACATCTCTCTCTCCCCTCCCCCCCCCCCCCCTCTCCTCCCCAGCTTCTGGAAGGGCAACCTGCCCGAGGCCGAGCTCGTCAAGGTCGCGGCCGACGTCGAGGACGCCGCCTGGAAGCTGCAGAAGGACGCCGGCATCGCGCTGGTGGGCCTGGACGGCACCATGTACGACCAGGTGAGCATTTGGGACGGTGGGGGGGGGGTGGGGGTGGCAGGACGGTGGGGGGTGTGGGGGTGCGAGGGACGGTGGGGGGGGCAGCACTGGGCGAAGCACGCACCAACCCCCCCCCCCCCCCGCCTCCCTCCTCCTCCCCCACCCCACCCCACTCCACCAGGTCCTGGACTGGACCTTCTACCTGGGCCTCGCCCCCCCCCGCTTCGCCTCCATGTCTGGCTTTGCCAAGTACTTCGCCATGGCGCGCGGCGCGGAGGGCGCCCCCGCGCTCGACATGTCCAAGTTTTTCGACACCAACTACCACTACATGGTGCCCGAGCTTGACGCCGCGACCCTCTCCGCCGCCCAGCCCGAATTCACCCTGTTCCTGGACCGCGTCAAGCGGGGCCAGGCGGCGGTGGGCAAGGAGGCGGCGGTGCCGATCATCATCGGGCCCAACACGCTCGCCGGCCTCGCCAAGCCCGTCGAAGGCGCCACCCTGGACAAGTCGGCCGCCGTGGCCGCCCTGGTGCCCCACTACGAGGCCGTGCTGAAGGAGCTGAAAGCGCTGGGCGTGCCCGAGGTGCAGATGCACGAGCCGATCCTGACGCACCAGGCCGCCGGTGCCCTGCGCGCCGACTTTGAGGCTTCCTACGAAAAGCTGGCCGCCGTGGGTGTCCCCCTCAACCTGGTCACCTACTACGACGACATCGGCGACGCCTACTCGTGGGCGGTGCAGCTGCCCGTGGCCGCCGTCTCGCTCGACTTCCTCGGCGTCCCCGGCTCCGCCCACAAGAACGCCACCGCCTCCCTCATCGAGGCGCACGGCTTCCCCGCCGGCAAGCGCCTGGGCGCGGGCGTCGTCGACGGCCGCTCCGTGTGGGCGGACGGTGGCACCGCCACCACGTTCGTGGCTGCCCTGCTCGCCAAGGGCATCGACGACATCTCCGTCCAGTCTTCCGTGTCCCTGCAGCACCTGCCGTACGACGTGGCCCTGGAGAAGAACCTGCCGGCCCACCTCAACGGCAGGCTGGCGTTTGCCGCTCAAAAGGTGAAAGACATTGTGCAGACGGCGGCCGACGCGCCGTCCGCCAAGGCGGTCCCCCTGGCCGACGCGCTGGCCCCCGTCGCCAACCCGGTGGCCGACATCGAGCCCGCCAAGTTTGTGCGCGAGCTGGTGAGTAGTCGGTTGGATGGTGGTGGGGAGGAGGAGGGAGGGGAGGAGGAGAGAAGAGAGAGAGAGAGAGACCAAAAAAAACACACCACCCCACACCCCCTCCCCTCCTCCCCTCCTCCCCCCTTCCTTCTCTCCAGCCTTTCGAGCAGCGCCGCGACTCCCAGATCAAGACCCACGCCTTCCCCACCACGTCCATCGGGTCGTTCCCCCAGACGCCCGAGATCCGCCGCGCGCGCCTCGCCTTCAAGAAGGGGCAGCTGTCGGCCGCCGACTACGAGAAGGAGATCAACGACTACATCAAGTACGCCATCACCGAGCAGGAGCGCATCGGTGTCGACGTCCTGGTGCACGGCGAGCCCGAGCGCACCGACATGGTGGAATACTTTGGCCAGAAGATGGACGGCTTCACCTTCACCGACAACGGGTGGGTCCAGTCGTACGGGTCGCGCTACGTGCGCCCCCCCATCATCCACGGCGACGTGTCCCGCCCGTCCGCCATGACGACCAAAGAGTTCGAGTACTCGCAGTCCCTGTCTGAGCGCCCCGTCAAGGGCATGCTGACCGGGCCTGTCACCATCCTTAACTGGTCGTTCCCGCGCAAAGACATCACGCGCCAGGCGCAAGCCTTCCAGCTGGCCCTCGCCCTGCGCGACGAGGTGGCCGACCTGGAGAAGGCGGGCTGCCGCGTCATCCAGGTGGATGAGCCCGCCCTGCGCGAGGGCCTGCCCCTGAAGAAGGAGCGGTGGGCGTCGTACCTCGACTGGGCTGTTGACGCGTTCAAACTCGCGACTGTTGTCGCTGCCCCCTCCACCCAGATCGTGACCCACCTGTGCTACTCTGAGTTCTCCGACATCCTGGCCGCCATCGACGGCCTGGACGCGGACGTGCTGACCATCGAAAACTCGCGGTCGGGCGACGAGATGGTGGTGGCTCTCGCCAAATACGGGTATGGCCGCGACCTGGGCGCCGGCGTCTACGACGTCCACTCCCCCGTCGTGCCCACCGTGGAGTTCATGAAGGGCAAGGTCGTCGGCCAGGTCGGCACCGGCATCCTCAAGGGCCACCCCGAGCGCCTGTGGGTCAACCCCGACTGCGGCCTCAAAACGCGCGAGTGGGCGCAGGTCATTCCCTCGCTGGAGAACATGGTGGCGGCCGCCACGGCGGCGCGCAAGGAGCTGGCTTGAGCATGGGTTTGGCGTGTGGTGTGGCGTGGAGAGAGAGAGAGAGAGAGAGAGAGAGAGAGAGAGAGAGAGAGAGAGAGAGAGAGAGAGAGAGAGAGAGAATGTGTGGGGCGGCGTTGGCGGCCGCGTGCGTGAGCGTGTGTGTGGAGCGTGAGAGGGGTGCGGGCCCTCTGTCCGCGCCCCTGGATCGCACATCCGCCCCTTTTCCACCAGACCCCCCGCCCTCCGCAGATGGGGCACACGGTGTGGGCGTGGGGAGGACGGGCGCTGTGCTGGGCGTGATTCCAACGCGCCGCCCCTCCCCTCCCCCCCCCCCCCCCCCCCCATTCACCGCGTCCCCCCCTGATCCCCCCCTTTTTCACCTTTCACAATCAACAAAAGATCAACGTGTGAAAAATCGGATACCCAAAAAACAACGGTGGTGCTGCCAAAGTGCATGCACTCTGGCAGATAAAAAAAAACAACGGTGGTGCGACACAAGAGGCGAGGGACGACGACGCGAAGCCTCTCGCTCGCCTCGGAGGACTGCACAACACCCTCTCTCTTTCTAGGCGCGGGCACCTCCCCCCCGCCCCTCTCCTTCACCCAACGCCTCGTATTGGTGACAACACGAGGCACACTCATTCCTCATCGCACCCGCGTCTTTGGTGCTGGCTGCTGGCGGGCGCGTCGGTGCACCGCAATTCGCGCCGCGTCTAGATTGCGCGACGCGTTGCCCCCTCCCACCACCTCCTGCCCGCGCCCCGGCCCTGTCGCCGGCCCCCAGTGCGCAACTCCTCACACACGACTAGGTGGTGTGGACGACTTGTGGAGCCCCGCTCCCGTTGGTCACACACTCGACAGCACAAAACCCTCCAACCATGCTCGACCAACACCGCGCGATGGGCGTCAAACGCCCGCTCGCCGACGACGTGAGTGTGTGTGTGTGTGGGGCAGCGCGTGGAATGTACTGCGCGTGTGCGCGCTCAACCAGCGTTTGAGAAAGCTGACACCCCCCCCCCCCCCCCACAACCCAACCCACCCAGCCTTCCACCCTCCCGCTCGACGCCAAGCGCCGCGCCGCGCCGACCACCGTCGCCTTCCGCCTGCTCTGCCCCGTGGACCGCATAGGCGCCTTGATCGGCCGGGGTGGCGACGTCATCGCGACTCTGCGGTCGACCACGGGGGCTCGAGTCAAGCTGGACCCCCCCGCCCCGCGCTGCCGCGACCGCGTGCTGCACGTGAGCGCGGGCCCCGGGGCGGCCACGTGTGCCGCCTGCCCTGCCACTGCAGCCCTGCTGGCGTCGCACGATCGGTTGACGCACGGTGACGGTGAGGGTGGTGACGCTGCCTCCCCCCCCCCCCCCCACCGCCACGCACGCGGAAGCCCGCCTCCTCGTCGACGCGGCCTCTGTCGGCGCCCTCCTCGGCCGCCGGGGCGCCGCCATCCAGGCGCTGCGCCTGGGCACGGGCGCCTGCGTGCGCGTGCTGCCCGCCAAAGAACTGCCCGCGGTGGCGGCCCCCGGAGACGAGTTGGTGCGGATCGGTGGGCCTCCCGCCGCGGTGGCCGCAGCGCTCGCCCGTGTCGCGGCCACCCTGAGAGCCACCCCGCCGAGGAGGGTGGGGGGGGGGACCAGCAGGCCTCATGCCCCCCCCTGCCGACCTGGTGGCGGCGCTGGGGGCGGCCGGGCTTGGCCCCGCTGCCGAGTGGGAGGGCACCGCGTCGCCATCGACGCGGCGTGGTGTCGCCGCGGCCACCGCCTGCTGGCCTGACGCGGGCTCGGCCGACGCGGAGCCCGGGTCGCCCGCCTCCCCCATGCCCCTGGTGCTGGGCCTGCTGCCTTTCGCGCTGGAAGCTCTGCTGGCTGGCCCTGCCTCCCCCACGCGTGCTGGCGCGGCCGCCGCCTCCCCCTGCCGCAGTTCCGCCGGGTCGGCCGCGTTTGCCGCGTCCCCGCTGGCGAGGCGGCCGGCGGCAGCGATGTGGAACGCGGATACTGCTGCCGCCGCTGCGTCGTCGCAACCAACCACTCCACTCTCATCGTCCGCCCCCGCGCCCTCCTCCTCTGCCGCCCCCCCCCCCCCCCCCCCCCCACCATCACCTACCGCCTGCTCGTCCCCGCTCAAGCGGTGGGGGCTGTCCTGGGCCCGGGCGGCGCCACCGTGCGCCGCCTGCGCGAGACGGGGGCCTGGGTCAAAGTGCACCCCGCGCCTCGCGGTGCGGCGGTGCGGGTCGTGCAGGCCTCCTCCTCTGCCGCCCCCACCCCCGCCTCCCCCACCTGCCCCGCCTCTGTGGCCCTGGTCACCGCTGTTGGTTTGCTGCTGGCTGACGGTGGTGCGGGGCGCGCCCGTCACGCGGTGCGCCTGCTGGCCCCGCGCCGTGACGCGGTGGCCGCGCTCGCAGCAGGCGGCGGCGCGCCCGCCCTGTCGGCCGCCACGGGGGCGGCCGTGTCCCTGGACCGGCCTGACAGCGTGGGCTGCCCTGCCCTCTCGGCAGCGTTGGCTGGGCGGGATGACGCGGTTGTCACCATCGACGGTGGTGCAGCTGCGGTGGGTGGCGCGACTCAGCTCGTGGCCGCGTTGCTGCGCGGCGTGGCTGTGCGGTCTGTTGCCGCCGCTGCCACCGCCACCCCCTCCTCCTCATCCCTAGGGCAAGCGTCGCTGCCCCCTTCCCCCCTGTGCGCTGGATCGCCCACCACAAGCTGGCCCGCCCCCGCGACCGCCGCCATTCTCACCCTGTCCCGCGCCCAGGCCGCCACCCTGGTGCACACGCTGCCCGCCGTCTCCACCGCCAGTGGAGCCAGTGTGCGCGTGCTGCCCGCGTTGGATGGTGGTGTGTCGACCGATGTCGAGTTGAGGGGTGGCGGCCACGCGGTCGCGGCCGCGCGCGGCATGCTGCAAGCTTTCCTGTTGGCGGCGGGTGCGCCGCCCCTGGTGGAAGGATGACGATTTTTGCTTCTGTACGCTTGTTGCTGTGTTTTTTTTCGCCTCCCTCTTTTCTTTTGCTTCCTGGCCCTGCCCTCCCCAAAACTCGTAACGCCCTCAACAAAAAACCAAACAACCTCCCCCTTCCCCCCCTTGTTTTTGCCTTGCCAAGCGCGCGCTTCTGAAAGCGCACGCTGTCCACTGTTACCCCAAACAAACGCCGGATGGAGAGTTGGAGAGAGACCTGACAAAAAGTGTCCAAATTTTTCTTTGTGTTTGTGTTTTTTCTTTTTACACGCGGCGTCTGCCTTCACCAACAGGTGAAGCGCCCGCGGTCAAGTTGTGTGTGTTTGAGTGAGAGCAAGGACTGTACGTGCGGTGTGTGTGTGTGTCGCGACACGTGCTTGTTCTGAAAAAAAAGGGGGGCCGAGCCGGTGGCGCCCGTCGCCCCACTGCCTCCCTCTCCCTCGGTCGTTTTGTGCAAGACTCCACCCCCTGAAAATGAAAAAAAAACGGCACTTTTATGTTGTGTTTGTGTGTGTGCAAAAAAAACATCTCTTTCACAGCCCCGTGCCCGGCCACGCACCCCTGAGCGGCGGCACACGCCGCTCGCGCGCGGGGGGCCCATCGGGCGACGCCTGCGTCTCGGGGGCGGGGATGAAGGGGGCCGTCCCCACGACGGTGGCTTTGGCACCGACGGCCGGCATGGGGCGGGCGGCGGCGGGTTTGAGGGCGACGGGGTCGCGGTGGCGGTGGCGGTAGCCGCCACCACCCCCACCACCGCCACCACCCCCACCACCACCCCCGGGCATCACCGGATACTTGGTGCGCGGCCGGTCGCGGTACCAGGGTGCCCGCTGCACCTCGCCGGACGACGCGGCCGCCAGCTGGGCGTCGAGGAGGGCGCGTGCCGTCGCGTCGGCGACCACGCCCGCCGCGTCGGCCCGGCCGCGCGCGGCGGCGGAGTGGCACCACGTCGCCACCGCATCCAGGTGGGCGGTGGGGGCGGCGCCAAGGGGAGGAGGCACAGTGGCCAGGGCGGCCAGCGCGGCGCGCGCCCGGCGGGGAGGGGAGACATACTTTGAGGGAGGAGGCACCGCCTCCCCCTCCTCCTCCACAGTGTCCTCCGTCACCTCACTCTCCTCCTCCTCCGCCTGGCGCCGCCACGAAGGCGCCTCCATGGCCCGTACCGGGCGGGGGGGCGTGGGCAGCCGGTCGCCGCGGCACGGCGCGCGCGGCGCGAGCGGGTGGCCCGGGGCGGGGGGCACGCCCGCCACGAAGATCGGGTGGCAGGGGGCGGCCAGGGTGAGTGGGATGGACAGCATGGTGGGGGGAGGCACGATTTCTTGGTCGGGGGGAGGGGGAGGCGCGGCGCGGCGCCAGCCCGCCGACGCCGCGGGCGGCGGGCGCCCCGCCACCAGCCCCCCGCCTCCATACCGCCGCAGTCCACCCACTGTCAAGGCGGGCGTGCCGGTGTCGGGGCGGGGAGGGGGGCCGAGGAGCAGGTCGTCGAGGGCGGAGGCCAGGTCGGGGCGCGACGACGACCCGACGGACGCGAGAGACCCGGGTGTCGCGTCGGCGGCGCGCGGGCGGGCGTCGGAGGGGGTGCGCGGGGAGGCCATGATGTGTGTGTGCGTGTGTGTGGCTGGGTGGAGGAGTTTTTTTTTGGGGGTCGGCGCTCGCGTTTTCAAACCTACCAGCGCCCTGCCGGCGCCTCGGCAGCCGCGCGTGACAGTGAAACATGGTGAATGAGAGTCAGCGCATATGTACAAAGCGTCCCCAACACAAAAACATGTCAACGAGGCAGGCGGGGGGGAGGAGGGTGTGCAGCAAGGCGGACGTGCGAACGAGAGCCACGCTCCAACCGGCAAACAACTGGCCACGCTGCGCCTCTCCCTTCCCCACTCACCTGATGTTGTTGGGGGACGCGCGGGGGCGAGGGGGCGCCGCTTTTGCGGCTGGGGCGACAAAGAAAAAGCGCAGAGCGAAGAGTGAGCAGCGAACGACGAAAAAAAACTCGCTCTCTCCGGCTTCCGTCGTCCTCCTGCCGACACGGAAGCCAGGAAAAATTTTTCCTTCACCCACACGTCACCTCATCATCCGCTTCATGCTCCTCTTCTTCTCAATCTTGTCCTTGCGCGCCATGTACTTCTCCCTCTCCGCGGGCGTCATGCGCCTCACCCGCTCGCGCTCGGCGTCGCGCTTGGCCGCGCGGCGCGCGTCGGCAGCATCGTCGCCGTCGTCGGCGCCACCCTCTGCCCGCTTGGCGGCGGCTTCCCGGGCGGAGACTGCGGTAGCTGCATCATCGGGGGGCAGTTTGCAGGCGCACACCGCGTCCACGGTGGCCAGCAGGGCGGCGATGACGGCGAGCGCGGGGGCGAGGGCGGCGGGGTCTCCAGACGCGGGCACGTCCACCGTGGCCGACAGCGAGCGAGGCGACTTGAGCGCGCCGTCGGGGATGATGCGCAGAGTGCGCAGGATGGGGCCCGCGCGGGCAAGAACACGCGCGGTCGGTCCGTTCAGCACCAAGTCGCGCAGGGCGCCTTCGTTGTCGGCCGCCACGTGCAGGACGGCCGGCCAGGCCGCCCCCCGGGGCGCGGGTCGCGTTTTCAGGCGCAGGCCGTGAAGGCAGGGATCATTGTCGATCAACGCGTCCAGCGCGCGCGGGCGCCCCGCTGCCAGTGCGATGGGGGCACCACCCTCGGGCAGCGGCACCGCCACCTCGATCACGTCGGGCTCACCGTCAAACAGGCCGTAGGCGAGGGCCAGGGCGTCTTGGCGGGGGACGAGTTTCAGGGTGAACAGGGCACCAATCGGCACGTTGCGCCGGCCCGTGGCCCACAGGGCGTACTCGTGGGCCGACTCCCGCAGCAGCAGGGGGGCGGGCTGGTTGGGGGCACGCGGTGGTTGGCCGACTGCTGCGAATTGTGTCGCCTTGAGCGAGGCCGCGAGCGTGGTGCCCAGCGACCGCGCAAGCTTGGCGTTGGCCGCGCGGCCGCGCACGTACTGCACCGCAAAGGCGGCCACCAGGACCGCGCCCACGATTTCAAAGTTGGTGATGCCGCGGGCGGGGGCGGGGGTGATCGGCGCGGCGGCAACCGTCGCGGGCTGTGTGGGCGTCGGCGTGGGGGCGGGGTCGGGGGTCGCGCTCCAGGAGGCTGTGTTGTGGGAAGGAAGGGGCATTGTTTCTTTGGTCTTCCTTGACGCTCCACCCTCCGGTGATGGTTCAAGGAGCGGGGGTGTGGGTGGCAGAGGGCAGGTCGGAACACACACGCCAATCGCGCCGTTTTTTCGTCAAAGCAGCGCCCTCCCTTTCCCTCCTCACCTGCCGCCCCCGTGGCCACCGCCAGCAGCACCAGCAGCACACCAGTGCACGTGCTCACGCGGGCCCGCATCGTGTGTGCGAGTGTGAGGGCGCGGTCGAAACAAACAAAAAAGAAAAAAAATCAGCTGCTTTGGTTTCACAGTGAAACCAAAGCATAACCTAAACTCGTTTTTGTGTCGCGGGCCCGCGGTCCCACCGCTAGCAAAAAACCATGACTGACGACGGTGTCAGACCAATGTCCGCCGCCACCGAGCCCGTCGACGACGGGGCGCGCCCCATGGCAGATGCGCCGCCCCCGCCTGCCGACGCGCCGACCGGGCTGCTGGCGCGCGTCGTGGCGGCGGCCGCGTCGCGCCTTGGGTTTGGCAGAGCGTCCAGCTCGTCCGACGGCGACGAGTCTGGGCGCGAGGCGGGAGGCAGCGACGGCGAGAGAGAGGGTGAGTTTTTTGTGTTTGCATGCGCCATGTTTGTGAGCGCGCGCATTGGTGTGTGGACGCGCGCCGCCTGTCTGTGCGCCCCCGCCGTGGTCGCGCTGCCAAACCGTAACACAGAGGCACACTATGGGAGCGTGGTTTTGGGGGGTGTCGGGCGGTGGGCGCGCGCAGCATAAACAGGCGCGGGCGCAAGCAACAACGCTGGCCAAAACCCTCCCTACCACCCACAGCTGCCACCACCACCACCCCGCTGCCCTCCTCGTCCGAGCCGCAACTGGGCCAAGCCCTGGAAGACCTGCACCTGGGTGCCCGAGTTGTGGGTCCTAACCCTCGCTCCCCGTTTGGCGGCACGCCCCCGGTGTCTGCGCCGCCTCCGCCGCCCACCGGCGCCGCGTCCGCCCCCGCCCGCCTGACGCGGCGGGCGGCGGCGGCAGCCCGCGCGTCTGCGTCTGCGTCATCCTCTGAAGCCGAGGAAGTTGGAGGCGGCGTCAGTGGCGGCGCCTCCAGAACGTCGCGCCTCAAACCGAGTGACAGCGACGTATCTGGTGTAGTGCCGCCGCCCACGCAGCCCGCCCCCTCCCCCACCCGCAAACCGAGGGAGGCTTCGCTGGCCGCCCTGGCGGCGGATGCATCGACGTCGGTGCCTGGTGAAGCCAGGAGTGCTGCCCCAGTCGCTCCCTCCGAACCCACGCCGCCTCCCCCAGACGTGCCGCGCGCGCCGACCTCCCACCTGACGATAGCCGCCCCTGACGCCTCCCCCACCGACCAACCCGTCGGCATCGTGTACGATCCTGGGATGGAGGCGCACACGCCGCCAGGCCCCCACGTCGAGCGGCCAGCACGCACCGCCACGCTGGCCGCACTCTTGGCAGCCACCGGCCTCACCTCTCGCTGCCGCTCCATCGCGCCCCGGGCGGCCGCGGATGGCGAGCTGCTGAGGCTGCACTCTGCGGACCACGTGGCGGCGGTGGATGCTGCCTATGGAGACCGCGGGTCCCCTTTTGAGGAAGGAGACATGTTTTACAGCGCTGCCACCGCCCACGCCGCCCGTCTGGCGGCAGGCTGCGTCACTCAAGCTGTGTTGGCCGTCCTGGCGGGTGAAGCCCGCCGCTCCTTTGCCGTCGTCCGCCCCCCAGGCCACCACGCGCACTGCGCCCGTGCCCAAGGCTTCTGCTTCTTCAACAACGTGGCGCTGGCAGCCGTCACTGCTCGTGCCGCCGGCGCCGCCCGCGTCCTGGTCGTCGACTTTGACGTTCACCATGGCGACGGCATCCAAGCGTTGACGTACGATCGGGACGACATCATGTACGTGTCTCTGCACAGGGGTGGAGGGTTTTACCCAGGCACTGGCACCCCCATCGAAACGGGCGCGGGTGCCGGCCGGGGGCGCAACCTCAACGTCGCCTGGACGCGGGGTGGCCTGGGAGACGCTGAATACGAGGCTGCCTTTGATCTTGTTGTCTTGCCGGCTGCCAGAGCGTTTGCTCCTGATCTAGTGATTGTGGCGGCAGGCTTTGACGCGGCGGCAGGCGACCCCCTGGGCGGCATGCTCGTCTCTCCGTCTGGTTTTGCCTCCATGACGTCCAAACTGTTGACCCTCGCAGGCGGGCGCATGGCCATGGCGCTGGAGGGAGGGTACAACGTGGACAAAACGGCGGCCTGTGCCGCGGCGTGTGTCGACGTGCTGTTGACGGCCCGCGCGGACGCCAACGGTGGCGACACCGCAGACAGCGGGACACCCGCTGTGCCGTCCCCCAAAACCGCGCCCTCGCGCGACGCCGCCCCTGCCATCGCGGCCGCCGCGACTGCGCTGGCCCCGCACTGGCCGGGGGCGCTGGGCCCCATTGCCGACGCGGCGGGGTTCAACAGGGCGTGGCGCGATTATTGTTTGGCAGCGAAAGGAGGTGGCGCCGACCGCCGGGTCACGCGGTCGGCGCGGGGCAAGGAGGGTGGCGGAGTGGACACCGGGTCGAGCAAGAGTCTGTAAGAGCGGAGAAGAGAAAAAAGGCGCGCGGGTGGTCGTAAAACGACACACACACACACACACACACACACAGACACACACACACACTGCACATCGATGTTCACGCCCCACCGTGGCGGTCGCGGGCTCGGTGTTGCAAGCGCTCTCACCAGCCGGCCATGGCTGGTGTGTTTGTGTTGTCCCCTTGGCTCCCTGCTTTTGGTGGGGTGAAAAGCAAAACGCCACGAAAAGATAAAAAACTTGAAAAAAAACTCTCTTCCATCTCACGCCGTCTTGCCCTGCCGCGCCCGCCACGCCTCGATCCAGGCGCGCGCCTCGGCCGCATTGTTGGCGGGGCTGGACGCGGCAGTGGGGGGGGCGGCACCGCCGACAGACGCCGCGGGCGCGGCGGCACCACCAGCCGCAGCAGCGTCCGACTGCTGGGACGCGGCGAACGCGACGGCGGCCACGCCCGCGGCAGCCACGCCCGCCAGGATGATGGCGTTGGGCGATTCAGCGGGGGCGGCGGCGGCGGCGGCGGGAGCAGCGGGCTTGGCGGCGGGCTTGGGGGCGGGCGCCGCCGCAGGGGAGGCAGCAGCCGCCACAGGGGCGGCCGCAGGCTTGGGTGCCGGCTGGGCCGCGGCCAGCAGCTTGGACGCGGGGATGATGGCGGGCGGCAGATCGGCCGTCGGCTTGGCGGGGGCGGGCGCCGGCACGGCCGCGGGCAGCGCCACGCTCCCCTGCGTCGACTTGGGGGCGTCAAATTTGACGGAGGCGTCCGCTTTGGCGGGGGCGGGGGGGGCGGGCACGACGCGCTCGCCTTCGGCTTCTCTCAGGATGGACTTTTTGGGCTGTGGGAAGTGGGGGCAGAGAGGGTGGAGGTGAGGCCAAGGCAGGCGAATGAGGACGCGAGGTCGGATGGTTTTCTCTCCTCGACCTGTCCCTCTCCCTTTCCTTCCCTATCTCCCGCCCACACACAACCACACTCACCGCGGGCGCCACCTTGATCTCGGGCAGGGCTGCGCCGCGCGCCTGCAGGGCGGCGGCCAGGGAGTCCGCGTACGCGGCCTGCGCGGTCGCCGACGCTTTGGCAAACGCGGGGGCGGGGGAGAAGGCCTGAAGGTGTGTGTGTGTGTGTGTGTGGGTGGTGGTGAGTGTGTGGGCTTGACTGCCACCACATGCGGGCTGACATCCAGGGCGCGCGGTCGCCTCCACCAGGCGCGGGGGCTGCCCGCCGACCCTAACGGGTCGCGTTTGTTTGTTCGGCGCCGGCGGTTGGCGCCCGCCACCGCGGCCGGTCGGTGCTCCCACCCCCCCATCGCGCGTCTGTGAGTGCTGTCTTCTGATCCACAACCCTTCTTCCCACATACCAGCGCAGCGGCGGCAGCAGCCGCCAGCAGGCCAGACGCGACGTTCTCTTTGGGCTCGGCGCGAGCCACGACGGCGGTGCGCCCGGTCGGGGGCGCGACGCGGCGGGGGGTGGAGGTGCGGACGAGCATGGTTGTGTGTGTGTGTGTGGAGAAAAAAGGGGGGAGGAGGAGAGAGCGGAGGGAGGGTGCGTCGAAAAGGGTGAGCGCGATTGCCTCGGACGTTTGTTTCCATTCACGAACCCTCCTCCCTTTCCTTCGCATACTCTGCCGCATTGCGCGCGTGTGTGTGCCACGTCGACCTGCAGCCAACTCTGCACCCTTCCCTTCTCATCGCCCCCCTGTTTAAAAACCAGCGCAACCACAAAACAATGCCGCCCCGCGTCCTCATGCTGGTCGGCGACTTTGTCGAAGACTATGAAGCCATGGTCCCCTTTCAAGCCCTGCTGGCCGTCGGCGTGACCGTCGACGCCGTCACCCCGGGCGGGCGGGGCGCGGGCGACAAAGTCAAGACGGCAGTCCACGAGTTTGAGGGGGACGCGACCTACACCGAAAAACCGGGGCACGCGTTTGCGTTGACCAAGGCGTTTGATGAGGTGAAGGCAGACGATTATGACGCATTGGTTCTCCCCGGAGGGCGGGCGCCTGAATACATTCGCCTGGATGCCGGCGTGCTGGCCCTCGTCCAACAGTTTTCCTCCTCCAACAAACCCATCGCCGCCATCTGCCACGGCTGCCAGATTCTGACAGCCGCGGGCTGCGTGTCCGGACGCAAGATGACCGCCTACAAAGCGTGCGGCCCCGAGTGCGCGGTCGCGGGGGCGGTGTACGTGGACACTCCGGTCGACGGCGTCGTCGTCGACGGCCCCTTGATCACGTCGCCCGCGTGGCCGGGGCATCCCGCCCTGCTGCGTGAGCTGTTGGCGGCGCTGGGGACGACGGTGACGCACGCCACGTGACTTGGAGTGAAGAAAGACGTGTGCGTTGTGAACATACAAAAACCAAAAACCACAAAACCCTCTCCCCCACATCAAAACATCATCTCTCCCACCCCCACCCCATCCCGCCCCTCCCGCGAACAGGCCGCGTGCACGATCGGCCCCAGCCGCCCCGCCAGCTTGGCCAGGGCGTCGGCTTCAGCGCGGCCGTCGCCGTCGTCGACAGCACTGGCCGCGGCGGCGGCGGCAGCCGCGCCCGCCGCCAACTCAGCCAGCCGCCGCCTGAACGTGGCCGCCGCGTCGCCCGCCACGGCCGCCACGTCGGGCGCCCCCGCATTGAGGCGGGCGGCCTGGGCGGCGGCCGCGTCCGCGCGCGCGGTGGCGGCAGAGGAGGGGTCGTGCTGCGCTCCACTGCCCAGCGGCATCGGTGCATCCACCGCCAGACCGCCCACCGAGGACCGTCGGGAGGCAGGCATGAAGAGAGGGGTGGAGGGGACGGCGTCCGGCGCTGCAGCGTCTGCCAGGGCGGCCGCGAGGGAGCGCCCAAACCTCCCAGCCGCCCCCTTGACGTCGGCCAGCGCGCGCGCCAGCTTGACGCGGCGAGACAGCAGGGCACCCGTTGTCAGAGTGCGTGTGAACGCGTCGGCCGCGTCCACGGCGGCGTCGACGCTGGGGGCGGAGGCAAAGGCGCGGGTGAGTGTGCGCACCGCGGGGGCGGCCACGTCGGTGGCTGTGTGCGCCTCCAGCGCCACCAGGGCGGCCTCCATCCAGGACGCGTGAGCCAACAGAGCCGTCAGGGCGGGGGAGGGACGCCCCCTCAGCGCGCGGGCGGGGGCGAGAGCGGCGCGCGCGGCCGCCAGCGCGCGCCGTGCGCACGCCACGTCGGCCGAGTGGCGCCACACCAGGGCGGCGGCCGCTGTCAGGGCGGGAGGCAGCAGGATGCAGGTGGGGAAGGGGAGGGATAGGTGGAGGGCCAGCGCGTCGCGGGCTGCTGTGGCGCGCAGCGCGCCCGCAGGTGGGGCTCCTCCCGCTGCCAGGCTGGGACCCCCGCTGGCACCACCAGCCCCCGCCCCGGCTTCTCGGGCGTCGCGCAGCCGCCCCAACACGCTGCGCGGGTCCAGGGTGAGGGTGAGGGAAGTGGCCCCCGGGCGGGTGGCCAGACCGGTTGATGAAAGGGCGGTGTCAAGCGCGGCCGCGAGGGAAGCAGGGCGCACGCCGTCCGCAGGCGCCGCCCCCACGCCTTCGCCCAGGGCGTCCAGCAGGGCGGAGGTCAAGTCGGCGCGCTCACCTAGCAGGAAGGTGGCGATCGCGTCCAGGGCGGCGGCAAGGGGCAGGCCGTCGCGCGACGGCGGCGCACGCACGATCGCCAGCAGCGCCCGCGACGCCGCGTCTGCAGCCGCCGCCACCCGCGCCACAAAGGCACCGCCACCATCGTACGTCAGCACTTCACCGGGGGGGAGGGTGGGGGCTGGGGCCGCCCCCGCGGCGCGGGCGGCGGTGAGGCAGCGCGCTGCGGCCAGGGCGCACGGCGCAACTGCCGCCATGCACGCGGGCACCGCCGCCCGCCCGGTCGCCGGGTCCCGGGCCAGCGTGATGCGGGCGGCCCACATGGCGTCCCGGCCGTCGGGGGTGGCGTCGCCGGGGGCGATGGAGGCGTCCTCGACGAAGGGGAGCTCTGCAGCGCCAGCAGTGCCGCTGCCCGACACGCGGCCGTCAGCCACCACCGCCGTCAGTGCCGCAAACAGGGGGCCCGCCGCCCCAGCCAGCAGGCGTCCCGCTGCTGCGGCGCGGGGTGGGTCGCCCGCGGCCGCGGCGGAGCGGGCGGCCAGCAGATCAACCAGGGCGCCCCCCGTCGCGCGCGCGCGCGCGCGGCGGCGCGCGCTGCGGCCGCCGCCTCCAGCAGCGCGGGCACGGGGCCCGCCACGTGCAGGGCCAGCCCCGCCAGCGTGAGTCCCGCCCGCCCCCCCGTCCCCGCCCGGCGGGCGTGGTCCAGGCGGGCGACGTGGTGTGCCCAGTCGCTGAACACTGCGCGAGCCGCGGCCGCCGCGCCCTGGGCGGCCGCGCCCGCCCGGGCGGCGTTGAACACGTGGGCGAAACGGCCGACATCGGAGGCGGCAGAGGCCAGGGGGAGGAGGGCGGCCACGCGGTCTGCGAGGGCTGGGGGGACGCCGCCGCGCGCGGCGCGCGCGGCATCACTCCACCCAAACGCGACGCCCCCCTCACCCCCCTCACCCACTGTGCCCCTCGCCACGATCCAGGTGCCGCTGACACCCAACAAACAGGTCAACACGTCGTCCACGACGGCAGCCTCCGCGGCGTCGGGGGGCAGGGCGGCGAGGGGGGGGGGGCGGGAGGGGGCGCGGGGTGCCGTCGCCCGGGGCGCGCACCGCGGGGCCGCACCCCGCCAGCCGTGGCCGGTCGAAGAACCAGGCGGGGTCGGTGGGACTGGTGGTGGTGGCGTCGGCGCCGTCGTCCCAGGGGCCGTAGAGAGGGCCAACAGGGGAGACGCGGCGGCGGGGGGCGACGCGGCGGCCACGTTTCTCCCCGCGGCGGCGACGCCGCCACCGCGCCACGGCGCTGGGGCGAGGCCAGCGCCAGGGCCGACACGCCAGCCTCGATGGCGGCATCGTCGTCACTGTAGGCGGGACGGTGGCGGCCGCCGTCGTCGTCGCTGCTGCAGGTGGGAGGGCGGTGCACACGGCGGGGGGGGCTCGCGTTGACGTCCATGACCGCCGGCTCCCGCCGCCACGCAGCCGCCTCGCCCTGTGGCTGCACCAAGGCCGCCCGCACGGAGGGCGTGGTGGCGATGGAGTGCAGGGTGACCAGGAACTCGTCGGCGTGGGGGAGGCTGCAGAGGAAAAAGGGAGTGAGGCGTGAGGCCGCTCCCCTTCCCGAGCTGCGCCCCGCTCCTCCTCTCTTCTCCACCCACTCTCTTCTCTCACCCGCTCGCCCGCGCTGCATCCACCGCCTCCAGAAACGTGGCTCCATCGGGCGCGTCGGCGGCCAGGGCCGCGGCCGCGGCGTCGGCGTCCTGTGTGGGAAAGAGAAGGCAGACGGTGTGATGGGGTCGGTGTGTGTGGGCCTGCGCTCTCCCGCCTCGGTCTTCGCCTCGGCATGCGTGCATCGAATTCAGCAGCACACATCAAAAGAGCCGCTGGGCAGGAGGAGGTCACGCGCGGGGAGAGGGCACTCGCATCGACCGATGTGCGTTTTTCTCCCATCGTCCCTCCTCTCACTCCTCCCCCTCTCTCACCCTGCTCCACCGCCCCGCCACCTGGGGCACCTCCCGCGTCAACACAGCGACCGCGGTGGCCCTCAGCTTGTCGGAGGCGGGGGGGGCGCCCCGCGCGGACGCGACCGCGGTCGCCAGTGCGTCGACCGCGGCTGCCACGCGGGCGTCGCGGGTTGAGGGCATGGGGTTGTGTGGAGGGCAGAGGAGGAGCTGCCCGCCAGTGCGGGAGGTGGGGCGGAGAGGGTGTGGCCCACACACACCCCTCGGGCGCCTCTCTCTTTGTCGGCGCGAAGAAAGACGAGCGAGAGTTCTGTTTTTTGCTCTCTCGCCCACAACTTTTTTCACACCGCACCGCCGACCAAAAACCCAACGCCACCCCGGGCGACCCACCCCACCCCACACAACCATGCTGGCCTCCCCAAAGCGCCCCCCTCCCCCCTCCTTCTTCGAACCCGCCACCCCCGACCGCGCCGCCGCGGTCGCCGACGTCCCCCCCCCGTCGCCCCCGCCGCTTGCGGTCACCACCATCGACGCCCTGTCGGACGACTTGCTGCGCCACGTGTTTTCGTTCACGGGCCTGCTGGACTCTGTGGTGACTGTGCGCCGCGTGTGCCCGCGGTGGCGGGACGCGGCGAGCCCGCCGACCGGGCGCGGCGCGCTGGACGCTGTCGTCGTGGCGAGGGAGCCCCGCATCGCGGCGCGGGTGAGTAGTGTGTGTGTGGAGGGTGTGTGTGACGTGCGTGTCGTGCCGGTGAAAGGCAATGCAAGGGCGTGTGGCGGCGGGCGGCGGTCGGCGCCCTCAATCAATGCGTTGTTGTTGTTGTGCGTGCGTACAAAAAAAAGCCCCCCCCCCCCCGCGCCGCCTGCCCCGCCCCCACGCCCCATCGCGCCACTAACCGGGGGCTGACGAGCGCCTGGCTTGACTGGAGGCGGGTAGGCGGATAGGGGGACTGTGAGGACGAGCGCAGAGGCGCAGCGCGCGTGCGCGTTTCTTGTTCGGCTTTGCTGCTCGCGCAGAGGCCTACGGGGCGCTCGCACCGTACGTCCGACCACCCTCCTACCCCACCCCCACCACCCCCCCCACCCCATCCCAGCTCGACGCCGACCTCCTCCTGCGCCTCATCTGGCTGTCGTCCTGGCCCTCCCCGGCCGCCCCCCGCATCCCGCGCTGGTGCGACGCGCACCCCGCGCTCCACACGCTCGACCTCTCCTCCACAGCCTGGCGCCCGTCCGCCGGCCACCCTGCCCCCTGGCCCTGCCTGCGCCGCGCGCTGGCATCGTGCCCGGGCCTGGTGACGGTGAAGGCGACATCAGTGCGGGTGGCGGGGCGGCCCGCCCCCGCCGACGGCGACGAAGCGTTGTTGTTGGCCGCCGCGGCCGCCTCCCACCCCCGCCTGCGCGAGCTGCGCCTGGACGTGTCCATTCGCTTGACGCTGGATGATTCGCCACCCCCCCCCGCGCCCCGGCGTCTGATGAGGGACGAGGGTGGGGGCATGGCGCGGGCGGTCCCCCCGCCCCTCAACGCCGACGCGCCTACTTCCTTTGACGCTCTCCTGTCGGGCGCCACCCCGCTGCGGGTGGCCACCCTGACCGTCACCACGCCGCCCACGTGCTGGTGGTACCCCGAACGCCCGGCGTTGGTGGCGCGCGCAGCCGCGCTGGGGGCCGCGGCTGCCGCGGGAGGCACCGTCTCCCGCCTCACCCTCACCTCCCTGTGCGCGGATGAAGCGGGCGCGGTGGCAAGCACTGCTCTCACCTCGTCCAGCGTCACCCGGCTCGATGTGGTGGGGGCGACGGGGGGGGACGCGGCGGCCGGGCCAGCGCTGGCCGCCGCGATTGCTGCCGCCACCGGCCTCACCCACCTGCACCTGGTGGACCAACTCCTGGATGAAGGCGATGCCGCGTCCCTGGGGCCCGCCCTGGCGGCGTGTGCGATGTTGACGCACGTGAGCGTGGAGGGGACGGTCACGCAGGCGACAGCTGCCGCGCTGCGGCGCGCGGTGGCGGCGCGCGTGGCGGCGGGCAGGGTGCCGCTGACTGTGACCGCGCCGCCTGCGGTGATGCGGGAGCTGGTGGCGGAAGAATGAGAGAGAGAGAGAGGAGGGAGAGAGATGTTCTGTTTGTTGTTTTTTGCTGCCCCAACGCTGGCCTCTTCAAAACAAACAAAGATTTGTTTTGTTTTTGTTTTTTGCTGCCGAGTTTGTCTCGACTCCCCAAGCAAAAAAACCACCACCACCGCCGTGACATCCCGCTATTGTCTTTGTAACACTCCCCGTTGTTTTTCCAGCACTGTACGTAAGGTGTGGGCTGGTTTGCAAGCAGTTTCTTTGATTTTTTTTTTTTTTTTTTTTTTTTTTTAAGTCAGTCTTCCCGCACCGCCTGCGCGCACAGCCACCCGTCCCACGCGCCCCCGCCCGCGGGGGGCAGCACCCACGCTCCCAGGGGCGACTCCACCCCCACCCACTGAGCACACACGGTGAACGCGCGCGGCAGCGTCAACACCGCACCCCGGCAATCGAACTCGTACCGACACTGGTGCCTGCCCTTCCACCTCGCCACAAAGCGGGGGGCCAGCAGGGCGAACGCGTGGTCCCGCATCTCATCGTTGGAGACGAGGAGGCCGGAGGCGCGGGCGGTGACGGCGGCGTGCAGCCAGTACCAGTCGTCGTTCGAGCCGTGGGGGGCAGCGTAGAGCGCGTTGTCAGCCCGCAACCTAGCCAACAACGCTTTGCCAGGCGGCTCGCGGGCGGGGGGCGCCCCCGTGCGGGACCTGTGCAGGATGACGAGGGGGCGGCAGCCCGGGCGTGCAGACGCCAGGGCGCCCAGCACGCTCTCCACCTGGCCAAAGTCAAACCCTCCCCGCTCCCAGTTTTGGCCAAACAGGGCCACGTTGGCGCCATCGATGATGGCGTCGAAGGGGCCGTTGGCGGCCAGCCAGGCCGCGAACGCGTCAAAGTCGGAGGGGCGGCGCTCGCGCGCGCGGGCGAGGTCGGCCACCCCCTTGGAAAACGACTCCCACTCGCCGTCCGTCAAGTCGATGCCTGTGAGGCGGCCGACGGGGGTGGTGGAGGCCGCGGGCGTCACGTCCCCGGTGGCGGCGTGGACGGTGGCGGTGGTGACGCGCCAGGCGTGGCCCGGGGGGAGAGACGCTGCCGCCACGGGCGACGCAAACAACGCGCGCGCCGCGTCCAGGGTGGCGGGCGCCAGCCTGCAGTGGTCCCTTGTCAGCCGCGTCAACACGGACGCGATGGCGGGCCAGGGGACGGCGCCCGGGGGGGCGCGCGCCGCGACGGCAAGCAACCTCCCCAGATCACTTTCACCCCAGTCCAGCCCATGGCCGCTGACTTCCGCGTCCACCGCGTACGCGGCTGCGGCATCACCAGTAGCACAGTGCGCCATCAGGGCGGGCGCAAAGCAGCGCAGGCGGGGGGGGAGGCCGGCGGCCACGGCCGCGCGCGCGGCGGCGAGCGCGGCCGCCGGGTCGCGCGCGCGGGCCGCGATGCGGGCGGCCGCGGTGTGGGCCATCTCGCCGTCTTTGGAGGGCAGGGGGAATCGGGGTTTGAGGGAGTCGAAGATGGCCAGGCCGCGGGCGGCGAGGGAGGAGGAGGTGGAGGCGGGGGGAGGTGTGGCGGCGGCGGTCGCCTCTGCTCCCTCCGTCGGGGCCGCGGCTGCAGCCACCAGGTCGGCGTCCCAGTCGTCGCCGCCGGCGCACAGGTAGAGCACGATGTTGGCGACGTCGGTGGGTGGGTCCAGGCCTGTTGAAGGGGGAGGTGGGGTGGTGAGCGGGAAGAGAGTTGGGAAAAAAACAAGGCGTATCCGCCTGCCCTCCCCGCCCACCACCAACACAACACACACACACACACCAACTCACCATCCGCCACTGCTGCATCATACGCTGCCAGCGCGGCGCCCGCGTCCTGCGCGCGCGCGGCGGAGTGCACGTCGACGCGCAGCACGACGTCCGGCGTCTGCGGATTCTTGCGCCGATTCTTCTTGGCGTGCGGTTGAATAGGGTCAGCGGCTGCATCAGCAGCTGTCGTGACGGTGGGCAGAGCCTCCAGCTCCGTGGCCGGGGGCGGCCGCTTGGGGGGAACGTGCGTCATGGGGGGTGGAGACGCGGTGGGGGCGGGGACCGCGGTCAACCAGGGCAAGCAGGCGTGTGGGAGGTAGCTGTGTGTGCGGTGAGAGAGGGGCGTTTTCGGACACACATTCGCTCGGCTGGCGACGGCTGGCCAGCGGTTTCGGAGCGCTGGCGTGTTGCCCGCCGCTTTTGCCTGCGCATTGCCGCGCGCACGCAGGCGTGCAAACGCACTCTACCTCCCCCACACACTCACGCACCTTGGCCTCACGCGGTGCAGCGGCAGCGGCACCCGCGGCGCGCTGCGGCGACACAGACCGGCCGAGAGAGACGTCCCTCGCAGCGCGGAGGCGGCGACCATCAAGGTGCGGCCGACAAGCATGCGCCGTCGACCATGAGCGATTCGTGGAGTGGCTGGGACGCGCGTGTGAGGCGAAGCAGTTTTTTGTCAGAGTGGCGACGACTCACTCTCTCGCGTCTATTTTTCCTTTTTCTCACCCTCTCGGGCACCTCTCCCGCGCCTCTCTCTGCCACCGCTTCAACCATGCGCACCCTCGTGCTGTGTGTGATGGTGGCTTGTGTTGCCGGTCAAGGTGAGATTGTGTGCTGGGAGTGAGGCGCCCGGCGCGTCACATCAATTCGAGGCCCTCCTCGCATCGTAGTGCGCAAGCCCCCCCGGCCCAGCGGGCGGCCGGCAGGGGGCCACACACTGGGGAAGTGTGCCTAGATCGATGTTGCAGCAGGGAGCAGCAGGGAGTGTGGCCCGCTGTCAGGTTGGGCCGGGCGGCAGCCGAGCAACAGTCGTTCCAAAAACGCGGCCTCCACTTTCCGACCACCTACCCACCCTCCCTTCCAGCCACCCCGCCCGTCACCAAACCCGGCGCCACCCCCATGCCCCGCCCCCCCGCCGACCCCGCCCGCCCGGCCGTCTGCTCCCTCATCTTTGCCCCCGTGTGCGGCGCCGACGGCCAGACATATCCTAGTAACTGCACTCGTGACGCTGCGGGCGTGGCCTTTGGCTCCGAAGGGGTGTGCCCAGGCACTGACCCCGCGTCTGTTGCTCGCCCGGGCATCGAACCAGGGCCGCCCCCTCCCACAGGGCAGGTGCCGACGTCTCCGCTGCCTGGCGCCACGACACCTCCGGGCTGGCTGGCGTCGTCGCCCGCGGGGCAGCCGCTGGCGGAGACACCGACGCCGCGCCTGCCGCCGGGGGCGGCCACGCCCTGCCCCCGCATCTTCATGCCTGTGTGCGCCAGCAGTGCGGACGGGACGATTGTCCAAACCTTCAACAACGACTGCCTGGCCCGGGCGGGCATGCCGGGGGCGGCTGTGCGGCCGGGCGCGTGTGGCGAGAACAACACGGCGGGCGATGAGGTGCCGGCCGCTGGCGCCGGCCTGCCGCCCCTCCGTGCGGCGACTCGGGAGCCCGCGGTGGAGGATGTGCCGTGAGTATGGGAAGGGAGAGAGAGAGAGTTGTTTTTGATTGATTTGAAACACGAAAACTGATTTTTAACACGCGAAACGCACACACGCACAAAAAGCACACAACCTGTGTGCTTTTTGTTTAAAACTCAACACAACACACTGCCACACCTCTCTCTCTCTCTCTCTCTCTCAATAGCGCAGCACGCTCACATACGCGATGATGGTGATCGCAGACAGCGAGACAAGGAGCAGCCCAGCCACACTCGCCGGCCCCACCATGTCAGTAAAGAATCCCAGCTGCTTGGTGCGCAGGGACTGGGACCTGCACAGAAAGATGAACAACGCGTACGCCACCATGATGATGGACACGGGCAGCAGGGACGCGGTGACGATGGCCACGGTGCGCGGGGTCAGAGGGCCACGGGGGGAGGCGCCCGGCTTTTCTTCGGCAGTGAACCCCACCAGGGCGGAGGAGACGCCGCCCAGGGAGACGGCCATGGAGAGCCAGGACAGGAAGGTGCGTTCGTTGGCTGGGTGTGGGAAGGTGGGAGAAGGGCAAAGTGTGAGGGACAAGCATGTCGAGGAAAGCAACGTGTCGGGCTGGGCGCGAATGTGCTCTTTGCACATTCGCTGGCCGCGACACACGCCCACCTCCTATTCCCCCCCTCTCCACTCACCAAAGTATGTCTTGGGCTCAATCCGCAGCGGTGCCTTGCGCGGCAGCTGCAGCCTCGCCCCGGGCGTCGCGCGGCGCGTGCCGAAAAAGCGGTCACTCGTGACCGCGGCGGCCGCGTGCACGCGGGCCAGGACGTCCGAGTACCAGGCGGGGCGGGCGGGAGGCATGGTTGAAACGCTTTCAAAGCCCGCTGGGAGGAGGAGGAGGGGGAGAGGTGGGGGGAGAGCGGGCGCCCCGACTTTTGACCTTGTGCTGGCCGACGAGCGAGAAGTGAACCACTCTCGCGTCGTTTTTTCTTTCTTCTCTCTTTCTGCCCTCCGCCTCACCACAACCCGCGCGCACCCACCCCAACCCGCACAAGATGCCCCCCTGCGACGCGCTGCCCGAGGTCAAGGCCCACCTGGACAAGTCGCTGAGTGAGTGGCTGTGTGTGTGTGTGTGTTTCTGTTGTGTGTCGCTTGGTGGCTAGGTCCCTCCCTCCCCCCCTCTCGCGGTGCTGCACCCGCCCCCACCCGCCCTCGGGAGCGGCAGCAAGCGAACCTACGCTGCTGGCGCGGGGACGGTGGCCGCCCCTGGGTGCGGGTTCACATGCACAACCCCGCCCTCCACCCACCCCCCAGCCGACACCGTGCTCGCGTCCAACGAAGCCGGCCGCCTCATCACCATGGGTGGACCTCACGTCACCGGCGTTGCCAGCCGGTGTGAGCCGGGTGGCGCCACTTTCGCCCTCGACATCCGCGGCACCTGGGAGTTTGAAACCCCCACCGCCGCCGCCACCGACGCCGCGGCGGGCGGCACCTACCACGTCCCCCGCCTCGTGTCCGACCCCGAGTTTGAAGGTGGCGTCTGCCAGCCCGTGTGCGTGGACGTGGCGGCGGATGGCGAGGCGAGCGGGCTGCCGGTGGCGGAGGCCAAGGACGCGATCGCGTCGGCAGTCACGGCCGCGGTGGCGGGGCTGCACCAGGGCGTGCACAAGGTGGCCGTGTGAAGAGGGAGAGGAGGGGAGAGGGGTGTCGCAGAGAGCGTTGTCTTTGTTTGTTTGGTTTGTGGAGCCTTTTCTTCCTGACAAAAACACGCTCTCCCCACCCATCAAAAGAAAAGAAAGGACCCCCCCCCCTCCCCCCCCCCCACACACACACACTCCAAAAGAATACGCCTGGGATGCCTCCACCCACAACCAACTCCGGCTTCCACACTCCTACACACACACACAGTGCATCACAGCCACCCTTTCTTGGCGCCCGCGGCCGTCGCGCCCGCGCCCGCCTCCCTCAGCGCCTCCACCAGCCGCTTCTCCTCGCCGCTCACTTTGGAGGGGATGGTGACGCGCACGTGCACGTGGTGGTCGCCCCGTGCGTTGGCGCCGCCCGCGGCGCCGAGGCGGGGGACGCCCCGCCTCGCCATGACGAGGGTGGTGCCGGGCTGCGTGCCGGGCGGCACCCTCAGATCCACCGCGCCGTCCACCGTCTTGACTTGCACGGTGGTGCCCAGGATGGCGTCCACGTAGGAGACGTCGACGTCGGAGTGGATGGTGGTGCCGTCACGGCGGAGGCCAGGGGCGTCGCGCACGCGCACGAAAACGTACAGGTCGCCCGGGGGGCCGCCCCGCCGCCCCGCGCTGCCTTCGCCACGCACACGCAGGCGGGACCCGCCATCCACGCCGGGGGGGACGCGCAGGGAGATGCGTTTGGAGCGGCGCACGCGGCCGTCGCCGCCGCAGCAGGCGCAGGGGGTGGCGGTTTCGCCTGCACCATCACACGCAGGGCAGGCCATCACCTGCTGAAACGCGCCCAGGGGGGTGCGCACCGCTTGCACCACCTGGCCCGACCCGCCGCACGTGCCGCAGCGGGAGGGCGTCGTGCCTGCCTTGACACCAGAGCCAGAGCACGTGTCGCAGGCCTCCAGGCGGGACACGTCGACCTCCTTGGAACACCCAAACACGGCCTCACTAAACTCAATCGTCAAGTCGAACCGTTCATCCGCCCCAGGCTGGGCACGGCGGCCGGCGGCGCCACGCCCACCGCCGCCTCCCATGCCGCCAAAGCCGGCGCCGCCGCCCCCCATGCCGCCGCCGAAGAATTGTTCGAAAATGTCAAACGGGTTTGTGAAGTCGCCAGGGCCCGCGCCGCCGCCGCCAAACCCGCCGGCGCCGCCCTTGAGGCCGGCCTCGCCGAAGCGGTCGTAGATGGAGCGTTTTGAGTCGTCGGACAGGACTTCGTAGGCGTTGGAGATGGACTGAAGAGGGTGGGAAAGAAGGGGTGGGTTGGTTGGTGGGGGTGATGGACTTGGTCCCCCCCCACAAAAAACCCTCTCTCTCTCTCTCTCGCACACACACCTTGAACTTTTCTTCGGCGCCCGCCTCCTTGTTGACGTCGGGGTGGAACTTGCGGGCGAGTTGGCTGGGGGGTGTGGAGGGGAGGACACACAACGTGAGAGGTTGGGAGAGAGAAGCAGCGGTGCGCGCTGTTTCCGTCGGGTGTCTCCGCCGCCGTCGCCGTCGCGCCGTTTCCCCCCCCGCATTGCGCCCGCTCTCCCCCCATTCCCACCCCCTCCCCCTCACTCACCGGTACGCCTGCTTGATCGTCTTCATGTCCGCGTCCCGGGGCACGCCCAGCGTGTCGTAGTAGTCGCCCGCGGCGTGCGTGACGAACAACGCGCCGCGCGCGGGGCGCGTGGGGCGGCGGCCGGCGGCGCCGCCCAGGGCAGAGGCGGCGTTGGTAGCACGACCGGGCACAGACGCAGCAGTGCGGCGGCCGGCGTCCAGGCGGGCGGCCGCGGCGCGCGGTGGCGCGCGTGCCGAGCTCGGCGGCGGCGCGGGCGCGCGCGTCGGGGGGGCGGTCGTGTGCATTGGGGGGGAGGAGTGAGCCTGTGTTTGTGTGCTGCTCGTGCGAGGGACGAGAGTGGGCGCACGCGTGCGTCGAACGCCAAGCCAACAAAAAAGACTGCTGGTTGAGCGAACAGACAGGAAGCCGTCGCTGCTTGCCACGCCGTCTCCTTTTTGTGCGTGTGTTGACGGAACGCACTCTCTCTCCTCCCTTTCCTCCCCGTCCCAACCGGCACACACCACACCACACGCACACCATGCGCACGTCCACCCGCCGTGCGACCGCCCCCACCAGTGTGGCGGGCGCTCGCCGCACCGGCTCGGCCAAGGTGAGAGGGACGGGACGGGGAAGAGGGAGCGTGGCTTTTTGGTTGGTTGGCGCTGCGGCTGTGTCGGCCAGCGCGCGCTGGCACCCCCGGCGCCCACCGCCAGTGGTGGAGTGGACTAGAACACATGCAATGCGCGGTGGCGGGCCCCCAATGCACCTGCTTTTTTGGGAGCGTGCGCTGGCAAAAGCAGAGCAGCGCCGGTGGAGCGTTTTGTTTGCGTCCCGCGCCCCCGGCCTCCCCGCCCCCCCCCCCCCCTCCCCTCTCCACCTCCGACACGCGGCCACGGCCGCGCGAGACTGGTGTGAAGGCCGAGGCGGCGCGTGGTCGGCCTGGAATGCGGGGGGCAGGGAGGGAGAGCGACGGCGGAGGGGGACGAAACCACACGAGCCGGCGCGCCGCGTGAGAGCGCGCTCACACCCACACACCCACCCCACCCTCCACCCACCCCAGCTCGCCCGCCCCGCTGGCCGCACCCCGACCCCGGTGACGCCGTCCACCCCTCCCACCCCCACCCCCACCCGCCGCTCCATCGCCACGGCCGCCGCCCCCGCCGCGTCTGGCGACGGCGGCCGCGTCATGCCGCTGTCCAAGTATCGCAACATCGGCATCTGCGCCCACATCGACGCGGGCAAAACCACGTGCACCGAGCGCGTCCTGTTCTACACCGGCAAATCGTACAAGATTGGGGAGGTGCATGAAGGCGCCGCCACCATGGACTGGATGGAGCAGGAGCAGGAGCGTGGCATCACCATCACGTCGGCCGCCACGACGTGCGAGTGGGACGGCCACCTGATCAACATCATCGACACCCCCGGCCACGTCGACTTCACCCTGGAAGTGGAGCGCGCCCTGCGCGTGCTGGACGGCGCGGTGGCCCTGTTCGACTCCGTCGCAGGCGTCGAGCCTCAATCGGAGACCGTGTGGCGCCAGGCCGACAAGTATGGCGTCCCCCGCATCTGCTTTGTCAACAAGATGGACAGGCTGGGCGCCAACTTTTTCCGCACCGTGTCCATGATCAAAGCCAACCTGGGGGCCAACCCGCTCGTCCTCACCCTGCCCATCGGCTCCGAGGACGCGTTCCAGGGCGTGGTCGACCTCGTCACCATGCAAGCCATCACGTGGAACGGCGAAGAGCTGGGCGCCAAGTTTGCCACGGGCCCCATCCCCGCCGACCTCGAGGCCCAGGCCGCTGAATACCGCGAGATGCTGGTGGAGGCTGCCGTCGACCAGGACGACGCCGCCATGGAGGCGTACCTGGAGGGCGTGGAACCCGAGACGGACGCGCTGAAAGCGTTGATCCGCAAGGGCACGATCGGCGGCGCGTTTGTGCCGGTGATGTGTGGCTCCGCCTTCAAAAACAAGGGCGTCCAACCCCTGCTGGACGCGGTCGTGTCCTACCTGCCCTCCCCCGAGGACCTGCCCGACGTGCGCGGCACGGATGTCGACGACGGGGAGAAGGAGATGGGGCGCGCGCCGACGGATGACGCCCCCTTCTCCGGCCTGGCCTTCAAAATCATGGCCGACCAGTTTGTCGGGTCCCTCACCTTTGTGCGCGTCTACTCGGGCGTGCTGGAGGCCGGCACCTACGTCCTCAACGCCAACAAGGGCAAGAAGGAGAGGGTGGGGCGGCTGCTGCAGATGCACGCCAACTCGCGCGAGGACGTCAAGACCGCGCGCGCGGGGGACATCATCGCGATCGGCGGGCTCAAGGATGTGATCACGGGTGAAACCCTGTGCGACGAGAAAGCGCCCATCATTCTGGAGCGCATGGACTTCCCCGACCCCGTCATCAAGATCGCGATCGAGCCCAAGTCCAAGGGCGACCTGGAGAAGATGGGGACCGGCCTGTCCAAGCTCGCCCAGGAGGACCCGTCGTTCCACTACACGCGCGACGAGGAGACCAACCAAACCGTCATCGAGGGCATGGGCGAGCTCCACCTGGACATCATCGTGGACCGCCTGCGCCGCGAGTTCAAGGTGGAGTGCGACGTGGGCGCGCCCCAGGTCAACTACCGCGAATCCATTTCGCGCCTGGCAGACATTCGCTACGTCCACAAAAAGCAGTCGGGCGGGTCGGGCCAGTTTGCTGATGTGGCGATCAAGTTTGAGCCCGGGGAACCCGGCTCAGGGTTCACCTTCCGCTCCGACATCAAGGGCGGCGTCGTGCCCAAGGAGTACATCCCGGGCGTCGTCAAAGGGCTGGAAGAAATGATGTCGTCGGGGTCGCTGGCCGGCTTCCCCGTCGTCGATGTCACTGCCACCCTCTACGATGGCGCCTACCACGATGTCGACTCCTCCGTGCTGGCCTTCCAGATCGCGGCCCGGGCCGCCTTCCGCGAGGGCATGAAGAAGGGGGGGGCGCGGCTGCTGGAGCCCATCATGAAGGTGGAGGTGACGACGCCCGAGGAGCACATGGGCGACGTCATCGGCGACCTCAACTCGCGCCGCGGCCTGGTGGCCGAATTCCTGGACAAGCCCGCCAACATCAAGCTGATCAAGGCGTCGGTGCCGCTGTCCGAAATGTTCCAGTATGTGTCCACGCTGCGCGGCATGACCAAGGGGCGCGCGCAGTACTCGATGCAGCTGGAAAGGTATGAGGTCGTCCCCCCCAACATCCAGGAGAAGATTGTGGCGGCCAGCAGTGGCAGCAAGGTGGCGGCTTGAGGGAAGGGGGGAGGGGGGAGGGGCGTGTGGTGTGTGTGTGTGTGTGTGTGTGTGTGTGTGTGTGGGTTGCTTTTTCTTTTCGATCGTGGGCGAGAGACTTTTTACACATACTCTTGTCTCGTCCTCCCAAAACCCTCTCGGTGCCTCCGTCTCACAACCCAACCCCATACCCAAACACCTGCTTCAACCGGCCCAGCACCTGCCCCCTCCACCCCGCCTCCACGGTGTCGGCCACGCCGCCGTTGCCGTGGCGGTCGAGCGTGGGCACACCCGTGTGAGTGACGGTCGCGACCGTCGTCCCTTCGCAAGGTTCAGCCAGATCAATGGTCACGCGGGACAGCGCCCCCTCGGCCCAGTCTTTGAACCTCCAGTCCAGCACGAGGCGGTGTGGGGGGGAGAGTTCGACAAAGGAGGCGTCCACCGCACCTGCGAACAGGCGATAGGCGCCTCCCACCCTCGGCTCAACTTCCGCGGGCGCCTGGGTGAACGCTATGACGCGGGGGGGGGAGGTGAGAGCGTCGTAGATGTCGGTCGGGCGAGCGTAAAACTTTTCGACGACGGTCACGGTGGTGGTGGGCGCGTCCGAGGTGCCGGTGGCGAGGGGGGGGGGGCGCAGGTTTTGGCGCGGCGGGCGCGGCAGGTGCTTTGCTCGCGGCCGGCTTGACTTTCACCCCACCATCCCCCACTCCCGCCTCCCCTTCTGCGTCCGGCCCCCCCGCCGTCAGCTTGGCGACAAAGGCCAGCACGCGGGGCACCAGCACCGGCTTGGCGGCCGCCGCAAAGGCAGCTGCGGCAGTGCTGTCCCCACCCGGCGGCACGGTCGCCCTGAACTCGACGTCGCCGTCCCCCGCGTTCTCGTCAGCCACGTAGGGGAACATCCACCTGCCGTGAGCGCCATCAGACTCGCGCGTCCAGTCGCCGCTGACCTCCAGCTCAAAACTCGGGATAATCTTCTGCTTTCGATTGTTCAGCACCGCCTCCCCTGTCACCTCCACCGTGGCCCCGGTCGCGTACACGCCCCCAATGTCGATGTTGGCCAGGGACGCGCCCAGGGACTGCTGCGCCCAGGGCAACACGTCCTTCTCCTGCCAGTGCCACCCGCCCACGTTGGTGCCGTCGGGGCGGTCGGCCACGATCCAGCGGGCGTCGCCCTCGCCCAGCTTGGCCATTTGTGTGTATGTGTGTGTGTGTGTGTGTGTGTGTGTGTGTGTGTGTGTGTGTGGGTGTGGGTGTGGGTGTGGGTGTGGGTGTGTGGGTGTGTGGGTGTGGGAGAGGAGGAGGTGAGGCGGGAGCGGGCGTGGGGGAAAGGCGAGCCGCAGAGAGTGCGATTGGAGAGAGTTCCGGAGCTCAGTGTGAATCACTCTCGTTGTTTCCTTTCCTCCAAAAACCTCACACTGCGTCCTCCCCGGGTTTCCGCCCCTCCCCTGCACACCCACCCCGCACCGCTGCCACCCAGCCCCCGTTCTGCCGCTCATACACCCGCACCCCCACACGATGGCCACGTACGCGTCCTTCACCACCATCGACGAAGCCATCACGCATTGGCGTGTTTGACACCATCGAGGCCGCGTCAGCCGACGAGCGGGTGCGGGAGGCGCTGGGGATTTCGATTGCGAAGAGGCCGCGCGCGCGCTGGATCGGGCTGCGCCTCGACACGCAGTCTGATGGCACCCGCCGGGTCATCGGCGTCTGCCACACCCACCAAGCGCCGCGCGGGTGCCCCGGCCACGCCCTCGCCCTGCGCAACCTGGTGGACGCGGCCGTCTGTTGCGGCGGGTGTGGGCCCGCGGTCGCGTCCGACGAGGGCGCGAAACGCGGCAAGGCGGTCGGGCGCGACCTGCGGAAAGGCCGGCACGTGGTGGGGACGGGGGGTGAGGTGACGGGCTGGTTGTGCATTGCGTGCAAGCTCCGCCCGAGTTGAGTGGGGGTGGTGGTGGTGGTGGGGGCAGGCGGGGAGTGCGTGCTGTCAGAAAAACGCATTTTTTGAGGAAAAAAGCCACGCCACGACTCAACGACTCTCCCCGCGTCCTTTGCACCATTGTCACAAAGCTCTACACTCGTATTGTTTCACAGAAACACACACACACACACACACACACACTCAAAGTCACGTGCCCCCCCCTCCCTCCACCGTCGCCCGCACCGCGTCCGCCGCCGCCCCCTCTCCCGCCGCCCGCAGCCCCACCTCCAGCTCGGCCGCCGCCTCCCCGCCCAGCGCGTACGGCGTGAAGGCAGGCGATGGGAAGCCGCCTGACCGCACGTCGTCACCGTAGGCGGCCAGGGCGGCCTGGATCGCGGCCCCGGCATCCGCGTACCGTTTGCAAAACTTGGGCGTCACCTTCCGATAGTGCGGGTGCGCCATCATGCCCAGCAGGTCGTGGTAGACCAGCACCTGGCCCGAGGTGGCGGGACCCGCTCCGATGCCGATGGTGGGGACGGAGAGGGCGGCCGTGACGGCGGCCGCCACGGCGGAGGGGACGCACTCCAAAACGACGGCCGCACAGCCCGCCGCCTCCAGCGCGCGCGCCTCCGCCAGCACACGCAGGGCGGAGGCTGGGGACCGGCCCTGGGGGCGGAAGCCGCCCAGCACCGAGATGGCTTGGGGCATCAGGCCCACGTGGCCAAAGACGGCCACCCCCGCGTCGACCACCGCGCGCGCGGCCGCGACGCGCGCGGCGCCCCCGCCCTCCAGCTTGACAGCGTCCATGCCGCCCTCCTTGAGGAGACGCACCGCGGAGCGGGTGGCTTGGGAGGGACCTTCCTCATAGGAGCCGAAGGGGAGGTCGCCCACGAGGAACGGGCGCCGCGCCCCGCGCGCGGCGGCGCGCGCGGCCGACACCATGTCATCGAGGGTCACGGGGAGGGTGGTGTCGTGGCCGTGCACGACCATGCCCAGGGAGTCGCCCACGAGCAGGATGTCGATGCCGGCGGCGTCGACCTGTGGTGGTGGGTGGGTGGGTCGGTGTTCTCGAAGAACAAAAAAAAATGTTTTTCGATTCATTCCGTTTTCCTTTTTGAATCGACTGCGCCCACGCTCCTGCAAAACACACTCCCCCTCCCTCCACACACTCACGTGCGTGGCAGACGGATAGTCGTACGCCGTCACCATGGTGATCTTCTCCCCGCGCGCGTACTTGCCGCGCAGCGTGCGCAGGGTGACCCTGTCCGAGGGGGAGGCGGAAGGGCCGCCGTAGACGGCGTCCACGGGCTGGGTGGACGCGGGGCGGGCTGTGTGGGGGGGAGTGGGAGGGGGGTTGGTTGAGCGGGTCGTGCGGTTGGGGTGTGCATTGCTGGCCGCGCCCTTTCTTCTCTCATCCTCACACCCCTGCCACCACACTCACACTGGCTCGCCACGCCGGCTCGCCGACAGGCGGCCGCCAGTGCGGCCGCAGCGCGACGCATATGCAAACCGGGTGTACAGCCGTCGGGCGTCGGTTGCTCGTCACTAGGAGGGGCCACGCCGCGATGCAGCAGGCTCAAGGATGGCAACTGCCGGGAGTAGCGACAGCGATGGGACCGGCGACAGGGAGAGGGGGTGGCGCGACGAAACCAGAGAGAAATTGTGTTTTTGCGCCGTCGTCTCTTTTTTTCGCCGTCGAGGCTCCAGACCCACGTTTTTCGAAAACACACGCACTGGTTTACACACACACACACACACACACACACTTCACACACACCAGACAAAACTCTCTCAGTTTGTCAAAAAAACACAAGGCAAAAAAAACCGTGCGGGGGTGAGTCAGGGGAAAAGTTTTTTTTTTAACGTACACTTTTTCTCTTCTTCTCTCTCATCTCGCGTCCCCCACACACCTGGTGCATCGCGGCGCACAACCCACAGGTGTGCGAGGTGTGTGTGGGGGGAGGGGAGCGGGTGGGGGAGGAGCGTGGAATCACAAAGCAGCGGGGGGGTGGGAGGGAAGAACGAAAACACTAAGGTGGCTGACGGAAAAAAACACTTTTGCCGGCAGCGGCGTGATGGGGTGGGGGATGGCACGGCAAGGCACAAAAAAAACACAGAACCAAAAAGACAAGTTAAGAGTCAGAGGCGGGGGGGTCTTTGTTTGGGGTCACTTTCTTCATGACCCCGTGCGCACGCGCAGCGACCCGCCGCCCGCACGCCCCAGCCCGCCCGAGGGCGAGCGGGCCATGCCGAAGGAGTCGCTGCCACCGCCACCAGCGGCGGCGGCGGCGGCGGCGTCCAGCGCGCGGCCAAGGGCGAGCGTGTCACCCGCACAGCTCCAAAATAGGGCCGCCTGGCGCGGGGTCAGCAGGGCGGCCGCCCGCGACATGACGTGGGCGCGCAGGTCGTCCGCATGCGCAAACAGGGAGGCGACGTCGTCCACGATGGACAGTGCGGCGGCGGGGGGGGGCAGCGGCGCGGCGCGGCGGACGAGGGTGGCGCGGGGCGCGCCACCCCCCCACCCCCCGCCCCCACCCTCGCTGCTGCACGACGACCGCACGTACGCGGCCACCGCCGCCACCCGGGCCAGGGAGGCGGACCGGTCGGCGAAGGCGGCCGCCAGGGAGGCTTGCGCGCTGGCAGCCGACGCTTGCAGGTCGGCCAACGCTGCATCCGCCCCCGGCTCCAGCGTCTCGCCCCACACCGCAAACTTGGCGCGGGCGCAGGCCAGGGAGTCGGAGGGGCGGGTGCCCCCCATCCAGGCCAGGAGGCGGGCGCCCGTGGGGACAAACACGCCCGCCGCGACGGACGCGACGCCGCCCGCGCGCAGGGCGGCCCGGCGGGCGGCCAGCAGGGTGGCGTGTGTGGCGGCGGCGGCGGTGTTGAGGGCGCTGGGTGAGTGTGGGTGGGTATGAGGGTCAAGAGAAAGGGGTGAGTCACGCCGCGTGTCGCCTGGCGACAAGGGCCGCGTCGCGCCTTCCTCCTACATGCGTCGTTTTCCTCCCAGCCCTCTCCCTCTCCCTCACCTGAGCTCCTCGTCCGACGCCCCCCGCTCCAGGGCGGCCTCCAGCGATGCCGCCACCCGCCCAAACTCGCGCTCGTACGCGGTGACGGCGGGGTGGGGGCCGTGCGCGGGGGGCGAGGGAGGCGTCGGCGCGGCCCGCCGCGCGCGGCGGGCACGCGTGTCGGCGCCCGCGACCGCGTCCAGCAGGGTGTCGTCGGACAGGGAGCCGTCCTGGTGTGGTGTGTGGGGGAGGGAGGCGTGGTTAGTTGGCAGGAGGGCGGCGGCGGGGGGGTGTCGGAGAGAGGGCAGGCAGTACCGTTGACAACAAATCGGGGCTTTCCAATTCCGCCCTCAACCCCCGCGCCCCTCCTCCTCCCCACCCCTCATCTCTCCCCACTCACCCGCAGCCCACTGGGCGCGGTCAACGACTCCAGGGACGAGTGGCGGGCCGAGTCGTCGTGGTTGTGAGGGTCGGCGTGGCCGTCGCGCCGCGCCGTGCTGTCGCGGTCCAGCCGCAGCGCGGCCAGCTTGGGGGGGGGCGGGGGCGGGGTGTCGGTGTGGGTGACACCGGGTGCGGGCGTGGTCATGTTCGTTTTTCGTGTGTGGTGCGCGCGCGGGGCGGAGAGAGAGAAAGAGAGAAAAAGGAAGATTTGAGTCGTGGGAAAAGGAGGAGTAAAACGAAAAAGCTTCACGCCTCTTCACTCGCTCTCAAACCCCCAAACCCGACACGCACAAGGGCGCGATAATGGTCATGCGATGTGTGTGTGCAAGTGCTGTTGAATAAAAGAAAAAAGCCGAAAAAAAAACACTCGAAAAAAGAAGAGGCGCGGCGGGTGGGGAGCCCAGCGCTCCACACCCTTTCTCCCCTCCTCTCACCTCCGCAAGGTGGCGTCTAAAACGCCACCTTGCGCGCCGACGCACGCGTCGTCACGCCGGGCGTGCTGGCCACCACGGCCGCCACGCGGGTGGGGGTGACGTCGTCCACCCCGCTCTTGGCCAGCGGGCGAGGCAGGGGCGACCCCGCGGCCGCGGCCGCCGCGCCGGGCGGCGGGGGCGCCACCCCCCCGCGCTCCACCCGCTTCATGCGGGTCCAGGGACCGACGTCGGAGTCGGTCAGGAACGTCCACAGGACCCAGCACCAGGACGTGTGGTGGGCCAGCGGCTTGTAAAACTCGGGCGCGATCTCGCGCAGGCGCCACAGGCGCGTGTGCGGGATCTGGGGAAAGTCGTGGTGTTCATTGTGGTAGCCCACATTGTAGGTGAGCGCGTTGAGGGGGCCGTAGTAGGAGTAGGTTTCCTGGCCCTTGAGGAAGGTGTAGTGCTCCGCGATCAGGTGGCCGGCCAGTGGGTGCAGCCCACCCCCCAACAGCGCCCCAGCCACAAAGTAGACCAGGGCTTTGACGCCCCAGAAGTGGAGGACGGCGGCGTCGAAGCCGAGGACGAGGGCGAGGCAGGCGGCGTCGGCAGCGTCAGGCGCTTTGGGGCGCACGATCAGGGGGCGCAGCCCGTAGATGGCCAGGTAGGCGGCACACCACACCAGCTTGGCGGGCAGGGAGCGGGCAAAGGACGACTCAAAAGCGGTGGGAAGGTCGACGTCCCACCCATCCACGCCCAGGTGGGAGTGGTGCTCCTGGTGGTACTTGCGAAACGCGGTCGCCATCGGCACCGCCAGCGGGCAGTTGGACGCAAACGACAGGATCCTGTTGTACAGGGGCGTCCTGAACGCCAGCAAGTGGGAGAGCTCGTGTTGAGCACAGAACAGGTTTTGGGAGGCGGTGCCGCCGATCGCGTACGCCGCGAGCAGGACTTTCCACCAGGGGGCGTCGCGCACGAGGTAGGCGGTCAGCGTGGTGATGGCCATGACGGCGATGACCTGTTGACGGTCGGAGGTGGGGTGTGGGTTGGTGGGTGGTGTGTGTGGGGGGGGGAGGAGAGAGAGCGCCGTCGCGCGCCGTCGCGCGGGCGTCGCCGCAGATCCCCACCGCCCGCTGCCTCTCTCAGAAGGAGAGGGTCAGTGCGCGGTGGTAGAGTGTCGGGACATCTGCCTCAGCGTCTCCAGCAACCTCGGGTTATCGGAGATACGGCACAAGCGGAGGGAAGGACTGCTGGTCTTCCCCCCCAAGAGCGAGCCGGACGCGCGCGCACAGAGGCGGGGGGGCCTCTCTCCTCGCCCATACGCCCCCCATCTCCTCCCCTCCTGACTCCGTGCCGTCAAGCCTGGACACGGGCTTCCAACACGCGGGCAGAGGGGAGGAGGAGGCGCGTGGCTGGGGGAGCGGGGGGGCACCCACACTCTCCGCTCTCTCAACAGCCTCCCAATCGCGGCCGTTTCGCGTGTGGGCAGGCCCCCGCGCCAGCCGCCCGAGTGCTCCCCCCCCCCCCTCCACCACGCAGCTAGCGTGCTTCCGACACGCAGCTGAAAACGGGCGACCCCCAGCCAGCCGGGGAGCCGGCTGGCCCCCGGTTTCCGGCCGCGGCGCTGCGGCAACGCCGCACGGCGCTGCCACGGCGCTCTGCCTTCAGCTCCCGGCGGTTGGCGCGCGCCCGTGCGCCCTCCTCCACTCCTCAACCCCGCCTGTCCTCCTCCTCTCCCTCACCTGCACCGCGGTGGACCGGTCGTAGCCGTACAGCTTGCGCACTTGCTCCCCGTGCGCCGCGAGAATCGCTTTGCGGCGCGACGCGTGCGGCTCGCTCGTGGCCACCCAGTTGAAGTCGTGGGCCAACTTCTTTTCGCCCATGGTGTGGTGTTGGGCGCAGAGATGGGTGGGGTGGCGGGGCCAGGAGGGAAGGTGTGCGTTTTTGCTGCCTCCACAAAAACGAAAACGCGTCTGGAGCTGCGCGCGACGCGCGTCGCGCCGTGTTTTTCTCACTCTGCCCCTGGCCCCACGCCCGCCTGCTTCACCAGCGGCAGTACAAACTAGTACAGTCACACAACACACATCACCAACTGAACACTGCTCACTGCCTCTTCTCTGCTGCCCCGCTCACACTCGCCACGCGCGCCCCCCCCGCCGCCGCGTCGACCGCGCGCGACGGCAGCGCCCCCACCACCGCCACTGTGCCGCCCCCTCCCACCGGCACCAGGGTGACGACGACGCCGACGTCGGGGCGCGTCAAACAGACGCGGGCTCCCGGGCCCAGTCCCGTGGACGCGCCTGCCGCGACGGCCGCGATGACGGCCCATCGGTCGAGGGGCGCGGTCGGCGCACACTTTCTGTACATGACAGCGAATGAAGAGCCAGCCACCAGCCCCAGGGGGCCACGGCACGCGCGCACGACACGGTCTGTCGTCGAAGTCAGTGTGGCGGCGTCGACGGCGCACACGGCGTCGCCGGGAAGCACGCGTTCTGCGGGGGCAAGGCTCGCGCCGCTGTCGATGAGCGCGAGCGTGGCCCCAGAAGCGACGTGCGTGGGCAGGGCCTCCTTGCCTTCCTCCACGCCCGCCACCAGCAGGCACACGCAGCGACACCCCAGCTTGACGAGGGAGAGAGCACCTGAGCCGAGGCCGGCTGTGCTCGCCAGCGCGGCCGCCACGTTTTTTGACGCCGACCGCTCGCGGCGCAGGGGGCAGGTGACGACCCAGGCGCGCGTGGACGGGCGCGTGAGGACGGCCACCGAGTCCGCGTGGTAGGCGTACCTCAGCCAGTGGGGTGGTGGGGCGTCGGGCGTGGCGTCGTCGTCGTCGTTTGCCTCCTCCTGCCTCGCGCGTTTGGACGGCGGTGCCGCGTCATCTGCTGGTGCAGCACGCCTCATCTGGCGCTCGGCGGCGCGCACGAGGGCGAGGTCCATCGTGTGCGGGCGCTTGCGTCCTTTCGAGGGGCGGCGGGACAAGGGAATGCGGCCGTGCACTAGATAGTGGACAACCGCCTGCTCCTCTTCATTTTTTCTCGGGGAGGGCCACAAAACGCAACGATTGTTTTCACAGAACCAACCAGCGCCCCCCCGCAAAATGCACTCTCTCACTCCGTAAACACAAACACACTGGATGGGGTCAAAGGAAAAAAGGGGGACACCCCAAGTCGCCAAAATAAAATAATCGATAAAGGAAAAAAGTCACCACACAACTCCTCCTCTCTACGGCCCGTAGAACCGGGCCTTGTCGCTGCCGCCGCACACGTCGATCTCGTAGGACAACAGGCCATACCCTTGCAGGCACTGGTCGTAGGTGCCGCCGACCTGGTTGAGGCCGGCCGCGGCGCCCGCCAGGCCCGCGTTCCACTCGATCGACACGGCGGTGTCGTTCGATGTGCGCGCATCCTCAAAGTAGTCCCACGTGCGCGGGTTGGCGATGAGGGCGCCCTTTAGCACGTGCGGGTTGGCCTTGGGCGTGAACAACGCGTTGAGGGAGGTGCAGTTTTGTTTCTTGTCGGCCGGGCACGACGCGGCGCGGTCGGCCGCGCGGAGAGGGTAGCGCGGACCCACACCCACGATGCGACTCGCGGCGTGGTCGCCCAGCACGTAACGCATCTGTTTGCGCGTCCAGCATGCGTACCGCTGGGCTTTGACAGCGTGCGAGTACTTTTGCGGCATCCACGGTTTGATGGACGCGTTGGGCGTGATCGACTGCGAATAAATGGCGGACAGCATCGCCACATTCATCGTCGTGGGCACCTTAGGGTCGTAGTGGTTGAACGCGCGCCCCAGGTCGGTGTAGGACACGACGGACGACGTGCAGATCCAGCGCGACAGGAAATCCTGGAACTTTGTGTGGAACGCGGTGTCGTCCGTCAGTTCAGCCAGCAGCAGCGTCGACGGCCACGCCACGTTGTCCCAGTCCACCAGCAGGCGTTGGTCGAGCTGGCCTTCCTCGTTGGTGTGGGCGACGTACCACTTGTACGCGTCGTCCAGGTAGGCCCTGTCCCGTGTCGCCCTGTACATCCACGCGGCCGCCCACGCGAGGTCGTCCCGGTACGACGTCGAGTTGTACTGCGCCACCGCGGCTCCGTTGAAGATGCGTTCCGGGGGTTTGCACTTGACGCCCTTGCGGGTGGGGGACTGGAGGCCCTGGGTGGGGTCGGTCGGCGCGCACTTGTACAGGAATGGTTTGGTGTACCGCCCCGTGTGCCGCGTTGCCGCGCCATACAGCCGCAGCGCTGTCGTCATCAGTTTGTCGGCATACTTGGGGTCGACGTCGGCAAAGGCGGCCGAGGTGGCGGCGAAGGCGGCGACGAGCTGGCCCGCGAGGTCAGACGTCCCGTTGTACGTCGTCACATAGTAGGCCGGCCGCTTGTGCGTCTTCCGGTCCATGTCCTCGGGCCGCGTCCAGTGCTGCTTGTCGACGGTGAGGTTGCCGACCTGGTAGGCGATCAGGTACTCGTTGTAGCGCTGGGACCGCTTGCGATCTTTGACCACCGTTTTGAGCAGGTAGTCGGCCGACCAGCGCAGCGTGTCCAGGGCGTGGGCGGTGGCGTTGGTCTTTTTGTAGCCTTTGGGAAACTCCAGCAGCCCCCACGCCAGCATGGACGTGGCGAAGGCGGCGGGCATGGTCATCTTGACGGTGCCGACGTCGCCCCCCGTCATGAAGCCGCCCGTCAGGTTGCCAAAGCCCAGGGACCTGGGCCCCCGCTCCCACAGCAGGGACGCATTGCGCCAGGCGACCGGGAAGGCGGGGCCGGCAGCGGTGCCGTTGGTGCCGTTGCGCAGGATGGGGCCGAGGCGCTGCGTGTCGTAAAAGGACAGCGACGCGTCCACAATCTTGCCGTAGTCATACAGGGGCGGGTACACCAGCCACAGCAGCACCAGGGCGGCCAGCGACAGCGCGGTCGTCATCCAGTAGCAGGCGGTGCAGGCCCAGCGCAGGGTCTGGCCGCGGCCGACGAAGTTGTAGTGGAGCAGCAGGTAGGGCGGGATGGCGTTGTAGATGATCCAGATGAGGGAGATGGACAGGGTGGACACGACGGAGGGGCCGGTGGCGGCTTTGTAGAGGCCGAAGCCTGAGGGGGAGGGTGGGTGGGGGTGGGTGGTGGGTGAGTGTGGGTGAAAAAAAAAAAAAAAAAAACGCGGCTCTCTCTCCCTCTCCCTCCTCCACCCCTTCTCCCAACTTACCCAGAGCCGACATCAGCGCCAGGAAGCAGGTCGTCGGCATCCACAGGTCGCCCACCGCCCGGTTCATCAGCGCGTTGGCGCCCTTGATCGTCGTCTTGAACGTCAGCCCTTTACCAAACGCGGCACCCGCGGCACGCCAGCACGCCTTCACAAAGGTCCACCACAGGATGGAGTTGGCGACGTTGGCAAACCACAGGGCTTTGAGGTCGCGCAGCTTGTGGACGTAGTTCATGACACAAAACTGGGCAGCCATGTAGACAGACAGCCCCAGCGCGGCCCACCAGGACACGACGATGGGGAAGACGCCGCCCCAGATGGTGACAAGGGGGATGATGATGAACATGGGGGTGGTGATCTGGAGTGGGCGTGTGGGGGTGGGTGGGTGTGGGGTGAGTGAACGGGTGGAGAAAAACGGAGAAACAAAAAAACCTCCCCCACCCTCCTCCCCACCCCCACCCCCCCAAACCACACCACTCACCGCTCCCACAATGTAGGACCACACGCCCGTGCAGTACATGATCCTCTGCCAAAACGGCAGCTTGTCCTGGAACAGGGGGCAGTGCTCGGACGACAGCATGATTTGAAAGTGGCCCTTGCACCAGCGCGACCTCTGCTGGAAACAGTTGCGCAACTGCTCGGGGGCCTCGCCCACCGCCAGGTACTCGTCCACGTAGCGGCACTCCCACTTGCGCTTCTTCATCTCCATGCCCAGAGCGAAATCTTCGGTCAGCGTGTACTCGGGCGAGAAGCCCGCCTCCCGGAACGCGGTGGCGCGCACCAGGAAGTTGGTGCCGGTGCACGAGATGAAGCCGTAGGCGTCGTAGCCTGTGAGTGGGGAGGGTGGGGTGGGGAGTGGGGTGAGTAAAAAACTGTTTCGTGTCGATCCCTTTTTTTCCTCGCCATCTTTCTTCCCTCCCCAAAACTCACCCGTCTGCGCGTACTCCCAGAACTGCACATTGCCGTGGTTAAATATGTCGGCATGCGGGTCCAGGTTGTAGAAGCACTGTGTAGTGTGGGTGTGTGGGTGTGGGTGGGAGTGTGGGGGAATGGGTCTTGTTTCTTTGATCACCCTCCCCCCACCCCCTCCTCTCTCTCCCTCCTCCTCACTCCCTTACCTGCGGCGACAGCACCATGCCCACATCATCCCCCGCGTCAAACAACGGCAGCGTCTTCAGGAAGAAGTCGGGGTTGGCCACCTGGTCGGCATCGAAGAAGCAGACCAATTCAGAGGGCGGGATGGCGCACCCCTCTGGGTAGACGTGGGACATGCAGTTGTTCAGGTTGGCGGACTTGCCGTTCATCTCGCCCGCCTTGCGCGTGCGCCCCGACACATACACCACGTCATCCCCCGCGGCTTCACACCACCGCCGTTTGGCGGGGTCCCTGCCGTCGTCGCACAGGTACACGGTGCGCCCACACCCGGCCGGCAGTTTGGCCGCCCGCGCCCCGTTGATCGTCTTGACGACGATGTCCAGCGACTCTTTGTACACGGGCACCAGCACGCGCACGTGGTAGGGGTGGTCCACCAGGACGAGGCCGGGGGCGTCGGGGTCGGGGCGGGCGGGCTCGTGGATGGGGCGGAAGACGATGTTGAGGCCGTACAGGCACGTCGTCGTCGCCCCCATGATCTCCACAAACAGGACGAGCACGCCATACCAGACGTAGGCGCCCAGGTCCAGCGTCTTGGAGATGCGGACGTAGAGGTAGAAGATGAAGGCGGCGAAGTAGAAGATCATGGCCGCCGTGCCGCCACGGTCGAGGCGCCAGCCGCGGGCAAACTTGTGCTCGGGCCAGGCGGCTTTGGAGCCGGGGCCTTCCTTGGGTTGTTCGTAGCTGTGGTGGGTGGGTGGGTGGGGAGGGGAGGGGACGGGGCAAGGGGGGGGACGGGTCGGTGTGTGGTCGTGTTGTCTAGTCTCCGGCGGGCACAGGGGGTATTAGGGGGTGGGGGGGGGTGGGGGAGGGGGCGAGGGCGCACGATGGGGGGTGTATTAGCCGGGCGGGGAAAGGGGGAGTAGGGGGAAAGGGCAGGGCGGGAAGGAGCGGGCGCGACGAGGGGAAAGAGGGAGAGAAAACGCGAGCAAGAGAACCACCCACCCCCCGGGCCACCCCAACCCCCCGCCCCAGCCACACTCCAATCACTTACTCGACCACCGTGCCGTCCGCGGTATAGGGGGCGGGCACGTACTCGACGCCCTCCTCCTCCTCGTCCGACGACGCGAGGCGGTAGCGCTTCTTGCCGCCCCCCCCCGCCGCCGCCGCCCAGGCCGTAGGCGTCGTCGTCGTAGCCGTAGTCGGCGTAGCCGTCGTCCTCGTCGTCGGGGTGGCCGGTGTAGCCGTGGCCACCATCGAGGGAGTCGAGGCCGGCGCCGTAGCCGTCGCCGTCGCCGCCAAAGTCGAAGTCGTCGTCGCCGGGGGAGGCGCCGCTGGCGGGGGGGCGGGTGTCGTAGGCGTCCAGGGCTTCGACGAGCCTGTGGTGGTGGTGTGTGGGGAGGTGGGAGTGGTGAGTGTGGGAGGTGTTTTTGTTTTCGTCAGCGCTCCGGCGCGCCTTGGCGCCCCTCGCTCGCCTCCCCGGGCTGCGCAGAGTGGGACGCCCCGAACACGAGTGTCGGTTCCGTGGCCCACAAGCCCCCCTCGCCTCTCTCCCCCTGACGCCTCGTGTGACGTCCAGGCCTTCACGCGCGGAGTCGGAGGGAGGCGCGCCCGTCGGGTCGTGCGGCCGCGCTGGTTAGTTTTTTGCTCCACGCATCTCTGCAGCCCGCGACACACTCGGCGGTTGGCGCTCCTCTCCACCCTCCACCACCCTGGCACTCACTTGGCGAACGAGCCCATGCCGTCGTCAGCCTGTGTAGGGTAATTGGGGGGAGGGAAGGAAGGGAGGGGTGTCGGCAACCAAATGCGCAGCAAAGGAGGAGGCGCGCCTCAGCGCCTGCGCTCCCACTCGCCCACTTCACCCGCCGCCCTCTCTCCTCACCCCCGCCGCCCGTGACCAGCCGCCTCGATGGCTCACACCGACTTCATCGCGGGGGGGCTGGGGGGTGCGGCAGCGCGCAGCAGCCCAAGTGCGGGGGCAGCGCCGGAGCCGCGCCCGCGCTGCATTTCGCGGTCTCACCATTTTGGGCCGTGTGTTTTGTTGTCGCCGCCCTGCGGGCCGCCCTCGGCGCGTGTGTGTCGGAACGCTCTCGACGGGAGCGCTCTACACCCGCGCGCGGGAGGGGGGAGCGGAGAGGTTTTCTGTTCGCGTGCGTCCTCCCAGCGAGACGCAGAAACTCAGAGCGAAGAGTGTTTTGGGCTCTCCGTCCCCTCTCCACTCGGCCTCACAACCGACGCTCCTCCCCCTTGCCCCCTGTGTGAGAGCGCCCCCCACCCCACGCGTGTGCGGAGCTGCCGCCCCCGACCCCTTCTCCACCGCGTGTGTTTACCCAACTTTGTTTTTGAGGTGTTTCCAATTGTTCATTCTCAAACCACGCGCGCCCCTTTGGTGTCCAACGCCGCGACCCGCGCCGACGCGACCGCCAGCCCCCCCTCCTTTTCAAACGCGGCCCCCATAGCGGCCGCCACCTTTTCTCCCACCTCCGCGCTCTCCACGATGGCGACACAGGTGGGGCCAGCCCCCGAGATTGTGCAGCCGAGCGCACCGGCAGCAGCAGCCGCTGCTTTGACCGCCCCAAACCCGGGAATCAGCGGCCCCCGCACGGGTTCCACCAGGGCGTCCGCGTCCAGGGCTTCCCCCAGGGCGGCCGGGTCGCCGGACACGATGGCGGCGACCAGGGCTCCGCCTGCCGCGGCGTTCGAGACAGCCGCGGAAAAAGGGACCAGCGGCGGCAGCACCGCCCTCATCTCCGCCGTCGGCGCCTCAAACACGGGGTTCACCAGGGCAAAGAAGAGGGGGGGAGGGGGGGTGGAGGCGGCCGCACCCCAGGCCAGCGCGTGCACGTCAAGCGGGGACGCCGAGCGAACCAACACAAAGCCTCCCAACACGGCGGGCGCGATGTTGTCTGCGTGGTAGCCACTCACGGCGGCTTCAGACGCGAGCCCCGCCAACATTTGGGCGGTGCGGGGGAGGGGGTCGCCAAAGAGGGAGGAGACGGCGGCCGCGGCGGCCGCGGCCGAGGCGGCGGACGACCCGAGCCCCGACCCGAGGGGCAGGCCTTTGTGCACAGTCAGCTCAACGCCAGCATCGGGCGTCCCCATCAGGGTCAGCATGGCGGCCGCCGCGATGCCGGCACAGTTTTTGGAGGGGTCCAGGGACAGGCGGCCGCCGTCACCCTCGATCGATGCGACGACGACGACGCCGCGCTGGCCGGGCAGCGCTCTCGCAGTTACCGTGTCCCCCGCCACCGCCACCGCGCACCCCAGCCAGTCAAACCCAGGGCCCAGGTTGGCCACCGTGGCGGGAGCGAACGCGGTGACGGTGTCAGTGATGGGGGTGGGGACGCGGGAGGCGGTGAGGAGGGGGGTGAGCGGGGGTGGCGCGGCAGCAGACGCGCGCGGTGGGCGGGGGGTGCGCCGAGCAGACGCCGCCAGGGGGCGCAGCGGGCGCCCTGTGGGGTGGTATGTGCGCATTGGGGGTGGGTGGGGGCGGGAGTGCGTGCGACGGAGGGTGGGAGGGGAGGGAGGTCGATTGGTGTTTCGGGACGACGGTGTGAACGCCCGCCTCTCCAAAAGTGCGGCACGCGCGCGGGCGTGTGTGTGTGTGTGTGTGTGCGTATATCCAGTCTGCATGCGTGTGTGCCTGCGTGAGGAGCACGCAGGCACAGCCAGCTGCCACGCGGTGTCTTTTTCTTTTGACGAAAAGTGGTCGACCCAACACTCGCGGCGTTGTTTTGGGCGCAGTCGTTCGTCACACCTCTCCGCCCCACCACACACAGTCCTCTTCTCTCCCCTCCCTCCCCAATGCGCGCGGTCCAGGTCACGCGCACCCACGCGCCGGCCCCCGCCCGCCCCGCGGCCGCCGTGCGCGGCCGCGCGGTCGCGCCGGCGCGCGGCCCGCCGCCGCCGCGCTCGGCCGCGGAGGCGCCGTCCACGACGGCGGCGGCCGGCGACGGGGACGACATTCGGAGCCAGGCGCACCGGCGCGGTGAGTGAGAGTGGGGAGGAGGGAGAGGGAGTAGAGATGGGCGGAGGCGGCGGGTGAAGCGCGGTTTTTGGGTCGGGGAATTTGGGGCGGTGCATCCGCCGCCCGTGCCCCCCACCTGTCCTCGCCCGACCGCCCGCGACACGCGGGGACGGCAAGCCTGGCCCTCGATGCCGGGCGGGGGAGCGGGCGACGGACGGACGGGCGCGGCGTTTTCCTCCAACGACGCACCGTCGCGCGGCGGCCCACCGTTTTTTGCCTTCTCGTCCGCGCACCCTTTTCCCTCTCATTCTCCGTCCCTCCCCCCCCCACACACAGCCCCCCTCGAAAAGTCGCACCTCTTCAACGCACGCTACGTCCCCTTCGCCGCCGTGGAGGCCGGCAACGGGGCCGCGTCCAAGGAGACCTACTCCCTCGATGATGTCATCTACCGCGCCGCGGACGGGGGGCTGCTGGACGTGCAGCACGACATGGAGGTGAGTTAGTCGTGTGTGTGTGTGTGTGTGTGTTTGTGTTTCGATCAAGGCACAGGGGGAGAGTGCGTGCGTGGGAAATGAAAAAAAAAAACACTCACCCATCCCCTCCTCCCCACCTATTCGAGGCCCTGGCCATCTACGGCCCCGAGTACTGGCGCGCCCTGTTCGACACGCACGCAGGGCGCACCGCCTGGCCCTTTGGGTCGGGCGTGTGGTCAAAGAAGGAGTGGGTCCTGCCCGGCATTTCGGACGACGACATCGTGTCGATGTTTGAGGGCAACTCCAACCTGTTCTGGGCGGAGAGGTTTGGCAGGACGCTGGGCATGAAGGACCTGTGGGTCAAGCAGTGCGGCAACTCGCACACCGGGTGAGTGTGTGTGTGGGGTGGGTGGGTGGGACGGGTTTTTGACAGAGAGTTGATTGTTTGTTTGCCCACCCCCACCCCACCCCACCCCAATCCACAGTTCCTTCAAAGACCTGGGCATGACCGTCCTCGTGTCCCAAGTCAACCGCCTGCGCAAGCTGCAGCCGGAGGCGGTCCAAGCGGTCGGGTGCGCGTCCACGGGCGACACGTCGGCCGCGCTGTCTGCTTACTGTGCCGCCGCCGGCATTCCCTCCATCGTCTTCCTGCCCGCCGACAAGATCTCGCTGGCTCAGTTGGTGCAGCCGATTGCCAACGGCGCCCTCGTCCTGTCCATCGACACCGACTTCGACGGCTGCATGCGCCTCATCAAGGACGTGACCGCCGCGTCCCCCATCTACCTGGCCAACTCCATGAACTCGCTGCGCCTGGAGGGCCAGAAGACGGCCGCCATCGAGATTTGCCAACAGTTCGACTGGGAGGTGCCGGACTGGGTGGTGATTCCGGGCGGCAACCTGGGCAACATCTACGCGTTCTACAAGGGCTTCAAAATGTGCTTCGACCTGGGGCTCACCAAGCGCATGCCCCGCCTGGTCTGCGCCCAAGCCGCCAACGCCAACCCGCTGTACCGCGCGTACAAGGCGGGGTGGCAGAATTTCGAGGCCGTGAAAGCGGAGACGACGTTTGCGTCCGCGATCCAAATCGGGGACCCCGTCTCCATCCACCGCGCCATTCTCGCCCTGGAAGCCACGGACGGCGTCGTGGAGGAGGCCACGGAGGAGGAACTGATGGACGCGGCCGCGCGTGGGGACAGGACGGGAATGTTCAACTGCCCCCACACCGGCGTCGCCCTCGCGGCCCTCACCAAGCTGCGCGACCGGGGCGTCATCGGCCCCACCGACCGCACCGTCGTTGTCTCCACCGCGCACGGCCTCAAGTTCACGCAGAGCAAGGTGGCGTACCACTCGCAGGATCTGCCGGGGTTGGCGTGCTCGCTGGCCAACCCGCCAGTGGCGGTGAAGGAGAACCTGGGCGCCGTCATGGACGCGATCCGCACAAAATTCGACACCATGAAGATGAAGTGATGGAGGAAAAACCGTGCGAGTGCTTTTTTGGGGGGGGGGGCGGGAGGAGTGGAGGGAGAGAGAGAGAGTCTGGGGGGGGGGTGATGATTCGTGCGTGTGTTTCCTTTTTTTCCTTCTTTTTTTGCCCCTTCCCACCCCCTCCCGCCCATGTATAGGCCTATACATTGTTTGATACGAGTGCGTGTGCGCCATCGTTGTTTTCTTTTTTTCTTGTTTACTCTTGTGCGGCGGGGGGGGGGGGGGAGGGGCATGCAACCAAACAAAGCACCAAAAGACAAACTCTCACGGCAGCTGCGGCGCTGCCACCACGTGCGGCGCGCAGCACGCGTCCGCCAGACCGGCGTGAACACGCAGGGCGGCGTGGCCCATGGCGAGGCCGGCGACGACGGCCAGAGCGGCGCCCACGTTGTAGGACATGACGGCGAGCTGGGGGGGTGGGTGGTTTTGAAACAAGGTTAAAACAGGTTAAAAGGCGCAGCTCACTCTCTTCCAACCATTGCACACACTCTCTCTTCTCACCATCAGCAAATACGACACCGTCGCGTGCACCGCGTACGTGACCGCCGCCCCCGCGGGCGAGGCCGCGACCCGCCACGCGCGCGCGGTCCAGGTCGCCACGGCGGCCGCGGCGCAGCACGGGCGAGGCTGCGCCAGCAGCGGCTCGGCCGCGTCGTTGGCGCGGGATGCACCACACTTGCAGCAGCCGCCCCGCCCCGCGGCCGCGGTGCGCAGGGCGGCGACGCCTTCATTGGCGGCGCCCAGGGCGGCCAGGCCGAGGAGGGCCAGGGTGTAGGGGAGAGGGGAGGACGTGGACCAGCCGTCAAACCAGAGCTGCAGGTTGACGCCGGTGTAGAAGGTCCTGGAGAGAGGGGGTTGGTGTGGGTGGGTGGTCGGCGTCGGATGAAAAGTGATGAGGTAAGGAGTCTCGCTTCGCGCCGTCCCCGGCGCGTTTTTTGTTTTCGCTGGGCGCACAACCCTCTCCCCACCCCACTCACATCCGGTGGCCCATCATGTGACCTTCACAGCCGAGGGGAGGCATGGTTGGGTGGGTGGGGTGGGGCGCAGCAGGAGCAGGGAGAGCGCTGCGAGACGGCGCAGCGATGGGGGTCGAGACGAAATGTCGAGTGTGTATGTGTTTCTGTTTCTTCTCTTTTCGTTGCCTCAAACACGCCCACAGACTCTTCCTTTTCACCGCGTGTTCTGTGGCGGTTGGCGCGCGGCACGCCTCCCCTCACCACGTGATCCACCACACACACACACACAGCAACACCCTCCACCCTCCAATGCGGGTCCGCCCCGCGCGCGCTGGCAGCGCCCGCACCGTGCACCGCTCCAGCGCACCACGCGCTGCCGACCCACGCTCCGCGGGCGCCCCGCCCGCAGCCTCCAATGATGATGGCAAAGCTGCTCCTCCTCCTGCGTCCTTCAGACCCCCGCAACCACACTCGTCCTGGGCCGCGCGCGAAGCTGGCGCGGGCGTCGACGGCGCGCCCGTGGGGCGTGACTACCTGCACGAGCTGGGCGCCGCCCAACAGTACAACATCAACGTGGAGCATGGTGAGAGAGTGTGTGTGTTTGGTGGGATGGATCGGGGGATGATGGGCGGAAAAAGCAACAACTTGATCTTTAACTCTTTCCCCCCCTCCCCACACCAACTCCCAGGCCAAAACATCGACCACCTGGACTCCGTCTTCCTGGGCACCGACGCCTTTGCCCTGGGCTCCAAGTCGGACATCGCGGACGGTTCGTTGCGCAGGACCGAGTTTCGCGAGTTTGGAGACTTTACGGTCGGCGACTTCTATGTCGCGCCAGGGTTCCTGGACGCCGTCGTCCTGCACATCGCCAAGAACATTCTGGCCGACGACGAGGACGCGTTCGATGACAAGGTCAAGGTGCCTGTGATCCTGGGCGTATGGGGCGGAAAAGGGCAAGGCAAAACGTTCCAAACGTCACTCGCCCTCAGGAAGCTGGGAGCCATGGCAGTGGTTATGAGCGCGGGCGAGATGGAGGACGAGTGGGCGGGCGTCCCCGGCAAACGCATCAGGGAGAGGTACCGCGCCGCTGCCGACCTGAGGCGTGTGCGTGGCGTGCCCACGTGCCTCGTCATCAACGACATCGACGCCGGGTGCGGCGTGTACGAAAACACGCAGCGCACCGTCAACACGCAGATGGTCGTCAGCACGCTGATGAACATCGCTGATGATCCGAATCACGTCCCCTCCGCCGCCGACTGGAGGGGCACGCCAAAGTTCCACCCCAGAGTGCCGATCATCGTGACTGGGAATGATTTGTCACGCGTGTTTGCGCCGTTGTTGAGGGATGGGCGCATGGAGAAGTTTTACTGGGCGCCCACGCGGGAGGATCTGACGTCGATCGTCAGCTACATGTACCGCGAGGACGACGCGATCGACACCGCCGCAGTGCACGCCCTGCTGGACGCCTTCCCTGGCCAGTCCCTGGACTTCTATGGGGCGTTGAGGGCGGCCACGTATGACGGCGCCATCCGGTCCTGGATCAAGGACGTGTGTGGTGCAAATGTGGAGGATGAGGAGGCGAATATGAGTGCTCTTTCCGCTGCCTTGGTCAAGAAAGAAGGCCAAGAAAGCGACCCCTCCACCGGCCCCTGCCTGGATGGTGTGACTGTCACCCTGGACGCGTTGATGGCGGAGGGGAGGAGGCTGGTCGCGGAGCAGGATGCAGTGAACTCCATCAAGCTTTCATCTGAGTACCTGAAGAATCAGGGGGGGGGCGGAGGACTGCTGGGGCTGCAGGGGGATTACGTGGAGCCGGACGAGTGAGAGTTGATTTTTCTGTTGCGGCCTGCGTCGCGAGTGTGTGTGATAGAAAAGAAAAAATAGTTTTTTCGGAGCGGCGACCGGACGTCGAACACACAGCGGGTCGTCGCATCTCTCTCTTTCTCGGCCCCGCCCGCGTCCGCCCACCCCCCAAACCACCATGCCCATCCCCAAACCTCTCCTCATCGGTGGCCTGCTCCTGGCCTGGCGCCTCTTCCGTCGCGACCGGCGCCAGCGCGTCCCCTTCACCGGTCGCAAGCACGCCGTCCTCGTCCCTGAAGCCGTCGAACGCGCTCTCGGCGAGACCACGTTTGCCAAGCTGTGCGCATCCAAGCGGCGGCTGCCCGATAGCGACCCGCGCGCGCGCAGGGTCTCAGCACTGGGGGCAGCCATTGTGCGCGCGGCGCAGGAAGGCGACGGCGCGGGCGGCTACACCGACCACCTCAAAGACTCGGCCTGGCGGTTTGTGGTGCTGGATGATCCGAGTGTGAACGCGTGTGCCCTCCCCGGTGGCAAAGTGTGTGTCCACTCCGGCCTCATCGACAAGTTCGCGGGCGACGACGCCGCCCTCGCCTTTGTCATCGGCCACGAACTGGGGCACGTGGTGGCCCGCCACTCGGCGGAGCAGTTGACGATGCAGGCGGCGACGCAGTTGGTGGCCACGATTGCGCAGGGTGTCGCGCTGGCGGCGGGGGGCCCCATGCCCACCAAGCAGGGGGCGGACGGGGTGGAGGCGTTGATCGAGATGGGGTTGTTCCGGCCCAGGAGGTGAGTTGGCGTTTGTGGGTGGTCCACCCACAAACACCACTTGTTGTGCAACTACCGTTTGTGGGTGGTGGTGGGGAGGGAAGGGTGCGCTGGCGAGAGAGCGGCACACACACACTCACACCTCTTCCCTCCCACCCAACCCCTCAGCCGCGAACAAGAGTACGAAGCCGACGCCATCGGCGTCGAGCTCGTCCGCCGCGCCGGCCTGGGGGATGGGTCGGCTGCAATTGCTGTGTTTCGCTGTTTCGACGCCATCGCCGACGCGGCCGGACCTGCGGGCGCCATGACCAAGCAGCTGTCCTTTTTGTCGACGCAACCCAGCCCCGCGGAGCGGGCCAAAGCGGTGGCTTCGCGGTTGCAGGGGTTGGTGGAGGCGCGGCGCGAGCGGCGCGGCGGCGGGGACGGCAACGCCCACCCTCCCCCCCCCGCGCGCGGGGGCGCGGGCTATCCCGTGCTGGATGGGCGGGGTGGTGGCGGGGGCGGCGGCTTTGCCAGCCTGGCGGACGCCATGAAGGCAGAGGTGATGGGGCGGGCGTGAGAGAGAGAGAGAGAGGAAGGAAAATGGTGTTTCCCTTTTTTTGTTTTATCGATCTGGTTTTCCACGACCACACGCGCCCCACCCCCCCCTACGTATTGACTTCAAAGCCACGCCCCTCATTCCGTTCCTGCCTTTGCTGCTGGGAGAAGGATTGTGTTTTGGGCGTGACAAATCTTTCTCTTTGTCAATCTTTAACACACTACAAAATTTGAACTCTTCCCTCTGTCATTGCCTCTCTCTTTTCACAACAGCGTCAACCTGAGTTTGTCCAGGTACCCAGTGCCCGCCGCGATGGCCAGGATGATGGCGGCGGGGCCTAAGAATGCAACAGCACTCCACACGAGCAGCGGCGTGTCGTCGCGCTGCGCCTCGATCGCGTTGCGCTCGGCGCGGCGGGCGAGGCGGCGGGCCAGGGCGCGGGCGGCGCGCTCAGCGTCGGCGGCGGCGGGGGATTGGGACGAGGTTGATTCCTCGCCGTCGCTGGAGGCGGTGGCGTCGGCGACCGCGGCGGCAGCCGCGCCCGACGCACGCTGTTCGCGTTCCTCCACCCACGCTTGGATGGCTTCCTCAGGAATGCCATCGACAGAAAACTCGATGTCCAGCTCCACGCCACGGTACACGCGCAGCAGGTCGCGCACGCGGGAGACGGGCGCGTTGCCAGGCGTGACCTCCCACCTCTCTCCGCGCCGCGTTGGATGAGGGAGTGAGAAGAGGCGCAGGCCGGGGGCGACGCCCGCGGCCGCCAGGTCGCCGTCGCCGCCCACGGCGGTGACCACGATCGCGGGGGCTTCGCCGTCCCAAATCTCTTCCACGCGCAGGCCGGCCCGGGCTTCTCGCGCGGAGACGGCGACCGTGAAGCGCGGGCGCGCGAACGACGGTGTGGGGGTGGCGGCGGGTGACGGCGGCGACGGTGATGCGGTGGCATCCACATCGGTCAACGCTTGCACTGCGTCGCGGTCCAGGGCGGCGGGGAGGTGGGGAGCAGGTGTGGGTGGCGTGGAGGCGCGCCACGGCGTGCGAGGTTGGCGCACCGGGCGCGCTGCTCCGCGCGGCGCGTGGGCTCGCATTGAGGCAGGGGTGGGGGAGGTGGATGTTTGGAGGTGTGAGACTGTTGTGCGTGATTCAAGACACGCACTGCACGCGTGGCTGTGGCCGTGGGGCGGGCGGGAGGGCGGGACGCTTGAAATTAACAAACGCGGCGCGAGAGTGAGAGCAAAGCAAAAAAGCCCGCTCCTCCTCTCACAAACGACCGAAAGCCTTTCCCCGCCCCCAAGCCCCCCAACATCCACACCAATGCCGCCCCACGCCGTCCCCTTCATCGCGGTGTCGCGCACGGCCACGGATGATGGCGAGCTGACGTCGTGGGCGACGAGCGTGGTGGCCGCGACCGAGCGCGCAGAGGACGGACGCAGCGGGGATGTGAGTGTGGCGTGTCGGTTGGTGGGGAAATCGGGCACACGGCCTCCAACAATCGCGTGCACGATTTGATGTGCATATATTGATGACTTTGTGGGGTGAAAACATGGGGGCCGGACACCGGGGTCGGGCGGCGGGGTGTCGACCAAACGGCATTATGCGCGACCCCGACGTCGCATGTCGTCGGGTCTTTCTTCCCCCGCCGTGCGACGGCGCATCCGTTGCTTCGGACTCCCTCGTTTGTGCTGCAGGCACATGGAAATATCATGATATGCACACTGTGACTGTGAAACGCGGCACGGACGGCACGCGATGCCAGTTTGTGGGCCGCGAGCGCGCATCCACGGCCTCTCGGGCGACGCGACATTGCTGGCGACAAAACAAAAAAAAAACTCCACTTTACCCCCCCCCAGCCCCACGCCCCCCGCGGCCCCATCCCCCACCGCCCCACCCTCAACCTGTTTGAACTGGCTCGCGGCGACTCCCGCGCCACAGGCGACTGCACCCCCCGCCGTACGCCGCGCGGCGCGTGGCTGCACCGCCGCGCGTCTGCCCCCGCCGAAGTCGCGCCCCGCCCCCTGACCCCCGCGCCGCCGCCCGTGCGGTCCGCCCTGCGCCTGTGGCCGCGGGCGCCGTCTCTGCCGGTGGCGTCGCCGAGGCGGCGCACGCTGTCGAGCGAGCCGCCCGCGTCGCCGTCGGCGGCGGCGGCCGCTGCCCTTTACGCGTAGAAAGGCGGCACCCCCCCCGCCGCCGCCCTGGTGGGGGCGACGCTGGCCACGGCTGCTGTCACATCCCCGTTTGCGATGTGCATGCGGCGCTCGGTGAGCAGCGGCGTGGAGCCCCAACCGCCGTGCAGCGGCGGCCCTCCCCGCCTAGCGCGCAAAAGCGCGGGCCCTCCCTGCCTGGCCCGCAAGAGCGGAGGCGCTGGCCCCCCCTCCCTGTCCTGCCGCAGCAGCAGTGGTGGTGGCAGCGGCCCGCCTTGCCTGACGCGCCGGTCGGGCGGCGCCGTCTCGGCCGCCGCGCCGTGGCACGCCGCGCGCGCGCCCTGGGTGCGCCGCCCGGGCGCGCTGACTCTGGCCCTGGCCCGCCTGCGCGGGCGGGACAGGACGCAGAGTGCGGGGTGATTGATTGATCGCTTTTTGTTTTTGCTACCATTCTTTCTTTTGGGGGAGACGCCCGACGCGCGCACACCTTTTTCCCCAAAAAATACCAAAACCCAAAAAAACGCCCCCAAAAAATCAATCCAGTTGAAGCCATTTGAATACTTTACACGGCGTGTTGGTGCTCCCCGTCTTTTCTTTCTTTCACTCTTCTGCTTTCGGGCGAGGGCCGACCCGGGGGGCGAGCGTGTGTGTGTGTGTCTTGATCAAGCCTTCCTTTTTCACTTCCCCCCACACTCGCTGGCTGCCCCGGGCGGAGCTGGACCTTTTCTGTTTGTTTTTCGTTTCGCGTGTTTTTCTTAAAAAACGCCCGAACAAACAAGGGGGCGAGGACGCGCGCTGCTGCTGGGGCGGATGCTGTGCCTTATTGTGTCGAGCGCGTACTCGCCCCCTTTATCCCCTCCCTCTCCATTTTTGGTTTTTGATGACCACATGCTGCGCCTTTGACCCGGCTGCAGTCCCAAGGGGGGCCGACGAGGAAGCGGGGAGCCACAACCGCGCTCCCCGCCTTTCGTCGAGTCTCCCGGCCTTTTTATCTTCTTTGCCCACACGCTGGCGCCAAAAAAACATAAACGACGCGCCCAGCGTCGTTTCCCCGGCTCGCCACGCACTCTTTTTTGTCACAAACCATCCATTTGTGTGATCGTGCGATCGCTACTTTTGGTACAACATTTTTGGAGAAGAAAAAAGACTCACTCTGGCACGCTCAATTGCCCTGCCTCTCGCCTCGCCGCCAGGGCGGCCACCACCCTCGCCCTCAACTCTTCCCCCACGTCGGAGTCCAGTTGGGAGGGGGGGGTGGAGAGAAGGTAGGCGTCCAGGCCACCCGCCCGGTCGATCGTGCGCAGAGCGCTGGCAGTCACTGTAATCCGCACCCGCCCCCCCAGAGCAGCAGAGAACAGGGCCTTGGTTTGAGTGTTGGGCTTCCACGTGCGGCGGGAGCTGTGTGTGTCGGGGTGTGTGGGGTGCGTTGGATCAAAAGTGTGGGAGGGAGGGTCGGGAGGAGAGAGGAGGCCGCCGTCCCCCCCTTTTTTTTCTCTCTCCCACTCACCGATGGCCGCCGTCCTCGGACACCTTGTTGCCGGACAGTACTCTCTTGCCACCGTACAGCCCCCGGCGCGCCCGGTTGAGGACGCGGCCGACGGCGGCGGCGGTGGAGGAGGGGCCGCCCATCGAGGAGAAAAAGAAAATCGACGCTCGAAGAGTGGAGACTGTCGCCGCATTTTTTGTTGCGAGCGTTTGCGGGTGTCTGCAGCGTCACACACACGCCCTCCTCTCTCCACACAACTCTCGTCCGACACTCCACCTCCCCCACAATGCGGGGGCTCGCGCCGCGCGCGCCTGCAGCCCCCACCCCTCCGCGCGCGCCGCGGCCGCCGGCTCGGTGTGTGCGCGTGGGGGCCAAGCCCAAGAAGAGTGCTGCCCAAAAAGCGGCGGAAGCTGCACTGGCTCAGTTTGAGGTAAGTGAGGAGCGAGAGGAGGGCGCAATGCGGAGAGAGGGGGCCGCTGGGGCGACGTGCCAGCCCGCGCGCTGCTTTTTCCGGGGCGTTCCCCCGGCGGCCCGCCGTGGCGCGAGTCTTCTCCGCCCAACCTCCCGCATTGGGGTTCCAAGACACGTGGTGCCGTGCCGGGGCGGCACAGTGGGGAGCGGGGAGGAGGGAGGCGTGCGCGTGAGAGAGGCAAGGCACAATAGAAAAACCACGCGCTGCCACACCAATACCCTCCCACCCAACCCACAGCAAAAAGCCAACGTCGCTGCCGCCGCCCCTCCCCCTGCCGACGACCCGGCCGCCACCTCCGACGACGACGCGGCCGCCTCCACCCCCTCCAAAGGCGGCAAGGGCAAAAAGACGCGCGGCGCGACTGCCGCCGCCGCGGCCGCCGCGCAAACAGTCTCATCCGGTGTGCGCCTGGAAAACGTGTCCATCACGTTCAAAAACAACACCCTGCTCAAGGACGTGTCGTGGGAGGTCAAGAAAGGGGAGCGTGTCGGCCTGGTGGGCGTCAACGGGGCAGGCAAGACGACCCAGCTGCAGATCATCACGGGCGCGTTAACCCCAGACTCTGGCGCCGTGCTGCGCCAGTCGCCGTCCATGAAGATCGCACACCTCACCCAAGAGTTTGACGTGGTGCCCACGCGCACGGTGAGGGAGGAGTTCATGAGCGCTTTTGGCGACGCGACCGCGACACTGAAACGACTGGAAGAAGTGCAGTCCGCCCTGGAATCCGGTGCCGCGGGCGACGACATGGACGCCATGGGCGCCCTGCTGGACGAGCTGCAGTCGTTGACGGCGGCAGCTGCAGACACAGACGCGGGGTTGCTGGACAAAAAGGTCGACGCCATGATGCCCAAACTGGGGTTCAAACCCGCGGACGACTCGGACAGGCTTGTCGCTTCCTACTCGGGGGGGTGGCAGATGCGCATGTGCCTGGGCAAGATTCTGTTGCAGGAGCCGGATTTGTTGTTGTTGGTGAGTTGAGAGGAAGGGTGGAGCGTGTGTGTCGGTGTCGTTTTTTGTTTTGTTTTTGTTTTCGCTCACTCCCACCCATCCCCACCCCCCACCCATGCACTCACAGGACGAACCCACCAACCACCTCGACCTGGACGCCATCGAGTGGCTGGAAAGCCACCTCCTGTCCCTGGACGGCACCCCCATGGTCATCGTGTCGCACGACCGCGAGTTTTTGGATCGCCTCTGCACCAAGATCGTGGAGACCGAGTCGGGTGTCGCCACCACGTACAAGGGGAATTACTCAGCCTACGTCGCCGCCAAGGGCGAGCGCACGGCCGCTGCCTGGGTCGCGTGGGAGAGGTGGGCCAAGGAGGTGTCGCGGCAACGTGACATCGTGGCCCGGCTGACGGGGGGCGCCCAGGCGGGGCGCGCGGTGGCCGCCCAGAAAGAGGTGGACCGGCTGCTGTCGACTGACCGGGTGGACAAACCTTTCGTGCCCAAGAAACGCCCTTTCGCGTTCCCGCCCGCCACGTCCCTGGGCCAGCGCGTGCTGACCATCGACTCCCTGCGCCACGGCTATGGCGGCCGCCTGCTCTTCGACGACGCCAACCTGGAGGTGGAGAAGGGGGAGCGGCTGGCGATAATCGGGCCCAACGGCGCGGGGAAATCGACGCTGCTGCGTTTGATCATGGGCAGCGAAACGCCAGAAGCCGGCACCGTCCAACTCGGCGCCCACGGCGTGACCCCCAACTACTACGCCCAAAACCAGGCGGAAGCGCTGGACCCGCACGCCACCGTGCTGGGGACGGTGGAGGCGGCGGCGCCGGATGCTGACCTGGCCGACGTCAAAGCCCTTTTGGGCCGCATGCAGTTTGGCGGCAAGTCGATGCACAAACGCGTCGGTGTCCTGTCTGGCGGTGAAAAAGCCAGGCTCGCTCTGGCCAAGTTCATGCTGGCCAAGGGCACGCTGCTGGTGCTGGATGAACCCACAAACCATTTGGACATCCCGTCGAAAGAAACACTCGAGGCCGCGTTGACTGAGTTTGATGGTGCTGTGCTCGCCGTCTCGCACGACCGCTACTTCCTGCGCCGCGTCGCCACCCGCGTCGTGGCCGTCGATCGCTGCGACTTGGTGGACTACGAGGGCGACTACGGGCGGTTCCTGGACAAGAATGAGGGGGAGGCGGAGAAGATGGCGGCCAAGGAGGCGCGCGCGAAAGCGACGGCGCAGGACCAGACGAAAGCAAAAAGCAAGATGTCAAAGGCCGAAAAGATGCTGGCCAAGAAGGACAAGGCCAAATCGTTTGCGTCGGGGGCGGGGGCCAAGAAGGCGGCCAAGAACGCCAAGCGGTGGAATTGAGAGAGGTGGGAGGAGGTAGTTGAAAAAAAAACAGGTTAAAAAACAAATCAAAAATCACATCAACACTCGCCCTCTGCCAGCAGCATGTTGGGGATGCCCGCCTCCACCGGGAACCGCCGCCCGGTGGCGGGACACACGAGGGCGCCCTCCAGCAGGGTGACTTCCAGCAGGGCGTGGTGGAAGGAGCGCAGGAAGGTCGCGTCGGTTTGCAACATCTCTTGGGTCACGGTCAGCGGCAGCGCCACCCCCACCGCGCCCGCCGCCTCCACCAGGGCGGGCCACTCGAGGCGGGGGTAGATGTGGCGCAGGAAGTCGGCGTCAAAGTCGGCGTCCACGACTTCGACCTGTGTTGGGAGGGGAGGGTTTGTCGGCTAGGAACGAAAAAAATCGCGGGCTTCTCCTTTCCCTCTCTTCCTCTCTCTCTTCTCCGCCCACCTTGGCCGCCTCAATCTTGAGGGGGTACCCTCCCGTGCACCCCTTGACGTGGCACGCCAGCATGTTGTGGGTGAGGAGCTTCATTTGTGGGCGGAGGGGACGCGACGGCTCGAGTGCAATGCGGGTGGGGCAGCGTTTCGCAGCTGCACGCGGGGGCGGATTCAAGTGCCCTGGCAAGATGTGGCAAGTAGTGCCTGTCAAACACGGCGGCAGCGGCGTGGAGCGCGCGCGCCCGCGGGACAGCAAAAAAAAAAACAAAAAAACGTGTGCGCTCGCATCTGCCCAAAACGAACACTTGTTTTTCTTCCCCGCGACACAAAGCGCGTGCGTGTGTGCAGTAGCCTGGCTACACACCCACCCCACCCCTGTGCATGCCCGCCGTCCTGGCGGCCGCACGCTGGCTCCGCGCGTGCCCGCCGCGCGCCGCGCTGCCCAGCCTGCGCCGGTCGCTGGCGGCCATGGCGACTCCTGGGGACGCGACCGACCCCATCGTCCAGTATGTGGTGCTGCGCCGTGACTTGTGGGATGGGAGTGCGGGCAGTGGAGAATCATGGCCCTTGGGCGCCGTCGTCGCACAAGGCTGCCACGCGGCCACCGCCGCCCTGTGGGCGGCGCGCGACACGCCAGACGCGGCGGCCTACTGCGCGCCAGATGCCATTGATGGCATGCGCAAGGTTAGTGGAGAGAGTGGGAGGAGGCACAAGAGAGGGGTGCATGAAGAAATCAGTCATTTTTTTTCCACCCCCTCCTCCCCACACACTCCAGGTCGTGCTCGAAGCCCCCGACGCCGCCTCCCTGACCAGTCTGGCCTCCGCCTTGACTGAGGCCGGCGCCAACGTCAAGCTGTGGGTGGAGCAGCCCGAGAATGTGCCGACCGCGCTGGCCGCTGGCCCCGCGCGCAAATCCACGCTGGCCCCCTTGTTGAAGCGGTTGCCGCTGTGCCGGGGCGTGGTGAGTGGCAAGAAGAAATGAGAGCATTGTTTGTGAATCGTTTTTCAGTGCTTCTAGAGCGGGTTGCAAAAGAGAAAGGGGGGAAAGCAAAGGGAGGGGCTCTGCGCCCAAAAAACCTAACCTCTAAACCAAACACACACACTCTCTCTCTTCACTTGGCCTCCTTGACCGTCTTGACCAGCTTCTCGGCGCGGTCGGTGATGTCGGTGCCCAGGCCGACTGCGGACTCGAAGAGCGAGCGCAGCGTGGGGTTGTCGATTTTGCGCGGGTCGACGCTGTGGAGGGGTGGGGAGGGTTTGAGTGGGTAAACCCCAGCCACTTGTCTCTCTCTCTGCCTCGGGCACGCGGGGCGGGCGGGGCGCGGCGGGGCGCGGGCGCGGAGCGTGCGCCCTCTCCAAAATTTGAACGCACCTAATCACGCCCGTCCGCTTCAGCGCGCCGAGCGCCACGCTCGTCAGCAGCACCTGCGTCGCGCCAAACACGAGCCACGACATTGTGAGTGGCTCGTGAATGTGTGACGTGTGTGGGGGAGTCTCGCGCGCGGCAGAGGGGGTGGAGAGACGCGACGAAAAACGAATTGCTCGCAGTGTGGCGTAAAACACAACGTCGCTTCACACCCTTTTTGCGAGACCGTGCGCGCCCCCTTTTTGCACTCCGTGTGCATCGGCCTCGGCCCCCCGTTTTCCTCTCGGCATCCGGACGCCGTTGCCCGCCCCCGGTGGTCGCGGCAGGGGTCCTCCGATGGCTGCATCGCCCGCGCCGCGCGCGCGGGGCGCCATTCCAGCCTCCGTGGCCTCCAAATCTCTCGAGGAACTGCAACAACTTTTCGTGGATGTGCGTTAGATGATGATGGGGAGGCGGGTTGGGTGGAGAAAGGAGGGTTTGGGAGCTGTCGCCCGCGTTTTTTCGATTTCTCGCGACGCGCATTGGTAGAAAACACACCGCGCCGACGCCGCCTCCGCTTCCCCCCGACCAGTCTGATCACGGTGTGTGCGTGTGTGTACTGCCCTTTACCCTCCTCACACACGCCCCCCCTCCCTTCCCTCACCTCAGTCCCTGCGCAAACTCAAAGCGCGCGACAAAAAGATTGCCGACCTGACCGCCGCTGCTGCCCCGCTGCCCGACACGTCCCGCCTGGAGGCGCGGGCGGCGGAGGCAGAGAAGCTGCAAGACCAGCTGCAGGTACGTCTGTGTGGGGAGAGGGTTGGAACGAGTTTGTGATGGAAAAGGCTGCTTCACTCACTCCCCCCACCCACCCACCACCCTCCTCCCAGTCCGCCGTGCGTGAACTGACCGACGTCAAGCTCGCCTCATCCAAAGCCGCCGACGCGGCCGCGTCGGTGGCGGCCGACCGCGACGCCGCGCGCGCGGTGGCGGCCGACGCGGCGGCGCGCGCCGAGGCCGCCGAAACGCAGGCCGTGTCGTTGAAGGCGGCTGCTCGCAAGCTGGCTGACGAGCAGGATGCTGCTGCGAAGAGGGCTGCGGCTGCGGAGGAGAAGGCAAAAGCTGCGGCTGCCGCCGCTCAAACCAAGCTGGCCGCCGCGACCGCCGCCACCAACGAGACCGCGGTGGCCGACCTGCATGCCAAGCTGGCCACGCTGGAGGAGCAGCTGGCGGCCGCCACGTCCGAGGCGGGGGATGCGGACGCGGCGCGCGAGAGCGCCGAGTCGCGCGCGCGCACGGCAGAGGAGCGTGTCGCCGAGCTGCAGGCGGCCGTCACAGAGCTGCACACGAAGGTGGCCACCCTGGAGGAGCAGCTGGCGGCGGCGACCAATGAAGCGGGGGACGCCGATGCACAGGAGGAGAGCGCCCTCGCGCGCGCGACCGCGGCAGAGGAGGAGGCTGCGTCCCTGAAAGCGTCCGCCGCCGACCTGCACACCAGGATCGCCACCCTGGAGGACCAGCTGGCGGCCGCGACGAACGAGGCGGGCGACGCGGACGCGTCGTTGGACACGGCGCGCGCGGCCGCGGCCGCGGCGGAGGAAGAAGCCGCCTCTTTGAAAGCCGCCAACGCGGGCCTGCACACTCGCGTCGCCACGCTGGATGAGCAGCTGGCGGCCGCCACCAACGAGGCGGGCGCGTCGGACGCGGCCGCGGACTGCGCGGCTGCCAACGCGTCGGCCGCGGCTGATGCGGTTGCGGCCGCGCGGTCCGAGGCGGACGCCGCGCGCGCGCGCTGCGTGGAGCTGGAGGCGGCTGTGCAGCAGGCGACGCAGCGGGCGGAGGCAGCGGAAGCCAACGCTGCGAACGCCGCGGGCACGGGTGACGCCGAGGCCAAGCTGCGGGCTGATCTCTCCACCGCCGCCGAACGCGCCTCCAGCCTGCAGAACGAGCTGCAAACCGATCTCCAACGCGCTACCGATGCCGAGTCCGCGCGCGAAGCAGCGACGGCGGCCGCGGCGGCCGCGACTGCGGCGCTGGCCCAAGCGCGCGCGGCAGCTGACGCGGCGTCCACCCGCGTCGGCGACCTCGAAGCCGCCCTGTCCTCCTCCGAATCCGCACGCGCGGACGCGGTGGCGCGGGCGGACGCGGCGGACAAGGCGGCGAGCGAGGCGCGCGCAGCGGCCGAGGCGGCTGCGCAGAGCGCGCCCGACGCTGACGCTCTCACCACCGCCCTCGCCGCCGAAAAGGAGGGGCGCGCCTCGGACAAGGCCAAGGCGCGCCGGCTGCTGGGCGAGCTGAAGAAGAAGGCGGACAAAGCGGTGGCGGACAAGGCGGAGGCTGTGGCGTCCGCGACCGCCGCTCAAAACGAGGCAGAGACTGCACGCGCGGCCGCCGCCACTGCCACCGTGGCCGCCACCGACTCGGCTCGCGAGCTGGCCGAGTACCGGGCGCGTGCGGCAGCGTTGCTGGCGTCCAAGGATGCGGCGTTGGCGGGCGCGGCCGACGCGGCGCGGGCGGAGGTGGCCGCAGAGCTTGAGTCCGCGCGCGCCGGCGCCGCCTCTGCTCGCGCCGCCGCCGACGCCGCCATCGCGATCGCCCGTGCCGAAGCAGACGCCGCCCTCGTGGACGCGACGGCGGCCACGGCGGCCGCGGATGCAGCCAGGAGCGATGCGGGTGGTGCCACCGCGGCTGCGGCCGCCGCGCGTGGCGATGCCGACCGCTGGAAAGCGAGGTACGAGGCGCTGGAGGCGGCATCCGCTGCCGCCCGGGACGCTGCCGCGACGGCGGTGCCCGCGGACGAGCACGCTGCAGTGGTGGCGGCGCGTGATGCCGCGGCGCAGCGCGCGGCTGAGGCGGAGGCGGCCGCCGACGCGGCGCGCGCTGACGTGGTGGCTGCTGAAGCCGCGGCGGCGGCGTTGAAAGCCGACCTCAAAGCTGCCACCGACGCTCTGCAAGTGGCGCGTGCCCAGGCGGACGCTGCCGCCACAGCTCCACCGTCGTCCCTCCCCCCCGTCCGCACCGCGCCCTCCGACCCTCCCCGCCGCGCCCCCACCTCCTCCTTTGCCAACAACCTGACGGGCGACCCCCCCTCCGCCCGCGACTACGTCGCGTTTGCGGCGTCCGGGGGGCTGTCGGGCACCTCCACCCCCCTGTCGTCGCAGCAGACTCCTTCCGCTGCCGCTGCGGGCGGCCTTGCTGGGCTCACCCTCGGCTCCGGCGGCCTGGCGGAAGCCGCCTTGCTGCGCCTGACCGACCGGGCGGCAGCTGCGGACGCTGCCTTGGCGGCTGCGTCGGCACGGGAGGCGGAACTGCGCGCAGACTTAGCAGACGCGCGCCGCGAGTGCGAGCTGCGCGCCGCCCAGGAGGCCGCGCTGAAGGAAGCGTTGCGTGATGTCGACCGCGCCGCCGCCCGCGAAGCCGAGCTGGCGCGGGAGGGCGGGGCGGCTGCGCATTATCTCAAGGCAGTCCTTCTCAAACTCTACACGTCGGGCGACGCCAAAGCCCTGCTCCCCGTCGTCGCGCGCGTGCTGCACTTTTCGCCGGCTGACACGGCGGCCTGCGAGAAAGCGCTGGCGGAGCGGGAGGCGGGGGGCGGGGTGGCGGGCGCGTTGGCGTGGTTGACGGGAGGTGGTGGGTGAGAAGAGAAAGTGTGTTGTTCAGAACCGAAGAGAGTTTTTCTTCGCGCTCTCTCCATCTCCGCGCGCGCGCGCCCACCTCTCTCTCTCGCCCCCACCGCGCGCGCCGCCTCGCGCTCGCTCTCTCGCGCGCACACCGCCCGCGTGCGGGACACGCGCGCAAGCACACGGCGGAGACCCCTCCAAAAAAAAAAACTCACACCTCCGCAATGGCAGGCCGCGGCACGCTGCAGTCCGTGCTGGACAAGTTCCGCAAGCAGGAGGACATGAATGCAGCTGTCAACCGCAAAGCGTCGGAAGCGTGGGCGCGGGTGAGTGTGTGTGGTGGAGGAGGGAGGGATGGGGAAGGGGACGCTGCGCTGGCGCGGGCGTGGACTCTCACACCGCCACCCCACCTCTCCACCCACAGAAAAAAGCCATGAAAAAGGCTAAAGATGAAGCCAAGAAAAAAGCGGCGGAAGCTGCTGCTGCTGCTGCCGCCGCCGCCGCAGAGGCAGCGGGCGAACTGTCGGCAGGTCCCTCCGGTGGCGCCGCCGCCACCGCCCTCCCCGATACGTCCTCGAAACAAGCCCTGCGCACCGCAGTGCGGGCCACCGCTGTCCCCCTGGCCAAGCAGGTCAAGGACGCGCTGGCCGTGCTGGCGTCGACGCGCGGCGGCGCGCCGTTGACACCCGCTGACCTGACGGCCGCCTCTGGCCACGACGCGTCCCCCGAATCTGCGCTGGGTCGGGCCCTGGCCGAGCACGCCAAGGTGGCGGTGCTGCCGGACGGCCGCCTGCGGTACAGGGCTGCCCACGAGGCCACTGACGCGGACGGCCTGGTCGCCGCCGTCGCGGCCGCCTCCCCGGGTGGTGTCCCCGCAGGCGAAGTCGATGACGCCTATCCTGGCGCGTCTGACGATGTGGCCGCCCTGGTGGCAGCCGGCCGGCTGTGGGCGCTGCCTCGGCCGGTCGACGCGGGCGGCGGCATCGTCCTCTTCCACCCAGGCCCCATCGCCGCGGTCCCCCCCAACGTGGCCGCCTTGTGGGCCAGCGCCCCCGCCCCCACCGACCCGGACGCCCTGGACGCCGCCCTGAAACGAGCGGGCATCAAGCCCGCGCCGCGGCGCGCGCCGAGGCGGCGTTCGCCGCCCGGGCCGCGCGCGCCGCGCGGGAGGCGGGAGGGGGCGCCCAGGTTTGTGACCAATGCTCATTTGCCGGAGTTGTTTGTGGCGGGTGGGCCGACGTCGATTGATGGGCCGGTGTGAGGAAGAGAGGGAGAGGGAGGTTGGGGGTCCTGCTTGCTGCTGCTGCCGCCTGTTTTTTCTTTTCGTTTAGACTTCACCCAAATACCGCACTGTAGCTTTTCTTTTCGTTTCTGTGTGTCTGCGGCAACTGCGCGTGCGGCTGTGTGGGACGAAAAAACAAAAAAAAAAGTCAACTCACAAACCACCGCCCTTTCCTTCGATCTCATGCGCTGCCGCAGCGCGCTCGCCGTGACGACCGCGCTCCAGTTTGCGCGCCCCGCCTGCCCTCCCACACACACACGCACGAGGACGTCTGCTCTGGCCGCACGCGCCACCATGTCGTCGCTGAGCTACCCACGCGCCACGGTCGTGCCGCCCCGAGCGGGCGACCCGACCGCCGTGGTCTTCATGCTGCACGGCCTGGGCGACACCGCCGCCGGCTGGACGGATGTCGCCTTCATGCTGCGTGACGCCGTCCCCCACGCCAAGTGGGTGCTGCCAACGGCGCCCACGCGCCCCATTACGCTCAACGGCGGGATGCCCATGCCGGGTTGGTATGACATCACCTCTCTGGACTCGATTCAGGGGCGAGAAGACAGGGAGGGGTTGGCGGAGACTACCAGCTACATTGGCGCGCTGGTGGATGCGGAAATCGCGGCGGGAGTGCCTGCCAACCGCATCATCGTGGCCGGGTTTTCGCAGGGCGCGGCGTCCGCGCTCATGCAGCTGCGCCGCGAAGTGGCCCTGGCCGGCGTCGTCGGGTTGTCTGGCTACCTGCCGCTGGCTGGGGATGGCGTTGCATCGCCCGCCAACGCGGCCACGCCCGTGCTGCTGTGCCACGGGGACGCCGACATGGTGGTCGCCTACAGGTTCGGCTCTGCGTCAGCGGACGCCCTCAAAGCAGCTGGCCTGCCCGTCACGTTCAAGACGTACGGCGGCATGGGGCACAGCGCGTGCCCGGAGGAGCTGCAGGACGTGGCCGACTTTTTGGAGAAACACATCCCGTGAACGAGAGAAAATTGAGAGTTTTGATGTGTGATGTGTGTGTGTAACATCCCCCTAAAGCTTCAACCTTCACTCTTGGTGCGGCCTGTCGGGCGCGGCAGCCGCTACAGGCGGTGGCTGCGGCGGCTGCGCCGGCGGCGCCACCCCCCAATCCCTCGCCGCCGCCTCCACCTCCGCCGCGTCCGCCGCCGCCGCCACCCGCGCAGCCCGCGCTGCCTCCGGGTCGTCGCCGTCGGGGTGCCACCCGGGCAGCAGGCTGGTGAGGAAGCCGACGAGAATGGCGGCGGCCTCGGCGAGCGGGCCGCGCGGGGGGGGGGCGCGCGGCGGGGGGGGGCGCCGCAGCCGCGCCAGCCGCCGGCTGCTGCTGCTGCCCTGCCGCCGCCGCCGCTCGCTCGGCTGGCGGCTCCATGACCCCCCGCACAGCCCGCATGACCGCCTCCCGCACGGCAGGCACTTGAGCCGCTGCAGCCACCGCTGCTCCAAGCACCAACACAGCCCCAATCGCCGCGTTGGGCGCATGGCTCCACAGCAGGGCGGCCAACAGCACCGCCTGCGCCACTGCGCGCGGGTTGAGCGCGAGCGGCGGGCGCGCAGCGCGCGGCGCGCGCGCGGCGCCACCGGGCGCGCCCGCGCCCGCGGCGGCCGCGACGGCAGCGTTGATGACGTCGGCGGAGGGAGGAGGGAGCATGACGGCGGTGCCGTTGGGGCCGCCAGGGTGGTACTGTGGAAAGAGGGGGTGGCGTGAGTTGAGGAAAGGCGAAAGAAAATCAAAACAAAGCAGCGCCCCATCGCCCTGCCTCTCTCCTACTCACCGCCACCGGCATCAACAGTACCGGCATGTAGGCCACCACCGGGGCGGGGCCCGTGAGCGGCGCGGCAGGGGCGGGCGTGGAGGTTGGTGCCGCGGGAGCCTGCTGCGGCGCTGGCTCAGGCGGCGGGGGCGCCGTCATGGACGACGACGCAGCGACTGCTGGTGGTGGTGGCGCAGAGGAGGGCGGCGCGGGCGACGCAGCAGCGGCTGGCGCGGCCGCGGGTGCCCCCCCTCCGCTCGTGGCTTTGACCACCAAGTGCAGGGCGTGGGGGCCGCCCCCCCCCCCACCGCCGCCGCCCAGAATGTCTGAGATGAGGACGGCGTCATCTTTGAGCACTTTGCCGGCCAGGATGAGCTGTGGGGAGGAGAGAGGGAGGGTGGTTTTCGCGTGCCGGAGAGAAACCCAAAGCAACCTCTCTCCACCGCACACCCGTACACACTCTCACCGTCTGCCTATCTGGCGGCGGCCGCCCCTCATACCGTGCCGCCAGCTCGGCCTTGACGTCGGCCACGCGGGCGGAGGGGGGCACGCGCAGCACAAAGTCTGGGACCGCGCCGCGGGCCGGGTTCTTGATGGCGAACTCGATGGACGGGGTGGTGGTGGAGGAGGAGGCCGGCGTGTTTGATGGCGCGACGGGCGGGGGCGGTGGCGGGGGTGGCGGGTCGGCCATCGCGTTTCTATGGGTGGATGGGGAACGCGTCGCGCGATGGGAAGAAGCTGGCGACTCAGACGGGGTGGCGCACGCTGAGACGGCTTCGTGATGCGGCCTTGTGTGCGTGTGCGTGCCCGCGCGGGGGCAGAGGAGCCAGGCGGGAAGGGAGAAATAGAAAAAGAAAGTGAACGGTTTTTGTTTTGCGCTGCGACCGCGTTTCGACGTTTCACCTGGTGGTTGATGCCCCACTCCCCCCGCCGGCGGCCCAAAAACATGCCCTCAACATCAAAGACTAGTACAGTACTCATTGCAAACGCTCAACCGCTTGAAGGAACAAGGTTTGGGCTGGAGTTCGGGGGTTGGTATCCAAGCAGGTTGGTTGGAGGGGACGGCTTGAATAAACTTGGGAGGTCTGGAATCGTGTTTGTGCACCACGACTGGATCGGCGTCAGGCAAATGAGCGCACTCGCGGACGCCGCCTGCCGAATGGTCGACGACGGCGGCTGGTTGTTGAGCGGCCACGATCTGAAGATCGACAACACCGCAGGATCCGTCTGCAGCGACGTGCCTGATGCCAGCAAAGCCGTCGTATACGGGTCCTGGTAGATGGCAGCGGGAACGGGAGGCGTGGGAGTGGGTACAGTCGGCAGGCCAGGCGACCGCGTGGTACCCCCCGCGTATATAACGTTTTGAAACGGGCCGTTGGCCAAAAAGTAGAGTGGATTCGTGATGATCAACGGGCGGGGCGCGCCGGGAGGCAGCTGGGGCAGCGTGCGGGCGACGGTGTTGGGGACGATGGCGGCGGTGGCGGGGCCCGTGTATCCTGCTATGCCGGCCAGCGCGGCCGCGCCCGCGCCACCGCCACCAGCGGCAGCGCCGCCAGGAGGACCACCACCAGGAGCACTCCCACCACCGCCTGAAAAGTTGCCAGGCACCAAAAACGCGGACGTCGCCCCCGCCGGCAGCGGCGGCGGCGTCGCGGGCGGCGTCGGCGTCTGCGGCATGCCGGGTTGGACGCGCCCCGCTGTAAACCCCTGGTTGGCGCCCAGGCCCAGACCAGTGGCCGACTGAGCCAGGCGGCGGCGGGTGGCCATGGCTAGGAGGGAGGCGGCGCCGTGGGCTGTGTGGGAGAGAGTCGGGGAGAGAGAACGTCGAAAAACAGCTGGCAGAGACGTCGCTCCCCCCCGCCGCGCCCTCTCTCCCTCCTCCCAGCCTCCAGCGCCACCCCACACACTCCTCGACACCCCCTTTACCTTCATCGCACGCCACGGACGATGCAGCCGCGGCCGCCAGCGCGGCCGCCAGGGCTGCCGCGCGCCAGCGCATGAGCGGTGCGCGAATGCGCGGGGGCGTGGCTCAAACCAAGGGGCGCGGAGTATGTGGAAGTCGTCAGTGGTGTGAGTGGCAGCCTACTGCACCCGTGGCAGGCGTCTGACACAGGGAGGCGCGCCAACCGCCGCGGAGAGAGAGGAGAGTGGTGTGCCGCGTTTTTTTCTTTGTTCGAGAGCGACCACGCGACGCTCCACTTTGCTCTATTTTTTTTTTCGCCCCCGCCGCCATGCGCGCCGCCACCCTCCTCCTGCTGGCCCTGCTGGCCATGGCCGCTCTCACGCTTGCTGAAGGTGCTTGCAGTGTTTTTGGGCGGGCAGCGGTGTGCAGCGAGAGAGCCCCCCCGGAAACGCGCGCGCCCATCCGGCCCCGCCCTCCTGCGGCCCCGCCACGACTCTCTCCTGCCCAATGCGCACGCGCACGGGCATGAGGGAGCCAACGTGTAGCTGGCTTGCGAGCGGCGCGGGCGGAGGACGTGCCAGCAGGGCTGCGCCGCCGACTTACTCATCGACACATAAACTCACACGACGCTTCCTCCTTTCCCCCCCCCACACAGCCACCCGCCTCCTGCGCCAGGACGCTGGCCTGCCCGCCACCGCCTCCACCGGCGCCGGCACAGCCCTTGGTTCCTACTACTTGCTCGCCTCCACGCCCCTGATGCCGATGGGGGGTGGCTCCGCGCTGCCCGCCACGGCGGCAGGGTTGGCCGGGTGAAAAGGACGGGAAGGCTGTTTCCCTTCTTTGCCCCCCCTCACTGTACTTAGACACCTTGCGTTTCATTCCCATCGTTACGCGACTTTGTCGCCTGTTTGGCCGCGGCGTGTTGCGCGCCCCCCCCAACAAGGGCGCCTCTGACAAAAAAAACTCACGAACACAACCACCCCTTTCCTTCCCCTCGTCTTTGTTTTGCCTTGTTCCCCCACATCCCTCCCCCAACTTTGATATTGTTTGACACACCTGCCTTTTGTGTCGTGCACGTTTGGCGCGACGTCCTGCCCGCGCATAGAAATCTGTTGCTTTTTACAAGTGTAAAACACCAAACAAACAAAAACGTATTCTATGTGAGTTTTCCTGTTGGCTTTCACCGTGTGGCTGCGTGTCGCAAATGTGTGGCGAGACGTGTCGTCATTGGCGAGAGGCAAACGGGAGGCTGGCGAGTGTCAATGAAACGTAACCAAGACAAAAAAGCGAAACACACTCGTCGGGCAGGTCGGGCAAGACTCCCCTCCCTTCCCGCGCCGCGGGCACACGATGCGGCCCCCGTCCCACCTGCCTGGCGCACTCGCGCTTCTGTATGCAAGCACTTTAGTGCTCGCATTGAGTGCCGGCGCGAGCGGTGCGTTGTTTTTTTGTCGGGGCGGGGAGCGAAAAAAAAACTGGCCGCCATCTCGCGCTTTCGGCCGCCAGGTCATCTGCTCACTCCTCTCTCCCTCCCCCACACCACCCCCCACACAGCCCGCGCCCTGCGCCAGGACCCGGCCTCCTACTACCTGCTGGCCGCCACGTCTGCGTCCTCGGGGGCGCCAGGGGGCGCCTCGCCACCGCCCCAGCAACAGCCGGCCGCGCTGCCGCAGGGCGCAGCGAGCGGTGACGGCGGCGGCAACCGCATGCCCATCATCGACAGAGCGGTCGGCGGGTACGACCCCGCCACGCTGTATGCAGCCCTGGGGTCGGGCATCAATGTGCCCATCGCCATGGGCAACCCCATGCTGGGCAGATGAGGAAGTGATGGTCCCCCCCCTCCCGGTTTTGAAAACACGCTGGTGGGTGTGGCTCTGCCGCCTCAAGAGTGGGTGCAACTCTTGAGTGGGTGCCACACACACACGTGGTGGTGTCCTGTCACGATGGCAGGATGTGTTTTCTCTCACAGGAGCGCTTTGCTTGTGTGGAAACGGGCTTCGGGGGGGGACAAAATCGACGTCAGAGGTGTGGGACAAAGAGACAAGGGACCCGAAGGCGGCGGCGGCGAGAGCTCTCCCCACAGGGAACGCGGGAGAGCGCGCGTTGCGCGGCCGGCGTGGTTTTCCTTGGTGCATTTTTTGGGGACACATAGATATAGGGCGCGCCAGCACCCAAGCACGTCGAAACAGAATGGGGATCGAAATGGTGCGTGCTGTGGGGGGGGGGGGTCGTTGTTTTGGAGGGGGTCTGGTTTTCATCGAAAAATCTCTCTCTCCCTTCATAAAAAGCATCCAAGTCTCTCTCACAGTTTACACAGCACAGTAGCTTCCCACACTACACCACACACATCAGTCGTCATCCACAAACTCGCGGCGGTCGGTCCAGCGCGGCTGGCGAAACGCGCGGATCTCCTCCTCGCTCATGTATTCCCCCGTCTCCTCAAACGTCTTGCGGTTGAGGGCGCGCAGCTCTTCCAGGTGCTCTGTGGAGTGGGTGGGGTGGAGTGGTGGGGTGTGGGGGTGGGTGAGTGGACAGCAAGTGGTAGCGATGAGCGCTCGACCGTCGTGGCGCGCTGCGAGAGAAAAAAACGCGCGCGCTGGCCCTGCCCGCGCGATCCCGCACCCCCTCTCCCCACTGTCTCCGGGCGCCGCCCCTCCGTTGACTCACCCTCATCTTTCCTGTCGCGGCTGGTGTAGAAGATGGGGGCCCCGATGCCGAGGGCGAGGCCGGCCACCGCGCCGAGGAGGCCGGTGAGCGTGTCGGGGTCGGACCAGTCCAGCTCGATGGCGCGGGGAGGGGGGGGGGCGCGGCGCGTGGTCGTCGTGCGCGACGACCGCGTGGCCGGGCGGGCGAGGGGGGCGCGAAGCCGGGTGGGGGCGGTGGCGCGCATAGAAAAATTCGGGACGCGGAATGAAGAACGAGAGGTGAGAGTGTGGTTGTTTCAACCGACTGGTTCTTGTTGACACGCGCTGCGCACAGCCCCCCCCTCCCACGCCACCACCACAGCATCACCAGCGCGACCCAGCTTGTGCAACAGGCTGGAGGCACAGGGACGGCGCGGCAGGGGCGGGGGGGGGGCGGCGGCGGCGAAAAAAGGGGGTTGTTGTTCGTGGGACGAAAAAGAAAACAAAAGAAAAAAGAGCAAGACAATGAAAGGCAATGAAAAAAAGAGCAACCACAACACACCTGGGGGAGTGTCAAGGCAGGGAGGCACGCCGGGGGGGTGGGTGGTGGTGGTGCGAGGTTGCGAAAGGGGAAGGGGGAGGGGAGGAAGAGGAGGGTTGAGAGAGGGGCGGTCTCGGCCTTTTTAAGTGGGGCGTCGGCCGTCACTGCCCGCCCACCCCACCGGCATAATGGTTGGCACACCATGAAGAAAGACAAGAAAAAATGAGTGGGAACAGAAAACCCGCGCACTCCAAACCTAGCTGCCCCCCCTCACACACGCCCGCGAGCCACCGGGGAACAGCGACGCGCGAGCAAAAAAAAAAAAGACAGGGCAGGCGCCAGTCTCTAACTATTCACGCGCGTGGGCCCGGGAGTCCGACGGCATGGGGACAGGGGAGGGAGGGGGAAAGCATGATCCAAAGAAAAAAGGGGGGGGGTGTTTTTTTCCGGTTCCCCTCCCCGCACACCCTCCCTCCGCCACCGGTCGAAAAGGAGGGGCATTGTGCAGGAAAATGCAGAACGAGACGGAGCCAAGCGACGGGAGTGTGTGTGGTTTCTACGCACACACACACGCGCCGCTAACACCCCGCCCCGTCCTGTTCCCCCTCGTGCCCAGGCTTTTGTGCGGTGTTGGAACAACGGGCACGGCCAGAGGAGGACCCAAAGAAAAACGCTGTCACCGATCTCACACGTCCCACGGCAGCAGCACGTCGCTGGCGGGGCGCGGCAGGGCCGCCCGCGCCCACTCTGAGTCGGACGAGTTGCACCCAAAATCGTCGCCATCGCTCCACACGACGGCGACCGCCTGGGGCGCGCGCGCCAGCTTGGACGGTGGAGGCGGCGGTGGCCCCGCGCGCACGCCGTCGTCGTCGTCCGAGTCGGCGGCGCCGTCGTCGTCGGAGCAGGCGGATCCCGTGGCGCCGCGGGAGAAGGGCGTCCACGCGGCGGCCGCGAAAGGAGACGGCGTGGCCGTGGCCGCCACGCCACACTCCACCCCGCCACACGTCACCGTCAGCCGGGCCAGGGTACCCGCCCCGGGCACCGACCGCGCGCGAGCGCGCCAGGTGGAGGGTGGCGCGCGCGACTTTTTGCACGGCGGCGGCGACGGGGGCGACGGGGGCGGGTGCTGCGTCGCCGTGGGGGTGGAGGGTGGAGGCGTGACCGATGTGTGGACGGCGGTCGCGTCATCCAGCGCGGTGCCGCAGGAGGCGGACGTGCTATTGTGTGGGTGTGGGTGTGAGTGTTGGGGGAGGGTTGCTTTTGGGGTCTCGTTTTTCCGCGCGGCCTCCCGCCAGCCGCCAACGCCCCCGGTGCCGCCGCCGGCAAGCCACAATAACCGCGAGCCAAGACCCCGGGGGAACGCACCACTCCATGGCGTGCGTCGGGCGCGAGGGACAGCACAAAGCCGGAGATTGCGATAGACGCTGCCTTGTCGGTGAAACACGCGCGGTCACGCCGGCGCTGGGCACCCAATGCGGCCGCGCGACAGCACGCGGGTGATCGTCACCGCGGTGTCGGGGGGCGGGATCGCGCAGGGCGCGGCCGTTTTCTGGCTGGGGCCGCAGAGGGCGGCCGCTGACTGGGTGCGCTCCTCTGGGTGTTTTTTCCCCTCAAAAGTTTTCTTATTTTTCGCCTTTTGCTTATCGCGAATGTCGCCACCATGACGGCACCAGGCGGCGACGCCTGCCCGCCGTCCCACGACCGGGACGCAGCCTGGATGCAGCTGGCGCTGCGCGAGGTGCGGAAGAGGGTCGCAGTCGCGGGTCGGTCCCGACGTCGAGAGCTTGCCTCTTACATCCCTCCCTCCTCCTCCTACTTTCCAGGCTGAAGCCGCCCTCCACCGCCAAGAAGTGCCTGTCGGATGCGTTCTGGTGGACACGGAGACGGGTGACGTGGTGGCGGTTGGGTCCAACCGCACGAATGAGACCAGAAATGTGAGAGGAAAGAGGTCTCGGGGGCTCGCCCGCCGTCGCCGCTTCGCACGACGGGACACGCGTGTGCCTCTTGCACGCCACACGCTTCCAGCAGTGGCGTTGGTGACGGCGCACTGGGGATTTTCTCCTGCCCCCCACTCATTTCCACCCCCCTCGCTCTCTCTGTCAGGCCACCCGCCACGCCGAGCTGGAAGCCTTCGACGCCCTGCACGCCGCCGACGTCGCGGCCGGCCGCCCCCCTCGCCCCAATCTGACTGGCACCACCCTCGTCGTCACCGTGGAGCCCTGCATCATGTGCGCCGCCGCCCTCGCCACCGCGCTCCTCCCCGACGCCGTCGTCTTTGGCTGCTGGAACGACCGGTTTGGAGGGTGTGGCTCCGTTCTGGACGCGGTGGGGGAGCGGCACGGAGGGTGCGGCCTGGAGGAAGGGGAGGAGGAGGAAAAGAAGAACAACTCCCCCCCACCCTTTGCCCTGCGCGGCGGCGTGCGCGCGGCGGACGCGGTGGCGTTGTTGAAACTGTTTTACGAGACGGGCAATCCCACGGGTGAGTGTGTGTGGAGGGATGTGGGGCGCGAGCGAGAGGGAGAGAGGTTGCTGTTTTTTGCTTACCTTTCTTCCCTCCCCCACACAGCCCCCAACCCGCGCCGCCCCGTGATGCCGCTGCCCGACCCACCACTGTTAGTCCAACAACCGTGATTTTGTTTGCGTGTAAGCCTGTTTAATAAAAAAAAACTGTTCAACCCATTCTTAACCCATCCCCGCCGCCCGCCCCAACGCCGCCAGCGTGGCCGCCACCCCCTCCCCCGCCACCAGCTCGGTGCCGCCGTAAACCACCCGCTTGGCGGGGACAGCGCGCGCGCCCCACCGGGCGAAGGCGTCGCGCTCGGCGTAGCAGGCGCCTCCGACGATCGCGACGACGACGTCGCCGCAGGGGGGGAGCGGGGTGGGCGGGGCGCCGGGGGTGGCAGCGGCGCTACCACCCCCTCCCAGCGGCCGCCCACCCGCCGCCGGCGCCCTCGGGTCGTACTCAACGTACGCATCGCCATCGGGCAACGGTTTGCCGCCCGCCAGGCCGTCGACCGTGAGGACGAGGGGGGGCGCCTTCTCGCCGCGCAGCAGGCCACGGGCCGCGCGCGCCAACGACGCGGCGCCCCCCGCCAGCGCGCGGTCGGCCCAGGACGCGACGCTGGTGGAGGGCGGAGGCGCGGAGGAGGGGGCGGTGGTTGCCGCCGGTGGAGCCGCCAGGCGGCGCAGGCGGCGGACGTAGGCGAGGGCGGGGACCGCGTCGGAGGGTGCAGCAGCCACCCCAGCCCCACTCCCACCACCATCCACCGCCGCCGCCAGCCGCCCCGCTTCTTCGTCCGTCAGCGGTGTCGCCGACACCAGGGCCAGCACCAGGGCCGCCCTCAGCTTGTCGGCGGGGGTGGCGCCCGGCGGGGCGGACGCGATCAGGTGTTCGATGTCACCCACCCCCGCTTTTCCTGAAACAACATCCTCCTCAACTCCCGCAAACGCGTCCAGCCCCCTCGCCTTGATGGCTTGCAGCAGCTGGGTGGCGATGTTGGTGTGCCTGTCCAGCACTTTCTTGCGGTCTGCGAGTTCGGGGAGGGAGGCAACGGCAGCGGCGAGGGCAGCGGCATCTGTGCCGAGGGCTGGCGCGGCGCCACCACCCGCGGTGGCGGACCGATTCACCGCGTCCACGGCAGCCCGATACTTCTTCAGTTGGGCGTCCACCTCCTCCGCCACCGCGGGGAAGGGTTTGTCCCCGTTGGCCTCCCAGAAGGGGTCGCCCGGGCCGACCTCGGCGGTCGCGGGCTTGGTGTTTCCACCTCCCTCGCCCGCCAGCGTCACCCGGTTCAGCTCCAGCCCCAGCACATCCGCCACGAGAGGCTTGTACGTCCAGGCGTGCGCCAGCGGGGTGGCCAGGTCGGCGGCGCGATCCAGAATGGCGAGCAGGGGGCGCGCGCCTCCGAGCGCGGGGGCGCCCCCCGCTGCCGCCCCCAGGCGGGACGCGCGGGCGGCGTCGCGCAGGCGAGCGTCCAGGGCTGAGGCCACGGCTTGGGCGGGGCCGCCCTGTGGTGGGTGGTGTGGGGGGGGGGGTGAGAGACGAGACGCGAAAACACACACTCACCGTCCCTCTCCCTCCCTCACCCACCTTGGGGCACCGAATGATCGGCACCACCCCCAGCGTCACCACCACCGAGTACAGGCCCTCCACGACGGCGCCGATCGTGGCCGCCACGTCAGCATCTGCGGCGGAGGGGGCGTGCAGGCGGGCAAACGCGTCGCGCTGCCTCAACGAGAACAGCCCCGCCTCCAGCGCCACAAAGGCCAGGTGCTGGTCGGTGACGCCTCCGACTCGGGTGAGGGCGGGGGCGGGGGCGGCGGCAATAGCGGTGGCCAGGCGGGAGAGGAGGGGGGGGTCGACCCCCCCGCAAAAATGGATGTACAGTTTGTCATAGATGCCCGCCGCCGCGTCGGCCGCGATGCGGTCGATGGAGGACGGTGACGCGGTGACGAAGTAGACGGCGGGCACGTCGGGGATGGGCTGGGAGGGGTGGGAGCGAGGGAGGGTGGGGGAAGGGTGAGTTTCTTTGATGTTTTGATTTGTTTGATCCCTCCCCGACTGGCACACACACATCATTCCACACATCCACGACCCAACTCTCTGTTCTCACCTGGCGCTCCGCGCCCAGCTGCAGGTGCAGCGTGACGCCGTGCCGCCTCAAGTCCGCCACGCGCAGCAGGGGGGCCACCACGTCCCGGGTGGAGGCGTCCAGCACGAGGACGCGGTAGCCGGAGGAGGCGGCTGCGGAGGCGTCGGCGCCGGAGGGCGGGGGGTCGGGGTGCAGGATGCGGGCGAGCGCGTCTGATGGGGGAGGGAAAGGAAACAGGGGTGGGAGGTGTCTGTGTGTGTGTGAGGACCCTTTTCACCGCAACGAGGCCAAGCTCTAGCACGCGCTTGCGATCGGGGCGTGCGTGTGGAAGGCGTGCAGCCGACGGCGCCGTCAAGGGGACACCACACGCAGCTCCCCACCAATGCGCGCGCCTACGAGCGGTGTGCGTCTTTTCACGCCTTCATCTCTCTCTCTCACCCGTCTGCTTGGCGCGCAAGTCCATGGCGGCGGCGGCCGCCATGGCGTGTGTGTGTGTGTGTGCGTGGAGGAGAGAGGGAGAGGCGAGAGACCACACGCACAATAAGAAACAGCGGTTGTGTGAAAAGTGTTTTTGCACACGACAGAGAGAGAAAAAGTGGGGGACGATCCCCCACGCAGTGAAAAGGAAAAAGGGGCAAAAACCAAGCAGAGCGAATAAGAAAAAGGACGGAAACAAGACGGTGGGAAAGGTGGGCGTAGGAAAGAAGGGTGAGGAGCAGGCCACGCCCGCCGACCCCTCCCTTCCTTCACACACACCACTCCCTCCCCTTGCAAAGCTGCGCAGCACAAACCTCCTCCTCCAACTCTCTCAGTTGCGCGGCTTCTCCTTCTTCTCGCGGAACAGGGCCCACAGCGAGACGCCCGACACTTTGACGACCTTGAAGCGAACACCAGGAATGTCACCCACCGCGTGCCCGCGGCGGCCAAACCCGGAGATGAGCACCTCGTCATTCTCCTCAATGAAGTTGAGGCAGCCGTCGTTGGGGACGAAGGCGGCGATCTTTTTGCCGTTTTTGATGAGCTGCACGCGTGCGCACTTGCGGATGGCGGAGTTGGGCTGCTTGGCCTCGATGCCGCTATTGGGAGGGAGGGGAGGAGGAGGAAGGAGGTGTGTGTGAGTTTGGGTGCAAGTGGGGGAGCGTGAGGCGGCGGGCCCGGGCGGGGACGGGAAATTGGGCCGCCCCGCTGCCTTGATCCCGACCTCCCCTCCCTCCCCCCGCCCCGCCGCCGTCCCCCTCCACGCCTCCTCCACCCACCCCCACGCTCCCACTCCACACACTCACATCTTCTCCAGCACGATGCCCTTGGCGTGCGACGCGCCGGCAAACGGCTTGCGCCACTCGGAGCCCAGGTGCGACTTTTTGTAGTCCTTGTCCGCCCACAGCTGGGAGCGGCGGTGGTTCTTGAGCTTGCGCCCGGCGCCCAAGCCGCGAGTTTTGCTGGGAGGGGGTGAGGAGGGAGGGGAGGGAGGGGTGAGTGCGGGGCGACAGGGAAACAAAAAAACGCGCCCCACCGCGATCGGCGGCTCCGGGTTGTGGCGTGCGCGCGCGGGGCGGCCCCGCGCCCCGGCAATCCGCTCGGGCCACCCCGCATCGCGGCGGCCCCGCAGGAGCGCACGATGTGAGCCAGAGCGTGGCAGGGCGCGTGCGCGGGCGAGCGGGGGGCGCGGGCGCAGTCCGGGGCAACGACGGCCGCCGGAGGGAGGGGCGCCGCGCGCGACGGGGGATCGGCCGCGCCTGGAGCCCAGGCAGAGGCGGCGGCGTGCGCTGACAAACAGGGCGCGTTGCGTGCACACGTACCCCATGGTTGAAGACGGTCGGGGGGAGGGGTGGCGGGGCGGGAAAAGAAGTGGAAAGTGAGTTTTGCGTCAAAGACGAGAGCGAGTCGACGTTGGAGAGAGAGCCGCCCTCTCCAAAATTCCTTTCTCGCCTCTGTCTGTGTGTGGCCCTTGAGTGGCTTTTGTTCCCGTCCGCACACACGCACACACGTGCACACACGGTGAGTGGTTGGATCGCGTGTTGCGTTGCGAACACGGGGGGAGGAGGAGCGCTGCGCGTGGCCCCGCCGACCGCCGTCACCCCACGTTGCCTCCGTCTTTCTGCCTATCTCTCCCTTCCTGCGTCTGTGTGTGTGTTTCCTGTCTGCGGAGGACGAACCAGATCCAAACCTGTTGTGCGAGAGCGCTCCATTTTTTGGGGTGCGCTGATTAACCAACACCAAACAATAAACTATAACTTCTGACGCACACGAAACCACACACACGGCAGACTGGAGACACAGAGAGAGGGCTGTATCGCAGAGGCTTGGGGCGGGGGCCGAAACCGAAGTTGAAACACATCCATTTTAACACCCCATCAAACAGATGTCCCCCTTTTATGCCAACAAGCACGTCGCCGTCGTCGGCGCGTCCCGCGGCCTGGGGCTGGAGTGGTGCAGGCAGCTGCTGGCGCGCGGCAACACGGTGCACGCCGGCTTTCGCACGCAGACAAAGGAGCTGGACGCACTGGTGGCGGCGTCGGCGGGCAAACTGACCACCGCCCACATCGACGTCACCCAGCCCGCCTCCATCGCCGCCTGGGCGGACAGCGTCAAAGCGTCCACCCCGCGCCTGGACCTGGTCATCGGCAACGCGGGCGTCGCCAAGTGGACGGGGTTGAGTGATGTCACGTCCGAAGAGATGATGTCCCTGTTTCAGACCAACACGGTTGGCCCCCTGCTGGTTGTGCAAGCCCTGCTGGCTCGCGGCCTGCTCCAGAAAGGGTCGGCTGTGGCCAACGTGACGAGCAAAATGGGTTCGATCGACGATTCGTCGGGCGGCACGTACGCTTATCGGGCGTCAAAGGCCGCGTTGAACATGTGCACCGTCCAATGCGATCACGACTTATCCTCCCAAGGCATCCGATGCACCGTGCTGCACCCGGGCTGGGTCGCCACCCGCATGACGAGCGACCGCGGGTTGATCGACTGCGAGACGAGTGTGGCTGGCATGCTGTCAGTTTTGGAGGACAAAGCGTCCGGCAAGGTCGACTGGAAAACGTGGCTTGACTATAAATCCGAGGAGATCAAGTGGTGACGGCGATGTGTGGGCGTTGGTGGTGGGAAGGCAGAGGCACCGGAGAGGGACAGCTTTTTTAAACACAAAAACACAAAAACAAACGCACACACACAACACACACTACTCCAACAACTTGGGCCGTGCCCGCAGCTCCTCCACCAGCCACGGCGTGACGCCGCCCTTGGCTGCCAAGTCTCTCAGCTCAGCGGGGGTGACCCACTGCACACCCGCCACTTCACTCGCGTCCGGCGTCACGCCCCCACTCCACGCCGTCAGCCAAAACGTGGTCACCAGCTCCCGGTCCCACACGGCGCCTTGTTTCAGTATTGCGGGGCGTTCGGGGCCCAGGGGGGCGCCCAGGGTGGCGGCGTCGACCCGTATCCCCAGCTCCTCTTTCAGTCCACGCACTGCGGCCTCGGTCACGCTCTCTCCACTTGACACGTGCTCAGTGCAACTCATGTCCCACGCGTTGGGGCACACGTCCTTGGTGGCAGCACGGCGTTGGAGGAGCAAACGGCCGGCCGGGTCGGAGACGAATATGTAGGCCGCGCGGTGCCAGAGGCCGGTCGCGTGGCAGACGGAGCGAGGAGCGACGCCCGTGATGTTTCCCGTGGCGGGGTCGACGATGTCGAAGAGTTCGGTGGGTGTGTCGGGCGGCATGTGTGAAAAACGGGGTGGAAACTGGGCGAAGCAAGAACTTTGTTTCGTTGCTCACAAAAAAAATCGTTCTTTCTTTCTCTTCCTGGGCTGCGCGCCAAGTCACAGGTGCGTGTGCGTCGACGGTGACAACACGTCGCCCACCTCACTCTAGGCGGCGAGTGGGCGCGTCCAAGGCAGTGGTGTGGGGGACACCGCGCAATCGCGCCTCGCCATTTGGCGCGAATGCCAAGCGGGCCTCGCGCCAGCCCCGATTCACGCGGCGGTTGGCGACCCACCAATGCAGCAACGCAGGCTGGTGTCCAGCACTTGCACTCACGGGGGTGTGGTGGCTGGAATGCGCGCTGCGTCACGGGCAGGGCGGGAACCAATTGCGTTCCGCGGCGCTCACCTAGCTTCCGCTACCTCCCCTCCACAGTCGTGCCCACTCTCCGAGCCTCGGCCCCCCCTCCGACCCTCGCCAACATGGCCGTCAAGGTATGCAAACCTCGCTGAAAGGAGGAGCTGATCAAATCGGGTGGAGTTGGACGGTCTCTGTCCAACACGCGCCCACCCACCACCACCGTCCCTCTTCCCCACACACAGGCCCTCACCCTCGCCGCCATGCTGGCCGCCCTTGCCACTCTGACCTTCGCTTCCCCCCCCACCACCACCGTCGTGCACTGGGACTTTCCCCACGCCCCCCGCCCCCGCCTCACCCTCGCCCCCGGCGACGCCCTCACTTTCGAATGGTCCTCCGACCACGGCGTCTACCTCATTCCCGGTGTGAAAGCGGGCGCCAACCCCACGTGTGAGGATGGGGCTGGGTTCAAGGATGCCGGCCTCACGCTCGCGCGCTCCCCCGCGCGCAAAGACTATGGCCCTGTTGGCGGCGTGCTGACGTGGACGGCTGCCGCGCCGGGTACCTACGCGTTTGCCGACCCTGTGGCCTCCAACTGCCAGGCCGGCATGCTGCTGCTGGTGGATGTGGTGGGGGGCGCGCCCGCGCCCGCGCCCGCGCGCGGCGCGGCGGCGGCCGCGGCCGCCCTTGCCCCCGCTCAAGCGCTGGCTGAAGCTCCCGCCGGCGCTGCCACCGGCAGGCGGGGCGCGAAACCGTCCGCCCGGCCTTCGCCGGCGGCGGTGCGGCGTGCGGAGCGGGCGGAGGCGAGGGAGGCGGGCGGCGTGATGGGGTGATGGTGTGTTTTGTCGAGAGAGTGAGCGATGCGATGATTTTTGTTTACCTGTTATGTAAAAACGAACGATGAACTTGAAGAAATGTGATTCCTATTGCACAGAGAGGCGGGCGGAGGGAGGGAAGATGGTTAAAGCCCAACAAAAAAAAACGCCCCGTCCGACGAGGACACAACCGAGCGACGGCTTGGTGTGTAGCTCATTCACCACATTGCGGCCGGCGGTTGACCAACCGCCGGCGTTTCCACCCCGCGCTCACCTCCGCCTCCTCACCCGTTGACACTCGACACTCACTTGTTGTTGTTGCAGCAACAAATCGTTCGCCACGGGACGCGCAGCGCCCACGCACGTGCCCCCGTACCAAAATCAACCATGCCCGCCCTCCGCCTCTACGGCCGCACCTGGAACACCGCGTCCGACGTCACCCCGGCCATTGCGTTTGCCACGGGCGCCGCCCACGCAGCCTGGCTGGCCATCTTTGGCGGCCTGTGGTTTGGCCTGTTGCCGCGCGCGGCCCCCGCCTGCGCCGCGCCCGGCATCCACTATCAAGCTTTTATGATGTCTTCACTGGCTCTCTTCACCCTCATGCTCATCATCGAGGTCGCCACCTTTTACGCAGGGTGGAGGGGGGCCCCGTTGGAGGTGTCCAAGAGGTGGGCGGTCACACCCCTAGCCTACACACTGACCGCGCTGTGGCTGGCCCAGCTGGGGCTCACACTCTACGGCCTGATCGTGACGGCGAGCAACTTCTCTGCCGACCCATGCTGGACAGGCGTCGCCGCCGCCCGCGCGCACGGCATCGCGTCCGGCATGGTGCCCACCGCGTGCGTGTTTTCGGTGTGCACGGTGGCCCTGATGCGGCTGCTCTTCCAAAAATACCAAAACACGAAAACCGTCGCGTCGTGGCAGACCTGCTTCTCCGGGGTGGCGCGCTCCATCGGGGCGACGCCTGCTTTGACTCGTCAAGTCGAGGGGAGGGCGGCAGCGTTGCCTGCGCTGGCCAGGGTGCTGCATCAGTTGTTTGGTGATGTGGATGTTGTGGTGAGCGATCTAGCCACCGCCCTCGTGCTGACTGCTGCCGCCCAACAAAACAGGCGGCGGGCTGCCATTGAGCGAGCTGCCGCGGCCGCCGGCATCGACCCACCCCCGTTGGACGCGGACGGCGACGGCGAGGACGACGACGACGGCGACCCAGACACCGCAGTGGGTGTCGACCCCAACCCCGCTGCCGCTGGAGGTGGCGCAGCCGTCGTGTCGGCAGCCCAGGTGGCGGCGGATGCGGCGGCGGATTCGGCGGATGCAGCGGCCGGCGTGTTCAAGAAACGGGGCGGCGCGTCGACCAAGAAACCACGCCCCGCCGCCTCTGCCGCCGCCGCCGCCAAGCTGGCCGCCGCCAACGCGGCCGCCGCGGCCAAGGGGCAGCCTCCAGCCCCCCCCAGCCGCGACTGGCCCGAGGGCGCCCCGTTTCCGGTCGACAGGCGGGTGTCTGTGCGGTTCCCCATGCAGCTGACGCCGTCAGAACTTCACGCCGCGGGCGCCGACCCCGAGTCCGCGTCGGCCGCCCAGGACCAGTACCTCGGCCAACGCGACCGCGTCCCCTTTGACACCTTGATGGATGCTGCGCACTGGGGGCGGTACGCGTGCGCTGTGTATGGTGTGACCGCGCTGTCCGACCCCGCGCCCGGGTGCTCGTGTAGGGGCGCCACGCGCGGCGTGTGCGGCGCGTGCGTGCCGGCGTGCACGCCCGCGTCCCCGGTGACGCACGCCACCATTCGGGCCGCCGTGCTGGACACGGCGGGTTGAAGCGGATGACCTGCTGTTTTTCTCGACGGCCAACGACGCACTGGCGTCTCTCCCCTACATGATCGCCCTGGACCGCGCCCGCCGCACCCTCGTGCTCGCGGTGCGCGGCACCGCCTCCCTCAGCGACGCCATCACCGACATCGCCCTCGTCCCCGTGGACGCGTCCCGCTGCGTGCCGGACGACGTGCGCGCGACTCTGGATGGCCCCGCCCTCGCCCACTCGGGCATCCTGCAAGCGGCAGAGGCGATTCTCACCCACGTCGACACGCTCGGCCTGCTGGACGCCCTGCTGGATGGGTGCCACACCCGCCTGTGTCAGCATGCTGCCTCCCTGGACGAGGCGGCGTCCGCAGAGTTGGCTGCCCAGGCGAGTGGGCCTTTGGCCCGCGTTGCGAGCGCGCGTGTTTCCGATCCCACCGCCCTGGAAGCCGCCGCCAAAGCCGCCCTGCCCGACACAAAAGGCTGGAGGTTGGTGGTGACGGGCCACTCGCTGGGGGCCGGCACCGCTGCGTTGTTGGCGCTCATGCTCAAACCGCGTGTCCCCGGCGTGCGGTGCTGGGCTTTCTCCCCGCCTGGGTGCACCGTCTCCTCCGCCCTGCTCGCCTACACCCGCTCCTTCATTGTGTCGGTCGCAGCTGGCAAGGATGTGGTGCCACGTGCCAGTGCCGCCGCCCTCAACCGCCTGGTGGACGAAATGATCGTCTCCCTCGGCCGCTGCCGCCACCCCAAACTCAAAGTGTTGCTGGGTGGCTGGTGGCGGCGCAAGGCTCGCCCCCCCCCCTCCGCCCTCTTCCACGCGTACGAAGACATTCCCGACGAGCCGCGCGAGTTCATCCGAAAATATTTTTTACTCGAAGACATCAAAGATCGCGGCATCATCCCCATGTTCCCCCCCGACAAAATTGTGTTCCTACGCCCCCTCAAGTCGCGCAAAGCGACGGCCGCGAGAGACGCGTTCACCGTAAAATCGTGGGACGCGGTGTGGGCGACGGCGGAGGAGTTGGCGGCGGAGGGCATCATCGTTGGCAGATCAATGGTAGAACACCACCTTGTTGAGGGCACCGTGCTGGAGGCGGTGGCTCACTCCATCATCTGGCACCCCGACAACCCTGCCTCGCCGCAGGAGAGGCAGGCGCAGCGCGCGCTGGCGCGGCGGTTGAAGAAGGTGGCGGACTTGGTGGTCGAAACGCGTCCGGAGGACGACAAGTTTATCTCCATGGAGGCGGGCACCCGTATTTGAGTGGGGGGAGTGCTCGCAGTGCTCGCAGTGCTCGCCGTGGGGCGGGCGTGGGGGTTGAGGGGTGGGAAGAGAGAAAAAAAGAAGAGCAAAAAGGATGTTCCCTCGTTGCTCCCGTTGATTTTGGTTTTTTACGCACACAACACTTGGGCAAGATAACTTTGGAGCAAGAGAGAAGGGCGCCTGTGGCGCTGTTTTTTTGGTAACACACACACCAACCGAAGAAAACGAAAACCTAGGGGAGCAGAAGTCTTGCCGCGAAAAAAACGTGCCGACCCGCGCTCTCTCTTATGACCCACCACGCTTCCGCGGTGGAAAGGCGGCACACGCGTTGTGACGACGCGCCCCACCACACACACCACCACCAACAAGAAAAGAAAGAGTGAAGAAAAAAACATCAATACACGCGCGCCTTCGGCGGAATGTGCTCCATCTCCCCCGTCGGCAGCGGCTGCATGTGCACGGGGCGGTAGTCCACCCGCACGCGCCGCTTGCCGTTCTGCTCCTCAATGTAGCCCAGCGAGTGACGCATCCAGTTTTTGTCGTCGCGCTCGGTGAAGTCTTCGCGCGCGTGCGCGCCGCGCGACTCGGTGCGCGCTTCCGCGCAGTGCAGCGTCGTCGCAGCATTAGCCAGCAGGTTGTCCAGCTCCAGGGCTTCCACCAGGTCGGTGTTCCACGTGGTGGAGCGATCGGTGAGGCCGATGTCGGCAAAGGCGTCCACCGTGGCGTCGACGCGCGCGCAGCCGGCTTTGAGTGATTCCGCTGTGCGGAAGACGGCCGCGTCCTTCTGCATGACGCGCTGCAGTTCACGCCGCACAGAGGCGACAGACCTCGACCCGGACGCCGTGCGCACCTTCTCCAGGCGGGCCACGGAGTCGGCGCCCATGTCGCCGGTGAAAGGGGGGGGGGGCGAGCCGGGTTTCACCGTCTCGGCAATCGTGTTCGCACACGCGCGCCCAAACACCACAATGTCCAGCAACGAGTTGGCGCCCAGCCGGTTGGCGCCGTGGACGGACGCACAAGCGGCTTCACCCGCGGCCAGCAGGCCGGGAACGACCGCGTCCGGGTTGGCGGCAGTCGGGCGCAACACTTTGCCGCGCACGTTGGTCGGGACGCCCCCCATGTTGTAATGAACGGTCGGCAGCACAGGGATCGGTTCTTTCGTCACGTCCACCCCCGCAAAGATGGCGGCCGTCTCCGAGATGCCGGGCAGCCGCTCAGCCAGCAGGTCGGGGGGCAGGTGGTTGAGGAAGAGGTGGACGTGGTCCTTGTCGGGGCCGCAGCCGCGGCCTTCACGGATTTCCAGCGTCATCGACCGTGACACGACGTCGCGCGACGCCAGGTCCTTGGCGGTGGGTGCATACCTCTCCATGAAGCGCTCCCCCTCCGCATTGCGCAGGATACCGCCCTCACCGCGGCATCCCTCCGTGATGAGGCAGCCGGCGCCATAGATGCCGGTCGGGTGGAACTGCACGAACTCTTGGTCTTGCAGCGGAATGCCGGCGCGCACCGCCATGCCGCCCCCGTCACCCGTGCAAGTGTGGGCGGAGGTCGCAGAAAAATACGCACGCCCATAGCCACCCGTGGCCAGCACGGTGGAGTGGGCGGCGAAGCGGTGGAGGGAGCCGTCCTCCAGGCAGAGGGCGAGGACGCCGCCACAGGACCCGTCGGGCTTCATGAGAAGATCAAGCGCAAAATACTCGACGAAAAACTGGCAGTCGTGCTTCATGGCTTGACCATACAGCGTGTGCAGCATGGCGTGGCCGGTGCGGTCGGCGGCGGCGGCGCAGCGGTAGGCTTGGCCGCCCTTGCCAAAGTCGAGCGACTGATGGTGTGGGGCGTTTTTTTTGGTATTGGTTTTGATTCCGTGTGATCGTCCTCTCTCCTTGCTCGCACGCGCGCACGCACACAGCGCTGCCACGCACACCACGCGCTCCCAGCGGGCGAGCCCCCCCCCCACCCAAACCCCAGTCCCTCCCTCTTACCTGGCCCCCAAACGCGCGCTGATAAATCTTCCCTTCATCCGTCCTGGAAAACGGCAGCCCATAGTTCTCCAGCTCGATCACAGCGGCGGGCGCTTCCCGACACATGTAGTGGATGGCGTCCTGGTCGCCGAGCCAGTCCGACCCCTTGATCGTGTCGTACGCGTGCCACCGCCAGTCGTCGGGGGTCATGTTGCCGAGGGCGGCGTTGATGCCGCCCTGGGCGGCCACAGTGTGGGAGCGGGTGGGGAAGAGCTTGGTGATGCAGCTGTGAGGGTGGGTGGGGGTGAGGGGGCAGAGAGGGTGAAAACACGCGTCGACGCCAGCCCCCCCAGCCGCTGTCGCTCGAGTCGCCGCGGCGTGCCGCCCCGCCCGCGGCCGCCTTTTCTCCTCTTTTTGTCCCCTCGCCCCCCCCCCACACCAACCGCAGCAACCAGGTGGTGCGAGTGGGGGAGAGCCGACTTGGTGCAGGGGCCAAGGGCGCGCGCGGTTCGATGGAGTTCCTCTTCGCATGCTTCTCTCGCCGCCCTGCTCTCTTTGTTCGGCGGCCCGCCCCGGCCTTGGCTTGCCTCCCTCCCTCCTCCCACCCCTGACATGCGAGCCAGCGAGCTCGTGCCAAGCGAGTGGGCGGGCAGTGTGGTGCCGACACGCAACACCACGGCCGCCGCACAAAAAAAGCAGCCGCACGCAGACACGCGGGCATCGCGCATCCCCTCCTCCTTCCACACTCACGCTGTCTTGAGCCCCGCCTCGCACAACCCCACCGTCGCCCGCAGGCCGGCGCCACCCGCCCCCACGACGATGGCGTCGTACGAGTGGTCGACGACGGGGACGCCGGCCAGGGAGGAGGCGCGGCGCAGGGTGGCGAGAGGCGCGAGCGCGGCGATGGGGGGGGCGCGCCGCCGGGCGACGGCGGTGACGGCGGCGCGGAGCATGGCGAAAGGGACGAGGTAGGGTGCGGGAGGTGTGAACGGCGAGGCGCGTTCCTCTCAACGCGAAGAGTTTGTGTCAACGCCGCGCAGCGCATCAGAACACTCTCACTTCCTAGTTTTCTTCTTTGCGCCCTCTCCCTCCTTCCCAAAACCAGCATCATGCTTGCTCGCGCTCCTCTGGCTACCCGCCGCGTTGTGGCTCGCAGCACCGGCGCCCCGACCGAGGCGCCGGCCGCGCCCGCGACGCGCACCCCCCTCCCCGCGGAGGGCTCGAATTTTTTCCGGGGCTCCGCCTACTCTGACCAAGCCGCCTTTGACGCGGCCGTGAAATCTGACGCCACTGACATTGAGAACGTCGTGGACGTCCCCGTGGTGGAGGCGCCCTCGCTGGCTGGTGAGTGGGAGTGGGTAGGACGGAGCCCGTCAACGAGAACGGAAAAATGGGAGGTTTGGGAGAAAAGCGGCGACGCCGTGTCGCGACGTGAGCGCGGCTGTTACGCCGACCTCCCCTCCCCTCCCCGCGCTGCCGCCGCCACACCTCACACACACACACCACACCTCACACACACACCACACCTCACACACACACCACACCACACCCACATCCACACAACACAGACGTCATGGCCTTCTCCGGCCCCGCCCCCGAGCTCGCCAACGGGCGCGCCTGCATGGTCGCCACGCTCGCCGCCCTGGCCGCCGAGCTCAACACCAACGAGCCCATCCTTGCGCAGGCCGCGCAGGAGCCGACGCTGGTTGTCCTGGCAGCGATTCTGGTCATGGTCGGTACTTTGGCTCCACTCGTGCAAAATGTCGACGTCGTCCCTCCTTTCCCGTGGGCGGTTCCGTCGGTCGAGATGCGCGTCGGGCGTGTGGCCATGCTGGGCCTGGTCGCGTGGGTCGCGGTCGAGCAGCTGAAAGGTGGGGCCGTGTTTTGAGGAACAGCTTTGTGTGTGTGAGTATTCGAATTCTTTTGCAGAGTGAAAAATGGGAGAACACGGGACGGGGAGGAAAAAAAGCCCGCGCGTTTGCGCCACTATCTCTCTCACGTGAGAGAGCGAGCCTTGGCCGCCGCCCGCCGCCCGCCGCGCGCTTTGGGCGCGGGCGCGGGAGCCGCTTTCTTGGCGGCAGCCACCTTTTTGGCCACACCACCAGCTGCAGCCTGCTTGCCTTTCGGTTTCACCGCCGCCGCCCCGTGCTTGCCTTTCGGCTTTGCCGCCGCCGCAGTCGCCCCCGCCGCCTGCTTGCCCATGGTTTTGGACGCGGTAGTCACTGTCGCCGTCTGCACCGTGGCCACCGCGTCAGCCACCGGCACCGCGGGCGCGGGGGGCGCGGGCGCCGCCGCCTTGCGCGCGCGCTTGGCGGTCGGCGCGGCCCCCGCGCCCGCCTTGCGCCCGCGCCTGGCGGGTTTGGCCGTGGTAGCAGCGTCGCCCGCCGCGGCCTCCGCAGCTGGCGCTGCCGCCACAGCCACGCTCTCCGCCTCCACCCCCGCCGCGTCGGTCACGCGGCACCTCAGCGGCCCCTCACACACGCCGCGCTCATCCAACGCGGCCACCAGGGCGGCGCCGTCGGCGTGCACGCTCCATGTGTCCGCCGCGGCGGCAGCGTCGGAGGCGGCGAGGGGGCGCGAGAAGAGGACAGCTTTTGGGCCGCCGAGTGCGTCGCCACACTTTAACGCCCAGTAGCGCCCACCATCGCGGTCGGTGCCCAGAGGCGCACACCGGGCAGCCGCGCCTGTCGCCTTGGAGGCCAGGGCGGCCAGTCGGGCGGCGGCACCGCCTTCGGCCGCTGCTTCGACGCGCGCGCGCGCGAGGCAGCCACCAGCGCGCGCTGATCCTCGGCCGTCATGCACGCCGCCCCGGCGGACGCCAGCATGGCCCCCACCGCGGCGTCTCGCTGCTTGGCCCACGCGTCGCGCGCATCCTTGCGGGCGGCGGCCAGGGCGTCGCGGCGGGCGCGGTCGGCGGCCACGTCGGTTTCGAGGCCGGATTCTACGGCAGCGCGCAGAGCCGCGGTGTCGAGGGCGTCGTGCACCAAAGCGCGCAGCATGCGGACGCGGACGCCGGGGGGCAGGCCCCAGTAGCCGCCGGACGGGTAGGGGGGGGCGTCTTCCGCGGTGGCGGCGGCGGCGGCGACCGCGTCGCGAGCTGCAGCGGCTCCAGCGGCGGCAGCCGCCGCTGCCGCCGCATCCCCCGCCGCATCTGCCGCCGCCGCGTCCGCGTCCGCGTCTCTGGCGGCGGCGGCGGCGGCCCTCTGGCCGGCCAGGCTGGAGCGGCGGTGGGGCGGCGCGCGCGCACGCGACGCAGCGGCGGCCGCGGTCGCCGCCGCAGCCTCGGCCGTGTCGACCGCCGCAGCCGCGGCCGCGGTGTCGGCGGCCAGGTACTGCCGCATGACGTCGGTCCAGCCGTCGCTCACGGACCCAGGGATGCCCCAGTCCCGGCGCACGGCGTCAAGGAGGGCGATGTGGACGGCGGCGACGGCTGACGCAGCGGTGCGCGGGGCAGCGGCGGCGCCATCGCCCGCGTCCACCGCAGCCCGCGTCAGTTCAGCGGCCAGGGACGCGCCACACACGGCGGGGACGCCCGTCTGGGAGCCGGCAAAGGTGGCCAGAAACTCCAGGATTTCAGCGACGTCCCCCGCACCCACATCCACCGGCAGGGGCAGGCGGGCCCCCCCGCCCCGGGGCCAGGGCGCGGTGCGGGCGCCGGGGGGAGGCTTGACGGTGGGGCGGTGGATGGCGGGGTCGACGGTGGGCTGGGGTGTGTGGGGTGTGTGTGTGTGTGGGGGGGGGGGGGGGGGGGAGGAGGTGAGCGAACGACGGGGGCCGCGACGCAGTCACCCCCCACCTTCCCCCCATCCCCCATCCTCACCGGCATCGGCGCCGGCCGCCCCCCCAGCTCGCCGTCCGGCACCAGGCGCAGCGCGGGCTTGCCCACGCGCCGCCGGTCGCCGGCCGGCCGGTCGGCGCGCGGGCGCCGCGCGGGCGTCGCCGCGTCACCCTCACCCCCCTCCTCCTTGGCCGCCGGCGGGGGCCGCTTGGCGTGCGGATTCTTGGCCAGCAGGGCGGACACCGACCCAAACCCGGCGGCGCGGGAGACAGTGGCCAGAATACCAGTCGCCGACAGCCCCGCCCGCTTGCGGCAGTTGGAGCAATTGCAGGCGCCCTTGCAGCGGGGGCAGGACCAGGTGGGGAGGGTGGTGACCTGTACGGTGGGCGGGGGCGGGAAAGGGGGTCGAAACAACGGGGGAGGAGGGCGCGGCACCAGTCACGAGAGGCCGCCATCCACAACAACACTCACCTGCTCCACTTGCTCGCCGTAGCGGTTGCTCAGGCAGCGCGGGCACCAGAAGAGGGTGCACACGGTGCACTTGGCCTTGAGTTCGACAGTTTTTTGGCGGCACTGAGAGGGAAGGGCGGGAGGGATGATGAAAAATGTGTGAGCCCGCCCGATCCGACGCGACACAGAGTGATCGGGGATGAGAGGGAAGGCGCTGCTGACGCATAGCACGGTTGGGTGTGGCGTGCGGGGGAGGGAAACAGGCCGCGCTCTCTAGAGAGAGGGTCCCCGACCGAAAAAAACAAAACGGATGGGGACCGTCGGCGGTCCGGAGAGTGCGCGCGTTCGGCTGGCACACGCGCGACCAGTGCACGCCGAGATCACGCAGAGCAGCAAACACTGTCGCTGAGCTCCACCGTTCAAAGCAGCGGGGTGCACCACAGGCCGGCAGCATTGAAATCAGCCCATTCGAAAATTCGCGACCCCAATCCCCTCTCCGCGCCGCCCCACGCCTCCCGCTTCCCCCCTTCTCTCCTCTCACCTGGTGGCACGTCGTCCCATTCTCCGAGTCGTAGATGCGTCCCCCCTGCACCCGCACCCCGGGGTTGGTGGTGCGCGGTTTGCGCGGCTTTTTGTCTTTGGGCGCGTCGGCCGCAGGCGCGGCCGGCGGGGGCGGCACTGTGTCGCTCGCAGCCGGCGGCGCGGAGGCCGCGGCGGCAGCGGGCATGGGGTGTGGTGCTTGGAAAAAGGGGAAAAGGGGGGATGGGAAGAGAAAACGCGATGCGAGTTTGCGAGCGTTCGCTGGTCAACCTTCGCTCCCTCGTTTTTGGGCGCCGACTCACACAAAAAACCATCAGAGAGGGACAGCCATGCCGTCGCTCTCCTTGTGCGGCAGGCTCTGGCCGCTCGCCACCTCGCTCGACCTACCCGCAGCCGCCGCGGTGGGAGGCGCCGCCAACCTGGTCCTCGCCTCTGGCGCCGCAGCACTCGCCGTCGTCGACCGGCGCGGCGGGTGCGTGCCGCGCGGCTTTGCGGCCGCCATCACGTGCACCTTTGCTGCTCAAGCAGCCATCGACGCGGGCTTGGTCGGTGTCGGTTTCCTGGGAAAACCGCTCGAAACCGCGCGGCGCGACCGCCCCGCCGCCGCCCTGCTGTACACCAAAACCATCATCTACGCTCTGCAACTCGCCCTGGCCGCCTACGCCATCGCGGCCCTGGTGCACACCACCACCGATGAAAAAGCGGGCTGCCTGCCGTCTCGCAACGCGGCGGCCGCGACGCTGACGCTGGCACTTCTTGCCCTTGTCGCCTCCGTCTCCAGCTTCGCCTTCTGCGCGGGCGCCCTGCCCTCCATTCCCTCCCTCGTCAAGTGGGCCATATCCGCCGTGCGCCTGGTGTCTCCCTCCACCGCGGCCGCCGCGGGTGACGCCTTGACCGCGCGCCTCGGCCGCGACGAGCTCTCCCGCCTGGTCTCCTCCTACACCCGCCTCGTGGGCGGCACCGACGTGACGGCGAGCGAGCAGGCTCTGGGCCTGGCCCTGTTGCACGTGCTGCAGCGGCGGGAGAGGAGGGCGGTGGCGGCGGCGTCGGCGGCTGCCGCAGCCGTGCCACACCGGCCACGCCCGCCCGCCCCTGCTCGCATGGTGGCCGGCCCCCAGCCACACGATGCCCTGTCCATCGATGCCGTCGAACTGGGGCGCGGCCGTTTGATCAAGCCAGCGGCAGAGCTAGCTTCATCCCCCCTCTCACCACGCGCCGCAGCGGCCGCCGCAACAGGCGTCTCATCCCGCGTCCCTGCTTCCACCCTGCGCACCGCCCTGGCCTACGCCCGCTTTGCGGCGGCCGCGTATGGCGAGACCGCGTTCAGGCAGATTCAGGGTGTGGGCCGTGTTCGTGCTGCCCTGACGCTGCACTTTGGCCAGGGAGACGCCTGGCGCTCCAACGCCATCAACGCGCCGTCCGTGGGCACGTCGGCCGCCGGCATCCGCCACAATGAAGCCGTGCTGCGTGTGGCGGGGCTGGTGGACCGGGACAGAGTGTACGTGTCTCGCGACAACGCGGCCGCCGGGCTGCTGCCTTACTATGTTGCTCTGCTGCGCCCCTCCAAAGTCGTCATTCTGGCTGTCAGGGGCACGGGGAGTCTGGCCGACCTGGCCACCGACGTGGCGGCGTTGCCGGTGGATGCCAGCGAGTGGGCACCGCCCGAGGCACGCCAGACTCACCACACCACTGGATCGGCCCACCCACCCCCACTCTTCACTGCGCACGCGGGCGTGCTGGCTGCCGCGGACGCGTTGTGGGGCGATTTAGAGGCGCACGGCGTGCTGAACGCGTTGCTGGACCCACCCCGCGCGCCGGGCGAGACCGCTTCAGCCGAGCACCCGCGCTCCGCGGCGGCGGCCGCCGTGACGGCCACCAACCTGGGGACAGCGGGGTGGCGCCTGGTCGTCACCGGCCACTCGTTGGGAGCCGGCGTCGCCGCTCTCGTCACGTGCCGCCTGCGCGCTGCTGGCCGCGCTGCCGACTGTTGGGCCTTTGCCCCGCTCGTCCTGGCCTCCCAAGACCTCGCAGCCGCGTGCACCCCCTTTGTCACCAGTGTGGCTGTCGGCAAGGACGCTATCCCTCGTCTCTCGCTGCCGACACTGAACGCTCTGCTCGACGGTGCGGTCGTCGCCCTCGCGCGCTGCGCCCTCCCCGCCCCCGCCGCCGTCGCCGCCCTGGCGTGCCGCCGCCTGTGGCCTCCCACCACCTTGGAGCGAGCCCTCTTTGTGGACGCAGATGCAGTGCCCCCCTCCGCGGCGGCCGCGGTGGCCGCGTTTCGCGCCGCGTCGCGCGCGCGGGGTGGGCCGACTCTGCGCCCCGAGCTCGCCCCCCCGGGCGGCCTGCTGCTGGTGCGCCGTTTGAAGACCACTGTACCGGGTCCGGCCACTGGGGTCGCCGTCCGCTACGATGCAGCGTGGGCGCCCCCCACCGCGCTGCTGGAGGAGGGGCTGCTCGTGTCGCGCCGCGCGGTGAGCGACCACTTTGTGGGCACCCTGTTGACCGCGTTGGAGGCGGCGGCGCAGCACGCAGAGGAGGAAGGTGCGGAGGAGCAGGATGGGGTGGTGGTGGTGGCAGCTGCGGCGACAGCGGAGACCACCACCGCTGCTGCCCGACCCCCGGTTTGACGACATCACCAAGTTGGTGAGTGAGGAAGGAGAAAGAGGGAGAGGGAAGAAACACAGATAAAAAAACGCAAAACACTCCGCTCACCCGACCCCCAACCCCCACCCAGCATCTTACATACTTGGCCGAGTGAAACACCATTTTTTTGTTTTTCGTGTGTGAGAGAGTGAGTGTGAGAGTGTGCAAATCGCGAGGTCAAGGTTGCACGAATGATTTTTTTGGTTTTGGTTTTCGTTCGTGAAGGGTGTGCATTTTGGAAATCGTATGTATTTGAGACATACACTTCGCTTGGCGAAAAAGCAAGAAGGTTAAAAAAGGGGGGGTGGAGGGAAAAGGGGGGGGAGGCGGGCGCGCGTGGTAAAAAGTCCGCGCACAAACCAGCGCCTCCCCCCCTCCCTCCATGCACGTCCCCCCCGTGAGAATGCCCGCCCGAGTTTATGCAAAAGAGGGAGGAAGATGAAAAAAAGCAAAAAGTGCAGGTGGGGGACGGTGTGTCGTTTGCCCCGCGAAAAAAGGAAAAAAAGGGGCGCGGGGGCGGCAGCGGGAGTGTTGTTTGTGTTTTTGTTAATAGCGCGGCAGTGTCTCTTTTGAAGGTACCTCCTTCCCCGCTCTCCTTGCGCCGTTTGTGTTAATAGCAGGGGTCCGCGTGTGGTGTGATTGATCGAGGGGGCAGTCTTTTTTTCTTCCCTTTCTCAAATCGCAAACCCACCAAACTCCAGCCCCGTCAACGCCGGGCTGCCCGCCAGGGCGACGTCGTCGGGCAGGGGCAGGGCCGCGGTGGCGGCCCGCCCCGCGGCCGCCAGGTCGGCGGCGCCGCCGGCGAGGGCGCCCGGGTTGGTGCGCCGTCGGCCACCGCCAGAGCGCGGCGTGCCAGCACTCGACGGCCGCGGCGACGGCCCATCCCGGGGCGACGGCAGCAGGCTAGCCGCCAGCCCCGACAGCCCGCGCAACAGGTTGGGGTGGGCGGCGCCCCCCACCACGAGCTCCGGGGGGGCACCATCGAGCGACCCGCCCGCGCTCGGCGGCGGCGCGGCCCCCGCGTCCCCGCCCCCCAGCTCCGCCACCCGGCGCGACAGGGCCAGATTGGAAGCGGCCGCCGACCGCCACAGCGTCTGCCACTTGCGCGCGTCTTCCGCGGCGGCGGAGGCGGTGGCCTGGGCGTCGGCCAGGGTGGCGAGCAGGCGCGCGCGCTCGTCGCGCATCGCGCGGTGCTGCGCCATGGCGATGCCCCACTCCTCCTGCCGTTTGAGGCGCATGCGGCGCGCGGACTCGCGGTTGGTGATGCGGCGCTTCATGCGCCGAATCTCGGCCTGGGTGAAGGTGCGCCCCGTTTCTTCATCACGCGTCGCCACAGTCACGCGCCGCCGCGTGCGCTTGGCCCCCGCTTTCAGCTCTTCGTCGGAGGCAAAGGGGTCGTACTCAAAGGGGTCATGCTCCAGCATGGCCGCCATGCCGGAGGAAGACAGCGGGGTGGCGGCGCCCGAGCCAGAGGGCGTGGCGGTGGCGACGGTGGCGGCAGCCGCAGCAGCCGCCGCTTTCGACGGCGCCCGCGCCGACCCGACACCACTGCTGCCCCGACCCAGCCGCGACCCAGCCCCTCCCGCGGTGGAGGGGGTGGCGGTGGCCGAGCCGCGGCCGCGCCCTGTCGCAGCGCGGCGCGTGCGCGGCGCGCGCGCGGTGCCGCCGGGGGTGGCGGCGGGGTCGGCTGAGGAGGAGGGAATGTCGTGCTTGGAGTCGTCGGAGCAGGCCGAGTGGGAGGGGTGGGTGGCCTGTGGGGGGGTGGGTGAAAAAGGGTGAGCCGAAAAAGTGACGGGGAACCAACCGCCGCTCCGCGACCGCACGCGTCCGCCCCACCCGCCGGCGCGACCAGGCATCCCGCCTCCCCCTAGTCGGTACCGCACATGCACCTACTGCCCGCTTCAGGGGCAGCGAGCGCTGGGCGAGCGCGCACGACTCGCAATCTAACGACAGTGCGCCCCCGTCCTCCCATTCACCACCCAAACTACTCACCCCACCCAGCCGGGACGGCGGCAGCTTGACCCGCAGCCGGGACGGAATGGCGAGTTGAGCCGCCATGTCCTGTGTGTGAGGGAGGGAGGGGGATAAAAGGCGTGAGCGACCAAGGGAGGGCGGCCCATCTTGCTTTTCGCACGCGCCCAGATTTCGCGCGCTGGTTTCCCTCCTCCCAACACTCACCGCGTCAAAGCCGCCATCATCGCTGGGCCCGCCAAACAGGAAGCTTAAGTCGCCCGACCCGCCCGCCCCGGCGGCCAGGTCGTAGGGGGCCAGAGGGTCGAGGTCGGCGGCCTTGCCGGCCGGGGGCTGTGCGCCTCGGCGCACGGCGGGGGCGGCCTCCATGTGTGTGGGAGTGTGTGGTGTGTGCGCGTGTTTCTCGCCCACGAGGTGTGCTTGTGGGGGCACAGCCGGTTGCGAGAGTTTTGTTGTGAGTGTTGTGTGGGCGGGCGGAGTTGCGCGAGAAGTTTTGTGTGTTCGACGACGGTTCAACCACTCTAGTCGCGTGTTTTTCGGGGCTCTCTCTTTTCACACACGTCACACGCACGCCGCGGCCTTGGCCCTTCTGCAATTCCACACGCACCGCCCTTCACCAATCGCCCCACAATGCACACCCTCCGCCCCCACACCCTGCCGCGGCTCGCCCCCCAATTGCGCCGTCGACCGCGCGGCGTCGCTCCCGCCCTCCCCCCCCCCCTCCGCCCGCCGAGCCCCCTCCCCACCCCCCCTGCCTGACGGCCTGAAGCCACGCCCTTGGACGGGGTCGCCTCAAGAAGCGGCCGCCCTGGCCACCGTGCTGCAGCGCGGCGCGCGGCTGCCGGGTGGGCCGGTGGATGAGGAGACGGCGGTATGGGTGAGTCTGATGGAGTGTGATGAGGGCAATAGGAGAGATAAATTGATTGCACGCTATGCTGGATGTGTTTGTGGCGCGGGCGGAGAGGGGAAGCAAGGTGAATGAAAACTCACTCTTTTCCACCCCTCCCTCTCAGTTTCTGCGAGACAGAGACCTGGACGTCGACGAAACCATAGCCAAGCTCAGACGCTACCTGGCGTGGCGGGCAGACGTCAAGCCGCACGAGGTGAGAGATGGAGAGAGAGAGAGGAGGGTAGGAAGACAAAAAACACACGTTCTTTCCTTTAACCGACCCTCTCACCTCTCCCAGCTCACCGACGCCGACGTCGCCGCCGAAGCATCCACCGGCAAAGTCTACCTCCACCCCCACCCCGACGCCCTGGGCCGCCCCGTCGTCGTCGTGCGGTGTGCACGCCACGTGATCGGCGCCCACCCCCTGCCTGCCTCCATCCGGTTAGCCTCCCTCGTCCTCGACCGCGCCGTCGCCGCCCTCCCCCCCGACACCGACACCCTGGTCGGCGTGTTTGATCTGCGTGGGTTTGGACCCGCCAACGCTGACCTGGCGTTTGCTCGCTTTCTCGTCGATGCGTGTTTCATTTACTATCCGCGTCGCCTCGGCGCCGTCTTCTTCGTCGACGCGCCCTGGGCCTTTCGCCCCGTGTGGGCCATTGTCCGCCCCCTGCTGCGCAAGTATGGCGCTCTCGTGAGGTTTGTGAGCGCGGCGGATGTGGTGGCCTCCTTCAAGGAGGAGAGCCTGGCGCCGCGCGAGTTTTTGAAGAGGTGATGATTGTTTTTCGTCTTCAGTTTTTAATTTTGTTCCGTTTTCGTTTTCAGTGAAACGCACGTTGTTTTGTTTTCACACCCAAGATAAAGAATGTTCCTCTCTCTCACTGTCACGCCGGGGCGGCGGCCGCCAGCGCGGCCGCGACTGCCGCGCCGCCGCCGCTACCCGCCAGCGGGCTGGCCCGGTGGGGGCGCGCCCCGCCACCGTCCGTCGCCCTTGTAGCCGGCGTAGGCGGCAGGCCAAACGCGGCGGCCAGTTCGGCCGCAACAGCGCGCCGTGTCTCTTTCGAAGCGGCCAGCTGCGCCGCCAGTGCGGCTGCGTCGGCACGCGCGGAGCGGGCGTCCGCCTCGGCGGCGGCACGGGCCCGTTTCTCTTCATCCAGCGCTGTCTCCAAGCGTTTAACAGCCGGCGCCGACGCCGGGCGGTGGGGTGACAGGAGCGCGGTCGGAGCGCCGGGAGACGCTGGGCGTGCTGTGGGCACAGCGTGCCGCGTTTGGCGGCGGCGTTGCCAGGCGGTGACCGCGATGACCGCCATGCAGGCCAGGGCAAAGCCGGCGAGGGCGGCCTGATGGGTGGGCGGAGAGAAAGGAGGATTCGGTCGGCATTTGCGCGCGCGCACGAGCGCGGGCATGTGTCGCGCTCAGCGCGACACATCCCACACGCCTCCTCCTCTGAAAACCCCCCTTACCGACAAGATAGCAAACGCATCAGTCTTGACAGCCACTTCGTGCGTCGCCCCAAACAGCGACGGCCGGGACGGCGGCGGAGGTGGAGGCGACGTGCGCGCGAAAGCAGACAACGCCGCTGCCACCACGGCGGCGGCTGCGACCGCGGCCAGCGCGCCCGAGGGCGGTATCGCGTCAGTGGCGGATGTGGCGGCCATTATTGGCGGTATGTGGAGCGCCGGTGGCGGGCGGTGGAGAAAGAGGAAAACACTTTTTAACGACTTGAGCCCAATTCACTGCGTCTCGTCCTTCTTCTTCTCTTTGCGTGGTGGGAGCAGCCCCACTTTTCCGGTGCAGAGGGGGCACTCTCCGTGTCCTCCCCCTGACACATGGACGACACACTCACGCCCACCCTGCTGCACGGCTGGCTGGCGGCCGCGCTGAGCGCGGATGCGGGCGCTCGTTCGTCCGCCGAGCGCGAGCTGCAGGCCGCGGAGGAGGGCGCCGTGCCTGGGCTGGTGGGAGGGCTGCTGGACGTCGTGCAGGCTGTGGGCGCGGTGGAGGAGGTGAGTGGAGAGAGGAGGAACCACTGGGTGCTGTGTGTGGGTCGGGGGGGCGCCCATGCATTGGCGCGGATACACGCACAGCACACACGCCGGAGCGCCGCACTCCAACTCATCACTCACGCTGAGGACGTGTGAGAGTGTGCCTGTGTCGATTGCGGTGACGGTGGCAGAAAAAAGAGGCTGCGCCGGGCGGCAGATCACCCAATTTTCTGACGCACCCCGACGACCCCCGGAAAATGCCGGCACCCTCTCACCCACCCCACCCTCCCAACCCTCGCAGCCCGTCCGCCTGCTCGCCGCCGTCCTCCTCAAAAATGTGGCCGGCGACTCCCCCCGCAAAGCTCTGACGTCTCGCGAGTGGCCGCGCGTGCCCGAGGGCGAGCGCGCGGCCGCACGCCGGCGGCTGCCCGCCGCGTTGCTGGCCGACCCGTCCCGCCGGGTGGCGGCCACCCTGGCCCTGGCGGTGGCCAATGTGGCGCGGTGGGAGTTTCCGGGGGAGTGGCCGGGGCTGGTGAATGATCTGGTGGCCGCCGCGTCGCGTGGCGGGGGCGACGACGCCACGACCGACACCGCCGCTGCTGCTGCCCTCCTCACCCTCAAACGCACCTTCGCCGCCCTGCGCGGCCGCCGCGTCGTGCTGGATGCTCGTGTCCTGGGCCCCCCGGGTGCAGGGCTGGACTTGAGGGCGTTGGCGCGCGCAGCCGCTGGCGAGCGCGACGCGTTGGCGCGCGCGGTCGGCGCGTCCGTCGCCCCGCTCACCGCCCAGTGGCGCGCCCAACTGGCCGCCACCCTCGACCCCTCCACCCCCGACCCCCGCGCCGTCACGCGGGGCGAGCTGGCGGCCCGCACCCTGCACGCGCTGCGCGGGGCGGCGGCGTGCTTGCCGGACTGGGGGGCGGCGGGCGTCACCCCCGCCCTCGCGTCGCTGTGTGACGACCTGCGTGGCGCGGCGGGAGCGTTGGCGGCTGCTGGAGCGGCGGGCACGACGCCGCCCGGCCCACGTGGCCCCTCCCTGGCCAAAAACTATGAGCGCGCGGTGGGCGTGGCCACTGCCGCGCTCGAGCGCGCACCCCTCGACGTCGCGCCGGCGGTGCCTTCCTTCCTTCCACTCTACGGCGGCGCCCTTTTATCGGCTGCCTCCACGCCTCCCGACGCAGCCCGTGACAAAGCACGGGTCGCGCTGACCCGGTTCCTGGCGCGTGCGTTGCTCACGCCCCAGTTTCGGTCCGACTGGTTGGCGGCAGCCGCTGCTTCCGCTCGCACGCCCGCCGCGCGCGAAAAAGCGACCGCCGCCGCGGCCGCCGCCGCCCCCGCCGTCGCCGCCCTGGACGCTCTGGCATCAGGAGACAGTGTGCATGGCACCCTGGCGGCCCTGGTGGAAGCGTACGTGGCTTTGACCCCCGCTGAAGCCGTAGAGTGGGAGGCCGACCCAGAGGGGTTTGTCTTGGCAGCCGACGCGGACGCCTCCCCCGACGCCGACGCGCCCCGCCCCTGCGCTCTGGCCCTGATCGCGTGCCTGGTGGACCGTGGAGGGGCGGCGGCAGCTGGGGCGCTGCTGGATTTGGCGGCGTCAGCCGGCGGTGGAGGTGGAAACGGCGCCCCTGCGCCACCAGAGGCGCGCGCCTGCCTCCTCCGCGAGGCAGCCTACCGCGCCGTCGGTGAGTGCGCGTCCCAGCCCGACGTCGCGGAGCGGTTGGACCCGGTGGGCTGGTGGCGGGGCGAGCTGGGGGCGTTGGTGCGGGGAGGCGGTGGGGGGGGTGGCAACGACGCCGCGACCGCACTCGCCGCGCGCAGCGCTCGCCGCGCGCGCGGCCTGGGTCGCCGGCGTCCTCGCCGCCCGCCTCCCCGCCCCCGACTTTGGGGACGTGCTGACGTCGCTGGTGGGGCTGTTGGCGTCTCCAGACCTCGTGGTGGCGTTATCAGCCGCTGCCTCCCTCTCTGCTGCTCTGGGTGACGCGATCGACGACGCCGACGCGGTCGCCGCGTCCAGCGCGCGCGACGCGGACGCCGACGCCCGCGCCGCCGCCGTCGCGGCCGCCGCGCGGCCTGCGGTCGCGGGCCTGGTCGCCCTCCTCCCCCGCGTCGCGGACGATGAGTCTGCGGTGAGGGTGCTGGGCGCAGCCAGTGCTGTGTTTGAGCTCGCGGGCGCGCACGCCGCGCCTGCGCTCGCCGACCTGGCCACCGCCCTGCCCCCCGTCTGGGCACGCGCCGCGGCCGCTGCCTCGGGGGGTGGAGGCGGCCCGGGAGCGGCCGCGCGCCTCCATTCAGCGTTGGTGGCTGTGTTGACGCACGTTCTCACGCGGCTCGGCCGCGCGGCCGCGCGCGCGCGCCCGCCCTCACAGCCGTCCTGTGGCCCCTCCTCGACGCTGTCACCGACCCCTCCCACCCGGAAGCCGACGCCCTGCGTGACGACGGGTTCAGGCTGCTGCGGGCCGCCCTGGGGGCGGGGGGAGGGGTGCCGCCAGAGGCCGCAGCGCTGCTCCCACGTGCCGTCACGCTCGCGCGCCGCGCGCCCTCTGGCGGTGGCGACCGCCGCGCCGCCCTGGCCCTGCTGGAAGCTGCGGTGCGGGTGGGGGGATGCGCCTGCCTGGGTGGCTATGCGCACGATGCGGCGGCCGTGGTGGCGGCCACAGTGGCCAACGCGGTTGCCGCGGCGGCCGCCGACGGCGACGACGATGCTGGCGCTGGTGCCCCTGGCGCGCCTCCCCCCCCTCCTCCACCCCCCACCACCCTCACCCGCCAGTCTGGGGCCGCCCGCGCCGCCGCCCGTGCCCGCAAGGCGGCGGACGACATCGGCGCCGCGCGCGACGCGGCCGCCGCGCTGGGCGTGGCGACCGCCATGCTGCAAGGCGGGGACGGGGGCGCCGCCGCCGCGCTGGAGCCCGCGCTGAGGGCGGCGGCAGCGCTGTTGGCACCTCCTCCACGTGCCGCCAGGGCGCCACTCCCAGTGGCTGATGCAGCCGCAGGCGTGCTCGCGCGCGCGCTGGCGGCTGCCCCCGCCGCGTTTAACGCGCTGCTCCCTCCCGGCGACGCCGACGGCGGCCGCCTGGCGGACGCCTGGCTGCGCACCGCGGGCGCAGCCCCGCTGGAGGAGGTGCTGGGGTTGCCGGCTGCGGTGGCGGCGGGCAGGTTTAGGCGTGCTGCGGCCGCCGCGGCCCTCACCTCTGTCGTGTGCGCTGGCCCGCCCCCCGCCTTTGCCACCGACGCCCGCCGGGGCGCCCGCCTGCTGGCCCTGGCGGCGGCCGCCGTGGATGAAGCTCCCGCCATGGCGGAGGACGTGGCCGAGTTGCAGGCTGCCGCGGCGGAGGCGGTGGCTGCTGCTGACGCCCCCCCCCCCGACGCTGGCGACGACGCGGGCCAGCCCGACGCCGTCTTCCACGCCCGCGTGGCGGCGGCTGCGGGGGATCCACTCAGGCGGCGAGACGCCGCCGCCAACTTTGCGGCGGCGGCGGGCGTGCTGGCGGGGCGGGTGGGGCGCGAGGCGCTGGTCGCGGCCGCGGGCGACGTGGGTGGAGTCGGGCTGGCGGACAGGGTGAGGGCGGTGGTGCCGGGGTAGTCTGTGTGTGTGTGTGTGTGTGTTAGAAAGAAGTGGAGACCCCATGCCTGTGTGTGTGGCTTAGGCAACGTCGAAACCACAGTGGGACGGAGAGGGAAGGCGGGAAGAAGGCAAACGAGAGAAGAGAGTGCCGTCGGTCGACGTTGCCTCACTTGCAATTAGGGGAAACCCCTTTCTCCAACGCTCTCCAGAGCCGGGTGTGCCTGCTTTTTCGCGCCCCACCACCGACACCTCACCATGCACATGGCAGCCGCCCTCCTCACGGTGGCGGTGCTGCTGGCGGCGACGGCGGCGCAGGTGCGATTGGAGTGTGCGCGGCGTGGAGAAGCCTCCCCTCTGCCTCTGCCTGCCCTTCTCTCTCGACAGCGTGCCCGGGCCTCGGACACGCATCGGGTGGTCGGACGCACTGTTCTGTGTGCGTGTGACGGTGCCGGTGCGAGAGCCGGGCGTCGCGCAGAGAGCCACGCCTGCACGCCGACACGCCCAGAGGTGCCTATTCCAAAACACGCCCTCCTCCCTCCCTCAGCCCGCCCCGCGCGACCTGCGCGAGCGCGGCGACGCGGCAGACGGCTACACCGCCCTCTCGTCATCCGACTGCGCCCCCCTCGCTACCGCGTGCGGCACCCTGGGAGACGGCGTGCGCCTCGACTGGCGCGTGGCTGCCTCCTCCGCCGCCAACGCGCCCCCCACCCTGGCCGCCCGCCTGACCTCGACCAAGGGTGGGTACGCATCCTTTGGGTTTCCGTCCACGCCAGGCAAGATGGTGGGGGCCAAGGTCGTCATCCTGCGCGAGTGCGAAAACTGCACGTCGGGTGCCGCCCTCGACGTGTACTCCCTCAACGGCAAAAAGGGCGCCCTCGTCAACCCGGACCCGACTGCGTTGACGGTGGTGCCGGCGTCGTCCCCTGAAGCCGTGGTGCGCACGTCGGACGGCGGCCTGTCTGCCGATTTTGAAGTTGAGCTGCCGTCCGCCCTCGTCCCCAACGCTGCGTCCATCGACTACATCGCCGCCACCGGCCCCCTGAAACAGGATGGCGTCTCCCCCGCCATCCACAAGTGGACGGGTGACGGCGTGCTCAAGAGTTTGGTGGCGAAGGCGGGTGACAAAAAGAAAGCGGCCGCCGCCGCGGCGGTTGCCGACGCCCCCGCCCCTGCCCCCACCCCCACATGCCTGTCCGCCACGGGGGCGCCCTACCACGCCTGCATGGATGCTGGCGGCGGTGTGCGCCTGCTGTGGAACTCGACGACGGTTAAACTGCCGACGCGCCGCCTCGCGGCCGCTGCGCCGCTCACCACGCTGCGCGGCACCCTGGAAACCTCGTCCGGTGGCTACGCGTCCTTTGGCTTTCCCGAGTCGCCGGGGAAGATGGTGGGGGCAAAGGTGTTGGTCCTGCGCGACTGCTCCGGCTGCCCCGACTGCCCACCCTCCGGCGCGCGCCTCGATCCCTATTCCCTCAACGGCAAGCGCGGCTCTGAAGTGCTGGTCGATCCGGCCGCCTTCACCTTGACCCCTGAATTCACCGCCACCCGCAAGCTGGGCGGCGGCGGCGGCCTGGGGGCGGATTTTGAGGTGGCTCTTCCGCCAGGTGTCGACCCGACAGCCGTCAACTTCATCACCGCCACCGGCCCCCTCAAACCCTCGGGTGACGTCGCCATCCACACCGCCACCGGGGACGGCGTGCTGGATGTCACGGCGGCCGACAGGGCGGCCGCCGCGGGCAGCGCGGGTGCAGTGGTCGACGTCGACAACGCGCCCGCCAAGTCCGGCCACCACCGCTGGTTTGGCAAGGTCACCCGCCACCGCATGGAGCGTGTGCACGGCTGGCTGATGGCGGTGGCGTGGGATGGGCTGTCCCCCCTGGCCATCGGCGTGGCCCTGGGCACGCGCGGCGGGGGGGGCGCGTGGTTCACGCTCCACCGCGCGCTGCAGTGCGCGACACTCCTCCTCTCCTCCGTCGGCCTCATCCTGGGCGCCCTGTCCCATGCCGACAAGCCGGACACCGAGCCCGAGGTCGTGGTCCACGTGGCGTTGGGGTCGACGGTGGTTGGGCTGGCCCTGCTGCAAGGGTCCGCCCTCTTCTTCCGCCCGCACCCCGCCGCGGCCGGGCGCGCCACCTGGACCGCCGCCCACAAAACAGTGGGTTACATCACCGCCGCTGGCTCCATCGCCAACCTGGTGCTGGGGTGCGTATGCGCGGGGCTGCCGGTCGGCTACCCTGTGGCCGCCGCGCTCGTGCCGCTCAGCATCTACGCGTCGTTTGGCGCGGCGCGCGTCGTGCGCGGACGGACCGGCGCGGCCGGCCTCACCCGCGCCGAGCGGGCGGACAAGATGGCGACGCTGCCCAGTGGTCCCGATGGGTCGATTTCGTCGGTGCAGCCGCTGCGGCGGTGAGTTTTTTAAGCCTCCCCTTTTCGAAGTCGTTTTCCCTTTTTTTTAACCCCCACTTCTTTGTGCGCATTCTTTCTTCCTTGTTTTTCTTCGTACAAACTGTTGTGCGCGCGTACGCACCCAGTTTAGTTGTTGCATGAAACGCCCCAAAACAAAACACACACAAAAAAAAACACGTCTCCATTTTCATTCGATCTGATCAGTCAAAAGCTCATCCGCCCGCCGCCCCACCGTCCCACCATTATCACACCACCTGGTCAGCCAGCACCTCATCCGCCAGCCTCGCTGCCGCCCACCTCCCATCGTGCGCCATGTCGCACCAATAGTTGACGGAGACGCAGACGGGATCTCCACCCTCGCCCCCGGTCTGCGTCGTGCAGTGCCACCAGAGGGGAGGGAGGTAGAGCGAGCAGCCGGCAGGCACCTCAACATGAATCGGGCGGGGCAGGCCGGACGCGGCACCGTCGTAGAGGAGAGGAAAAGCTGCAGGATCAGCGTCCACGCCGCGCACCGCGTGCGGCGGGGGGGGCGGCGCCCCCGCCCACCGCACGCTGGTGGGTGGGTCGTCAGGGACGGCCACGAAGGCTGACCGGTCGCAGGGAGCGGCTGCTGCAGCGCCGTCCACCGCCCCCGGCCGCGTCCAGCGCGCTGAGACACGGGGCGCCAGCGCCAGCCGCCACCCGTCGCCAGGGGGCAGCAGGTGAAATGCTTTCACACCCGTCAGAGTGATGGAGACGTTTTCGTAGTTGTCCCTGTGCCAGGACGTGGACGAGTGCCCCCCACCCACCCACACGTTGACGGCGTCGGGGGGGGACGGGCCAAACGCGGCGTCCGCCCAGGCGCCCAGCGTGGGCGTGATGAGGGCGGAGAGGCGCGGAAACTCGGTGAGGGAGGAGCACTGGCGCTGTGCGTAGAGCACGGGGCAGGGATGGAGGCTGGGTGACGCGCCATCAGCGCGCAGGCGGGCGACGAGCGTGTCCAGTCGCATCGCGACGTCGAGCGGCTGTGGACGAATAAACCGTCTCGAGTCACCGCGTCGGCGCGGCCGTCGGGCGTGGCGGCCACAGTGACGACCGTCTCCCCACCCGCAGATGCCACGAAATCATCCACCCTCCACGGTGGCGGCGTGGGCCAGTGGGCTGTGACCCCGGTCAGCAGGGCGGGGGCGCGTGGGCCGACGTGGTCGCGCGCAAAGGCCGCGACGCTCTCCCCGTCGGTCGGACACGGCCGCGTCGGCACGGTGCGTGCCGCCACCGCCGCCGCGTCGGCCGACGACGTGGCCAGGGCGACCGCGATGGCGACACCCGTCGGCGTCGTGGGTGGGCGCGGGTGGCGGGGATCGATCGACCCCGGTGTTTCTTCTTCTTTTTTCATCATCATTCTCCGACTTCGTCAAACGCTTTCTTGGCGGCCGCGATGTCGTCGGCCAGGGCCAACAACTCGGTGCAGCGCCCGAACAGCTTGGCGTCCTTGCGCACCAGGAAGAGCACGTCCTCGGGCTGGAGGCGCGCGCCGGAGGGGGGGGCGGCGCTGCCGCCGCCGCCCGCGACCGCGCGGCGGCCGACGGCGGCGATGAAGTCGGCAACGGCATCCTCCATGACGTCCACCGACTCGGGCAGGGGGGAGGGGTCGTCGCCACAGCCGTACATCATGAGTGGGACTGAGGGGTGTGGGGTGGGTGGGGAGGAAAAACGTCGAAAAACAGGGTGCTCGAAAAACAGGCGTCGCGCCACCCACCCTCCTAACCAAAACAGAACTCACGTTCCCGCGCAAACAAACCCCGCTTGCGCACGGCGGCCGGGCCGGCGGGCGCGGCCGCCGCAGCGGCAGCCGCAGCAGCGGCGGCGGCCGCGGGCGACGCGCCTTCGACTGGCGCCGCAGGCGCAGGGGGAGCAGGCCCGTCTTCGGTGGCCGCGCCCCGCCTGCCGCGGCCACGCCCTCGTCCCCGCCCTCGCCCCCGGGGCGCGCGGGAGGGGGCGACGCGGGGCGGGGCGGCCGGGTCTTTGGGGGGGCGGCCGCGGCGGCCGCGCCCGCGCCCGCGCCCACGGCCGCCGGGGGAGGGGTCGCCGACGGTGGAGGAGGGGGCGTCCATCGGGGGGAGGGTGGAGAGGGAGGTCCCTCTCTCACCACACGCTCCGGAGGACGGCGCGAGCAGAGCAAAGGGGCGATTGGGGAGGACAACGGAGGTCTGTGCCGCCCCCCCGATGGACCCCGGGGAGCGAAGAGGGTTGCGTTTTTAGCCCGAATGAACTCTATCCACTCCACCCACTGCTGCCCCACGAGCGCTGCCCGCCCTCCCTCCCACCCCACACGCCTGATTGCGTCGCCACACGCCCGCCCACCCCACTCCACCCACACAATGCAGCTCCGCCAAGCCGCCACCCCCCGCCGCGCGCCGACCCGCACGCGCGGGTCGCCCGCCCACGCGTTCCCCCGCCCCGCCTCGGACGCGGCGCCCGCCGCCGCCGCCGCCGCCTTCGGTGCTCTGCTCGCCCTGCCTGGCGCCGCCCTGGCAGGCGACATGATGACGTTTGACGGGGCGTCCAACGCGTCCGCTGCCGCTGCCTACGCCGCTGCCACCGCGGCCTCCACCGCGGGCGCCGCCTCCTCCTCCGCCGCCTCCGCTTCATCTGGCATCCTGGACGCGCTGACCGCCAACCCCCTGCTGGTCGCGGGCGCGGCGGCGGGGCTGGCGGTGCCGGCTCTGATCGCGTCCGCATTCGGGGGTGCCAAGGGCCCCGCGAAAGCCAAGTCCACGCCCGCGCCCGCCGTGCTGGCCCTGCTGGAGGCCGCGGAGACGCCTGTTCTGCTTGACATCCGGTCGAAGGAGGCGGTGAAAGCGGGTGGTGCCCCCCGCGCGCCCGCGCGCACGGTGGCGCTCCCCTTCACCAAGAGCGTCAAGGGGGGCGGCCTCGAAGTCGACCCCGACTTTGCCGACCGCTACGCCAAGCTGAAGCTGGACGAGGATGCGACCATCGTCCTGTTGGACGGCCAGGGCCGGGAAGCCGCCGCCGCGGCCGCCGTGCTCGCGTCCGCGGGGGCGGGCCCCCCCGTCGCGGCCTTTGTCGCGGACGGCGTCGACGGCCCCAAGGGCTGGAAGGCGGCGGGCGCCCCCTGGAAGGCGCCCTCCAAGGGCCTCTCCCTTAAACTGCCCAAACTGACCAACGTGGGCGCCGCGGTGGACGCGCTCGCGGAGGACTTCAAAACCGCGCCCTCCGCCGCGAAGGCCGGCCTCGCCGGCGCCGCCATCATCGGCGCCGCCGCCCTCATCTTCCAGGAAGCGGAGGCCGTGCTGGAGCTGGCGGGCGTGTTCGCGGCTGCCCGGTTTGCGGCGGGGCGGCTGCTGTTTGCGGACGACCGCCGCAAAACGGTTTCGGAGTTCAAAGAGCTCGTCGACGACAAGATCGCGGTCGGCGACGTCGGCTCCGACCTCAAGAAGGCGGCTGCCAAAGTGATGGAGCCGACCGCCTCGAAGCCGGCGGCGCCCGCCGCCGTGAAGCCCGCGGGGGCGGCAGGCGCGGCCGTCGCGGCGGGCGCGCCTGCCGCCCCCGCTCCCGCCACCCCTGCCGCTGGTGGCGACGATGCTGCCGCCGCCACGGAGGCCAACGCCAACGCGGCCGAAGCCAAGGAGTGGGTGGACAAGTGGCGCGCCAAGCAGGCGTGAGGAAGAGGAAGTGACGTGAGGGAGAGAGAGACGAGTCGAGGGAGCGTGCGTTTTTGCACGCCAAAACACACCACCACCAACCCAAACCATGGCGAATCACTAGAGCGAGACGAGACGGTTTTTTTTTCTTCTTCTTCGATTCTTCACGCGCGCGAGAGAGAGAGAGTGGGGGGGAGAGAGGCGCGCGCGTTTTTTTTTTGTACGTTGTTTGTGAAAGAGAAAAAAGAAAACACTCGCGACACAATCAAAAAGCACGCACACGCAACGCACACACGCAACTCCTTCCAGCCATCATGCCACGCGGCCACTCTGGCCGCGGTGGCGGCGCCCGCACCGACCGCGCGGGCGGCGGCCTGCGCTCGGCGTGGGCGGGGGGGCACTATGGGGCGGCCGCCCCCCGCCAACACGACAGTGGCGACGAGGGCGGGGGCAGCGATGACGCGTCCCCCAGCAGCGGCAGCGAGGGGGGCGCGTTTGACGCGGCGGACGAGGTGAGATGGGAGGATTGGGGGGTGGCTAGCGCGCAAATTTTGCCCCCACGCCGCCGCCACTCACCTTAACTTCCCTCCACACACCACACACACACACAGTCTGTCCCTCTCGCCATGTGGGACCTGGGCCAGTGCGACAAGCGGCGGTGCACGGGCACCCGCCTCGCGCGCGCGGGCGCGCTGCGCGAGCTGCGCCTCGGCGTCCCCTTCCCCGGCGTCGTGCTGACTCCCCGCGCGACGGCATGCGTGTCGGGCGATGATGCCGAGCTGCTCAGCGCACGCGGCCTGGCTGTCGTCGACTGTTCGTGGGCGAGGCTGGATGATGTCCCCTTCCACCGCTTGCGCGGGGCAGCCCCCCGCCTCCTGCCCTGGCTGCTGGCCGCCAACCCGGTCAACTATGGGCGGCCGTGCAAACTGTCCTGTGCGGAAGCGTTGGCTGCCGGCCTGGTCCTGTGCGGCCGCCCGCGCGCCGCGCGCGCGCTGATGTCTCGTTTCAAGTGGGGCCACGCCTTCTTTGCGCTGAACGCAGACTTGTTAGCTGCCTATGCCGCTGCCGGCACATCGGAGGGCGTGCTGGCGGTGCAGGCGGCCCACTTGGAGGGGTTGGCGGCGGGGTCGCGCGCGCGCGACGCGCGGGCAGAGGACAAGGGAGGCGATTACTTGGGCGGCATCGACATGCCGCCCAGCGAGAGTGAGAGTGAGGAGAGTGAGGAGGAGGGGGAGGCAGGAGAAGACGGTGGTGGTGTGGAGGGAGTGACAGAGGGGGTGCGGGCGGTGTGTGTGGATGGTGGCGGCGACTGAAGAACGTTTCAGACTGTGTGCGTTTTTTCTTGTTTTTGTGGTCTGTGAAAAAAAGAAACACTTGCTTGTTTCTGCTGCGCCCCCGGTGCGTGTGTGGTCCGGCTGGCCAAGAAAAAGGACGGGGGCCCTGTTGTCCGTCGCGCCACACGCCGCCGCGAAATCTCGTCCTCTTTTTCTTTTACAACTCTTTCCTCGACCGATCGTCCCGCTGTCCCTCCCCCGAACACGCACGCAATGCCCGCCGTCGCCTCCCGCGTGTCGCGCGTCTCCCCTGCGCCCGCGCGCGCGGTGGCCCGCCCGCCAACCGCCGCGGTCCCCGCCCAGACGCGGCGCGCCGCTCTGTCCCTGGGCCTGGCCGCGGCTGCCGGGGCGCTGCTGCCGCGGTCGGCGTATGCCAAAGGTGGGATGAGGGAGCGCGCGTGGGGTGGGAATGGGGATGGAAAAGAGGAGGAGGGGGGAGGGGGGAGAGGGACGCGGATTGGGAGGACACAAAACCGGGCGCTCCCCCTCTCGCGTCCACAAAACACACACACACACCCCTCCCACCCCCACACCCACGCAGGCAAGTACACCCCCGTCAAAGACACCCAGGACGGCTACGAATTCGTCTACCCCTTTGGCTGGCAAGAAGTGTCGGTCGATGGCCAGGACGTCGTCTACAAAGACATCATCGAACCCCTCGAGTCTGTCTCCGTCTCCGTCACCTCCACCGACAAGGCCTCCATCGACGACTTTGGCCCGCCCGAGGATGTGGCCTCCACCCTGGCCACCAAGGTGTTGACCCCCGCGTCCCAGCAGGTGAAAGTGTTGGCTGTCGGCCGCCGTGTCGACGAAGACGGCCGCCCCTACGTCGAGTTCGAGTTCGCCGCCAAGTCGCCCGTCTACCTGCGCCACGCCCTCGCCTCCGTGGCCGTCGCCAACGGCAAGCTGTACGTGCTGACGACGGGGGCCAACGACCTGCGGCGGTGGGGCAAGGTGGAGGGCATGCTGCGCGATGTTGTGAAGAGCTTCAAAGTGGTGGAGCGCTATGGGTGAGAATGTTTTGTGTGCTGTGTGTGATACAAAATCAGAGAGGGGGTGAGGATGATGAGAGAGAGCGGGCCTGTGACGAAACAACAACCAAAAAAAAAAAAAAAAACACTCGCCACTTTTTCTCCATATGTTTCCTCTCTCTCCGCCACGCACACTCACACACTCCATGTCTGGCGACGCCGGCGCGTCCCCGCCGTCGCCGCCGCCCCCCGCGCCACCCCCCCGCACTGGCGGCGGCGGCGCGCCGACGCGGCACCCGGGCGACGACGCTCCCGGGCGGCGGGCGTACGATTTGTGGCGCACCCGGTTTGTGCTGGACGCCCGGTATGAGCCGATAAAGGTGCGTTGAAGGGTGGGGTGAGGAGAGCGCAGGGCAGGGCGCCGGGGCGGGCCCCCCATGCGCGCGCGCGGCTGCGTCGCATGTGCTTCTCTGCCCGCCCGCGTTCGCGAGAGCCTGCCTGCGTCCCTCCCGCTGCCCTCGTGTGCTGCTACATGACTCTCATTGAGTGCTCGGCTGACTGTTACGACGGATGTCTGTATGTGGCGAGAGAGAGAGAGGGAGGCCCCCGCGGACGCGCTGACACCACACCACACCACGCACCCCACCACACACAGGCCATCGGCAAGGGCGCGTACGGCGTCGTCGCGTCGGCCAAGGACACGGTGACGGGGGACAGGGTGGCCATCAAAAAGGTGCGTGTGGTGGGTGGCGTGGGGGGGGTGGAGCCAGCGCGGACGACGAAACCCCCTCCTTTCTCCCCACCTTCCCCCACACCCACCCCAGATCCCTGGCGCCTTTGACAACCCCATCGACGCCCGCCGCGCCCTGCGCGAAGTCGGCCTGCTGCGCCGCCTGGCCCACGAGAACGTGGTGGGGGTGAGGGACGTGCTGTGGCCGCCGCGCGCAGACGGCGCGCGCGTCGCTCGCCCGGGGGACGTGTCCACCCTCACCTTCCCCACCGGCGCCTCCTCCCCCCCCGACTTTGACGACGTCTACATCGTGTACGAACTGCTGGACACCGACCTGCACCAAGTCATTCGGTCGCCGCAGCCTCTCACAGACGACCACGTCCAGTTTTTTTTGTACCAGCTGCTGCGCGGCCTCAAATTCATCCACTCCGCCGGCGTCCTGCACCGCGACCTGAAACCCTCCAACCTGCTCCTCAATGCTGCCTGTGACCTCAAAATTTGCGACTTTGGGTTGGCCAGGCCCGTTGGCGGCCCCCCGCCGGCTGTCGGCGTGGGCGGGGGCGCCCCCGCGCCCCCGCCCCCTCTCACAGAGTATGTCGTCACCCGCTGGTACCGCCCCCCCGAGCTCCTCCTGTCCGCCGACGCGTACGGTCCCGAGATCGATGTGTGGTCGGCGGGCTGCATCGCGGCGGAGCTGGTGCTGAGGGCGCCCCTGTTTGCGGGGAGGGACCACGTCGACCAGCTGAAGAAGGTCGTCGCTCTGTTGGGGGCCCCCCCTCCCTCCGCTGCCCTGGACTGGGTGCCGTCGACACGCGCCCGTGAGTACTTGCGGTCGTTGCCGGGGCCTGCCTCCCCCCCCGACTGGGCGGCAGTGTTGCCGGGCGCGTCGGCGGGGGCGGCCGACCTTGTGTCGCGAATGCTGCGCCTCGCCCCCTCGGACCGCATCTCCGTCGACGACGCCCTGGCCCACCCCTACCTGGCTCCTCTGGCCGACCCGGATGGCGAGCCCGTGGCGCCCGCGCCCCTGGATCCCGCGGAAGTGGATGGCGGGCCGGTCGGGCCGCGCGGTGGCGGCGACGACGACGACGACCGCGCCGCGGCGGCGTGCCTGCGGCGGGCGGCGCTGGCTGAGATGGCGTTCTATCCGTCGGCACGGGCGCATGGAGCGGTGTTGGAAGATGGCGGGAAGGGAGGGGGGGGGGGCAGAGGTGCAGCTGGCTGCGTTGGCGCTCTGAGGAATGAATGAAAAAAAAAAAAACATGTTTTTTGGTTTCCCTGCTTTGCTTTTTGCTTTCCTTTTCTGTGTGAACATCCTGACACAACAACAAACAATCATGAAAGATTCTCTCTACTCTCTCTCTACCGCCGCACGCACACGCACAGCGTCAGATCCGCCGCCTCCACCTCCCGCGTGCCAGCGCGCCACACGCGACCGTCCCACACGCCCCACCACTCGCCCTCCCCCCCTCCGCCCCGCCGGTACGCCACATAGTGGCCGCCCCGAGGGCTGGATCCCACGTGAGCAACGGCGGCGACGCAGTCGTACAGCAGGGGTGGGGAGGAGGAGGAGGAGGAGGCGTCATCGCCACGAAACAAATCCTGCGCGGTGGCGGCCGCCACGCTGCGCATCGATCGGGTCCTCCAGCCCGGTCACCCCGCCACGCAGCTTGACCAGCACACCGTTCCGAGTGCACTGGACTCGCCCGATGTGGAGCAGGAGGACGGGAGGGGGGCGAGCGAGCAGGCACCGCCGCAGCGCAGTCCTGCGCGCGGGCGTCCAGGCCAGGCCGGCTGCAGACGCCAGTAAGGCACCATCCATGGGCAGGGGGGCGGTGGAGGCTGCCAGGGCGGCGATGGCGGCGCCGGGGGGGGGGGGCGCCAGCCGTCACGCTCGCGCGCAGGGAGCAGTGGCCACACTCCACACCCGAGACGGCTTCAACGCCCCCAAACGCACGCAGCAGGAGGGTGAGGGGCGCCCTGGTGCCGCCCTCCACCCGCGGCAGCGGCAGGGGCAGGCAGGTGAAGGGGGCGACGTGGGCGGGCGCGCTCGTTTGACACGCCGCGCACAGCGTGTGGGTGACCAGCGCCCCGTGCAGCGGGGCGCACGAGGGGCAGGCATGGGGGGTGGTGGCGCGCCCGTGTCGCCCAGCGTGAGGGCGGCGGCCAGGCCGGCGCGCCCTGCGGCGGCGGCGGGCAGCGCGGCCGCCCCCCCCCCCGCCGCCACGCGCCGCCGACTCCAGCGCCGCTGTCAGCAGGTCCGCAGCTTCAGCGGCGTCGTGCTGGCGCCCCGGGGCCAGGGCGGACGCCAGGGGGGCGTGCACCCGCCGCGCTGCCGCGACCAGCGGGGCAGCGGACGCGGGAGGGGGTGTGGGGGCGGACGTGCGCGCCGCAAGGTGCGTGAGAAGAGACGCCGCGGCCGCCAGCAGCGCGCTGCCGCCGCCGTCACCGTCGCCCACCGCCTCTCGCAGCTCGCTCACCCAGTCCACAAAGGGCGGTGCCGACGCCAGCGCTTGCAGCAGGGCGTTGAAGAAGCACAGGTTGGCGCCCGCCGCGTTGGACAGGGGGGGGGGCGGGCCGGCGGGGAGGGGCGGCGGCGATGGAGGCGACGGCGGCTCAGCGTCCGCCTCCTGTTGTTGCACCGCCTCCTCCTTCTCTGTCGGTCTGGCCGGCTCCAGTCTGATGGCGAGGGGGGGTGGCCGGCGGGGAGGGGGGCGCGGACGAGCGCGGCGCGGCGCACGACGCGTCGTCGGCGCTGGCGTCGGTGTCCAGCGGTGGGTGTGAGTGTCGTGCTTTGTACCTGAGAGGTTCTGTGGTGAGCGGCGGGCGAGAGAGTGGAACAGAGCGGCAGTCAATGGGTCTAGGCGCGAAATGCCTATCTCGCAGTGGGTCAGTGGAGCGCGGTTCGACAAGTGCGTTAAAAACTCGAGTCGGCTGCCACACACCCAAATTCACTTTCCCTCTCTCTTCCTCCCTCCCACCTCCCTCTCTAACGCCACGCACACATCCGCCACACGCGCGCCGCTCATCAGGTATGCCTCGTGAATGTGGGGGTGGGGGACCGGGGGTCGGAGAGAGTCTTTTGAGCTGCCCGCGCCGGCGCCCTTGAATGGTCTGCCCGACGTGAGCGCGCGTGCACCCTCCCCGACCGCGCCGCTGCGGCGTCCTGCCCCTCTGCCCCATGTACGTGTTCTCGCAATCTTTTCTGAGCCGTGCCAGGGAATGAGAGAGCGCGCGGGGCGAGACCAGGGCCGCATTGCGCGTCGGCGGCAAGCCCGCCCAATGGGGGGGGGCGGAGGTGCTGTCCACCGCGCGCACAAGCGCTCTCTTCCCCCGGGGCGTCTACTGCTTCGCCCGAGTTGGAGAGTGGAAGGCTACGTGCCGCTGGCTGGGCGTGGGCGAGGGGGGGGGGGAACGCGGGGCGGCACGCAGGCGAGAGGGCAGAGAGAGAAGACGACAAAAACGAGTTTTTTTTTTCCTCCCACACACAGTACCATGGTCAAGCGCTCCACCCGCACCACGACCAAGCCCGAGAAATGGTATCCGAGCGGGGACGGTATTGAAAAAAAGGCGGCTGCACAAGCACACTATGTCAGCAATAAGAAGAAAGCCGGCATCAAGAAGAAATCTTACACCATCACTGATCTCGGCCTCCACATCCGCGACCTTGTCGGCCCCCTCCGCCTGGCCAGCACCGGCACCGTCGACCGCGTGATGTGCAGTATCGTCAACGGCGTCTACGACCACGACACCATCGACACCGTCGAGGGCAGGTCACCACGTGTCTGGGGCCGCTCATCGAGAAGGTCATGACACCCGTGGTCCTGCGCAACACTGACTGCAGCTGCTGCCCGCCAACTCCTGCACGACATCATCTGCGCCGCCTCGGGCACGGACCTCACCGTCACCCAGGTGGCCGAATCGTTTGAGCTCCGGGGCAAACACTGGCAGCTCACACCCGCCTCCTACACCCACGGCATCAACGTGGGCGGCTTCCACCACGACGTCGTTTGTGACGTTGTTTTTTCACCCCTCCTCCTCTATCTCCCACGCTTGAGAAAAAAAAACAGGGGGGGAGAAGTAGATCACATCACACACAAAAAACATCAGCATGAAGAAGAAACACCACAAAAAACAGCAGCACTCACTTCCGGCCCCCGCGCCCCCGGCCGCCGCGCCCGCCGCCACGCCCGCCGCCGCGCCCGCCCCCCCTCCCCCCCGCACTCTTGCCGCCAGCCCCCGCCTTCCACCCGCGCGCCGGCCGGGGCGGCTTGGCGGCCGCCGCCGCCGCAAAGGCCGGGAACAGCGCGGCCACACACTTTTTTGTGGAGAAGTCTTCGGCCGTGCCGTCGACGCGCAGCAGGTGGAAGCAGGGCGACCCTTCCACCGCGTGCGGCCGCACAGCCACGGCGCGCACCCCGGGGCCCAGCTTGCGGGGGGCGTCGGGGTGGCCGGCCTTGAGGAGGGCGATGACGTTGTGGAACTCGTACTGTTGTGTAGGGAGGAGAGAAGAGGAGGAAAGGAGGGTGGTTGGAAAACATAGGACAACGAAAACGATACAACGACGTAGACAACACACGATCCACAACCCCACACTTTCCCTCTCCCTCCCACTCACCTCGTTCAAGTCTTGGCCGTGCGTCACGCTGTTGATGATGGTGTAAAAATATTTGGCTGCCTCCGCCCCAGAGGCAAACGTTTTGTAGCCGATGGTCACGGGCTCGTCCTTGGGGGCGGGCTCGGCCTCGGCGTCCACGTCAGCAGTGGTGGCCTCAGCCACGGGGATGGCGTCGGCGGGGGCCAGTTTGAGCTTCTTGGCGGCGGGGGCGTCGTCTGAATTCGGAGAAGGAGAGGGAGGAAAGGGGGAGAGTTAGCAGGGCCACGTCCCTTGCACAGTCAAATAGTCTAAGCTGTGCCACACACACACACAGCGGCACAAGGAAAAGGGGAGGGAGTGCGCGCGCGTGGGGAGAGACCGAACGGCAACGCCTCTTTCACACGCAAAGCCGCCGCATTTGGCACGACCGTGGGCGCGGCCACCCGCCCGCACGCGCCGGTCCACCAGCGCCCCGTGCCGAGGGAGAGGCCAACACTCACCGGCTACAGCCACAGGCTGCGCGACGTCGGTCGTCATGATGGAAGAAGGAAGAAAGAAAACACAACAAAAGGGGGAGATGTGTTTTCGTTGACCGGCTAGCCTCCACACTCGACCCCCCGGTCCCACCCACCACCACCGCGGCTGAGTCGAACGACGCCCAGATCACACCACACAGTATTCAATGCATTCTTGCAGAAAAAATAAAATGAAAAACAGGCACCCACCAACCCACACCACCGATCACTTTCCCTTTCCCTTCTTCTTCTTCCCCCCGCCCTTTTTCTGCACGCCCCCGCCCGCGCCCAGCCCGCCACCGCGGGCCCCTTTTTTGGCGGGCGGTGGTCCATCGCCCACGCCGGGTGGTACTGCCGCCAGCGCGACACGCCTCCCCCCCGTCCCCGCCTCATCCAGCGCCCCCACCAACGAGCAGTACCCCCCATCCGACCGCACGCGCACCACCCGAAACAGGACGGGCGTGCCCTCTGTGAGTGCGTGGGAGGGGTTGGTGGTCGACACCCAGGCGGCGCTGTCGCCGCGGGGGGGGGAAAAGACGCGCGTCAACCGCGCCGCCGGCACCGCCCCACTGATGGCGCCCAGCACGTGCAGGCCGACATAGTCTGCGCCGATGCGGGAGACAGTCGCGGGCAGGCGGGCGCCCGGGCGGGGGCGGAAAAGGGTGACCCGGGCGGCGGCAGTGACGCGCACAAACCCACTGAGCGGGCGCACGGTTCCCACGCCGCCAGAAGGGGTCAGGTCAGGCGCACCCGCCGCCAGCAGCACGCCCCCCAGGTCGGGGCACCACGTGAGGAGGCGGCGGGCGAGGGCGGAGGCGACGGCGGTGGGCGCATCGCCCACGGAGGAAGGGTGGAGGTCCACGGTCACGGTGGCGGTGCCGGTGACGAGGGCGGCGGGGTCCATAGTTGTGTGGGTGAGTGGGCGTGGGGAAGGGAAGAGGGCGCGGGGAGGAAGGACGGGTGGGGCGGCCGCCGAGCGCGAAATGTGGAAGTGTGAATCGAGGGCAGGGCGACCACACCAGAATAGGCCCGCATTCGCGGTGGTGAGGTGCGGTGAGAGGCGAAGCGCGGGCGGGCGCAGACACTAGTCCGAGTGCCGGCCGCGGGGGCGGACTGACAAAACAAAGAAGAGGTTGTTTTGTGGGACGCTCACATCTGCGCAGCCGGGTGCTGAAAAATTAAATGATTCGGTTCATCCTGCTCCAGAACCGGGCGGGCAAGGTGAGAGCGTGCAGCACCTCCTGTGCGCGCCGCGACGCGCACGGCGGGGCGAAGGGGGGGCGCCAGGAGCAGCCGTGCAGATGCTGAGGCATCGCGCGCGCTCGGCCATCGCGCCACGCCCCGTCACACGCGCGCCTCGCCCCTCCGCCGCCCAGCGTGACGTGTGCGTCAGACGCGGAAGCCCGCGTGTGTGGTGTGCAGTGGGCGCGGGACGGCACACCGCCCGTTTCTTTTTTTCACCACTTTTCCTCCTCTCTTCCCAGACCCGCCTCGCCAAGTACTACATCCCCCTCGACGACGCCGACAAGCGCACCCTGGAGTATGACGTGCACAGGTGCACGTCCGGGCGGGACCCGGGCTTTGCTGCGGTAGCAGACTACAAGGGGGCCAAACTCATTTTTCGGCGCTACGCGGGCCTCTACTTCACCCTGGGCGCGGACGCGGCTGACAATGAGCTGGTGTTGATGGAGGCGATTCACCTGTTTGTGGAGGTGAAAGGGAGAGAGGTGGAGGGCCGTTTTTTTTTTTCACTCTCCGACTGGCGGCGCGAGTGCGAGAGTGTGGGAGCCAACCCCCCTTTCTTTTCCTTCCCTCCCTCAGATCCTGGACCACTACTTTGGCAACGTGTGCGAGCTGGACCTGGTGTTCAACTTTCACAAGGTGAGGAGGAGGAGGGAGATGGAGAGAGTGAGAAACGCGCGGCACACAAAAACACAACCCACCTTCCCCCCTTCTCACACGCACACAAGGTCTACCTCATCCTGGACGAGTTCATCCTGGCGGGCGAGATTCAGGAGACGTCCAAGCGGGTGATTCTGGAGCGGCTGGCAGAGCTGGACCGCATCGACACGTGACGAGTGGTTCAAGCTTTTTTTTGAAAAGTGGGGGGGGGCTTTTAACGCTTTTTGTTTGGTTCGGTGGGAGGAGCGCGCCTGTAGCAGGGATGTGATTAGTGTGTTTGACTCGGCGGGCGGTGGGGCGGGCGGGCAGCAGAGAGAGACAAAAAAACCTCACAGCACCGCTCTCCCTCACACCCCCTTTCCTTTCCCCTCCTTTCAACCCCACCGCACCCGGGCGCCCCTCCGCCCCAACCACACTCGCCACCATGGTGAAGTTTACTATCGGTGCGTGTTGTTGGCGGCTGTGAGGGAGGGTGGAGGGGCGGGAGCGCGCGCCTGATTGCCGCGGCACAGCAGCCGCGACGGCCGGTCGCAGCTCATGCGGAGCGAACGCTCACCACCACCCCGCCTCCCCTTCCCCTTCCCCTCCCCCCCACAGATGAGATTCGCGGGCTCATGGACAAGCAGTGGAACATCCGGGTGAGTCGGAGAGCGCGCGGGGTCGTGAGAGAGCGCGAGCGAGAACAAAGAGGGAGGCCGCGAGCCGCGGCGGCGCGGTTGCCCCTCGCGCGCGCTCTCCTGGCGCGCTGCCGCTCCTCCACTTCCGTCCCCCAACGCTCGCCCTCCACGTGCTGTGTGTCGGAGTGCGCGAGGGAGGTGGTGGCGGGGGCGCGGGGGCGGCCAGGGCGGCGCCGATCGGGCGTGTGTTCAGGGGTGGCCTGCGATTGGCGCGTGTCGGCAAACGCGCTCCACCCGCGCCCCCTCCCTCCCCTCCTCCCTCTCCCTCCAGAACATGTCCGTCATTGCCCACGTCGACCACGGTGCGTTGGGTGTGGTGGTGGGCAAGAGAGTGGCAAGCAAAGCAGCACCCAAACACACCGCCTGCTCGCACCTATCGCCGCGCGGGGAGCCGCCGCGCGCCCGGCGCGCCGCGCGCCCCGCCCCGCCCCACGCCCCCCCACGGCGCGCGATCGGGGTGTGCAGCCTCGGTCGGGAGCGGAGTGGAACGCGGGATTGAGGGGAGGGAGAGAGGAGAGAGGAGAGGAGGGGGTGAGGAGGCGACGACCGCGCGCTGCCGAGCCCCCCCGCTCGCCACACAACGACGCGCCATAACCAACCACCCCCTCCCCACCCCACCCCACCACACACAGGCAAGTCCACCCTCACCGACTCCCTCGTCGCCGCCGCCGGCATCATCTCCATGGAGGCGGCGGGCGACCAACGCCTGACCGACACGCGGCAGGATGAGCAGGATCGCTGCATCACGATCAAGTCGACGGGCATCTCGCTCTACTACCAGATGGAGGAAGAAGACCTGGCCCGCTTCACGGGCAAGCGCGACGGCAACGACTTCCTGGTCAACCTGATCGACTCCCCCGGCCACGTCGACTTTTCGTCGGAGGTGACGGCCGCACTGCGCATCACGGATGGTGCCCTCGTCGTCGTCGACTGTGTGGAGGGTGTCTGCGTGCAGACAGAGACCGTCCTCCGCCAGGCCCTGGGGGAGCGCATCCGCCCCGTCATGACTGTCAACAAGCTGGACCGCTGCTTCCTGGAGCTCATGCTGGAGGGGGAGGACGCGTACAACGGGTTCCGCCGCGTGATTGAAACCGCCAACGTCATCATGGCCACGTACGCGGATGAAATGCTGGGGGACACCCAGGTCTACCCCGAGAAGGGCACCGTGTCCTTCTCGGCGGGCCTGCACGGGTGGGCGTTCACGCTGACCGTGTTCTCTGCCATCTACGCCAAACGCTTTGGTGTTGAGGAGGCCAAGATGATGGAGAAGCTGTGGGGGGACAACTTCTTTGACCCCACCACCAAGAAGTGGACCAAGAAGCCGACGGGGGCGGCCACGTGCAAGCGCGGGTTTGTGCAGGTGAGTCGGGTCGTGGGGTGGGAGAGAGAGGAGGAAGCACGCGCATGTTTTTTTTTCTTGGTTGGATGTTTTTTCCTCGATCCATCAAAACTCCACACCCTCCCCACCCACTCCACCCCCTCCCTGCACAGTTCGTGTACGACCCCATCAAGACCATCATCGAGGCCGCCATCAACGACAACAAGGAGAAGCTGTTCGCGCTGTGCGACAAGCTGGGCATCTCGGCCAAAATCAAGGCGGAGGACCGCGAGCTCGTCGGCAAGCCCCTCATGAAGCGCATCATGCAGGCGTGGCTGCCCGCGCACGAGGCCCTGCTGGAGATGATGATCTACCACCTGCCCTCCCCCGCGGCGGCGCAGGTGTACCGCGTGGAGAACCTGTATGAAGGCCCCCTCGACGACATCTATGCCCAGGCCATCCGCACGTGCGACCCCAACGGCCCCCTCATGCTGTACGTGTCCAAGATGATTCCCGCCTCGGACAAGGGGCGCTTCTACGCGTTCGGGCGCGTGTTTGCGGGCAAGGTGAGCGTGGGGAGAGAGTGGAGAGAGAGAGAGCGCGCGCGAATCAAACAGGGACGATCATTGGCGTTTTCGTTTCGTTTGGTCACCCACCCACCCCCACCCACCTCTAGGTCGCCACCGGCCAAAAGGTCCGCATCATGGGGCCCAACTACATCCCCGGCCAGAAGAAGGACCTGTACGTCAAGACCGTGCAGCGCACCGTGCTCTGCATGGGGCGCCGCCATGAGGCCGTCGAGGACGTCCCCTGCGGCAACACGGTCGCCATGGTCGGCCTGGACCAGTTCATCACCAAGAACGCCACCCTGACGGGCGAGAAATGTGAGGACGCCCACCCCATCAAGGCCATGAAGTTCTCTGTGTCGCCCGTCGTCCGCGTGGCGGTCGAGCCCAAGGTCGCGTCCGACCTGCCCAAACTGGTCGAAGGCCTCAAACGCCTGGCCAAGTCCGACCCCATGGTGCAGTGCACCATCGAGGAGACGGGGGAGCACATCATCGCGGGCGCGGGTGAGCTGCACCTCGAGATCTGCCTGAAAGACCTGCAGGAAGACTTCATGGGGGGCGCCGAAATCCGCATCTCCGACCCCGTCGTCTCCTTCCGCGAGACCGTGTCCGCCCAGTCCGACCACACCGTCATGTCCAAGTCCCCCAACAAGCACAACCGGCTGTACATGCAGGCGCGCCCCATGGAGGACGGCCTGGCGGAGGCGATCGATGAGGGCAAGATCGGCCCGCGCGACGACCCCAAGGCGCGGTCCAAGCTGCTGTCGGAAGACTTTGGGTGGGACAAGGACCTGGCCAAGAAGATCTGGTGCTTCGGGCCCGACACGACGGGGCCCAACCTGTTGACCGACATCACTAAGGGGGTGCAGTACATGAACGAGATCAAGGACTCGTCCATCGCCGCCTTCCAGTGGGCCACCAAGGAGGGCGTGCTGTCCGAGGAGAACATGCGGGGCGTGGTGTTTGAGATTCTGGATGTGGTCATGCACGCCGACGCCATCCACCGCGGCGGTGGCCAAATCATTCCCACCGCGCGCCGCGCGCTGTACGCGGCCGAGCTGACCGCCCAGCCCCGCCTGCTGGAGCCCGTCTACCTGGTGGAGATCCAGGCGCCCGAGCAAGCCCTGGGCGGCATCTACTCCGTGCTCAACCAGAAGCGCGGCCACGTGTTTGAAGAGATGCAGCGCCCGGGCACCCCGATTTTCAACCTCAAGGCCTACATGCCCGTCATCGAGTCGTTTGGCTTCACGTCCACCCTGCGCGCCGCCACCTCTGGCCAAGCGTTCCCGCAGTGCGTGTTCGACCACTGGGAGCAGATGTCGGCCGACCCGCTCAACGTCGGCTCCCCCGCCCACACGATTGTGGCCGACATCCGCAAGCGCAAGGGGCTCAAGCCCGAGCCGTCCGCGCTGTCCGAGTACGAGGACAAGCTGTGAGGAGTGGTGTGGGTCTGTGTTTTTTTTTCCTTTTCGGCGTGGTGGTGGGCGAAAAAACACGATACAAAAAAAAGGGCGAGAGTGCGTGTTTTTCTTTTTTCATTTTGCTTCCTGGGCACCAAAGCACGCGCGCCGGCGGCACCGCTGGGACACGAGAGGGCAACGGTTGACCGGCCCCTCCATCCCTTCTGCCTGCTGCCGCGCTGCGGGTGGTGGTGGGGAGAGGGGGGAGGACGCGTTTTTTTGCGGGCGCGTGCCCGCACAAGCAAAGAGCGCGTCGACCCCTCCTTGTTCCCTCCCACACCCTCTCGCCTTTTCCCCCCTTCCCCCCCTGTCAATCCCAAAAAGATCGATCCACGGAGAGACAAAAAAAAAAATACATGCCCAAAGAAAGGGCGGGCGGTGGCAGGCAGCCAGCAGCCAGCGGGGTTGCCTCTGTTCGTTTTTTTCTCCCTCGCCGCTCTCACTCACACTCTCTCTCTTTCCCTCCCTCTCTCGCACCGAACGCCGCCCCTCCCTCCTCACCACCTCTTCGCAATGGACGTGGCATCGCTGCAAGAAAAGGCCAAGCAAGGTGTGCGCGATGATGGGGAGCGCGCGCGCCGCCAACCACCGCCCGCCATGGCGCGCGCGCGGACCGCAAGGAAAGAAGCAATTCGCGGCGCGCGGTGGCCCCGGCCCTCCCAGCACAGCACCGTGGTGCACACGTTGATGCGTGGTGGTGGGTCGAGGGCGTGTGAGCGCGGTCGGGGCACACGTTCAAAAAACCAACACACCCCCAACCCCCACACCCACCCCACCCCACCCTCTCAGTCCTGGAACCCCTGCTCGAGCAAGCCGCCCCCCTGCTCGACGCCGCCAAAGACGCGACCGCCCCCCTGATCGACGCCGCCCGCCCCCACGTCGCCGCCGCAGCCGACGCGGCAGACGCGCGTCTGGAGGGTCTGCGCCCGGTGCACGTCGCCGCCGCGGCCGCCGCCGGCGCCGCCCTGCTGGCGGGGGCGGCTGGGGCCACGTTCAGGAAGTTGACGCTGTTGGCTGCGCTGGCGGCGGCGGCGTGGATGGCGGTGGTGGGGGCTGTTGGTGGGGGTGTGGATGATGAGTGATCGGCAGGAAAGACTTTTTCACCTGACCACAAATCATGGCGCGCTTTCTACTTCTCTCAAAATCGAGCGCCAGGGTTTGTTTCTGTTACACAAGAGGGATCATCCGACACACGCTTTGAACGGGAGAGGGAGGGTGGTCGATGAAGGAAAACACACAAAAACGGCGCGAGTGGTCACACTCTCGTCGTCGTTCTCTCGTTCCCCCATGTGGCCACGTTCTCCTCCGCCCCTGCCGCCGTCGCTGGCGGCACGCCTGGAAGCAGGTGCGTGGTGTCGTTGAGCTGGAGCGCTCTAGTGGCAGCGTGCGCGCGAGGCTCCAACGGCTGGCGTGTCGTTTCACAGGCATGCCGCGTAGTGTCCCCTCCCGACCCCAACCCTCCCCTACCCCACCCCACCACACACCCAGCCCTGCGCGCCGCCTCCACCCCGCTCCTCCCCCACATCCACGCCATGGCTCGCACGCCCACGGCTCAGTCTTAGGTCGCTGCCGCGGCCCCCGTCGTCCGCGCCGCCACCGCCACTGCCGCCCGCGCCAACGCCGCTCTTTCGCGCCACCCCCCGCTCGCGCTCGTCATCGCTGCCGCCGCCCTGGCCTGGCTGGCCGCCACCCTGGCCGCCCATGTGACCGCCCTGGTGCGCCACCGTGGCGGTGTGCTGCAGCTGCTTCTGGACGCGGGCAAGCGGGCTCCGATCGTGCGGGGCGTGGTGTCGAAAGAACTCGCAAAGGTGGAAGCAAAACTGCGCGCCGAAACGGTGCTGCCCCGCCCGCCCGGCTGCCCAGCCCGCACCGAGCTGCCGCCCTGTGGCCTGGATGCCGCCACCGTGCTGGCCCAGCTGGGGGCGTCGCAGTCTGGTGATTGTGTCACCCCCGCCTCGATCGGAACTGGCGGCGTCGCCCCCCCCAACCGCGTGTCGGGCGCGCTCTACCTTCCCCCCGCCTCCCGCGGCGGTGCCGAACACGCCGCCCTGCTCAACGCCGCGTCCGCCGCCTTCCTGCAGACGAATCCCATGCACGCATCCGTGTTTGGATCGGCGGTGGCGTTGGAAAGGGATGTGGTTGCCATGACAGCCTCCCTCCTCCACGCGAGCGTGGGGTCTGCTCCTGACGCGGTGCGGGGTGCCGTCACGTCGGGAGGCACTGAGTCGATTTTAACAGCGGTGCTGGCCGCGCGCGAGTACGCCGCCCGCACGCGTGGCCTCGTCGCGGGCGGCGAGATCGTGCTCGCGCCCTCCGCCCACAGCGCGTTCAACAAGGCGGCCCACTATTTCGGTCTGCGCCTGCGCTGCGTGCCCCCCCGCGCCGACGGCAGGCTGCATGGCGCGGACGCCGCGCGCGCGATCACGCGCAAAACCGTGCTCGTCGTCGCGTCTGCTGTGTCCTTCCCCCACGGCCTGCTGGATGATGTGCAGGGCATTGCTGCGGCTGCAGCGGCGCGCGGTGTGCCGTGCCACGTGGACGCATGCCTGGGTGGCGGCATCCTGCCGTTTGTCGAGGACGCTGGCCGCCCGCCGTTGCCGCCCTGGGACTTCCGCGTGCCGGGCGTCACCTCCATGTCTGTCGACAACCATAAATATTTTTTGGCGCCAAAGGGATCCAGCTGCGTGCTTTTCAGGGGCAAAGATCTGCGGAAAAGCGCGTTTGTCGCTGTGACTGACTGGCCGGGCGGTCTCTACATCTCGCCCGGCCTCGCCGGCTCCCGCTCCGGCTCCCTGATCGCGGCCGCCTGGGCGTCCCTCGTGTACCAGGGGCGTGCCGGCCTGGCGTCCCACGCGGTCGCCATCCTCAAGGAAGCGGCCGAGTTTGAACAGGGAGTGTGCACCACCCTGCCCCACCTGCAAGTGGTCGGCACCCCCGCCTCCTCGGTCGTCGCATTTGAAGCGTCCCCTGCCGGCAAGGCAGCCGGCCTGGACTTCTACGTGGTCAACGACATTCTGACCGCGGGTGGCTGGCACCTCAACGCCCTGCAGAAACCCGCCTCCCTGCACTTTGCGTTCACGGCGCAGCAGGCGCCGGGAGGCGCGGCCGCCCTGCTGGCCGACTTGACGGCCGCCGTGCACAAAGCGGTGGCGGCGGGCAAGGCGGGCGGCGTGGTCGGGGGGTCGGCCCCCATATATGGGATGGCGGCCACCACGCCCGACCGGGGGCTGGTGCGCGAGGTGCTTGAGACTTTCCAGGATGTGGTGATGACGGGGTAGGGGGGATTTTGAGGCGGCGGTTGGGGGTTGAAGAAAAACATGGTGAAGTCCCCCAAAACCAAAGTTTGGCTCGACGACACTCTCCTTTCCTTCTCTCCCGCACGCTGTGCGCCTTCCAGATGCGGTCCACAAGGCCGCCCAGTCGACCAGGCGTCCGCCTGGTCGACCGCCACCCCACCGTTCCCGCCAACCGACACCCGCGCCGAGCCGGCATTGCATGCCGCGCCGCGCCGCTGTCGCCTCCCTCGCCCTCCGCCTGCTTGTTCATCCTAGGTCTAGGCTATACGGGCTCCACCATCGCTCAACTAGCGACTGACGCTGGCTGGCGAGTGCACGGCAGCACGCGGCGGCGAGAGAAAGATGCGCCGCCGTCGACCACGGTGCACACACTCTGTGCACAAGGACACCTGGACGCCGCGGGGGCGGCAGCCCTGACCGCCGCCAGCCACGTGCTGGTGACGGTGCCACCGCCAGGGGGTGGAGGGGAAGACCCAGGCCTGGCCACGATCGCAGACGCGCTCGCGTGGCCGACCGCGCCCGCCGGCGCCCCGTCCGCCCACCCCGCGTGGACGGGGGTGGCCTACCTGTCATCCACCACTGTTTATCCATACAGTGATGCCATCGATGAGGACACGGCGCCCGATCCACCCACTCCAGCCGGCGTGGCACGTGTCGCAGCAGAGTGCGCGTGGATTGCTCTTGGCGCCTCCCTCGCCACCCCCGTCACCCTGGTGCGCTGTGGCACCATCTATGGGCCCGGCAGGTCGGCGCTGGACGCGGTGCGGCGGGGGGACAGGGGCAAGCGGACTGATGGCGGGGCGGCCGCCACGCCGCGCGCGCACGTGGTTGACGTCGCGCGGCTGACGCTGGCGGCCCTGGCCGCAGGGGCGGGCGCGCCCACGGTCATTCACGCGACGGATGACGACCCCGCCCCCAGGCAAGCCGTGCTGGAGGAGGCGGCGAGGCTGCTGGGGCGGGCGGGCGGTGTGGTGGCGAGAAGTGGCGACGCGACAACACCAGGTCGCCGGGTGTCGTCCACCGCCAGCCAAGCGGCTCTGGGTGTGAAGCGGGTGTACCCTGGTTACCTGGAAGGGTTGGTGGGGGTGTTGGAGGCGGAGGGGAAGGGGGGTTAGATTCAACAGAAATGAAAAAAACAGAAACGCTCGCGTCGCGCGACGCGAGCTCACTCACTCTCTCACCTGTTTTTTTATCTTCACAACCGCCACACACACACACACACCACGAACGAGGCACCCCCACGTGACTCTCACCCCCTTTCCAAGGTGCCTGGTGACAGCAGGGAGCCGGGTTGGGGGCGGCAGGGCGGCGTGCCGTGTCTCTCCCGTGCGCGCTCGGGACCCCCTCTCCCAGGCCCCCGCCGCCGACCACTTCCCTCTCACTCACCCTCGGACCCACGTCAAATCATTCTACAGAAGCTCTCCCACCCCCCACACTCACACTCACCACGCACCGCCGCTCCCACGCGCTGGACGCGCCCCCGACCACCGCGGCCGCCGCGGCTGCCGCGGCCGCGTCCGCCGCGTCCGCCACCCTGCCCCCCCCCCTCCCCCTGGTGACGGGCGTGGCGCCTGCGTACCCTGCCCTGGTGTATGGCGCGTCCCCCCCCCCCCTGGGGCACGTGGGTCCGGTGGTGACTCCGGGCGGCGACGCGCCGCTGCCCACCGCCCACGCGGCCCGGCCGCAGGGGGCGACGTCGGCCTACCGCGGCGTGACGCTGCACAAGTGAGTTGTTGAGGAGGGAGGGACGGCGGGTGAAGGGGCAGAAGGCGTTGCGTGGGACTCGTTTTTTTCAAAAAAGAACAAAGCTCACCCTCTCCTCACCCACCCTCCCCACAGGCGCACCAAGCGCTGGGAAGCGCACGTCTGGCTGGACAAGAAGCAGGTCTACCTGGGAGGCTTTGACCAGGTGAGAGAAAGAGGAAGAGGGAGGGCAGAGGAGTCGGCCGCCTCGCGCTCTCCAACCCCCTGTTCCTCCACCCGCCACTCGTACCCCTCCATCCCTCCCCTCCTCCCCCCAGGAAGTGCACGCCGCCAAAGTGCACGACATCATGGCCCTCAAGACGCGCGGCTCCCTGGCTGAGGTGGGCGGCACGGTGGTGGTCTGTGGAGTGTTGGGAGGTGAGGTTTTTGAGAGAGCAGCTTCCACTCTTTATGTTTATTCATTGTTCTTCTTCCCCTCTCTCTCAGCTCAACTTTGTCGCCACCACCTACGCCGAGATGCTGCCCGTCATCGCCAACATGGAGCCCGCCGCCGTGGTGGACATGCTGCGCGACTCGGCGCGCAAGCGGGTGGCGTCCGCGGGCGCCGCGGCGCGCGCCGCTGGTGTCGGTGCGACTGGCCGCCCCGCCGCCTCCTCGGCCGCCGCCAAGAAGAAGCCGCGCGCGGGCGTCCGGGCCGCCTCCAAGAAGGCGGACACGCCCGCGCCCTCCTCCCTGTCGGTGACCGCATCCGCCACCGCCCGCGTGCCGGCGGGGGTGACGCCCAAACCGGCGCGTGGTGCGCCACGCCGCGGCCCGTCGGCGGCGGCCGTCACCCCGCTGGCTGCCTCCATCGCCACCACCCCGGGTCAAATGATGGGCGGGCGTGGCCCGGGGCTGACGGAACGCCTGCTGGCTGAGGTCGGCATCTCGTGGGCGGTGACGCCGGCCAGCGCTGCCGCCGCCACCGCACCGACGCCCGCGCCCGTGCTGGCGGCGCCCGCCACGCTGTCCGCCCCCCGCGCCGTGCGGGGCGGGATGGGCACGTACGCGACGCCGGTGCCGCTGGACTTTGATGCCATGCTGGCGTCGCAGGAGCCGGGTGGTGTGTGAAAGGATATGTTTTTGTGTTTTCGTTCCGATTTTTTTCCCTCTTGATTTCTTTTCCCCGGTTTCCCCCCATACCCGTGCTGCCCGGAAAAAAGAACACACGTGCGCCTCCCCTTCCCCCTCCTCCGTTCTAGGCTTTTCATTCGCGTGCCTTTTCATGATTTCAAAAAACTGTCACAAAAAACAAAACGACCGCCTCCTTTCACACAAAACCTCTCTCTCACCAACCATCAATCACTCCACTCCGCCGCCAGCGACGCCGCCACCGCCGCACTGGGCGCGGCCACCGCCGGTTTCTCAGGCGGCGGCGGCGGTCCCCACCCCCGCCCGCTGCCGCCCCGCCCCCGCCCCCGCCCGCGCTTGGCGCCAGGGGCAGGGGCGGCAGCCGCTGCCGTCCGCTTGACCGGCCTCAACCCCATGCTCGCCCACCGTGAAAACTTGAAGTTGCGCTCATTCAACGACCTCAACCACTCTGCATTGACCCCCGCCTCCGCGTCCCGGGCCGCAATATGAGGATATACGCGCGTCAGTTTGAATGTGATCGCGGCGTCCCCCCACGCGTCGCGCCGCACAGGGGCGGACCGTGCATCCCCCCACGCCGCATTGTAGTGGGCGTAGATGGTTTCATCCAGGAAGAGGCCCAGCTCGGGGGCCATGGGGGTGGCGACGTCGACGTCTTTGCGGAGGGCGGTCTTGATTGAATCACGCGGCGCGACCCCCCGCGCGATTGCGACAGCAGTCCCCACCATCTTGCGAATCTGTTTGAGCACAAATGACTGGCCCAGCACCACCATGCGAACCCAGGGCTCGCCGCCCACGTCGACGATGCCTTCGCAGGTGAAGGAGAGGATGTAGCGGTTGGCAGTCGCGTCGGACGCCGCCATGCGGGGCGAAAAGTTGTGAAAGTTGTGGGTGCCGACGTAGTCGGACAGGATGTCGGTCAGCCTGGCGCGGGCGGAGTCGTCGAAGACGAAGGGGGTGGTGGTGGGTGGGGTGTCGGCCTGCGCGGCAGCGGGTGGCGCGGAGGCGTCAGCGCCAGCCGCCGTCGTCTCAGCGGGCGGCGCGTCGGCGCCAGCACCAGCCGTCTCAGAGGGCGGCGCGTCAGCTCCAGTTGCCGTGCCAACAGCCTCGCTGGCCGCGCCGTCGGCAGCCGTCGCCGTTGCAGCCGCTGCATCTCCCTCCACCCCACCCTCCACCCTCCGGCTCTTCTCCCTCTCCGCTTTGTCGGCTTTGGCCACGCACGCCCCCGCGTCAAACGCGTGCGCCGGCAGGATGTATTCATACCTCCGGCGGTCGCACGATTTGCGGGCGTCGAAAGAAGCGGTCACCCTCGCACTGCCAAACACGCGGATCGCGTCCGGCAGGTGGGCATTGATCGTGGCCGCCATGTCTTCCACCGGGTGCAGCATGCGCAGGGCGATGACCTGGCCGACGGCGGAGACGCCCTTGTCGGTGCGCGCGGCGCGCGACCAGCCGACTTTTGAAAACACGTCTGCGTTGGCGGTCGAGATGCCGCCCGCGGACACGATGGCGTCGCGCAGGACGCCCTCGATGGTGGGTGTGTCCTTGTTGTATTGCATGCCCTGTGTGAGAGGAGGGAGGGGTGGTGAGGATGGGTTGAGGGTTGTGGCCGTCGGCCGTGGCATTGGGCAGCCGCCCTCCGCACTCTCCTCCCCTCTCTCCCCTCTCCTTGTACCACTAACACGACTCACCGAATACCCTGCCCCCACATACGCCAGAAACAGGGCCACCTTGCGCTTGCGCGGGCGGGGGGCGCCCGGCACGCCGCCTGCGCCGGGGTCTGTTCCCTCGTCGTCATCGTCGTCCTCGTCAGACGAGGCGGCGGTGGTAGGTTGTGGGGGGGCAGCCGCTACCTCCTCCGCCGTCAGCGTGGCGGCTGCCGGCGCGTCGGCCACCGGGGGCGGCGCGGCGGCCGCCGCATTTGTGTCGACGGCGGCGGGTGGAGGAGCGCCAGCGTCAGTGTCGGCCGGTGGATCCGTGTCCGAGGGTGGCGTGAGTGTCGCCATGCTTGCTGTGGGGCAGAGGGGAGATGGAGTCGCGCGGAAGACTCGCGCACGATTCGTCAGTTTTTAGAGTGTGTTTTTAACCTTTTTTGTTTTCGCGTTTTGTTTTCCCATCCAACGCCCACCATCCTCTCCATCTGTGGTTCTGTGTGCGTTTGGTGAGCTACAGAAGTGTCTGAAGATTTTGTGTTCAGAACAAAAAACGGGGGGCCTGCGGGACAAAACAACTGAAAACTGATGCCAAACTCTCTGACTCCTCCCTTCCCTTCCCTCTACGTCCGCCGCCCGCCCGACGACGGCCTCGCCTCCGCCGCCAGCCCCGCCCATGCGCGCGATGCGGCCAGCGCGGTGCGCCGCCCCTTGGAGGGGGGGGCGGAGGAGGGGGTCCAGGGCTGGCGGTCGCCGCCGCCATCCAGGGAGGGCAGGGGGGCGCCGTCCAGGGAGGGGAGGAGGGGTTCGGTGCAGGGGTCTGTGTGTGAAAAGGAAGGGCGTGGTGAGGAAGGAAGAAAAGAAAAAGATTGTCGTCCCAGCCCCCCCGAGCCCCGGTATCAAACGCGGCTCGAGGTGCCCCGCGGCTGAAATGGTTGACCCCAGCCGCGGGAGCACGCTGCAGCGCGTGGTGCTGTGGCGGCCCGCCATTCGGAAAACAAAAAAAATGCACGCGGATGGGAATGAAAGGTCCGCGCGTCCGTACACAAGGGCCGCCCCGTCTTTCTTTCTTCCCTCTTCTTCCCACTCTCCCCCTCACCTCCTGCTGCTGGCGCCACCGTCACAGGCGGCGGCCGCCCGACTCCCCACCCGGTGCCACTGCCCGCCCTCAGCTGGGCAAAGGCGGCAGCGTTGGCAAAGGGGGCCCCGGAGCGGGGGTCTCTGTAGGGGGCGACCCTCCCGGTCACCGCGCACGGCGCGCGGCGGGCGGGCGGGGGGGCGACGGACGGGAGCAGGGCTGGGGGCAGGCCCATGTTGACAGGGGTGACGGTGGTCTGAAGGGGTTGTGTGAAAAGGGGAGGGTTGAAAAAAAAAAAAGAAAAACAGCATCAAAAGACGCGTGTTTTTAGTGCGTGTCAGGTGCGGCCCGAGCCGAGCGAAATGGAAAAAAATGATCCACGCGGCAAAGCGGAGTCCAGCACGTGGCAAAGGGGGGGCACAATGGCGCGCGACCGCCCGAAGGCGCCGCCGCGCGCCACCCCCGCCCCCACCACGGCCGGGGACCTCCAAAACCGCACCCCCAGTCTCTCAGTGTCGGCGCTCTCTTGCCTCGCTCGCCGTGGAAACAAGGCGGCGTGGTGGTTGGAGAGCCATGAATAAAAACGTGGCTTCAGCGGAAAAACACAAAACGTGTGAGTTTTCGGCAGCGGCACGGAAAAAGGGTGGCGTTTTACGGCCACCTTTGTCCCAGCCTACAAATCTACTATCTAAATGTTGTATCATTGTAATCATCAGCCACGATGAATGAGGGGTGCAAACGGGGAACATTCACTTACCATTCCTTCGCCGTCGACCACAGCGCTGCGCACACGCAACCCCGGTGCCGCGCTCGCCCCCCGCTCCGCGTGGGCGCGCCGTTTGACCTCCTCCTCCCGTGCCAGCAGGCGCTCCAGGTCGGTCAGGTTGGCGACTTCCGTGGCGGCTGCCTCTGCGAGTAACTCTGCTTGGGTCAGTCGCCGCGGCGGCGGGGGCGGCGTACGCCGCGGTGCGCGGGCGCGCGCCGCGTCCGCCTTGACGCGGGCGGCTTCCGCGGCCGCCGACCGGGCGGCCGTGGACGCGCGCAGGGCGGGGGGCGGGGGCGCGGGCGCTGCGGCGCGGGCTGCCACCGCCGCCGCGCGCGCGGCGGCAGCCGCCGCCTTTTGCGCCTCCGTCTGCGGCGGCCGGGGCGCCGCCGGCCGGGGCGCCCTGTACCCGGGCGGTTTCACCACCTTCCTGCGGCCCGCCGCGGCGGCCGCCTTGTCGGCGGCGGCGGCGGCGGTCGCGTCGTCGTCGGACGCAGCGCCGTCTTCGCTTTCATCAAAGTCAGAGTCGGGCACGTCGTCCACACTGCTCTCCGTCTCGTACTCAGCGTCGCCGACGTCTTCTGCGAAGAAGTCTTGGCCCCAGAACTCTTCGTCGGCGGAGTCGGCTTCGGCCAGGGCCTGTGGGAGTGTTGGAAGGGGTGTGTGTCGGTGGGAGGCCGGCGGCCCGGCAAGCGGTCTCCCATCTCGCTGTTTTTCCTGCCGCCTCTCGCCCTCCCTGTCCCGCATGCGCTCAGCCACGGTTGTGTACAACAGGCATGCAGGCCTCCGTCAAAACACAGCCGTCGATTTCCCAACCCCACGCACCGTCGCAATTCGCCGGCCGCGCGTCGCGCGCGCCGGTAGCACGCGTGCCGGCGGCGACGGCTCCCGGTCGGACGACGAGGACGGGTCATCCGACGCGTCCATCATGGACGACGACATCCCGGCCCTGCGCGCGTGTGCAGGGGGCGCGGGTTGCCGGAGAGCAAAAAACAAAAAATCGGTCGGGTCTGAAAAACGCATTCAGTTTTCCTCTGCTTTTGACCCGCGTTTTGGCCAGACCACGCGGGCCTTGTGGCGGCCGGACGAGCCCGCCCCAGGCTCGGTCCTTGTGCAGCCTGGATGCCGGCGCCACCGCCGCGCCCCCTGGCCGCGCTGCGCGGCCACACGGCCGACGTGCAGGCGCTCACGTTTGCGGGCGGGGGGGCACTGCTGTTGGCTGGGTGAGCGTGCTGTGTGCGTGTGTGTGAGGTCGGGGTGTGTGTGATGTGAATGCGGGTCGCACCAACCCTTTCTCCTTTCCTCCCCCTCCAGCGACGCCGACGGCACGCTCCGCGTGTGGCACGTCGACGACAGGCGCCCCGTCGCGTCCGCCCCCACCGCGCACGCCCCCTCGGGCGGCATCCTGAGCGTGACGACTCTGCCCGACGGCCGGGTCGTCTCCCACGGCCGGGACGGCGGCCTGCACACGTGGAGGTTGACAACCGACCCTCCCGCCCTGCACCCCCTGCTGACCATCGACACCGGCGCCCACGGTTTTTGTGGGGCGGCGGTGGTGGCTGGGACCGGTGCAGCCGCCCTGGGAAGAGGCGGCGATCGCGCAGCCCCCCCGTCTGCAGTCGCTGCGACCGCGGGCGCAGACGCGACGTCCCTCGCGCTCTGGTGCCTGGACACGGGGGCGTGCCTGGGGGTGGCGGAGCAGCCGCCGGCCGCCAAGTCGCGCGGCATGGCGTGTGCGGCTGTGTTTGTGGAGGGCGGCGGAGGGTCCCCCAACTCCCCCCCTCGCCTCGTCGTTGGGTTTGAAGACGGCTCCCTCACCCTGTGGTCTCTCGACTCCCCCCCCTTCACTCTGCTGGCCTCGGTGCGCATGCATGGCGACGCCGTCATGGCGGTGGCGTGCGTGGGAGCGTCCACCATCGCTGCAGCAGGCGCAGACGCGACGCTGTCGTTTGCGCGTCTCCCCTCCCCCACCACCCTCGCCCCGGGACCCGCCCTCAAGCTGCCGGCAGCCGGTGTGGCTGCCCTGGCGACGCGACACGACAACTCCCTGCTGGCTGTAGCGTGCTGGGATGGCGCTGTGCGGCTGGTGGGCGTCGAGGGGGGCACGCCGATCCCTCTGGCTCAACTGACACACCACGACCGCGCGGTGGCAGCGGTGGCGTTTGATGGGGGCAGCGGGCTGCTGGCATCAGGGGGCAGGGATGGGTTGATTGCGTTGTGGCGGGTGGATGAGGCAGCAGGCGGGTAGAGTAGAGTGATAAAAAAAAGAGCACAAAAATGATTTTCATGTTGTTCGCCAGTCGTTGAGTTTCACACACACACCGTCTCTCGCTCCACCACACCGTGACCTCCCCTTGGTTCACGCCCTCCCTCCCCGTCCCCGGCCCCGTCGTCGCGGACGGCCTGGCGGCGGGCGCCACCGCGTCGGCCGCGGTCGCCAAGCGGCTCGCGCTGCCGGTGCCAGTGCCCCCCTCCCAGCCCCGCCCTCCGCCCACGCTGACGCCTCCCCTGCACCTGGCGGTGCGTGTGGAGTGTCCGGTGACGGCGCCGGGCGCCGCTATGGAGGCTGCCTTTGGCCCGCCTCCGCGTCTAGCTGTCGACCCGGTGCCGCCCGTCCCGCCGCCGCCTCGGACGGCGCGGCGGGGGGCGCTGGCGCTGGTGTCGGATGTAGACGATGTGTGCGAGCTGGATGGTGAGGTGGGCGTGCGTGCCGAGGTGAGCTTAGTTGGGTGGGAAGGGTGGGAGGGGGTGCAAAACGCGAGCCTTACCAACCCTCTCTCTCTCTCACCAGCACCACCGCCGCACCGGCCCCTTTGACGCGCGCAACCTGCTGGCCGGCGTGCGAGCCAAGCCTCTGCCCTCGTTTGCCGGGGACGCGGCCGCCGTGCGGGCCGCCCTGGGGCTGGTGTGCGTGCCGCTGCACCCACTGCGCGACGGCGCGTCGGTCGCGCTCTGCGGCTCGCCCCCACCCCACGCGCCGCCCCGCCCTGTGCCGTCCCTGGACGCGTGCGCCATGGCGAAAATGATGACGGTGTCTGCGTCCATCTCGCCGGCGGCGTGGGTGGGGGTGCTGCTGCAGGCTCACCCGCCGCTGCCGCGCACTGACGATGCACTGGCGTGTTCGCCGCGCGCCGCGCTCGCGGCCGTGCTGCTGCCTCGGCTGCCACCTCCGGCCCGTCGCACGCGCGCGATGGACAGCGCGTCTGCTGTGGCGGCCGATGCAGACAGTAACTCCTCGGCCTGGCCTCGCCTGGAGGCCCCCGCCGCGCCGCTCCGCGCGCCGCGCCGCACACCAGGCAGTGTGCTCACCGCGCTGCTCGCGGCGACCACACCGTGCCCCCTGCCTGGCTGCCACGCCGACATTCTGTGGGGGAGGGCATCCTTGGCGTCGCTGGCAGCCGCTGAACTGCGGTCGGGCAGCCGGGTGCGGCTGGTGACGCCCGCGCCGTGCGTCGAGGGTGTGCCACCGCCACCACGTGCCGGCGCGATCGTCGCGCTGGCAGCCGACCTGCTGCGCCCTGCGGCCGCCCCCGTCACCCGGGCCCAGCTGCGGCTGACGTGGGGCGTGGTGGTGGATGGTCGGCCCGCGGCCCCGCGCGCCGTGCCTGTGCCTGCTCCACCACGCGGCGCGGCCGACCCTTTGGCCGCGCGCCGACGCGCACTCGCGCCGACGCCGCCGCGCGCGGCGCCGCGGCAGCCGCGCGCGTCTCGCCCGCCGCTGGCGTCGCGGCCACCGACCAAGGCCGCCGCGCGTGGCGTGTTTGCGGCGGCGCCCCCGTCTGCAGCGGCGGCAGCGCGCACGGGTGGCGACGACGCGGCGTGGTTTGGCGCCGTCGCGGCGACCGCGCCGCAGTCGGGTGCGGCGGCTGCCGCCGCGCCGCCCCCCCCCCCGCTCCACCGCGGTGCCGCGCGCCCCACCCGACGTCATCTGTGTGGATGTGCCACCGTCCGTGGAGCTTGTGCTCGCCGACCTGGCGGCGGGTGCCGAGGCTGCTGCGCGTTCCGCTTCATCTCTCAACGCGCCGCCACTCCCCGGCTCCCTGCTCGACCACGCCGCCGCCACGGCCGCCGCCCGCACCGCTCCCCGGGGCGCGACCGATGCCACCGTGGCCATCGCCCTGGCCCGCCGCCTGGCGGCCGACGTGGTGCGGTATGGGGCTGCCGTCGCGGCGACGCGTGCCGCAGCGGCCGCACGCGCCGCGCCGCGCGCGGCCCGCTTCCTGGCGCCCGCGCTGCAGCGGCTGCAGACGGCTGGGAATGATGATGTTGACACTTCATCCCCCGTCTCAGCCGCTGTGCGCGACCTGCTGCGCGCGGAGGCGGCGCTGACGCCCGGCGCGCGGATCGTGCTCATCGCGGAGCGCGCCGCATTCCCCGACCTCATCCACGCCGCGTCAGTGGCGCGCGTGGCGTCGCGTCAGGTGACGGATGATGCGGATGAGTCCACCTGGCGGGAACTGCTGCCGGAGGGTGGAGCGGCCCTAGTGGACAGGGCGCGCGCGGCAGTTGTGCCGCGTTCTGTGCTGGCCACCCTCGCCGCCATCATCGACGTCGCCCCGCCGGCCGGGGATGGTGGCGTGACCGCCGAATCGGCAGCCCTGCTGACGTACGCGCCACCCGGGGTGCGGCGCGTGGTGGTGCGGGTGTGCGGGGTGGAGCGCGCGGCGGCGCGCGCGGTCGAAAGGCAGCAACCCTCTGCGCTGCCACCGCCATCCTCCGCCCCTCCACTTCCCGCCCCCGTCATCGTGCTGGCCACCGGCAACGCGTCCGCCCTCACCGCCCGCCCCTCCCTGTACTCCGCCCTGGTGAGGCTGGAGGCCGACGGCGCGGTCGCGGTCGAGCGGTCGACCGCCGCGGGCGCCGACGCCGCGTTTCCCGGGGACGCCGCCCTCGCAATCTGGCTGCCTCCAGGTGGCAAGGCGACGCTGTCGCCGTCTGCGGCTGCGACCAGGTTTGCGGAGTGGGCGGCGGGGGCGGTGCCCCGCCTCTCTGCCGCATTCGATCGAATCGCGATCGTTGCGGAAACGCCGCACTGTGTGGGAGCCTCCACCCTGGACGCCGTCACCCCCCCCCATCATCGCACGCGCGGTCGCAGCTGGCGTCATGCTGCGCATCTATGTGACTCGGGGCGCGGACGAGACGGCGGCTGCTGTGGCGGCCGCCGCGCGTGGCGCGCTTGCGGCCGCGGCACAAGGCGGCCTGGCTGGCCCGCCGCCCGCCGATGGTCCCACCCCCGCTGAAGCGTTGCTGGCATCGTTGCCTGGCGTCAACCCGGGGGTCGCGGCGGCTGCTGCGGCTGCCGCCACAGACGCGGGTGGGTTTGCTGGGTGGATCGCGGAGGGGGCGGTCGTGCCGTGCCTGAGCGCGCGCCGGGCGGCGCTGCTGCAGGCCAGTCTGGGGGTGGGTGGTGGTGGTGATGGCATCGCTGGCGCGGCCACTCTCGTGTCGCCACCCTCAGTCGGCGCGCCGTCGCCGCCGCGCGGCGCGCCGTCGGTGTCGCCCCCCCCGCCCCCGCCTCAGCGTGGGTGGGGAGCCACCTGGCGGCAGGACGATGAGTCGCCCTCGCCTGTGGCGGCGGCGCGCGGTGCACGTGCAGTGGAGCGCCCCCCCCCCTCCCTCCCCCCGCGCTCCCTCCGGCGACAGCTCTGGCTGGCCCGCCCTGTCCCCCCCTTCCCGCGCCCGGCCGCCCCCGCCCGGCGCCCCCATCAATGTGGGTGCCGCCCTGGACAAGTGGGCGGCCCGCGGTGGTGGCGGCGGCGGCGCTCGCAAGCGGCCGCGCGCTGCCGCGCCGCCGCGCGCCGGCGGCCCCGCCGCCGGTGCCGTGTCCAGCGCCGCCACGGCGCGGGTGCGGATGAGGCCGCCCGACTACATGCCCAAAGCGCTGGGACTGGCGCGGCAGGCGGGGTCGACGCAGGGGCGGCTGGCGTGGCGGCGGTGAGAAAGGGAGGTGAGATATTGTTAAAAAAGACATAACGACACTCCCAATCGTCGTATTCTCTTTCCTTTCGCCCAACCCACGTCCCCATGCCGCGCGCCCTCGTCACCGGCGCCACCGGCTTTGTCGCGTCCGAGCTCATCCACCAGCTGCTGGCGGCGGGGTGGAGCGTGCGGGGCACGGTGCGCGATGTCAGCGACACAAAACGCACCTCCCACCTTGCTGCTCTCGCTGCTGCTCTCCCCGGCGACCTCACCCTCGTCCCCGCCGACCTGCTGACCGACGGCGCGTTCGACGCCGCCGTCGTTGGATGCGACGTCGTTTTCCACGTGGCGTCACCCTTCTTCATCCAGGCGGAGGACCCGCAGCGCGAGTTGATTCAGCCCGCCGTCGCGGGCACCGCCAACGTGCTGAGGTCTGTGGCTCGTGTCACCCCCACCCCACCCCGCGTCGTGCTGACGTCTTCGGTGGCAGCGGTGCACGGCGAGTATGCGACGCCCCCCTCCAATGGCGACCTGTACACGGGGGACGACTGGAACACGTCGTCCAGTGTGGAGAACGGCCAGCCCTACCACGCTTCCAAAACGCTGGCCGAGCGCGAAGCCTGGAAACTGGTAGACCAGCACGGGCTGGATCTGCGCGTCATCTGCCCCAACTTTGTGCTGGGGCCGATGCTGTCGTCTGCAGCGGGCACGAGTGTGTCCTACATGGCGGCGATGGTGGAAGGGGGCGATGTGTCAGGCGCGCCGATCATTTGCGACGTGCGAGACGTGGCCACCGCCCACATCCGGGCCGCCACCATTGACGCCGCCTCCGGGCGCTACATCGTGTCCCACGCGGGAGGCATGCCGCCGGACATGGTGGTGGCCGCCCTGGCGGCAGCGCTGCCGGCGGGCGCGGTGCTGGGGCGCGTCGTGCCGCCGACTGAGGCTCAACCCGACCGCCCCCGCATCGACGCCTCCCGCACCGCGACCGAGCTGGGGGTCACGCTGAGGCCGGTGGCGGAGACGATTGGGGACATGGCGCGCACGCTGGTGGCGCTGGGGCTGGCCAAGGTAAGGACGGCGGGTTAGAATATGAGTTTTTTTTTGGGGATGAATGTTGTAAAAGAAATCAAAAACGTCGATGCATCGATTCATCGAAAGAAGAAAACAGCACACACACACACACACTCAAAAAGAATCCGGCGTCTCCTCCCTATGCGTGATTGTGGTGGGTCGTGTGTGTGTGGTAAGAAAGAGCAAATAAAGAAATGGTGGAACAAAGATTGAAAAAGATGCACATCGTGTTGTTGTCTGCGCCGCGCCCCCACCCCTCATGCATCGGCTTCCCCCTAAAAGAAACTAGACATAAAAAGTCTCTCTCTCTCTCCTCTCAGTCCTCCGCGTTCAGCGGCACGTACAGGTCCTCAACTTTCAGCGTCTCACCGTCGATGCGAATGCCCCCGCGCGCGCCGAGCGCGACGCTGCCACCATACAGTTCCTTGTACACGGGAGGCAGCGGCCGCTCGACAGGCGGCGCCAGCCACAGGCGCAGCAGGTGGCGCGTGTGCTGAGCGTCATCCACAAACGCGGAACGCGTGTGCAGCACGCTGTGGTTGTTCAACAGTTGAATGTCGCCCGGCGCCAGCGCGTGCTCCAGCGGGAAGCGGGGGTCGTCCGTCAACTCTTCAAAGGCCGCCACGGCGACCTCCTGGGCGGCGGTCAGGCGCGGCACCTCGGGGAAGCGCTGCGAGTCGCGGTAGTAGTTTGAGGAGATGTTGATCGACAGGTAGCCGCGCGAAAAGTTCAGAATCGGCATCTCAAAAAATGGGTCCTTGCCAGCCGGCACCTCCCCCTTGCGGTCGTAGTACCAGGCGGAGCGAGCCGCCAGGATGGCGGCCGCGTCGGGGCGGGTGGCCAGGAGCTCGTTGTAGATAGAGATGGAGGATGCCCACCGGGAGAGGCCGCCCGACGCGGCGGGGGAGAGGGAGAGCAGGCTGACCAGGTCGGCGTTGTCCGTGTGCCACGGTTGAGCCGCCGCCGTGGCGTACAGCCTGGTGGTGGGCGCGGCCGGGTCGAGGCCCAGGTCCTTGATGTGGCCGACGAGGTGGCCTTTCTTGTTGTTTGGGCGCGCCACGCCCCAGTGCAACCCCAGGATCCAGTAGCCTGCCACCACGTGCGCGCGTGTCCAGACGGCAGTCTCAATCGTGGGAAACCCGCGCAGCAGCGCAAAGCCGCGCCCAAACACCACGTCATCCCGGATGGAGGTCAGCTTGGGGCCCAATGTCGGCAGGTGGGGCGCGACGGCGGCCAGCGTGATGGTGTCGATGCGGTCTGTGGACGCCAGCGCGGCGCGCGTCGCGGTTTGGAGTTCTTTCAAGTCAAACTCCGTCAACACCACCGCGTACGAGGCGGCGTCCGGGTAGTCGGCCGCCCGCCAGGCGCAGGGGCCGGTGACGGGGTGGTAGGGGAGGACGGCGCCTTGGGTGCCCTGTGGGTTGGGTGGGTTGGGTGGTGGTGGGTCGACGCAACGATGCGTGCATTGCTGGTTGCCTCTCTCGCACCGCGGCTGGCGCCCCCCATCCGGCCACCCGGCCCGCACCAACAGCAGCCCAGTTCGCCCCCCACACCCGCGTACTGTGTCGGAGGCGCCAACGTCCCCCCATTCGAGCGTACCGGTGCCAACGCCCGCACGCCGCCCTTGGCGACGGTGGGCGCGTCCCCGTCGACGGGGAAGACGGCTGCTTTGGCCGCCATGGGGGAGCAGGTGGTAAAGGGTCGGCTCGGTGTGTGGGTGGAAAGGAAAGCGGGGGCGGAGGTGTTGTGGGTGGGTAAGGGGCAGAGCCAAAAAAACACTTCGATGTGAGCGACCGGCCTGTTTTCTCTTCGTTGTCGTCGCGTCAACCCGGCGACCCCCCCTCAAGAAACGCGGTTCACACGTGCCGACTCGCGTCTCTCACTCTCTCGTCGGTCGAGTCCTGCTGACCCTCTGCTCCCGCTTCAAAAGAAAAACGGTTCATACACACAGCCATATAAAAACTAACACACAACTGGCCTATGCCTTTTCATCACGCCATCCCCAGCGCCTTCGCCCTCTCCCTCTTCTCCCACCACCCAGTCACTTGGTCAGACACAGCCCACACAATCGCCTGCCCCGGCGGAATCCGCAGCAGCCGCGGCGTCAGCCCCTTCCACAGCGCGCGCACATCCTCCTCCCTCGGCACCCGGGTCAACACATCGATGAAGCCGGAGTATTCGGCGCCCGCGCCGGTGGCCTGGGCTTGGAGGCGCGTCTTGCACACGTCAAAGGGGCCTGTAACCACAGGCCCAATGCAGGCAGCCGAAAACCCAGACGCCATGCTCTGCAACGGCGCCAGCTGCTGAGAATCACCCTCCTGCTTGCCCCAGTACAGCTTGTCAAAGGCGGGCTTGGAGGTGAACAAGCACATCTGGTTGGTGCCGTTGCGCAGGACGGTGGGAGCAGCACCCGTCCACAGCGCGCGCACGCCCGCCTCCTTCACGATGGTCGTCGCCGCATGCACCGGCCCCTTGTACTTGAGCTTGGCCTTGTCGGTGCCGTGCTGGGCTTGGAGGGCGACCTTGACCTTCTCGAACGGGGTGACGACGACGAGGGCTTCCGTGACGCCCGCCGCCAGCCCCGCGAGCATGCGCCGCCCCGCCCCCAGACTCCCGTCCGGGTCGCGCAGCAGGCTTTGATAGAATGCATTCGTGCCCATGCGCAGGGCGTACTTGATGGTGAGGTGGGTGGCAAAGGGGGTCAGCCCTTTCCAGAGGGCGGAGACACCCTCCGTCGCGGCAATCGTGCGGCCGCAGTGTGCGATGCCACGGTACTGGCCGCCGTGGTCCAGCTGGAGGCGGGTCTTGATGACGTCGATGGGCTGCAGGCAGCAGGCTTCGACGACGCCGCCGATGGAGCCTGGAGTGAAAGTGGCGGGGGTTAGGGCGCGAAGAGAGAGGGACCAATCTGTTTCGCTCTCTCTCTCTCCACCCGCCAGTCTCTCTCACCTGCCACGCTCTTGACGGCGGGAGGCACGTGGTACACGCCGGCTTCCTTGGAGCCGGGAGTCGACATCGCGGTGAGGAGAGAGGGAGGGAGGGGAGGACAACGCAACGAATTGACCGCCAGTCGTCGGGGCAGAGCCGCGACAGCGGGAGGGAGCGTTCGCGGTGGTTTCCTCCTTGCCTCACGCCCTGCAGTCGAGCGGTGCGCGCGTGGGAACGCGACGCCCGCTGATGCACAGGGTGTTGCGCGGCGGGGAGGGCGCAGCGATTGTGTGGAAGAACAAAAAAGAGTGTCGGCTGTTTTTGTTCACACGACCGAAAACACACACAAAACCGGGCGCCCCCAGACGCCTCCCCGCGGCCTTTGCTTGGGTGTTCACAAGAGCTTCGTATCAGAGGCCACACAGATAAGAGTACACAACGGGGTGCCTATTGTTCACCCCCAAACTAACGCGTTTCTTTAACTCGTCTCTAACCCTCCCTCTTCATCCTCCCCTCTCAAATACGCATCCACCACGCTCTCCTGAAACCATTCCCTCGAAATCTGCATGTGGGCCCCTGGGGCGGTGGCCAGCACCAGGGCGCCTCGATCATCCAGCGCGCGCAGTCCGATCCAGTCTTCGCGAAACAGCTCGGTGTCCCGCATTCCCACCAACCTGCCATCCGCGTCCACGTCCGCAAACCAGGCGGAGTCACGGGGCACGACCGTGATGTCGCGGTCGAAGCGAAACGCGATGAAGCGGTGCAGGCGGGCGAGCGAGGGTGCGTACGTCTCATTTTTTGAGGGCCGCTCATTGTTGATGTCCGCCAGGAACATCGACCCCGCCAAATAGTCCGCCAGTCTGTCGGGGGGGCGGTAGTACTGGGCCTGTATGATGGCGGCCTGGACGGGGGGGGCAAAGGCGGCGGCATTCACAGCGGCCTCGACGATGGAGCACAGCCGCGCCAGGCCGGGGGGCGGCCGCGGCTCTGGCGCCCCTGTGGGTGCCCGCCCCCCACGAACGCTCCATGGGCACGCGGGCGGCGCCGCCACGCCGCGGTGGGGGGCGCCCAGCGTGATGAGGGTGCGGAGTCGGAGGTGGGGACACCTCTGCGCGACCGCCCGCAGAAACAGGCCGCCTTGGGAGAAGCCGACAGCATTGAACCCGTCAGCCAGCCTGGTGTCAGCTTCTAAATCAGCGCACGCGCGTGCGACCAGTGCGTCTGCGCGGCCGAAGAAGCCGGACGCAACGTCGGCCGCGACGCCGCGCCCGCCGCCGGTGTCTAAAGAAACGACGGGAGTGCCGCCCAAAGCAGCACTTGTGCCTTCAGCCAAAGAGCCCAGAGACCAGGCCGAGCAGCAGGAGTCGCCCATGCCGTGCAGGAAGACGACGGGGAGGGAGCGGCTGGTGGTGGTGGGGGGTGCGGCGGTGGGTGGTGGCGCCAGCACGACGGCGGTAGTTGGCGCCGCCGCAAGCGCGGCGACTAGCAGCAGCAACATCATGACGTGTGCAGTGGTGCCAGCGGTGCCTGAGCCCGCGTGCGCGGGCGGTGGTGGGTCGCACACACAAAGGAATGCAAAAACACGCCCTTGTGTCGATGAACCCGCTCTTTGTCGCTTGTTTCAGTCCGTGCGATTGGAACGCGTTTGTAACACTCGGGAAAGCGCCGCGCGCTCTCCTTGCGTCGAGCTATACACACAGCGCACGCATCCACACACACTCTCTCGTCTTCCTATCCACAACCACATGTGGACCCCCCTCGCCCTGGCCCTTGGCTTTGCCGGCCCCGCCGCCGCGGGGTGGCACTTCTTCGAAGCCTCGCTCGACGACGGCGGCGCGGACGCGCCCGCCCAAGCCCTGTTTGCCGCCTCCTTTGCCCTGTCCGCGGGGCTGCTGGAGCTGCTGGTGGCGGAGGTGGCGGGCGTGCTGCCCGCGGGCGTGCGGGCGGCCGCGTGGCGCGTGGACGTGGGGGCGTTGTTGTTGTTGTTGCTGGTGGCGTTGCCCTACACCACGCTGTACCGTGTGCTGGCGTCCAGGCGTGAGTGGTGGATGGGGTTGGATTGATTTTGGCGGGCAAGAGAGAGGCAAAAATCATTTTTTTCACCCCTTCCCTCCCCCCCCCCCCCCCCCAGCCTCCTCCACCCCCGCCTCCGCCGCCGTCGGCGCGGCCGCCGGCCTGTTCGTCGCTCTGACCGCCTTCTGGCTGGTGGCGGGCCGGTGGCCGGGCGTGCCCCCCCCGGGCACTGTGCCGCGGCTGGCCGCCGCGGTCGCGCGTGCGGGCGCGGCGGGCGCGGCCGTCGTTGGCGCCCTCTCAGGCTATGGTGCCGTCGCCCTGCCCCGCGCCTATCTGGCCGCCTTTGTCAGGCCAGTGACATCACGTGACGTGACGGCCGCAGAGGCTCAACTCGTGCGCACGGTGGAGCTGGCAGCAAGGAAGCGCAAGGCAGCGGCGCTGGCGGCAGCCGCGCACACGGCCGGCCGGGGAGGCGGCACCGCCACCACCGCCAAGGGCTTCTTTGGCGGCTTGCTCACGGCTCGTTCTGGCGGTGGCGCCGCGGCTGCCGCCACCGCCGCCGCCGACGACGCGCGCGCGCTCGACGCGCTCGCGCGAGAGTTGGCAGCAGACGCTCTCGACGCGCGCACCGAAGCCGCCCGCGCCCGTGCCGCCCGCACCCTGAGCGGGCGCGCACGCAACGCGATTGGGTATGGTCTGAGTGCCTACTGTGTGGTGCGGGTGGCGGCCGCCGCGCGCGACGTCGCGCGGCCGCCGCCTCCCGGCGCAGCGGCCGACCCTTCTGCCCGCGCGCTGGGGGCCGCCCTGTCCGCCGCCACCCGGGGGCGGCTGGCTCTGTCGGCTGCCGATGCATCGCATTACGTCGCCGTTGCTTTCGTGGGAGCTGTCGGCGTGGGCTCGCTGCAGGGTTTCCTGCGCGCCTGCCGCCGCGCGCTGGCCGCCGCGTCGGGTGCAGCGCGCGGGTCGGCCGCCCCCGTGGCAGCCGCCCTGGCCCTGTCCGAAGTGCTGGGCTTGTACGCGCTGTCCACCTTGCTGCTGACCGCGAGGCGACTGCCCCCGGAGCCCGCGGCCGCGGTGTCGGCAGCGCTGGGGGGCGCGGTGGGCGGCGACGGCGGCGCGCTGTTCAAGACGTTCAATATCGCGTTTCTGCTGTCGGCAGCCCTCACGGTGGCAGGCCTGGCTGCCGCGCGTGCCGTGGCGGAGCCTGCGGGGTTGGGGGGAGGAGTGGGGCGGCTGTAGAGAGAGTAGAAGGATTAGTTGGTTAAAGCTATAACCTCCCGTTTAACACACAGAGCGAAAGCACAGCACAGAAAACAAACACACACCCTCTCTCTCTAAAACCAGGCCATCCACCAAATGTACATCTCGCTCAGATTCTTTTTGTCGGTGGCTTCATCCACCAGTGCCGCGACGTGTCCTTCCACACTCAGCGGCAGCGTCGGCGTCGACCGCACGCCCAGCAGCGTCCCCTCCAGCCGCCCCCGCATCGTGTCCAGCGCGTCCTGGGCGTGCGGGTTGCCGCCATCGTCGCCGGCCGCGGCGTCGCTGCCGCCACCGGCTGCGCGGGAGGTGGTGGCGCCAGTGCGGCCGCTCCGTCCGCTGCCGCGCGCCCACTCGACGAGCGGGTCGTGCACAAACGTCTCCAGCACGGACAGCAGGGCATCCCGGGACGCACGCAACACGGCCAGGGTGGCCTCTGCCGCCGCCCGGTAGGCACCCTCATGCCCCGACACGCCGCACGCGTCCACCACGTTTTGGGTGAGGCGGAACGGGACGACCTCGGGTTTCTCGAGCGTCAACCCCCGATCAAACAAGCACGAAAAGTCGACGTGCACCACATCCCCCGTCGTCGCGTCCAGCAGCATGTTTTCACCGTGCCGGTCGCCCAGGCCGACGACGTGGCCGACCATGGACCACGCAGCTGCTGAGCGCGCAAACGCCAAGCGCGCAGACAGCCAGGCACCAGGGTCGGGGAACGTGGCCAAGAGCCACTCATGCAGGCGGGGTGGGAACCGGGCCAGCGTTCTCGCCAGCCACTCGGTGCGTGGCCGCCCCGCCCCAGCCTCGTACGCCGCCTTGATCGAGGGATTGGTTTTGGAGCGATCAAACTCGCCCCGCGCCTCGTACGCTGCCTGGCAGCACGCGCGCAGCACACTGGTGTGCGGCACCCACTCGATCAGGCCGCAGTCTTCTGTGAGTGGTTGGACCGCAAACCGGCGCAGGGTCAACCCGCGCGCGCGGGCGGGGGGGGGCGGCGTCGAAGAGGGCGTTGGCGACGCCGGCGACCTCCATCATGCGCGCGTCCTTCCTGAGGTCGTCCCTCGGTTTGGCCAGGAAGCCGTAGCGGCGCCCATCGGAGCCAATGAGTGTCACACGCTTGGGGCGTTGCAGGGAGGACAGCACGGTGACGGTGTCGTCGATGCCGGCGACGGAAACGAGGGTGGTGGCATCACCATCCACCGCGGGCGCGGACGCCAGGGCGGCAGCCACGGGCACCACCACGCCACACGGCAGCAGGCGGGCCAGCGCCGCAAAGTCGGACTTGACAGACAGAGCCCGTGCGCGAGAATCAACGGGGTGGTGGGCCAGGCGTTCCAACTGGGCGGTGAGGGCCGCGAACGACGCGTGCAGGTCTCGTGCGGCGCGCCCGCCCCCCGCCCCGTCCGCCGCCCGCCGCGCGGACGACAGCACGGCGGCCGCCGCCTCCGCGCGGGCGGGGTGGGCGGAGCGAGACACGGGGGCCAGCGCCCACAGGGACTGGTGGGGGTGGGCGGCAGTCACTCGAGTGACCAGCGCGCGCGCCGCGCCGCGCGTGTCGGCGTGCGGGTGGCACAGCCGCGACGTCAGCTGGGGCAGGGCGGGCAGCCAGGCGGATGGGGGCAGGCTTTTGCTCAAATCAGCCATGGCGGCCAGCACGTCTGCGCGTGCTTGGCGTTCGCGTGCCGCCGCACGCGCGCCGGGCGCGGCCGCGCACGCGGAGCCAAACTCGAAAAACACGGTCAGCAACCGGGGCAGCGCCTGCGCCGCGCGCGCGGACACGGCGCCCCCGCCTCCACCCAGGGCTGCACTATACTGGCGCAGGACGAGGGGCACAATCTCTGAATACGGCGCCTCCTCGCCGAGCGCGATGCGCGCGCGGCCGCCGAGGCGGTCGCCGCGGTGGCCGCCGCGGCCGGCGGCTGTGGGGGCGGTACCCGCTCCACCCGCCGCAGCCGCTGCCGCTGCTGCTTGCCTCGCTCTGGCGTCGGCGGCCAGGGCATCCAGGTACGCGCCATACGAAAAGTGGGCCTCCGCCCCGACGCGCGAGCCCCGCGGGGCGAGGGACGACGCAGCGTCATACAGCCGCGCCACGTCCCGCCCCGCGCCCGCGCCCGCGGCGGCTGCCCACTCGGCCAGCTGAAGCGTGGCTTCAGCCTCGCCCAGTCGGTCGGCGGGGGCGGGGGCGGAGCCGCCGGCGCCCGCGCGGCGGTGTTCGGCGGTGGCGACCGCCTGCCTCACCAAAGCCAGCGCGGCGGCGGGCCTGTCACGCGCCCACAGCAGGCGGGCGCGCTCCAGCCCGGCTCCCGGGGCGCCGCGAGCAGCTGCTTCCAGGGCGGCCGCGGCGGCGGCGTCCAGGTGGCCGCGCGCACGGGCCAGCCGGGCGAGCGCCAGCCACGCATCCCCTACGTCCCCATCCGCGCCCGCCAGGGAGGCCAGGGAGCGGCGCACCGCCAGGATGGGTTCCTGGGCGGCCAGGGAGGGTTGGACGGCGGCCAGGCGGGCGTCCCACCGCAGGCGGCGCGCACGCTCGAGCGGGCCGGCCGGCGCCAACGCGCCTCCTCCCAGCAGCATGGCGCCCGCGTCGGCCGCTTCCTGCAGGGCGTGGAGACGCACACACACGGGCGCCGCCCGGTCGTACGACTCGAGGGCGGCGGCGCGCAGGGCGGGCACGGCGTCCGCGCGCGCGGTGGCGAGCGCGGCCGCGAACGCGGGCGCGTCGCGCGCGTGCAGGGCGGCCAGGGCGCCCCCGATCCGCGCCTCCCAGCGTTCGTCATCGGTGAGGGCGGCCAGCGCTGCTGCAGTGGGGGGTGGAGGGCGGCGGTGGGGAGTGGAGGCGGGGGCGTCGTCGCGTGGACCCCTGCTGCCGTCGTCGGCCACGGACGCCAAGTGCTCCTCCAGCACGTCCCACCTCCCCAGACGCCACGCGGCCGCCACCCCCACCGCCGCCAGCCGGCGCCGCGTGGCACCGGGGGGGGTGGCCCGCGCCCACCCGTCCACACCGGCCAGGGCGGCTTCCAGGCGGCCGCCACCGATCAGGGCACGCAGCGCGCCGCGCCGCGCCGCGTCGAGGGCGGACGCGGGGTCGTCGGTGCCGGGGGACAGCTGGGTGCCGCCACCAGCGCTGCTGGAGCGACCGCCACCCCCGCCACCGCGTTGGGAGGGGCGGCGGGGGGCGCCGCCAGCGGACGAGGGGCCTGGGGCGGACGACTCAAGCGCAGATCGAGCAGCACCGAGTTCGAGTTCGTACAGCGCGAGCGCGTCGCCCCACGCGCCCGAAGCTTCGGCGGCCAGCAGGTCGTCTGCCGCGGCGGCACCGCCCGGGCGCAGGCGGGCGAGCCCAGCCAACGAATCCGGCTCGCCCAGGGGGCGGTGCACGGCTTGCAGCGCGGTCACAGTGGCATCCTCGTACACCGGCGACCGCGCGGCGGCCGGGTTGAGACCGCCCCCGTGGCGCGACCGGGCTGCCGTCTCGGCGTAGCGGGCGGCGCGGGCGTGTGCTCCCGCCGCGGCGGCGGCGTCGGCCAGGGCGTCGGGCGGGAGTTCGTGCAGGAGGGCGGCCAGGGCAGCTGGGTCGACGCCGCCCGCGTCGGGCGGGGCGGGCGGCGACCGCGCCGAGGGAGCGGTCGCGCCCCCCGCCCGGCTGCCCGCCCCCACGGCGGGGGCCGCCCACGCGGCCAGGGTGTCGATGACTTCAAACGCGTACTGCACGCAGAGCGCGCCCTCGCGCGACGCGCGGCCGCCCGCGAGCACAGCGCCTAGTTCTGCGGCGACATCCCCCCGCGCCGCCACGCCGCCGTGGGCCAGGGCGTCTGCCACCGCGTGCGGCAGCAGGAAGCGGCAGGCACCCACGTCCCGCCTGAAGACGGGGACGCAGGCGTCGTACAGCGGTTTCCAGGGGCCGCCCGCATGTGTCGCCACCAGCTGGCGCAACCAGAGCGCGAGCCAGCGCCAGGCGGGGGCTCCCGGGGGCAGGGTGTCGAACACGCAGCCGGGGGCGGGGGGGGCGGCGGCGACGAGGGCGTAGTGGGAGTGGAGGAAGGGGGCGGCGACGACGCGGTCCGACGGGGGGAGCGCGTCGAGCAGCGCGTTGCTTGCTGTCTCCCCCCCGCCCCCACTGTACGCGCGCAACACTTCCTGGGTGGCGTATGTAGCCGCATCGAGCGTCTGCATGGAGTCCGCCACCCGCAGCAGGCGCAGCAGGTGGGAGGAGAGGAGGCGGACGGGCAGGTCGGCACGGTCTGAGCGCGCGAGGGCAGAGGAGGTAGCGTGCGTGACGGTCGCGCCACTGCCACCACCGCCACTTCCACCGGGCGCACCCAGCTGCAGCAGCGCGGGGTCCACCGCGCCAATGATGCCCAGGCACTCGGCCGCCGCCAGGGCAGCCGCGGTGGAGGGCGCGGTGTCGACGCCGGGGGCGCAGCACGCGAGCAGCCCACCCACCATGTCACCCAGCAACCCTGCATCACCGCCACCCGCCACTGCAGGCGAGTCTGGTGGGACCACACCAGCGTCCCCCTCCCCCACCGCCACCGCGCGGCGGGCGGCGGCAGCGGCCAGGACGCCGCCGAGCCACGGGCGCGCCGACGCGAGCAGCGACCGCAGCTCCCCCGCCGCGGTGGCGCGCACCGAGGGCGAGGGCGAGGCCAGCGGGGCCAGCAGGGCGCGCGCCCGGGCGGCGGGCGAGTCGTCCCCCCGGGCGGCGGCCAGGGCGGCGCGCACGGGGACGAGCGTGGCGACGCCGGCCGGCAGGGGGGGCAGCGCGGCCAGCACGCCCGCGTCCAGTCCGCCCCGCAGCACCAGTTCAGCAAGCGCGTCCGCAGCGGCGGCGGCAATGGGGCCGCTCTCAGCTGCTGGGTCCAGCAGGGCGACCGCGATCTGGGCGGCGGCCGCCGCGAGCGCGGGCGGCGCGTGGCGGGCGAGCGCTGCGACCAGCGCGCGCCACCCGGCCAGCGCTTGCAGGCGGGCGTCCGTGGGGGAGGGGGGGCGGGCGCCGACGGCCAACAAGACCAACAGCTGGGGGGCGTGGCGGCCGACGGCGGGGCCCAGCAGGTCGATGAGCAGGGTGACACAGCGCAGGACGGCGAGCGGGGGAAGGGGGGGGGGCGGCGCCCGCGCGCGGCGGGGGGGGCGGGTGCGTGCCTCCCGCCGCGGCAGCTGCTGCAGCCGCATCCAGAGCATCACCATACGCTTTCAACGTGCGGGTGACGTGGTCCCCCGAGTCGAGGAAGGGGGCGACTCCGTCTGCCGTGGGCGGCGCGTCGGCAAGGCGCGCCAGCCCCCCCAGCACGCCGCGCGCGCGGTCGGCGATGCCGGGAGGCACGGCGGCGGGCGGGGGTGGCCAGTCGGCTGCAGCGCCCACACGGGCGACGAGCTCACCAGCGACACGGGCGGCGGCGCGGGCCAGGAAGGCGTAAAAGTCGCGGCCAGCAGACGAGGAGACGGAGGGCGCGCGGTCGGTGGGCGGTCCGGCCGTTGCTTCAAAGAAACGCACAAAGCCATCAAAGTCGGCCGACCCATCCCACAACACTTTGGCGACGGCCAGGTGGCCCCACTCGCGCAGCAGGGTGCCCGCGTCGGAGCCCAGGCACGCGGCCAGGGCGGCCAGCGCGGAGGCGTCGCCCCGGTCGGCGACGGCGGGCAGGCCGTGCGGCACCAGGGCGGCGGCGGCGGCGCCGTCATCCATGTCCAGGGCGTCTGCCAGTTCGGCCACCAGGTCGGGGTGGGTGGTCAGGCAGCGGGCGACGTACTCGACGAGCTGGGGGGAGGAGAAGAACCAGTCGCGCGGCGGCACGCCGCGCACTCGCGCCAGCGCGCACACCAGCTCCCCCGCCGTCGCGCGCACGCCGGGGTCGGCGTCATCCAGGCGGGCCACGATGACGACGCGGGCCATGAGGTCGGAGCCAGGAGGGGGCGGGGATGGGGCGGCGGCTGCGAGCGCTGCGAGCGCAGCGACAAGCGCAGCACGCGCCCCTGCCGTGCGCGCCGCGTCTGCGCGCGCGGCCACATCCTGCAGCAGCCTCAGCTCTCGCTTGGCTTCGGGATCGTCGGGGAACAGGGCCGCCAGCACGGGGGCGCGGGCCAGGGCGGGGGCGGCGGCCGCGAGGGCCGCGCGCGGCAGGGCGCCGCCGTCGGCGGCCGCGTCGAGCGCGGCCCGCGTGACGCGGGCCACGGCGGTGGCATCCACGCCCGCAGGAGCCACAGCCAGCCAGGCCAGGGCGGCAGTCACGCCAGCCGCTTTGACGGTGGCGGGCGCAGAGGGCGCGGTGGCGGACACGACCAGCGCGACGGCCGCGTCGGCGGGGAAGGGGAGGGCGGTCGAGGACGCGTCGGGAGCGTCGGTGTCGGCGGGCGCACTCTCCACAGGCAGCCCCTGCCGCCCACTCCACTGGCGCACGTGGGGCGACTCGGGGACAGCCTCTTCGATGGCCACTGCTGCTGCGGCTGCAACCTCCACCGCAAGCGGCGACGCGGCGGGCGCAGGCGCGGAAGCGCGCGTCGCGAGCGCGGCGCCCGCGCGCGCGCGGCCGCCGCCGCGACACCAGCATCAGCGTCGGCCGCCAGGCCAGCCAGCATGGCCGCCGCTGCGGCCACTGCTTTAGACCCTCCCCGTCCCGCGCCACCCAGAGCTGCCGCCGCGGCAGCCGCAGCTGCGCGCACGCTGGAGGCGCCGTCGTCGGCCGCTGCGCGCGCGTCGGCGCGCCGCCGCCGCGCGCGAGCGGCGCGCCGCGGTCGCCGCCCGCGTCCAGCAGGGACGTCACCACGCTGACTCTCAGGGACGCAGCTTTGGCGCCCGCCTCCACGTCGGCGGGCGGAGGGGAGGCCGCGTCCAGCGTCGTCCAGGGCGAGGCGAGCAGCGTTTTGAGCGCGTCGCGCGGCAGCGGCGCGAGCGCGGCGCGCACACCGTCGCGCGCGGCGGCGGCCGCCGCGGACGCGCTGCCTCCCGGGCGGGGAGGTGGGGCGGCGATGCAGGCCGCCAGGGCGGCATCCAGGGCGGCCAGGGTGAGGGCGAGGGTGGTGTAGGGGCGGTCTGCGTCTGGGGCAGCACACGCGGCAGCGTGCGCGCCCGCCGCGCGCGCGATCGCAGCCCGCAGCGCCGGCACGGATGCAGCGCCTGCTGAGGCCAGCACGCCCAGAGAGCGCAGGCGGTCATCCAGGGACAGGGGGGAGCTGGCGGTGGGAGGCAGCGCAGCGACTGCGGCTGCGAGTGGCGCGACTGCTGTCGGTGCGGCCGGCCCGCCGCCGCGCGCAGCGCCGCCGGCCGACGTCACGCGGCGGCGCTTGGGAGCTGACGGGGAGCTGCTCACCGGTTCAGCAGCTGCAACAGCACCCTCCACCGCGTCCTCCAGGTCGGCGGCGTCGATGGCGGCAAGCGAAACAGAAAGCGCGCGCGCGAGCGCGCCGCGCGCGCGCGCGCGCTCGCGACCAGCGGCAGCAGCGGCGCCAGCGCTCCAGGAGGGGGGGGGCGCGTGCGGCACGACGGAGCCCAGCGCGATCAAACACGCGTCCCGCGTGCGCGGCCCCGCGTCGGGGGCGGCGGCAGCGGCGACCAGCACGCGCGCGGCGCGCGCGGCGCGCGCGGCCGCCACGCCCTGCAACCCCCGCCTCGCGGCGGCCGCCACGCCCTCCGTCGCCAGGCGGGCGGCTGCAGCGACCGGTTTGTCGGACACGGGGGAGGCGGCCGTCTGGACGGCTGAGAGGGACGCGTCGAACAACGCCCCATCGTCGAGAGGGGCCGCGGCGGGGGACGCCGCCAGCAGCGCGGCCCCCGCGTCCGCCGCCACGGCGGCCAGGGGGGCGCCATCCGCGGCGGTGGCAATAGCACCGCCGCCCTGCCGCAACAAAGCGGCCGCCACCGCCAGCAGGCGGGCGACGTCGGCGAGTGTGGTGGGGGGCAGCGCGGCGGCCGCGGCGGCGGGGGACGCGGCCACCGCGGCCGCCAGCGCGCGCAGGGCGGCGGCCGCGACGGCGGCCGCACCATCCGCCCCCGCCACGGTCACGGTGAGTGGAGGGGCGGGGGCCAGCATGGCGGCCATGAGAGAGAGGGAGGCGTCCGCACCGCGCGCGGCGGCCGCCAGCGCGCGCGTTGCGGCCGCCACCGCGTCCGCCAGTCCCGCCACCAGGGGGCCAAAACCCGCCGGGTCGCGGTCGCGCACCGCGTACACCAGGTCGGCCACCGCTTCGGCCGCGACGGCGGGCCCGCCTCCGCGCGGCGCGCGGCGCGCGGCGAGCGCGAGCAGCCGCGCCGCGACCGCCGCGCCGCCGCCGCGGGCGGGGGGGGGACCCGCCAGGGCGTGCGGGTAGAAGCGCAGAGCCAGGTCGACGAGGCGCAGGGAGGACGCTTTCTCGCGGTCGCCGACGCCTGGGTGTGTGTGGGGGGGGGGAGGGTGTGGGTGAGACGCGCTCGCAGCGTGCGTTTCGCGCCGAGCGAGAGAAAGAGAGCGGACGGCAAGCAGCCCGCCTCCCTCCTTTCCACCCGCACACACACGCACACACACACACCACTACCACTCCACCCTCTCACCTGTGCCCACGTCCAGGCACGCGTCCAGCAGGGCCGGCAGGCCCGCGCGCATGCGGTCCGCCACGTCGGCACCACCGTCCCGCCGGTCGCCGTCCGCGCACTCGGCCGCCCGGATGTGGGTGGCCAGCTCGCGAGCCAGCGCCTCCAGGCGGCCCGCGCCGCCGGGGCCGGGGGCGGGGGCGAGGGTGGCGACCATTGGTGTGTGTGTTTCGGTGTGTGTGTCCTCCACACGCGTGGCAGCGGTGTCACACGGGGGAGAGGGTGTGTAGGAGCTCCCTCTCGTCACGGGCGGCGCGTGAAAATGAGGGGAGCGCGCGGCCCGCGGAAAGGGCGAAGAGAAAAACTAAAACTGAGCGCGCTCCAATCGACGACGAACACTCTCTGAAAAAAACGCGCAGCTGAACGCCAGCCGCGCGCGCCCTGCCTGGCGAACCTCTTGCGTTGTCACACACACCACTGGTCACCTACCCTATGTCCGCCGCCGCCGCCGCCGCCGCCGACGCGGCGCCGCCGCCCGCTGCCGACGCGGCGGCCGACGTCGCCGATGTGACGGCGCGCATGCGCGAGCTGCTGACGTCCGACCGCGAGTGAGTGTGTGGGTGTGTGGAGTGTGTGTGGAGTGTGATTGTGCGACCGCGATTGGGGCGGGCCAGCGGCTGGGGCCAGAGGCCAGAGAGCGGCCGACCCGCTCCCACTCACACACCCCTCTCCCTTCTTTCCCCATCTCTCAGGCTCACCCTGGACGAAAAGTACGACCTGTGCCGCTCCGTGGCCCAGGAGTGCATCCAGGATGGCGAGCTGCGCGCCCTGCTGGCGGGCAAGCCCAACCCTGTTGCGTACGATGGGTTCGAACCCTCGGGGCGCATGCACATCGCCCAAGGCGTCATGAAGGCGCTCAACGTCAACAAGCTGACGCGGGCGGGGGTGACGTTCAAGTTTTGGTGAGAAGATGGTGGTGGTGGTGGCGGGGTGATCGCCGTCGCCTCTGTGACTTTCACACTCACCGTCCCCTCACCCTTTCTCACCCCAGGGTCGCCGACTGGTTTGCCCAACTCAACAACAAGATGGGGGGGGACCTCAAAAAGATTCAGACGGTGGGCGAGTACATGGTGGAGATTTGGAAAGCGGTCGGCATGGAGCGCATGGGCGACAAAGTGCACTTCCTCAACGCGTCCGACGAGATCAATGCCCGCGCGGGCGAGTACTGGACCCTGGTCATGGACGTCGCGCGGCGCAACAACCTGAAGCGCATCGTGCGCTGCTCCCAGATCATGGGGCGCGGCGAATCGGACGACCTGTCGGCCGCTCAGATTTTCTACCCCTGCATGCAGTGCGCCGACATCTTCTTCCTGAAAGCCGACATCTGCCAACTGGGCATGGACCAGCGCAAAGTCAACGTGCTGGCTCGCGAGTATTGTGACGAGATCAAACGCAAGGTGAAGCCTGTCGTTCTGTCGCACGAAATGTTGCCCGGGCTGCTGCAAGGCCAGGAAAAGATGAGTAAATCAGACCCCAACTCCGCCATCTTCATGGAAGACTCTGAGACCGACGTCCGCACCAAGATCAAGAAAGCGTTTTGTCCGCCTGAGATTGTTGATGGCAACCCGTGCCTCGCCTACATCCGCCTCATCGTGCTGCCGTGGACGGGGCGCTTCGTGGTGCCCCTGTCTGAGAAATCGGGGGGTGACGAACGCGTGTACACTGAGTGGGCGCCGCTGGCGGCTGACTACGCCTCTGGCGGCCTGCACCCGGCCGACGTCAAGCCCGCGCTCGCCACCGCGCTCAACGCCATTCTGCAGCCTGTGCGCGACCATTTTGAGAAGGATGAGCGGGCGGCGGCCCTGCTGAAGAAGGTGAAAGGGTACAAGGTGACCAAGTGAAGAGAGAGAGCGGGAAATACTGCAGTGTGTGGAAGTGGCGTTTTTTTAATTCTCTGTTAAAACCGTTTCTTTTCGCCCATCATCTCTCACCCCCTCCTCTGTCCCGCCCCGGCACGCCGCCGTGGCCGCCCTCGCCGTAACGTCCGCCCGTGCGGCCACGCCCGCCACGGCCGCCGCCGCCACGGCTGCCGCCACCACGTCCGCCGCCGCCGCGCCCGCCGCCGCGCCCACTACCACCACCACCACCGCCACGCCCACCAAACCGCCCATACGCGCGGGCCACGCTCTTAATCGGCAGCGGGTAGTCCAAACCCACTGTCACCCCGGCCGCCGCCGCCGCGTCGCGGGACAGGGAGGCGGGGTCATGGACTGTGCCGCCCTCCACCCGGGCCAGCTCTGGCAGCCAGTGCCGCACATACTGCCCCTCCGGATCATAGCCCTTGCTCTGCTTGGAGATGTTGAACACGTTGAGGCGGGCTCCTGGGGCCAGTCCAAAAGCGATGGCCGCCCAATTTCCATAGTTGGAGGCGGGGTCGTGATCCAGCAGATTTGATTCAAACCACTCTGCTCCCACCCGCCAGTCAACGCCCAGGTCGTGCACCAGGAAGGATGCCACGTTCTGGCGGCCACGGTTGCTCATGAACCCGGTGGCCGACAGCTCACGCATGTTCGCGTCGACGAGAGGGCGCCCCGTCCGCCCCTCGCGCCACGCGGCCGCAGACGCCGCGCTGCCCAGCCACGGCGAGCGTGTGCCGTTGGTCGAAAACGGGTGAAACAGTTTTGCACCGTGCTTGCGTGCATAGAAATGAAAAAAGTCGCGCCACAGCAGTTCGAAGATAACCCAGTAGGTCGACTTGTTCGCACCATGCTCGCCTTCAAACCGCGTCAACTCGGCCGCCACCGTGCGCGCCGACACACACCCCGCCGCCAGCCAGGGGGAGAACTTGGTGGAGTAGTCGGGGCCCAGCATGCCGTTGCGCGTGTCAAAGTAGGTGGAGGCGGACCGCGTGCCCCACAGGTAGTGATGGAGGCGAGCCAGGGCGGCGGTTTCGCCGCCCTTGAAAGCCAGGGCGGCACGAGGATCGTCAACAGGCGTTGTCAACCTAGGACAGTCGTCCGGCAACGCCCCCGTCAACTCTTCCACGGTGGCCGGCGGCGGCGTGAACGCGGCCGCCGCGCCGGGCGGCGGCGGCAGCGTGCCCTTGGCGGGGGGCGGCAGCGGCGGCCGCACCCGCCACCTCGCTTCCACCGCGGTGCGGAACGCGGTGAACTGATCGGGCAGGCGTTCACAGCCAGGGCCGACGCTGGCGTCGGCAGGGTGGAGGAGGGCGTCTGCTCCCTGGATCAGGCGCAGCTCTCCGCCCGCGGCGCGCGCGGCGTCCGCGACGGCGGCCTCCACCCTCACTTCCTCCGTGCAGGGCTCCCCGACTGCGAGGACGATGCCGCCTGGTGTGTCGCCCAGGAGGGAGGGGATGACGGCCTCGGGGCGGGCGACGCGCACTGCCAGGCCTGACCCCAGCGCGGAGAGTGACGCACTCGCATCAGCCACACTCTCCAACAGAAACCGGGCCCGGTGGGCGCCCGTCTTGGGGAAGCCGGACGGCAGTGTGCCGTGGGTGCGGGGGTCGAAACAGTAGAGCGGGGTGACGGTGGAGATGGTGCCGTCAGCCACAAGGCGCGCGGCCGCGCTCAGCGCCGCGCTGTCGGCGACGCGCAGGTCGTTGCGCAGCCAGACGATGGCGCGCGGTTTTGGGGTGGCGTCGGCCATGGCAGCGGCGGCGACGCGGCGGCGCTGTAGGTGGGAGGGTGGTGTGGTTGATCAAACAAGCTTTAGTGAGAGAGGGGGAGTCGCAAACTCGCTCAATCGCCTCCCTCACACGCGCGCATTCCCTCTCCCCACACACGCACCTGAGGCGACAGCAGACGAGGCGAGGCTCGCCTGGCCGTGATCAGCATGCAGCAGGCACACACGGACGGTGTGCGTGCGCGGAGAAACAGAAAAAAACACGCAAGTCGATGTTGTGTCGCTCTGTTTGTCGAGCTTTTGTTTACAGACATTCTCTCACCCTCAAACTCCACTCCTCTCTCTCTTCACACCAGGCTCGGCTCATACCCTTCTGGCGTCGCATACCCCAGCAGGTTGAGGTAGGTCGCCGTCACGTTGGCCAGCCCCGCGTCAGGGAGGTCGCCCCTGAACATGACGCCCTCCGGCAACCCCGCCCCCCCCACCGCCACAGGCACCGGGGCCAGCGTGTGGCTGGTGAGCAGCAGTGGCATGCCATCCGGCCCCAGCAGGGGCGCGTTCGTCTTCTTGGCGCGCTGCACCATGTCGTCCGCGTTGCCGTGGTCGGACGTGACGAGCCAGCGCGTGCCGACCGTGTCGGCAGCAGCAAGCAACTCCCCCAGGCACGCGTCCACCAGCTCGACACACGCCTTGGTGGCGGCCAGGTCGCCCGTGTGGCCCACCATGTCGGGGTTGGCGTAGTTGATGCGCACCATTTTGTATTTGCCAGACGCCAGGGCCTCCTTGCCTGCCGCCGTGATCTCGCGCGCCTTCATGTCGGGCGCCTGGTTGAACGGCACCGTGTCCGACGGGATCTCGACGTACGTCTCCAACCCCTCATCAAAGTAGCCCGACCGGTTGCCGTTCCAGAAGAAGGTGACGTGGCCAAACTTTTGGGTTTCCGAGCACGCAAACGTCTGCACGCCCGCCCTGGCCAGCAGCTCGCCACTCGTGTTCTTGATGGCGGGGGGGGGGACCAGGAAGCGGGCGGGCAGCTTGAGGTCGCCATCGTACTGCATGAGCCCCACGAACCGGGTCCTGGGGAGGCGGACGCGGTCAAAGTGGTCAAAGTGGTCGGCGCCGTATTCGAGCGCTTTGGAAATCTCGACGCACCGGTCGGCGCGGAAGTTGAACACGACGACCGCGTCCCCGTCTTCAATGGTGCCGACAGGCTTGCCGGCGCCGTCCACAATGACAAAGGGGGGCAACCACTGGTCGGTGACGGCGGTGGCGCCGTCCCCCTTGCGCAGCGTGTCGATCGCGGTGACCGCGTCGGTGAACGTGTGGGGCGCCTCACCCAGCACGTGCGCCCTCCACCCACGCTCCACGATGGACCAGTCGGCTTCATAGCGGTCCATGGTGACGTGCATGCGGCCGCCACCGGACGCGATGGCGGCGTCGACACCAGGCGGGAGTGATTTAAGCACGGCTTCCAGTTCGGACACAAACCGAACCGACGACCCGTCGGGCACGTCCCGCCCATCAGTCAGGATGTGGACCCGGATGCGTTTGGCGCCCCGTTCGGCGGCACCCCGGACCAGCCCAAACAGTTGGTCGGTGCGGGAGTGGACGCCGCCGTCGGACAGGAGGCCGATGAAGTGGAGGGTGTGGTCGGCGAAGGATTCAGAGATGTAGTTCCAGCCGTCGCCCTTGAAGATGGACCCATTCTCCAGGGCGATGTCGACGAGGCGGGCGCCCTGGTCGATGACTTGGCCGGAGCCTGGTGGGGTGGAGGGGAGAGTGGATGGTGGTGAGGGCGCGTGCGTCGTCGGGGCACCTAGCCGCGGCTCCTGCTTCTCCACGGCCGAAAAAAAAAAAACTCCTCCCTCCCTCCCCACACACTCACTCACCCAGCGCGTTGTGCCCCACTTCGGAGTTGCCCATGTCGTCGTCGGACGGCAGGCCGACGGCGCGGCCGTGCGCCTGAGGGAGGAGAGAGAAAGGGGAGCGAGTGAGGAATTGCGCATCGCTGGACGAAAAACAAGCGCGCTCCGTCGCCACCGTCGCTCTCTCGCCCGACCCCTGGACGCGGTGCCGGCGATTGGTTTCACGCCATGCTGACGGCAGGCAGGGCGCGCGCGCCCGGAAGAGGCGGGTGCCAGGGGCTGCCGACTGCCGACTGCGACGGCGGCCTCTCGTTTGCGTCGGAGGTGCGCAGGGCCCCCTCCCTCTCTCACCCTCCTCCTCCCACCCTTCCCTCACCTTGATCGTGCGCCAGCGACCCGGCAACTCGCGCAACTTGTCGCACACGGGCGTCGACGCCGCGTGCACCGCGTTGTACTCGTCTTTGACTTCGTTCTCGCCGAAGCCGTCCAGGATGCACACGAGGACGGGGCCGTCGCAGGGCGGGATGGTGGGGTGGGGTTGGAGCTGCATTCTGTGTGTGTGGGGAGAGTGTGTGTTGAAAGGGACACAAGGGCGCTGGGGAGACAAAACACAGCGACGATGTGAGACAAAGAACTCGTTTTTCCTCTCTCATCCTCCCTTGTTTCCACCCGCCGTGTGATCCCGTCTGTGTGTAATAGTATTAAAGACCCAGGTTTTGTAAAACTTTCCCATCGATCACTTGATGAACCGGGACAGCACGTTTTCGTACAGTTCCGCGCGCGCCGACTGCAGCCCGTCGGCCGGCTCCTCCCCCGCGAGCGCCACCTTCTCCAGCTCCTCAAACGTGGCCTTGCCGTCCGCGATGCGTTTGCCGACATCGGTGCCGTAGGAGGCATAGCGTTCCGCCACCATGGTGTCCAGGGTGCCGTCCTCGATGAGGGCGGCCGCGTTGCGCAGGCCGCGGGCGATCGCGTCCATCCCACCGATGTGCGCGTAAAACAGATCGACCAACTCTGTCGACTCGCGCCTCAGCTTGGCGTCAAAGTTGATGCCGCCGGGAGCCAGCCCCCCCTGCTTGATGATGATGCGAGCCATGGAGGTGGCCTGCGTGACGTCGGTCAAAAACTGGTCGGTGTCCCACCCCGTCTGCGCGTCGCCCGTGTTGGCGTCCACGTTGCCCAGGGCGCCGCGCAGGGACGCAAACGCCAGCTCGTGCTCGCACGAGTGGCCCGACAGAGTGGCGTGGTTGCACTCGATGTTGAGTTTGAACTCGTTGGTGAGGCCGTAGTGGGAGAGGAAGCCGAGCGTGGTGGCCGCATCCCAGTCATATTGGTGCTTCGTCGGTTCCTGGGGCTTGGGCTCCAGCAGCAGCGCCCCCCCAAACCCGATCCTCTTCTTGTACTTGACCGCGGCTTTCAGGAAGGAGGCCAGGTTGTCGAGTTCGGTGCCCAGGTCGGTGTTGAGCAGGGTGTGGTACCCCTCGCGCCCGCCCCAAAACACATAGTTCTCGCCCCCCAGCTTGGCAGTCGCATCCATGGCCGCCTTCACCTGGGCCGCCGCGTACGCGTAGACAGTGGCATTGGGGGAGGTGGCGGCACCGTGGGCATAGCGAGGGTGTTTGAACAACTGGGCCGTGCCCCACAACACTTTCTTGCCTGTTTCCGCCTGCAGGTGAGCCGCCAACTCCACCACGGACGCCAGGTTGGCGTTGGATTCAGCCAGCGTCGCCCCCTCGGGCGCGATGTCGCGGTCGTGGAAGCACCAGTAGTCGACGCCCAGCTTGTCCAGGAACTCAAACATGGCGCGCATGCGACGGTGCGCGATTTCGAGCTCAGGCAGGTTCCCATCCTCCCACGGCCACGACCGCGTGCCGTCGCCAAACGGGTCGGACCCGTCCCCGCGCAGGGTGTGCCAGAAGGCGACCGAGAAGCGGAGCCAGTCCTTCATGGGGCGGCCCAGGATGAGCTCGTCCGCGTTGTAGTAGCGAAACGCGAGCGGGTTGGTCGAGGCGGGGCCCTCGTACTCAATATTGGGGATCCCAGGGAAAAACTCGCCCTTGTAGGCGCCCGTGGCGGAGCACTCGCCCGTGGCGGAGGCCGCGGGCTTGGCGGCGGAGGCAGCGATGGCGATGGCCTGGGGTGTGTGGTGGGGCTGGGTGGGTCGGGCACACAGGCGAGGGGGACGCGGCGGAGGCACCCGCGCCGCTGTGGCGCTCGCTCCCGTCCGACGTCAGCTGGGCGTGCCCTTGCCACGCGCCCTGCTGCCTGCCCTATCGCCACCCGAAACTGCGGGACTAAGCCACGCTGCGCAGCAGCGCCGTGGCGGGGGCGCAGGGACCGTTGGGGCAGAGAGTCCTGGGGGACATCAGCGCGCGATGCGCGATTGAGCGACCGCTCCATGCTTGACCATGCAGCCGCTCCCACCCCGTTCCGTCGGTCCCCTTCAGCACAGCTGACTGTGTGTGTATTGCTTGCAGGCGCGCGACAGGGGCGGGCGAGGCACGGCGAGGGGGCAAGCGCGATGGCCCACAACGCTCTCATCCAAAACTCACCAGCACGGCCGCCGCGGCGCACGCCACCACGGTGCGCGTGCGCGGCATGGTGTGTGTGTGCGCGTGTGTGTGAGTTGAAGCTGTGTGTGCAGCGCGCGCGCGTGTTGAGTAACCAACACACCGAAAAAAGGAAAAAACAAGAGTGCTGAAAAAACTACAGTCAAACGTCATCAAACGCACTCAACGCTGCCGCCACCGCGTCCACCACGTCGCCCACGTCCCACCCCTCCTCCGCGCTCACCCCGGCCAGCGCATCCTGGAGCGCGCCCGGCCCCAGCGCCAGTAACGCTGCCAACGCGTCGCCATCCAGCATCGGCGACGGCGGGGGCGGCGGCGCGCCCCACGCGCCGCGGCCGGCGCGCGGCCCTGCGCGCGGCAAACACGGCGACCCCGGCCCTCTCGACGTCATGGGGGAGGGCGGTGCCATCGGGGACGTCGGCGGCGACGCTACCGGTGTCGACGCCGCCAGCGGGGCGTAGCGGCTGGCCGCGACGGCGGCGGCCGCCGCCGACGCCACCGCGTGCAGCGCGGGCGGCAGGGCCGCCACCCCCACCACGCACCCTGCCTCCGTGGTGACTGCATACCAGCGCGGTGCGGCGGCGGCGTCAGCGTCGGCGGCGCCGCCCGCGGCAACAATGGCGGTGACACCCCCCCCCCACGTCGCCGACTGCTGCAGGCAGCATCGTGCGCTCCGGCCCTGGCCCGGGGGACGGAGGCGCCAGCGCCACCAGGGCGCCGTCCGCATCGCCACACAGCATGCCCCACCCAGGGCACGCGGGGGGGGGGCGGCCCGCCGCGCGCAGAGGGCGGGGCCGGCGCGGGCGGCACGCTGCCACCCCCGGGCGGCCACGCCACTGGCACCGCCGCCGTCGCGCGGCGGGGGACGAGGCCTGAAGCCACTGGCAAAGCAGCATCATCCTCCCACCCGGTGCCGTCACCCGCGCCCGGGCGGGCGCGGGGCGGGGGCGCCGCGCCGGCGGCCGCCGCGCCGCCAGCGCGCACACACATCAGCGGCCCATCCTCACCGTCAGCCACCGCCAGCACAGCACGTCCATCAGACGCGGTGGCGACACCCACCCACGATGGAGGGTGGCGCACACTGACCCAGCCGCGGCGGGTGAGGCGGATGGCGCCCGCCGACGCGGCGCGCGCGTGGGCCGCGGTCGCGCGCGTCGTCAACCGCGGCGTGTGCCCCAGCACCGCCAGCCGGCGGCCGCACCCGGCGGCCAGGCCGCCATCGGGCAGAATAGCCAGAGTGGTGAAGGGGTCGGGCGCCAGCACGTCGGCCGCGATGTCGAGGCGCCAGGTGGGGGGAGGGTCGGCGTCGGCGGGGGCAGACGCGCGCGCGTCGCGAAGCAACGCCAACACCGCCACCCGCCCGTGCTTGCCGCGGCGGGCGCCCGCCCGGCGGGCCGCCTCGTACCGGCCGCTGGCAAACACGGAGACAGCGCCCTCGTCCAGGGCCTCGGTGGACACGGCCACGCAGCGCTCTGCGCGACCGTCGGTGGGGGACGGCGGTGGCGGCGGCAGTGGCGGCGCGGCGGCGCCCCCGCGCGGCGCGACCCCCGCCGGCGCCGGCTCCAGCGCGACGCGCAGGCCGGGGCCGCCCGCGCCCCCATCCCACCGGATGGCGCCACCACCACCAGGTGGGGGGGGCGGCCCCGGAGGCCACGCCGCGATGCTGGTGACGCGGCACCCAGGCGGCAGCTCGGTCGTCGCCAGCACGGCGCCACTGCCCACGTCGACCACCTCCACCGTCGGCCCTTTCGTCTGGAACTTGCTGCACCAGTTGCAGGCGACCGCTACCGCGCCAGACGCGGGCAGGGGGCACACTGTGTGGCCGAGGTGGCCTGCGCGTTTGCGCCGCGGCCGGGTGGGTTTTGCGTCGTGGTCTTCGTCTTCATCGTCTTCATCTTCGTCTTCGTCGTCTTCGCTGTCGATGTCACCGTCGTCGCCCGCGGGCAACACGCGCAGGCGCGACAACGCGCCGCCCTCCACCGCCAGCACGGCCAGGCCGCCGTCCGCGTACGCGACGACCATGGACCCTACGTCAGCTGACGGCAACGGTGCCGCCGCGCGCGCCCCTGCGCCGACGTCCAGTCTGACGACTGTCGCCGCGCGCCCGGGTGCGCCCGGCGGTAGCACCAACGCCGCGCGCTCGCCCACCGCCAGCGCGGCCGCACCCGACCCCGGAGGCGCGGGGCGCAGGGTCAGGGGCAGGCCGCCCACGCGGGCGACGGCGGTGGGGTGGAGCGTCCACGGAGAGCCGCGCCGCGCGGCGGTGGGTGGCGGCGCCGCGGCCGCGTGTGTCAGCGCGCCGCTGCGCCACCCCACCAGCGCGTGCGCGCCACCGCCCGGCGCGGGCAGCAACAACACAGAATCGGGCACGTCGAATGGAGGGGTGTGGCCGCCGCTGGGGGGGGGAGGCGGGGCGGCGGCCGCGCCGCGCCCCCACACGCGCGGCGGCGGCGGCAGCGCCAGCGTCGCGACCGCCGCCATCGTGATGCCTCCACCCGGCACCGGGGTCACCGCAAACAAAACGGCCCCCGGTTCGTACGTGCCTGCAAGAGCCAGGGTAGTGCTTCTGGGGGCGGTGGCAGGGGCCAGGGCCAGGCACGACACTTCGGCCTTGGTCGCGCAGCGCACTGCGACCTGAAGCTCCTCGCTCATCCCCACCGCCAGCAGCGCCACGCCCCGCACATCCGACGTGGACACCAGCACGCCGCCCTCTGCGACGGCGGCTGCCCCGATGGTGGCGCCGGGCGGGGGCAGCCACTCGTAGTCGGCGTCGTCGTCGCGCGGCGGCTGGCCGCGGCGCGTCTGCGTCAGTCGGTCGAGCGACACAAGCCGCACGCGCGCCGGCGTCACCTGAGCGGCCACACCGCTCCCGAACCCGCCAAACGCGACGCTGCGTTCGTCGGCGACCAGCCCTAGCACTGTCGTGACGTCGGCCAGGGGGGCACCGGGTTGGGCGGCCGCCAGCGCGCGCGTCGCGTCGGCAAAGGACGCGACGACGACGCCGCCGCCGCGCGGGCCCGCCGCGCTCCACACCGCCGCCAGCCCGGGAGCAGTCCCGGGGGCGGCGGCCGCCACCGCGCGCGTGGGCACACCCGCAGTCAACACAGCAGCCCCACGCTGCGTGGCGGCCGCGATCGATGTGAAGGAGGGGTCGGAGGCCGCGTGCTCGATCGGCCCAACGTCTGCGCGGTCGAGTGGCGTCAACGCCACGCCGTGGTCCCCCATCTCTGTGCCCGGCCCAAACGTCGCCCGCAGGGGCGGCTTGCGGTCGATGGTCACCAGCAGGCTGCCCCCCGGCATGACAGCCAGGATGGCGACGCCGTCCTGGGTCGCCAGATCGTCCGGCACGTTGGGCCACGCCTCGGCTGCGGGGCAGTGCGCTCGCACGCCCGTGTTGTGCGTGTAAAATAGGACGGCGGGACCCTCCGGCACGTCGGCCTCGGCCACGATGTCGCCTGTCGTGGCTTCCAGCTTGACCACCAAGGAGCGCGGGATGAGGGTGGCGGCCGCGGAGCAGGGGCGCGGGTCTGTGTAAAAATCATCGTCGGCGGCGTCGGCGACGGCGCTGCGTCTGCGGCCGCCACCCCCCCCCGACCCAGCCGCCCGCCCGCTGTCTGTTTCCATGCTGTCGCCGCCATCGTCAAAGCTACGATCCCCACCATCACTGCAGTCGTCGCCGTCGCCGTCGGTGCCGTCGTCCCTCTCGTAAAACCACGTCGTGGCGGCCATGTCGAGCGCCGACGACGCGGTCGCCCCAAACCCCACGTGCCCATGCTCCAGCAACGCCACCACCCACTCGCTGCCTCGCTCCGCCAGCAACAGCTTGAGGCGCCCCGCGCGCCTGTCCAGTTCCAAAGGAGACACGACGGTGCGGCCGGCGGCGGTGATGGTGTGCAGCAGGAGGCGGGGCGCGCCCGGGGGCGCGTCGCGGCCGCGCGGGGGGGGGCGGGTGACGGCGGCAAACCGCCAGGCGGGCGACCCTTTGTGGGCTTTGGCGTCCACCTCAAACACAGCGGCCTCGATGTAGCCCAGGGGGCCGTCGCCCACAGGGAGAGGGGGGGCGAGCGTCGGTCCGCGCGTGAGTGGAGAGACTGCCGCGCGCCCGCGCGGCGCGTACGCCGCCACCGCGCCCCCGCAGCGGGAGGCAACGAGGCGGGTGGCGCCGGGTGAGAGGAGGAGGGTGGAGGCGTTGAGGAAGCTGTGGTAGTGTGTGTGTGTATGGGAGGGGGGTGAGAGGCCAGCAAGCCGAGGAAAACAGTCAAGCAGCAAACTCCCCCTCGCCTCTGAGCAGAGGCTCACCGTCCCAACTCGTCGTCCCACACGGCCAGGGTGACGCAGCCTCCCTCTGTCAGCAAGGCCAGAGCGTCGCGGCCGTCCTGTGTGCGGGGAGGTGTGTTTTTTTTTTTCGTCGCATTGGTTTTGCCGCTGTCCCCCTTGTGTTGTCCGCTCTGCGCCTCCTCCCCCCCGCATTCCTCACCAAGCCCGCGCCCGGCACACAGACCATGTCCAACACTCGCGCCGCCAACGGCTCCGCGTCGCACGGGCCGGCCAGCCGCCACAGCGTGACCGACCGGCCACTGGCGACGACTGTTTCGTCGGCGCCGACGCCGGTGTAGTGGCCAGCCGCTGCCGCGACGGGGGTGCCGGGACCGTGCAGTGTGCGCGTAATGAACATGGGGGGCGTGTGTGGGGGGGCGTGTGCACCGTTTTTTGTTGCAAAAAACGAGCGACACTTGTAGAGACATGTGCAAAACCCTCAACACACCTCGTTCTTTTTCGTCTCCCGCGGCGCCTGCCTCCCGCACACGCGCCGCGTACGCATCATCATCATATACGATGCCTCCTCCCCCCGGCCGCCCCCCTCCCCGCGTCCTGTTCAGTGAGGCCGACATCGCCACCCGCGTCGCGGCGCTCGGCGCGCGCCTGGCTGCCGACTACGCGTCCAGGCGGCCCCTGGTGCTGGGGGTGAGTGTGTATAAATGCAGAGGGGATGGTGCGTGTGTGTGTGGGTGTCACAAGGAGGAGAGGCTGATAAAAAACCCTTTTCCTCCGCTTTTCCCACCAGACCCTCACCGGCGCCTACGTCTTCACCGCCGACCTGGTGCGCGCCATGCGGCCGCCTCCACCTGGAATGAGCATCGATTTTGTGAGGGCAGCGTCTTACGCGGGCACTGCTGCTGCTTCATTGCCGCGTGTGTCGCTGTCCGCCTCCAAAATCCCGATCTCCGGCCGCCACGTCATCGTGATCGAAGACATCGTGGACACGGGGGCCACAGCAGCAGCATTAGAGACCGAGATTCTGGCCCAGGGCGCGGCGTCAGTCGCTGTCGTGGCGTTGCTGGACAAGCCCGCCGGCAGAGCGCGCTGCAAGAGCGAGGGTGGGCGCGCGTTTGTGCCGGCGCACGCCGCGTTTCAGGTGGGGGACGAGTTTGTGGTGGGGTACGGCCTGGACTGGGATGAGGAGGAGAGACATTGGGGGTATGTGGGGGTCGTGGATGGATGATTGTGTGAGGGCGGCGGTGATTTGAAGAGACGATGGTAAAAACGAAAAACAAAATAAACAAACACTCCGCATTCGCTTTGCTCTGTGGCCGCGCGCCGCCTCTCCTCCTCGCACTCACTCTGTGCGCTCACCATGAGGCAGGCCCACAGTGCACCCTCGACGTCGCGGGCGCCGCCGCCGGCGCCGACGCGCCCGCCCCCCGCGCCTCGCCATGCCGACGCGCCGTCCACGCCCCCCCTCCTAACCCGCGCCGTGTCTGCCGCACTAGCCGCCATCATGGCCGCCGCCTCACCCGCTGTCGCGGTGGCAGCAGCAGCACCAGAATTCAAACTGCCGACGCCACCCCCCACCCGCGCCTACACCCCTCCCGCGCCGACAGTCACGTCACTGAAGAACGGACTTCAAGTGTTTGTTTTACGCGACTCAGACTCGGGCCCCACTGTGCGCGGCGCCCTGGTCATGCGCGGCGGTCAGCGCGCGTCGCCCCCCTCCGCTCTCGGCGTGGCAACGCTGGCGGCGTCTGTCCAGATGACTGGGGGGTCCACCGCCCACCCTGGTGCGTCCCTGGACACATTATTAGACGATCTGGCGGCGTCGGTGGAGGCCACGGCATCCCCGGACGCGACGTCCCTGTCGTTTGAGTGTGCAGCCGAGGATGCAGGCACCGTGCTGGGCCTGGTGGGAGAACTTGTCAAAGCACCCGCCCTCCCCGCCGACAAGCTGGCCCTCGCCCAAGCCCAAGTCACCAACCTGCTGCGCCACCGGGATGATGACCCCGCCGCCGTGCCGCCGCGGGAGGCCGCGCGGCGCGTGTATGGGCGCGACTCGAGGTTTGCGCGGTCGCCAACGGTGGAGCAAGTGAGCGCCATCACGCGCGCCGATCTGGCATCCTACCTGGCCGCCTGGCAACGCCCCGATGCAGCTGTGCTGGCGTTGGTGGGGGATGTGGGGGATGCGCGCACTGCGACTGCGCTCGCGGCCGCGGCTCTAGGCGACTGGGCGCCCGCGCGCGGTCAACCCGCCACGCCACCCGACCTGCCATCCTCCCCGCTGGCCCCTCCATCAGAGTGGAAAGGGCGCAAGTTTCTGTACGACCGCCCAGGCGCGCCCCAGGCGACTGTCGTGCTGGCGGCACCCGGCGTTTCGCTCACAGACCCCGACGTCCCGGCGCTCGACGTGCTCGCCCTCTCCCTCAACGGCTTTGGAGGCGCCCTGTTTGACGGCGTCCGGTCGCGGTCGGGGCTGGCGTACAGTGTGAGCGCTGCCTGGGACACAGGGTCGGTGGACCACGTAGGTTTGTTTGCCGCGGGCGGCGCCACCGCGCGGCCAGGCCCCTTTTTGGCCGCCCTCAACACCACGCTCAAAACCGCGCGCGACCACCCGCCCTCCGGTCCCGCCCTCGCCTCCGCCAAAGCCATCGCGTTGAACCGGTTTGTGTTTAACTACAGCTCGGCGGATGCCGTTGCTTATCGCGCGGCGGGGGGCTCGTTGCTGGGCGTGCCGCCGGATCATCTTTCGAAATATCGAGCCGCCCTCGCGTCCCTGACAGACGCCGACGTGGCTGCTGCTGCCGCCCGCCACCTCAACCCCGACGACGCCATCGTCATCGTGGCCGCCGACGCGCGGTCGGTGCGGGGGGAGCTGGGGGAGGGGTGGGAGGCGCTGCTGGTGGACCCGGTGGAGGCGGTGAAACCGATGACAGCGCGCGGTGGTGGTGGCGGGGGAGGCGGGGAGGATGGTGTGAAGGCGACAGCACCGTGAAGAAAAATCACACTCAAAAAAATGATCAAAGCAAACAAAGCAAAAATACACGCAGTCTCTCTCTCTCTCTTATCACGGTCCATCATCCGTGGGGCCGTGCTGGCCGCCACGGCGGGGGCCGTGCTGGCGCGCGGCAAGCCCCTGTGGCGGCCCCTGCGGCGGCGGCAGCGGCTGGGGGCCAGCGCCAGCGCGAGGCGTCAGCCTCGCCAACCCACCCGGCAGGCGGGGCGCCGCGTCCCCGGGAGACACCAGCCCACTGCGTGCATTCGTGGTCGTGGGCGCCGTCCCAGGGCGCAGATTGTTGGCCGCCGCGACAGACGCGCCTGCGTAACGCCCGCTGCCGGGCCCCAGCGTCGACGTGGGTTCGTCATCGTCATCATCCACGGGCGGAGGCTGGGTCGCCGCCGTCTTGGGGGGCTGCGCGGCCGCCGGCTTGGGCTGCGGCGCAGCAGTGGTTGAAGGGCCCGTCGTTTTGGGGCCGGTGACACAAGCCTTCTGCCCCGCCGTCCACGCAGACCGCCCGGCAGTGACAGCGGCAGCAGACGCACCAGCCACAGCCCTCGTCGCCGGCTCCGAAGAAATCAGGCACGTCCCCTTTTGGGCGGCGCCACCAAACAGGGGGGGCGCCCCCGACGGGACCGCGCACGCGCCGCCGTCGCCGCACCACAGAAAGGCCACACACTCGGACATGGCCTGGCACTTGCCACAGCAGGCGGCTGCATCGGGCATCGCTTCAAACCTGGCGATGACGGAGGACGGGGGCAGGGTGAGCGCGCCACCCGGGACGAGGGTCGACGCGCAAGCGGTGCCGCACACGGGGCCGCCGTCGGGGGCGGCGGCGGCGGTGGCGGCCAGCAGGAGGAGGGCCAGGAGACGCATGATGGTGTGTCTGAAGTGTTGTGGGGGTGAGTGCTTCGCTGGTGGGGAGGCGGGCGAGCGAATGCAGGAGAGGCCTTCGGGGATAGTAAGATGCGAGCGTCGGGGACGCGACTCTCCCGCTGAAACGACGCGGACGCGGCTGCTTTGGCTGCATAAGGCCGGCGATAGAGTCGACTCACCTCCTGGGATAGGCGCGAGGGTGGTAGTGAGGCGGGAGGAGGGCCAACCGCCGGAGCGAAAAGAGAGGGGACGAAAGGAAGGTGAGTGTTTTTGTGTCGGCGACGACGTCGCAACGACATACTCACAAAAAGTTTTTTTTGGTGCCGTCAAACAGCACCAATTTGCGCCGCCCGCCCCAGCGGTTGGCGCGCGCCCCACCGCGCGCCCCAGGCAGCGTGCGGTCGCCTGACCGACTGCACGCACCATGCGGCCTCCCAGCCCCCACCAGCGGCTGGCTGCCGCCGTGCTCGGCGCGTGTGCCCTCGCGGCGTCCGCGCCTCCAGCCGCGGCCCGGTCCCTGGTGACGCGGCACCCGTGCACCCCTCGCCAGGTGCGTGTGGAATCGGCACATCAAGGAGGGAGCAATTCGGGGGAAGAACACTCTGTTTGCCGTCGTGCGCCCACATCCCACCACCCTCCCTCCCACCACACACACAGCTCCACCTCCACTTCATCCACGGCAACGCCACCTCCCTCACCCTGCGCTGGGCCGCCGACTCCCCTGGCTGCACCCCCCGCCTCACGTATGGACGTGTGGTCGATGAGGATGATGACGAAGTTGGGTTGACTGTTTTGACTGCTGCCACTCCTTACGCTCAAACCAGCTACACCGCGGCCGACATGTGCGCGTCGCCCGCCACAGATGCTAAATTCGAGCCTCCCTCCCTGTATGGCGCGGTGCTGGAGGGTTTGACCCCGGGCGCAGACCATTGGTTTGCGTTTGATGGGTACGACGGATCGAACTCCCACACACACCCCACCACCACGTTCCGGGTGCCCCCCTCCCCCTCCCGCCACGCTCGCATCGCGTTGGCCGCGTTTGGGGACATGGGGGAGCCGTCCCACCCGCGGCACAAGTGCGTGGGCGCGGCCACCGTGGCAGACGCCGTCGCGGCCGACGTCGCCGCCGGCCGCGTCGACGCCCTGCTCCACATCGGAGACATCGCGTACGCGGACGGCGTGCCGGGCGCGTGGGATCGGTATGAAGCCGAAATCGAGGCAGCTGCCTCTGCCGTACCGCTCGCCGTCGCGGCCGGCAACCACGAAGCCGCAGACGGCGCGGGCGAGTGCTGCGTCCCCTATGCAGCCCGCTATGGCGAGATTGATGGGTGGCGGGCCGCGCTGGCAGTGGCGGGCAACGGGAGCGCGCCTTTGGGGCCACAGCAGAGGGAGGGGGGGACGGCCGCTGCCTCCTCCTCCTTTCCCTCCGCCCAGCCCCCCTTTTGGTACGGCTTCGACGCCGGACCCGTCGCCGTCACCGTACTCAGCACGGAGCACGGCTTCGATCCGGGCACCCCCCAGCACGCATGGGCGGCGGCGCGGCTGAGGGGGGTTGATCGATGCACCACCCCCTGGTCGATCCTCGCTCTGCACCGCCCGCTCTACGTCCCCTTCCCCCACAAAGCCAACCGCGCGTTTGGCGCCGTGCTGCGCGCCGCCCTGGAGCCCCTGCTGCTGGAGACGGGGGTGGACGTCGTGCTGGCGGGACACGTGCACTGCTACGCTCGCAGTTGCCCCGTGGCCGCGAAAGTGTGTGTCCGCAGCGACGACGACGACGACGGCGACCGCGCCGCCGCCTCCTCCACCCCCCCATCCTTCACCTCCATCCCCACCCCCCCCACCGGCGCCACCCACTGGACCTTGGGCACGGGAGGCCGCAAGCTGTCGGGGGTGGACGGCCTGCACAAGCAGCCGCACTGGGTTGAATCAGCGCTCGCAGAGTGGGGCTTCCTGCGCGTCACCGCCGACGGCGCCAGCACCCTGGCCGCCGAGTTTGTGGGGGCGGAGACGGGGCGCGTGCTGGACGCGGTGCAGCTGGTGGGCGGGCAGAGGCAGGAGTGTCGTGGGTCTGGCGTGAGTGTGGCTTGATTTCTTTTTTCAATGACAATCATCAGAGTCGTTTTTTATCACACAAATTCGTTTAGTATTTCCTTTAATGTACAAAAACTCGCGATTCAAAACAACAATTCAATACTCATCCATGCACCCCGGCCTCAGCACGTCCAACGGTGTCGCCGGCCGCCCTGCCAACCGGCGCGCCTCCAGCACCGAGCGCCGCGCTCCGTCGCGCTCCCTCGCTTCATCCCGCCTCGCCATCCATGCCCCCCAGTGGCGGGCCCGCACCAGGGCCCCTGTTTCACGCATGGCGTGGGCAGCGACGAACGCGGCGGGGCGGCGGCACTCGGGGCAGGCTTCATCTTCGTCCAGGGCGCCCAGCACGGCGCGCAGCGACCCCACGTCGCCACCGTGGCCGACCGCCCTCAGGGCGCACTCGGTGCAGAAGGGGTGGCCGCAGGCGAGGCCCAGGGGGCGGTACATGTAGTCGAGGCAGATGGGGCACTTCAATGCTGAATCGAGAAGGGCGGCATCCGCTGCGGAAGAGGTGCGGGAACCTGGCAGGCCGGCCGGCTGCCCAAACAGCAGGGCGGACGCGGTGGCGGTGGGGGAGGCCAGGGAGACGCGGGTGAGGCCGGCCGACGCGGCGCGCGCCGAGGGCGGGCGTAGCAGCGACCGCGCGGTGGGGGAGGAGGGGGGGCTGCCCCCCCCCGCCGCCGAGCCGGGAGGGGTCGAGGCAGAGCCGCCGTCCCCGCCGGAGCCACCTGAGCCGGAGGTGCCTCCCGGGAACATGCCGCCGTCCGAGCGTGCGGCGTCGAGGGCGGACGCGGCGGCGAGCGCCGCGGGCGGGCGTGGCCGCAGCGGGCCCGCCCCCACCGTCGACGCAGTCGACTGGGGGGCCGTCCCCGCGGACGAAGCGGTGGACGGCCCCGCCCCCGCCGACAGGGTGGGGCGCAGCCGCGCAAATGGGGACGGCAGGGAGGGCAGGGTGGAGGCGGTGGCCGGCCGGGCGCTCCGTTTCGCGCGCGGCCACAGCGAGAGGCTGGTGCGCCCCAGGACGGTGCCGATGGGGGTGCCTCCTTCGTCGTCATCGTCATCGTCATCGTTCTCGAAGAGGGCGTCGTCCTCGGAGAAGGCGGCGCACGCGACGTGCGGGGTGGGGGAAGCGCCGCGCACAGCGCCGTCCGATCCACCGTCACCGTCGTCCTCCTCCGACCCCGTCTCCGAGGGGGGGGGCAGGGCAGGCTCCTTGCCCGGTCGCCGCGGGCGGGGCGGTGGCGAGGGCGGTGGCGGCAGCGGGGACGCGCGGCCGCTGCCGCGCCGAACGCCGGCGCTGCCGCCGCCGCGCGACAGGGACCCGCTGCCGCCACCCTGGGCCCGCCGCACGGCCGCCATAGACTCCACCCAGTCTTCGGGAGGCACAAGCAGTGCCTCCACGGCGCGCAGCTCGGTGAGGAGGGGGGAGGAGAGGAAGAGGGCGCCCCCTCTCAAGCCGCTCCAGTAGCTCTGCAGAATGTCGCCCGACCCGGTGTCGCCCGTGGCTTTGCCATATTTTTTGACGATCTTGCGCAGGCCCACCGTGTTGATGCGGGCATAGCGTCTGCACCAGGCGGCGCGCAGCGCGAGCGCCGACCGCGCGCCCGCGTCGCCCGCGCCCCGCCTGTCCCGCCAGCGGCGCAGGCGGGCCAGCAGGCTGACCGCGCCATCACCATAGGCTGCATCGTAGGCGGCCAGAATGGACAGAGCTTCCGCGTGGAAGGTGGCGTTGGCGGCCGATACGGCGGCGTCCAGCGTTCTCTCGAACTCGGCGTGCGCGGCGGCGGCGGCGACAGGGTCCACGGCGGACGCGGTGGACACGTGTTTGAGCAGTTTTTTGAGGGCTTTGTAGCTGTGAGGAGGAGGGCGGGGTGGGGGGGGTGAGGAAGGGGAGGCTTTTCACGCACGACACTCCGCCCCCACCATCCACACACACTCCGCACCTGAAAAACCGGCCCGGCAGCTGGGGTGGCGCCCTCTCGTCCACGTTTTTGAGAAACTGGCCGTACTTCATGGGTCACACGGCACAGGGGGTGTGTGGTGGGGGGACCAGCCGAAAAAAAACGATGCGGGCCTCCTTGTGTGCGCACACAAACGTCGTCCACGTTTTTGAGAAACTGGCCGTACTTCATGGGTCACACGGCACAGGGGGTGTGTGGTGGGGGGACCAGCCGAAAAAAAACGATGCGGGCCTCCTTGTGTGCGCACACAAACGCACGCAGCCACGCACACTGCGGGGAGTCTATGTGGGATGAGAGGGTGTCGGCATGGCTGGACAGAAAGGGGGCGGGCTCGCGCGCCGGGGCACACAGAAATGCGTCGAGCGTTTTTCTTTGCTTCTGGGGCTGCAGAGAGTCGGCTTCGGCAGAACTCGTCTATTTTTTGCGCCAGCCGCCCCCCCGCGGACGCGCGCGCTTCTGGGGCCGCCCTCACTAGCCCCTGTGCGCATTCCACTACCACGCACACACATACGCTTGCCGGGCCGTCTCTTTCCCACACGCGCCCTCCCCTTTCCACAACAATGCGGCCCTCCGCCGCGCCGCCGCTGCGGCCCCCCGCCCCCCTCCTCCGCCTCCACCCCGCCCACCCCACCCCGACACGACCGATACTCGCCCCACCAGCAGCCGCCCCTAACAACGGCGCCCCCTCCCCTCCCTCCGGCGTCGTCGGCAACGTCTCCGACGTCGTCCCCCCCCGCCACCGCTTCGACCGCGACCTCATGGGCGCCTCCCGCAAAGGGGCGCGCGACGACTACAGCTGGACGGCGATCGGCTCGGATGACGAGGGCTCGGACGCCGATTTTATAACTGAACGGTCGCGCTCGTTTTCGCGCATCGAAGTCCCTTTTGCCGTCATCGCGCTGGCGGACGAGCTGTGGGCGTTGATGCTGGAGACGGATGTGGCCAGCCCCGAGGGAGGCAAGACGCTGGCGGCCGCCCTGGTGGCCACACTGCCGCCCCCGGGCGCCGGGTCGCAAGGCCCCGACCGCCGAGACGCCGGCCGCCGCGCCTCCGCCCGCGCCTCCCTGCGCGAAATCACGTCCCTGGGCGAACGCGACATGGTGGCCATTTTCAGGCGTGTCGGGCGGAGGGCGGGCGCGGGCGCCGTGCTCGCGCTGCGCGACTTTCTAGACGCCACGGGCGCTGGGTACCCGACCCACACCCCCCTCGTCGCCACCACCCTGCTCCACGTGGCCGCCCTCAACTCGGACGACCGGGCGGCGGATGCCGTGGTGGAGTCCATGCGGGCGGATGGGCTGGAGCTGGATGCAGAGCAGTGGACACTGGTGGCGACCGCACGAGCCAAGGGCAGGCGCGCGCGCGAAGCGGTGGCCGCCCTCGACGCCGCCATCGTCGCCTCAGGGGGCGCCCCCCCCGACATCGTGGCCGCGTCCCACATCATGAACGCGCTGGAAAAGGAGGGAACACCTGCCTCGGGTGCGGACGCTCTCGCGCTGTGGCGAACGCTCGAAGAGGCAGGCGTGCGCGGCAACGCCTTCACCCACCGCTCCCTCGTCGGCGCCATGGCCCGCGGCGGCGACGTGGCGGGCGCGGTGGAGCTGGCGGCTTCGCTGTACAAGGGGAGTGTGGTGCCCCCCCCCGTCGCGGGGCAGCTGTGCGTCACGGCCGCCGCGGCCGGCGCCTTTGATGTCGCCCGCACCGCGGCCGCCGACATGGCCGACCCGGCCAACGTGCACGACGCCTACGCCGCCACGCGCACGGTGACCGACTTGATGCGGGGGGGGGCGGGGCCGGGCGCCTCCCCCCGCGCGGCGTCCATCGCTTTGGACGTCGTCTCCATCCTGCGCCCCCGCTACAAGGACGACTGGCAGGCCGGCTCGAGCGACGCCCCTCGGGGCGGCCCCGCGCCCAAGGCCGTCACCCCGGGCGGCCTGGCCAAGTGTGCGGCGGCGACGGGGGATCCAGACTACGTGTTGCGTGTTGCACACTGGGCCGCGGAGGGCGGCGCCCCCCTCGGCCCCCACTTCTGGGCGAGGGTGGCGACCTCCGCGCTGGCGTGGGGGGACACAGTGACCGCGGCCGCCGTGTTGAGGGCGTCGGCGGCGTGTGAGGTGGGGAGTGGGGACTTGTCGGGGTTGGCAGACGAAATCGAAGCCGCAGGCCCGGCCGACGTGCCGGCCGCCCTGGCCATGCTGCAGGACTACTACCGGCGGCCGGGGGAGACTGCACCCAGTGGGCGGCGGGCGGGCGGGTTGCTGGGGGGGCTGCCGAACAGGCCGCCCCCGCCGGGGCGCGGCAGGCCGCCGCCGTCCGACTGGCAGCCGCCTCCTCCGCCGCCCGCCGCCCGCAGGCCACCCCCACCCCAACGCACCGCGGCTGGTGTGGAGGGCGCGGCATCGCGTTTGGGCGCCGCCCTGCGCTCTGGGGATGTCACCCCCGCGCGCGCGGCGCGCGCGCTGGCCGCCATTGCTGCCGACGCGGCGGCCCTGCCGCCCGGGGTGGCCAAGCAGGCCGCCCTGGCGGCGGTGGAGGCGGCCAGCGTGGTGTTAAACGCCAGTGGGGGTGGAGACGCGTGGCAGGAGGCGCCACCTCCCGGGGTGCGCGGGCGTGGCCGCCCTCCACGCGCGAGGTGAGGCGTTGGCTGGTGTTTTTTTTTGTTTTTGTTGGGATCGCGCGCGCACTGCAGAGACTGTGAGACACACCTTGTTTTTTTTTTGTGTTTAATCGATCGCTAAAAAAAAGCCAGGTTAAAGAGGCTTTTTCGTCACACGGATAAAAAGAGGGGGAAAAGTGTCCGTAAGGTTCGGGGTGTTGTTCAGGCAAAAAGCATGAAAAAAAAGCAGGGCGGGCACGGGAGGGGTCGGTGGGGAGGGTGGTGGGTCGAGGGGGGAGCGGGGAGCGACGGTGGTTGCGCCCCACACCCCCACGAAACCCCACCTCCCCGCCGCCGCCCGCGCGCGCAGTAAAGAGGGGGCCTACATGTGTGTAAAAGTACGCGCTGTGCGCATGTGTGCGAACTCGAGCAAGAGGGGGGTTGGCGCGCAAAGAGGAGCGCGGCACGCGCGAGGCGACTGAAAGGAAAAGGAGGTTTCCCCCCGCCTTCTCGTGTCGCCCACGCGGGCAGCGCCCCCCCCCCCGCACGGCCCTGGCCTCGCCCTGAGCCTGTCGCACAAGGAGGAAGAAAGTTCCGTCATCGTTTGTCGTGTTTTTTTTTTTTGGGGGGGGGGGGGGGGGGGGGTCTGAGAAAGAAAGGCAGAGAGGGGGACCCGGGGGAGGAGAGAGTGTCGCGCCTCGCCTCTCCCCCCCCCCCCCAAAAGCCACACGCCACAGCGAGCCTCGCACGCCAGCGCACGAAAATGTGGGGAACAGTGTGACGTCACCACACCACCGCGCGCCACGCACGCTGCACGCAGGCAGAGCCAGAGGGGGGGGAAAGAGAGGGAGAAAGAGGGGTGGAAACCGCACACACACCCACGCAAAACCCTCGCTTTTGCTCACGCCACCGCCAGCAGGCGGCGCCCGCCCGATGCGACGTCGGCCGACTGCACCGTCAGTCCGTCAGCGGGGGCGGGCGCGGCGGCAGCGGCAGCCAGTGCCTTGGCTTTCGCGCCTGCCGCCTCCCACGCTTTGCCCATCGACTCGCGCGACAGGTAGCACACGACCGCGGCCAGCCGTTGGCAGCCCTTGCCACCCGCCGCGTCGTAGGCAGCCGTCATCTCGTCCCACTGGGAGCGCAGCACGGATTGGGAAGGCAGCGTCTCATGCCTGCCACCCGCGACGCACCACTCCCCCGTCATCGCCCGCGCGGGGGCGGGCGACGCCTCCACCCTCACAGACTCGCCCACCGCGCCATCGTAGCCGAGCACGCTGCAGAAGGCGGCAGCGGCGGCCACGCCGTCGCAGGAGGCGCCGGAGTCGATGCAGGCGTCGACGGGGCGGTTGTCCAGGTTGAGGTTGCCGGCGCAGTAGAGGAGGGTGCGATAGTTGGGGAATGTGCCCTGGTGTGTGTGTGTGTGTGTGGGGGGGGGGGGGGGGACGGTGCGTGGTGGTGGTGGTGAGGACAGGTGGTGGTTGTTCGAGGCGCTTACGTTGTAAAAAGTGCGCGCGCTCGCAGCGCAGTTTCCTCCCACCGCTGCCCGCCGGCGTCCCACGCCGCGCAACACCCCATACCGCCGCGTCGCGTGCGCACTGGATCACGCGCGCCTGCGCGGGACGGTGTGCGGGGTGGCGGGGGGCGGGTCGCGCGCGGGCGTCGCCTGCGCGCGTTTCATTGACTCACCGCGGCGAGGCGTTCCCCCCCCCCCCCAAACAAACCGTCCCAAAATCGCACCGTTAGGCGCCCAGCTTCAGGAGACTGGTACGTGATACCCGTCACGTCACACGCGGACGTGGACAGGGCGGCGGCGGGGGCGGCGAGCGCCGCCGCGAGGGCGATGGCGATGGCGAGCTTCATTGTGGAAGGTGTTGCGTGTGTGCGCGTGGTTGTTTGGGGACGGGCAATAGCAGGCGGGTGCGCGCGTGGTTGCGGATGACTGGAACAGGCGTGAAGCGGGGGGAATGGGGGGGCGAGAAGAGGCGCGCGAGAGAGTTGTGGTGGAGCGCGAGAGACGACCCGCTGTGCGAACGACGGAACGCTCTACAGACTGCCAACCTCCACCCCGTCCACGCTGGCGCTACCGCCGCCCACCACCTGCACACCCCCAGGGACGCCTCCGCTCACCACCACGCCAGTCGCGCCACGCACCAGCACGCCGCCCGATCGGTTTGATCGCATTCTGCAACCCGTCACGCGCACGCCGTCCCCAAACACCGCGACCCCAAACCGCGCGCACTCATGAATTGTGCACCCTTCCACCGAGCACTCTGCCGCATCCAGGCCCACGCCCGTGCCTGTGGTGGAAACTACGTCACACCCAGTCAGCGTGAAGCCGGCGGCCCCGCCCTCCGCGTGCACCGCGTAATTGTTGGCGACCGACGGGGACGCGTGCGTGATGGTCAGCCCGCCGACGACGCACCCGGGCGCACGTGCAGCGACCGTGCTTTGATACGGTGCGTCCATCCTCCAGGCCAGGGTGGTGGCGTCAGCGCCACCACCACCCAGCAACGCGACGCGACGCGCCAGCACCGCGCGCCCGGCGTGCGGTCCGCGCGCCAGGACGATCGTGTCGCCTTCGAGCGCGGTGTCGAGGGCGGCCGTGATGTCATCCCCATTTCTCACCATCAATACGCGCCCCGACGGCCGGAAGGCTGGTGGCAGCAGCGCCGCGACGGCGTCGTCGACCGCCGCGGCCGCGGCCGCGCGGCGCGGGCGGCCGGCCAGGGCGGACGCCAGCGCGGCAGCCAGCGCTTGGCGCCTGGCAATGCACAGGTGATGGCCTGTGGGCGGGGACAAGGCAGGATTCATCGAATGTGCGGGAACAGGAGTGAGTTTTAGCCACAACGCATCTGTTCGTCTGCCTCTTCTCTCCCGCGGCCGCGACGCGTCGCGCGACCCCTCCCGCACACGCCCCGTGTGCATGATCAGCGGCACCGTCCGCCTCGCCTCCGCTCACCTAGGGCGCCACGGCGGGCGCCCCGTTCGCGCACACCGCCGCGCCGTCGTCGCAACGGCAGCAGCCACGATGGGGGGCGACCGCGCCATGATCTGGTTCCGCAAGGTGAGGGAGTGTGTGTGCAGGAGAAGGCGAGAGAGGCGAGTGCTGCTTGTTTTCGTCTATCAACAAAATCTCTCCACTCCCAGGGCCTGCGCCTGCACGACAACCCCGCCCTCCTGGCTGCCACCCCCCCCCCCCACCACCGCCCTCTACCCCGTGTTCGTGCTGGACCCCCACTTTGCGTCGCCGTCCACCGTGGGCGTCAACCGGTACGGGTTCCTGCTGGAAGCGCTCGCAGACCTTGACTCCGCCCTGCGCGCGCGCGGGTCGCGCCTGCTCGTCCTGCGCGGCAAACCCGCCGACGTCCTCCCCACCGCGTGGAAGGAGTGGGGCGTGACGCGGGTGGCGTGGGAGGCGGACACCGAGCCGTACGCAGTGGTTCGAGACCGCGAGATCGCGGCCGCCGCGACCGCGGCTGGTTTGACCGTCTCCACCCACACCTCCCACACGCTGTGGGATCCAGCCGCCATTTCTGATGCAACGGGAGGTACCGCTCCGTTGACCTACCAAGGCTTTTTGAAGGCGGCTGCCAAAGTCGGCCCCCCGCGCGCGCCGGCGGGCCCCGCCCCCGACTCCCTGCCCCCGCCCACGGACGCGCCCGCCGCCCCCGTGCCGACGCTGACCGAGTGTGACGCGTACAAAAGGCATGCGTCCACGACTCCGTTCAAGGGAGGGGAGAGTGTGGGGTTGGCGCGGCTGGCTGCAACCCTCAGCAACGCGTCCTGGGTCGCGTCCTTTGAAAAGCCCAAAACCGATCCCACCGCCCTGGCCCCATCCACCACCGTGCTGTCGCCCTACCTCAAGTTTGGGTGCGTGTCGGCGGCGGAGGTGTATGCCAGGCTGCAGGCCACGCTTGCCACACACACGGGCGCCAAGACGGCGCCCCCCGTGTCGCTGGAGGGCCAGCTCCTGTGGCGCGAGCATTACTACACGGTGGCGGCGTCCACCCCCAACTACCACCGGCAGGCGGGCAACCCCATTTGCCGTCAAATCCCGTGGGACAGGGACGCGCGGGTGCTGGCGGCGTGGGAGAACGGGCAGACCGGGTTCCCCTGGATCGATGCCGCCATGGTCCAGCTCAAGGCGGAGGGCTGGATTCATCACCTGGCGCGGCACGCAGTGGTGAGAGAGTGTGTGGAGGGCGGAGGGGGTGGTGTTGTGTGTGGTGGAGCGAAAAAAAACAGGCACCCAAAAACGCACCCTCCCCTTTTTTCCCTCCCACACCAGGCCTGCTTCCTCACGCGCGGCCACCTGTTCCAATCCTGGGAAGCGGGGGCGTCCGTCTTTGACCGCCTCCTGCTGGATGCCGACCCCGCGTTGAATGTCGGCAACTGGTTGTGGTTGTCTGCTTCCGCTTTTTTCCACCAATACTGGCAAGTCTACTCCCCTGTGTCGTTCGCTGTCAAATACGACAAGGAGGGCGCGTACGTGCGCAAGTGGGTGCCCGCGCTGGCCAGGATGCCGGCCAAGTACGTGTACTGCCCGTGGGAGGCGCCCCCCGCCGTGCAGGCGGCGGCGGGGTGTGTGATCGGCAAGGACTACCCGGCGCCCATGGTGGACGCGTCAACCGCGGGCAAGGAGGCACTGGCCCGGATGAAGGCGGCGTACGACAAGGGGGGAGGGAAGCGGGGGGGTGGTGGGGAGGGGGGGGGCGGCAAGAAGAAGCAAAAAGGGGGGTGAGTGTCAATTTGTTTGGTGGCGCCCGGCTGAAAGACGCCTATGTTTTTTTTGCATGCGGTGTGTGTGCGCGGTCGGAGGTGGCGCAACAACACGCCCCCCCCCCCGGGGAGGGGTTGAAAGAGTTATCGGAGGAGCGAAAAAAGAGCACCTCGCGCAAAAAACTGAAAACTCTACTCTTCTCTCTCCTTCCCCCCCCTGCACTCCCCCTCTCCCCGCGCCCGCACCCGCGGACGTGTGCCGGGGACCCACTACCACTCAGTGCTCAGCTCTGGGGCACCGCACGCGAGGCGACTGAACGCGCGCCCACACACATCCGGCCCTTTCAACTGCCGTACGAGGGCGCTACAACACCCTCACCATGCACGTCACCCGCCTGCTCGCTCCCCGCACTCTGGCGTCCGCCTCCGGCCGTCTCTCGGTGTCCACGTCCACCATTCCGGGGGCCGCGGCCGCGGGTACGAGCGGCCCGGTCGGCGCGCGGGAAGACACGCCCCCGCCTCCCGCCGGGCGCTACCTGCTGACGGGCGCCTGCGGCCAAATCGGCTACGAGCTGGTCAATGCCCTGACTTCAGTTCTGGGTGGGGAGGCGGTGGTGGCCACCGACGCGCGGGCCGCGCCCCCGGCCCCGCTGCCGGAGGGCGTGCGCTATCAACGCCTGGACGTGCGCGACGCGGCCGCGGTCAAACGAGGTGAGATGTTGTGTGGAGCGGCATTCGACAGCGGTGTTGCCGTTGTCGAGGGAGGAATGGAGAGGGACGGTGAGGCGGGCGGGGCGGCGGGGGCAAGGCAGCGTGCGCGCGCGCCCCCGAGGAAGCGGTGACGAAACCCCACCTCCGGCGTCGTCGCGCGCGAACGCAGACCGCCTTTCCCTCTCTCACCTTACCCACACACACAGCCATCACCGACACGGCTCCCAGCCGGGGGGAGAGGTTGACCATCATCCACCTGGCCGCCATGCTCTCCGCCACCGGCGAGAAAGACCCCGCCACCGCCCTCGCCGTCAACGTGGACGGCGTCAACGCTGTGCTCGCTGCTGCCGAGGCCGTCGGCGCCTCCGTCTTTGCGCCCTCCACCATCGCCGTCTACGGCAGGGCCGCCCCGCGCGTTGGGTGCGGGGACGACGCCCCCCAGTTCCCGTCGACTGTGTACGGCGTGTCCAAATCGTATCTTGAAGGAATCGGCGCCCACGCGGCCGCGCGCGGCGCCGTCGACTTTCGCTCCCTCCGCCTCCCCGGCGTCATCTCGGCCGACGCCCCCCCGGGAGGCGGAACCACCGACTACGCGTGCGCCATGTTTGAGGCGGCGTTGGGGGTGGGAGAGCATGCCGGCGGTGGGGGTGGCACATATCAGTGCTACCTGTCCCCCGACGCGGCCCTGCCGTTTGCCTACATGCCCGACGTCGTCGACGGCATTCTGCGCCTCATCGGCGCGCCTGAAAGCTCCCTGACGCGCCGCACGTACTCTGTGCAGGGTGCGTCCTTTTCTCCGGCCGAGTTGGCGGCCGCGATCGCCAAGCGCGTGCCGTTCGACGTCACCTATGCACCCGACTTTCGCGACGCGATCGCGCGCTCCTGGCCCGCCTCCCTGGACGACGCCCACGCACGCGCCGACTGGGGCTGGTCCCCCGCCTCCGGCGTGGAAGAGATGGTGGACGCCATGCTGGCGCGCGTGGCGGCGCGCGCGGCGCGCGCGGGCGGCGTCGGCGCCGACGCGGCGGCCGCGGCTGTGGCCGCTGCCCAGGCCGCCGTGGCGCGGGGGCCGGCGGTGGCTCAGCACGCGACGTGGGTGCCGCCCCCGCCCCGGACGCCGGCGTCGCGGCCGGTGGCGGCGGTGGCGGCGGCTGCTGTGGTGGCTAACTGATTGGAATGATGAAAAAAAAACATGTTTCCCATTTTTTTCATTCTTTGGCGCTAGTGTGTATGGGCCCGGCCCAAACAGTGTGCCAGGGGGTGGGTGGTAGCGACCGTTGAATCTGTTGATGTTGGGTGTGTGTGTGGGACCGGAGAGTTGATGTGTGCGAGCGAGCGTTGAGTTGATTTTTTGAGCGAAGACCGAGAAGACGAAAAACAAAAACTTGAGTGAAATGAGACGAGTGGCGAGAGTGAGAGGCGCACCCTGCCGTGTGTGTTAAGTCCAATAAAGCACAACAAAGGAGGGGTTCACGCATCGCCGAAACAAAAGAACAGAACTCGCGGCTGGGGCTAGGCACGCGGTCGAAGCGCGACATTTGCTGCTGGTGGCCCCCCAAAAACGACGCACACCAACCCCGCACCCTCCCGGCGACCACCACTGCATTGTCCAACACACCCACCATGATCACGCCCTCGCCGGACGCGGGTGCGCGGGGAGGAGAGTTGGGGGCCACGCCGACTTTTTTCTTTCCGTTCCCCCGCATTTGCCGACCCACCCCCCTCCACACCCACCCTATCCCCAGCCCACCGCCCATCCGATGGATCCTCCTCCTTCAAACTGTCCCCCCCCAGCGCTGCCTCGGGGGACGGGACGTCTGGTGAGGCCGGTCCCTCCACCGCGCCCCCGGTGCCGGCCGCCCCTGCGCGGCGCGTGGCCGCCGCCGCGCGCGCGGCGCGCGCCTGCCCCGACCGCCTGTGGTGCGTCTTCCTGCTGGCGTGCGCCCTACAGTCCAGCCTGAGTGTGGGTGGAGGAGGCTGGGTGAGCGTGGGCGCGGGCAGCAGGGCGGTCGCGCGCGGCGCGACCGCGGCGGCCGCCGCGACGGTGTTGCCATGTCTGGCTGTGACGTTATTAATTGCCTCTATCGCGGCGCCCGCCGCCTATGAGCGTGGCCGGGATGCCGCCTTTGCGTCGGCGAGGGTGCTGCACGCCGCGCTGGCGTTGTCGGCGCCTCGGGTGAGTGTGTGTGGTGGCTGGAGGGAGGGGAGGGGGGGTGTTTTTGGACACCTCACCTCCACGCACTCACGCCTTCCCCTACCCAACCCACACACACCACACGCCAACAGTTGCCCCCCCCCCCCCTCTGGCTGGCCACCTGGTTTGGCGGGCGGGGCGCCCCCCCGCGCGCCCCCCCCCCCGCTCGCGCTGGCAGCCTCCGCCCTCGCCACCGCCCGCGTCGACGTGCTGACCGTGCTCGCTCTCGGCTGGTCCCTGCCGGCCTCCTCCTCCGCCCCCCTGCAGCTGGCCATCGGCGCCGCCGCCGCCGCGCGCGCGCTGGATGATGCCACCGCGTGGGGCGTCGACGCCGGTGCGCCCCCCGCCGTCGCCCGCCGGGCGGGCGCCGCGGCCGCCGCGCTGGCGGTGGGGGCGGGCGTCGCCCTGCCCCTGGCCCTGGCGGAGCTGGGGGGGGTGTTGGGCGCGCGCCGGTGCGGCGCGGGGGGCGACCCGGCAGCGTCGGCGCTCGCCGCGCGCGCGCTCGGTGGCGTGTCCATCTTTGCCCTGGCGGCGGCTGCCGTGGCGGCTGGTATGATGAAGGGTTGAGGGCCGCCCTGCTGTGAGAGAAAAGTGTTGTGTGTGTGTGTAGGGGGGTGGGGGTGAGAGAGAAAGAAGGAGAGAGAGGGTGGGTGCGCGCGAGGTGGGACTGGCTGGACAAAACAGAAGAAGAAGAAAAAAAACCCACCCCTTTCCGCCGCGCCCCACCATAGTATTATGGAATTGTGCGTGCCTTTCTAAAAAGTGGGGTGCATCATGGTCCACGCCACACATTCTTGCCCCTGTGTCGCGAGAGTGTGTGCGGGCGCCTCGCCCCCCTGGGGGTCGCCGTGTGACGGTCGCCCCCTTTTTTTTGCCTATTCCGCCCTCACGCGCTTTTCGCGTTTTTAATGCCACCCCTGTCCACGGGTGCCTCCGTGTGTGCATGTATTAACTTCAATTTAAAAGCTGAGACTTCTCAAGCACGGAACCCCTAAAAGAAAAAGACAGAGTTTTTAGAGTACCGCCCGGTACCGCGCGTTGCCAACGTCGCGGTGGGGGTCAGATGGAGTGCGAAAGGAATTGTGGATAAAAAAAACGATCACATCGAAAAAACAAAGAAAAAAACACCCCCCCAAAAACAAAGAAAAACGAAAACGTCCGCCCCTCGTTTTCTTCAAAAGTTCACAAGTACACAAGATAGCGCGCAGCGGCTATGAAAAAAGGGCAAGTGCAAGCGACCGCTCACAGCACGCCTCCCTCCCCGGTGGCATTTTAAAATCATTGGTTTTTGTCACGGTGCGCGCGCCGTTTTTAACCCACTCTTCTTCTTTCACTCACCACCCTCCGGCGCCCTCCCCAGCCGCACCACGATGACGGACACATTGTCCGCGGTGCGTCGCGCCAGCGCCTCCTTGACCAGCGCCCTCGCCGCAGCGCGCGCGTCCCCCACCGCGCCCGCCGCACGCACGGCGACGCGCGCCGCGGCGGCGTTGGACAGCACGTCCCACACCCCGTCCGACGCCAGGATGAGGAGGGGGGGAGGAGCGCCGACAGATGCAGGAGGCGGCACCGCCACCGTGCAGACGTCGGGGGTGGCTGTCACCCCATAGGGTTTCAACGCCGCGTCCCCTATCGCCCGGCTCACCGCCAGCACCCCCCCCCACCCGCCACGCGCCCGCCCACACGACCGCGCCTCCCGCGGCCTCGATGCGGGCGCGTTCGTCGGGGCGGTCGGGCTTGTGGTCGCGGGAGAGGGCGGTGGCGGCGGCGCGGGTTGGGGGGGCGGACGGCGCGTCGGCGCCGCCGCCGCGCTCCCCGCTGTCCGAGTCGCTGTCGCCGCCGTCGCCGCCGCCGGGGACCACCAGCACGGCCCTCGAGTCGCCCGCGTGGGCGATGATGACGGAGCCTTGCAGCACCAAGGCCGCGACCGCGGTGCAGCCGTCGTCGCCGGGGGGCGGTGCGCGCGCGCCGCGCGGCGGCGGGTGCGGCGACGAAGGATCGTCGACAGGCGGTTCGGAGGGCGGCGGCACCCGCTTGCCCCCCAGTCTGACGCTGCCGTCCGCGCCGTGGGCCACGTAGGCGATGTCCACCGCCTCAAAGGCGGCGGTGAGGGCGGTGGGGGGGTCGCGGGCCAGAGACGGGTGGGCCAGGGCTGTGTCAAGAAGCCTGCGAGCCGCAAACCTGGCAGCAGAAGGGCCTCCATGGCCGTCGAAGATGCCAAAGGCGCCGACGGGGGTGGGGACGTCGGGGTGGGTGCGAAACTGTGGAGGGTAGGGTGGAGGGTGTGGTTGGCTAGGAGGGGGCGCGGAGCGTCGGCCCACCCTTTCATCCTTCCCTCTCTCTCCCTCTCTCACCTCTGCCGCGTGAAAGTCTTCCATGGTGGCTCGCCGGCCGCGGGCCAGGGCGTAGCCAAAGGCGGCGCCACCGTCGGAGCTGGTGGGAGGGGGGAGGGAAAAGGTGAGGGACCGCGGCGCCCGAGGGCGGGTGACGAGAAGCAGGGGGGGGGGGGGGGGCGCCTCCCACAAACCAACACCCCACACCCCCCACAAACTCTCTCTCTCTCTCACCGTTCGCCACCTCCACACGTCAGCCCGCGCCCGCCGTCCGAGGCGCGGGAGGGGGCGACCGAGGCGAGCAGGTCGGCGAGCGACATGCCGCGCCGCGCGTCGCCGTCGCTGCCCGACGCGTCCGCGTCCGCGGAGGAGCCACCGCCCGGTTGCAGTCTGGCGTCGGCGTCGTCGCCGTTGGCTGAGGTGGTGGAGGCGGGGGCGGGGAGGGGGGGAGGAGGCGGCGCGGGCGGCGCTCGGCGGCGCGGCCGGAATGCGTCGCACAGAGCGTCTTTCCAGCCCATGGTGTGTGTGGGGAGATGGCTTGGCTTGGAAGGCTGTGGCGTGTGTGCGGAGGGGGGCGCCCGCGCGCGCGCACCCGCGTGGGCACAAGGAGAGAATGAACGAGCGAGAGTGAGTGGAGAAGGGCGGCGCACTTGCTCTTCCCTCCCCACACCCCCACCCCCAGAAAACGGCCGACACAACACACACACCCCCAAACCAACAATGCAGGCCCTGCACCTGCTGCTTGCAGTAGCCGCCTGCTGCCTCCCCCCCGCGTCCGCCGCCGCGCTGCGCCCGCCCCCACACGCGTCCCTGCTCGCCGCTGTTGCCACCCTCTCCGCCCCCCCCTCCACCCCGCTGGTGCACGCCACCTGCGTCACCAGCACGGGAGGGGGCATACACGCCGTGCAGTTGGGAGCAGGGACGGTTGTGCCGGTGGCCCCCCTGTTCCCAGGGCAGGCGGTCGCGTGCCGCGTTTCTCGCACGCCGCCCCCTCCCGGCGCGCCAGCCCCCACCGCCTCCCCCCGCCACCGTCGCCACGCGCCGGCACCCCGCCCCGACATTGGCGCGCGGTGCGTTGTGGTGGCTCCCGGCGGGGACGCCGGCCGCGCGCGCGGCGTGCGCACCGCGCGCTGCGCCTTCAACGTGACGCTGGCCATCATTGCCCCTCCCTCCGCTCGCCGAAACTCTTTCTCAAGCAGCAGCAGCGACAGTGATGCCTCCCCTTCCTCCCCACACACTATCGACGTGGCTGCAGGCGCCCTGCACGCTCTCACCCAGGCCACCGGCGACGCGGCCGCGTCCGCCACCGCCCGCGCTGACGCCGCCGTCCCTCCCACCTCTGGCGACTCTGTCCCCCTGTCCGGCCAGTACATGCTGGCAGCCATGGCGGCCGCCACCGCGGGCGTGGCGGTGGGGGCGGTGGGGGGACTCGCAGGCGCGCACGCAGCCGACGCGGTGGCCTACCGTAGAGCAGGCGGGCGCCTGCTGTCGCGGGCGGGGGCGGAGTGGATGGCGAGGGTGCAGAGTGGGCGCAGGCGGCGGTGAGAAGAGAGAGGCAGAGAGACGGTTCGTGTGCAAACAGTAACTGCCCTTCGCCTGGGAGGAAAAGAAGATCTTGCGAAAATCAACCCACGAGTCCGCGCCTCGCGGGAGGCGCGCGACCTTGTGTGCTTGCGAACAATTTATTTACAGCGCGTTCGCTGGGCCCCAGAAAAAGAGAAGGACGAGGTAAAAAAGGAAGAAGACGGCACGCACAAAGCGTCGACAAAAAAAACACTTCGGGTGGCGACGAGGTGGGGGGGCTCCCCAGCTTCCCTCCACTTTTGACCATCGTCGCCCCAGCTGTGCCCGCTTCCCAGGGGAAGACCGCACGTTTTGCTCCCGCCCCCCCCCCCCCCCCCCGCGCCCCTTGTTTTTTGTTCACAGGTGGGACGACGGTTGAAACGCGTTGCCCCCGCCCCCGCGCCGCACGGCGGCCGAGCGCCACGCCGCCCCATACGAGGCCGCCCGCGCCGACCAGGGCCGCGATGACGATGCCCGCGATGGCGCCCGGGTCCAGCCTGGCGGAGGAGGGGGGTGGGGAGGCACCCGCGACCGCCGCCGACCGCGCGCCGCCGCCGCCGCCGCCACCGCGCGCTGCCCCGCCGTCCAGCGCTGCGTACGCCCGCGTCAACCCAAACCAGGCGTCAAACTTGGAGCGACACGCGCCACTGTCGCTGCCCTCGCATGCCACGGCCGAGGTGGCGTCCTTGGACAGGAGGGGGGCGGCCGCGTTTTTGAGCGACGCTGCAGGCGCGGCCGCGAGCGCGGCCGCCGCGCGGCCGCCCGCGTCCGTCGCCGCCCACGCGGGGCGGGTCAGCAGGGCGTGGACGCGCACCCGTCCCGCGTTGCAGTTGCGGTAGTCGTCCAGGGGGGCGCACGTGGAGGTGGCGGGGCACCACAGGCGGTAGCCTGCTCACGCGCGGGCGCCGCGTCGAGGAACGTCGTGCCGTCGGCGGCCTTGGCGTCCGCCTTGTTCAGCATGACGACGGGTGTGTCGCCCGCGTCGGTCAAGCACGTGATGGCGCCCGCGTAGCCGGCGTACGCGTCGGACCGGGCGCCCGCGGTGCCCTCGTCGCAAAACGCGCCCGCCTTTTGGTCGCCCGCCGCGCGGCACCCATCGCACAGGCCCTCGGGCCACAGCGCCCCGCTCGTGCCGTTGGCGCGGGGGCCGGCCGACGTTTTGCGGGGGGCGCACACCTTGCCGAAGAAGGACGCCACGGCGGCGGCGTCGGGCGCGACGCCGGCGGGCGCGCCCGACGCGCGAGGCAGCGCGCCCGACGCGAGCAGCGACCCCACGGGCGCCGTCCAGCCCGCCCCCTTGCGGTAACCGGTGGAGCACAGGCGCGCGCCGCGCATGGAGGACACGAGCAGGCGGTTGTCGGGGCCGCACAGGGTGGCGGGGACGACGGCGACCTGTGTGTGTGGAGGGAAAAGAAAAAAATGGTGGGTTGAGTAAAAGAACAATAAAAACAGCCTCCCCTCTCGTCTTCCTTGCCTCATCTCCCTCTCACCGAGTAGTACGCCGTCGTGTCGCCATTGCCATAATCCTCCACCGCCACCGGCACCAGGCCGTGCGCCGCATGGGCGGCGTACGTGTCGTCCGCGCCCGCGCGCGTGACGTCGGCCGCGCTCGTGGCAACCGCGGCCGCGCACGCGGCCGCGCTCGCGGCGGCCACGCACGACGCGCCCGCGCCCAGGGCGGCGGCCAGTTCGTCTGTGCAGGCGTCGACATCGAGCTTGGCGTCCGGTATGCAGACGCGGGGGCCGGCGGCGGCGGCAGGTTTGGCGGGCGTTTGGGCCTGGAGGAATGAACAAAACAAAAAAAAATGGGCGGTGGTTTTTGAAAGCGTGTGCCGCACACACTCACCCTCCCCGGTGGCCTGTGACACAGTGGCCGCCCCCGACGCTTCGCGCCCCGCACCGCAGCTGGATTGTTGCTAAAAGCGATTCCGGTGGGGATTGTGGGGTTAGGGCGGGAAGGGGGCGGGTCGCCGACCCACAGGGGTGGCGCGCCGTCGGCACCGCGCTGCCCACATTCCACACGCCCTGCCACCTGCTGGCCGCATGCAGTGTTTGCCCCACTTTCCCCCCTTCACCAACCTGGGCACACGCCACAAAGACAATCAACAGCAGGGCGATCGAGCGGTCCATGGGGAGGGGTGTGTGATCGCGGGCAAAGGTACGAAAATGGGGTTTTGTGTGTGGTGTGAAGTTTTTTCTTTCCTCTGGTATGATGAGCTTTTGAGTTGTGTGCCTTTGTTTTCCCATCACTCGGACACGATGCTGTGGCAGCGATTCTGTGCGGGATGGCGCTGGTTGGGGCGCAGGTGAGCAGGAAAAGGGAAAAAAAAATGGTTCGATCCAACTCTTAACTGCCCTCGCCTCCAGGGCGGCACCTCTGGGTTACACACACACACGCACTCTCACCCCCCCCAAAACGCGGCCGCAGTGCGTTCTGATAACAACGCATCCATGGCGTCCAGCGACCCCGTGTGCGCCCTGGACTCGGCGGACGCGCGGGCGGTGGTGTCGGAAGAGGAGCGTTGCCCCAGCGCGGCGCGCGGGAACAGCAGGGCCGTGCGCACGCGCAGAGGAGGGGCGCCGCCGCCGTTTGACACACGGGGGACTGCTGTTGCTGTGTACGGCGGCGGCGCCACCGCTTGAGGCGGGCGGGCGGCGGCGGCGGCGGCAGCACGTTCCGCCGCGCGGCGTGCGGCGGTCGCCTCCACACGGGCCGCCCTCGCCTCCCGCTCCGCGCACCTCGCCCTCTCCAGAAGCACCGCCAGCTCGTCGTTCTGTGCATCCAGGGCGGCCCGCACCCGCTCCGCGCTGTACAGCAGGTCGGCGCGGGCAGCTTCGGCGGCCACTGTGGCGGCGTGCGACGCGCGGCTGGCGGTGGGTGGCGTGGCCGGCAGGGACGGCGCCAGGGATGGAAGGTGGGGGAGAGGGGGTGTTGGATCGGCCGTGTCGATGGGGGGTGGAGGTGGTGGCAGTGGCGGCGGCGGTGGTGGTGGTGGCGGCTGCTGCGGCACGCTCGCCGCCGCGCGCCGCGCCGCCCACCCCGCCTCTCTCGCGGTGTCCTCCGCCTCCTCGGCCGCCCGGGCGGCCGCCTTGCGGCGCTTGTTTCCCTCGATCTGGGCCAGCAGCTCGTCCCGCAGCCTGGCGGCTGCAGAGGCTGCAGCCACGCGCGCGGCGGCCGCTGGGTCGCTCGGCGGCGGTGGCTGCGGAGGCCTCCCCCCCTCCTCCTCGCCTTCATCACCCCAGGCACACACGTCAGCGGGCGGGGGTGCCCACGCGGTGACGGTGTCGGGGGAGAGGGGCGGCGCCGCGCGGGCGTCACTGGCGGGGCCGCCGTTGCTGCGTGCAGCGATCTCGGCTCTCAGCTCGGCGCCGTAGGCGGCTGCTACGGCTCGCCTGCGGGCTGCAGCAGCCTGTGTTGTGTGTGTGGGAGGGTGTGGGAGGGTGTGGGAGAGTGTGGATGGAGTGACAGAGGAAACACACACACACACACACACACCTCGCTCCCCCCCTCTCTCTCACACACCTCTGCGTCGTCGCTGCCGCCACCCCTCAAGATGGCGGCGGTGGCGGCACCGTCGGCGGTGGGGCGGGACAGGGCGCGGGCGCGGGGCATGGTGTGAAGGGGAGGGTGGTTAACTGACGGTGGTGTGTGGAGGGAGACGGTCGAGAGAGACGTTGGCGTTTTTGATGTGTACGTTTTTTTCACTCCGTTTGTTTCTATTTTCCGTGCGCCTCACCCCCACGCGCGCGCTCTCCTGCGGCGGCACACACACGCCAGTTCCGGGCCACCACCCCCACCCCCACCCCACACACCACACGTCCACACAATGGCCCGCGCCCCGCACGACGCGGTGCTGGTGCTGGACTACGGCTCCCAGTACACCCAGCTCATCGCGCGCCGCGTGCGGGAGAAGGGGGTGTACTCGGCGCTGCTGCCGGGGGACGCGGAGCTGGTGAGTGGGGTTGGTGTGGGGGGGAGGGAGGGGCGCGCGCACAAACAGTTGATGCGGCGGCCCGGGGTCGGCGCGCGTCGCACGGGCGATGGTCGCCGCACACCTGCGGCGTGCGACCCGTGCAGCGATGAGAGAGCAATGTGAACTCGCGCTGCACGGTCGCGCGGCGGCGGTTGGACGCGGGAAGTGCGCGAGAGGGCGGTGCGCGCGCCCCGCACTTAAATGACGAAAAAAAAAAAAAACGAGGCGCGCGCCCTCTCAACCCACCCTCCCCACACCACCACAGGACCGCATCACCGCCCTCTCCCCCAAAGCCGTCATCCTGTCGGGCGGCCCCAACTCGGTGCACGCGGCCGGCGCCCCGGGCCTGCCTGCAGGCTTTTGGGACTGGGCTGCGGAAGCCGGCGTCCCCGTCCTCGGCATCTGTTACGGCATGCAGCTCATCGTCGCCTCCCTCGGCGGCCGCGTCGAGGCCGCCCCCAACGGTGGTGAGTATGGGCGCATGCACATCCGCACGAACAATGAGGCCGCGCTGTACAAAGGGGAGACGGAGCACCGCCAAGCGGTGTGGATGTCGCACGGCGACGAAGCGGTCGCCCTGCCCCCCGGCTTCACCACCGTCGCCACCTCGGACCAGGGCGCCGTCGTCGGCATCGAGTGCGCGTCCCGGCGGGTGTACGGCCTGCAGTACCACCCCGAAGTCGCTCACTCGGAGCGTGGGGGGGCGACCCTGGACCGCTTTCTGTTCGACATCGCGTGTGTTTCCGCCGACTGGCGCATCGAAAACGTGCTGGATGACGAGATGGCGGCCGTCGCCTCCACCGTCGGCCCCGACGACCACGTCATCTGCGCCCTGTCGGGGGGGGTGGACTCCACAGTGGCGGCGACGCTGGTGCACAAAGTGATTGGGGAGCGGCTGCACTGCGTGTTTGTGGACAACGGCCTCCTCCGCCTCGACGAAGCCGCCCGCGTCATGGCCACCTTCAAAGCCCACCTCCACCTGCCCGTCACGCTGGTGGACGCGCGCGACCGCATGATGGACAGGCTGCGCGGCGTGGCGGACCCGGAGGCCAAGCGCAAAGCGATCGGCGCCGAGTTCATCGCCTGCTTTGACGACTTTGCGGGCGGCCTCGAAAAAACGCTCGGCCACCGCCCCCGCTTCCTGGTCCAGGGCACGCTCTACCCCGATGTCATCGAGTCGTGCCCTCCCCCCGGCTCCGGCCAAAAGCACTCGCACACCATCAAGTCGCACCACAACGTGGGGGGGCTGCCCGAGAAGATGAACTTCACGCTGATCGAACCGTTGCGCGCGCTCTTCAAAGACGAAGTCCGCTCCCTGGGCCGCCTGCCCGCCCTCAACGTGCCCGAAGCCTTTGTCGCGCGCCACCCGTTCCCGGGGCCCGGGCTGGCGGTGCGTGTGTTGGGCGATGTCACCGCGGGCGACGCACTCGACACGCTGCGCCGCGTCGACGAAATCTTCATCGACGAGATTCGGGCGGCCGGCCTCTACGACAAGATCTGGCAAGCGTTTGCCGTCTTCCTGCCCGTGCGGTCGGTGGGGGTCCAGGGCGACCAGCGCACCCACTCGCACGTGGTTGCGTTGCGCGCGGTCACGTCTGCCGACGGCATGACAGCCGATTGGTACCCCTTCGAACCCGCTTTTTTACGTGATGTCTCCACCAAGATCTGCAACCTGGTGCCCAGCGTCAACCGGGTGGTGTACGACGTGACGAGCAAGCCGCCCGGCACGATCGAGTGGGAGTGAAGAGAGAGAGAGGAGAGGTGGGGAGGGGAGTTCTGCCTTTTTTCTTCTTTTCTGCGACATCTCTTTTGTGTCCGCGTGCAAATCAACAACAAATCAACGTCACCCAACCCAGCGAAAACAATCTATCTCTCTCCATGCTCACCAACCCCTCATCGGCGGCGGCCGCGCGGCCGGTCGGCCGCGCACGACGCCCGGCGCAACGTCAGGCTCTGCAGTGCGCACGCCCGCCAGGGCGGCGGCTTCCAGTCCAGCACACGCGTCCGCCGGCGCCGGGCGGGGCGGTGGAGGCGGCGGGTGCCACACAAAGACGGGAGGGGCAGTGATGACGGCGCGCGGTGGTGGCGGCGCGTCCGGCGTGGCCGGGGCTTCCACCGCGGCAGGCGGCTTGGCCGGGGTGGTGCCGGCCTCGTCATCGCCAAACGAGATGAGGTCGGGCGGGGGGGGCGCGGGAGCGACGGGAGCGGGAGCGGGCGTCGGCGCAGCGACGACACACGGCGCCGCCACCGCGGGCGCCACCATGTGGACCTGCCGCTGTGGCGGCGGCGGCGTGCGTGGTGGTGGCGGCACGTCTGGCGCGGGCAGGGCCAGCGGCCCGCTGCGCCAGTACGCATTGAGCTGGTCGGGCGTGGGCGCCGCGTCGCCCGCCGACCAGCCCGGCGGCGGCCCCCGCCGCGCGGCCGCCACCGCGCGCGCGTCGCACAGAGCGCCATGGTCGCAGAGAAGATCATACACCGCACGCGCGCGCTCACGCACGGCTTCCACGTCTGAATAACGCCACGGCGACACGGACGGGGCGAGCCGGGAGGCGTCTGCGGCCGCGTCGTCGCTGCCTGTGGTCGCCAACACGCGCACCACTTCCAACGCTTTGAACCCGCGCCTCCAGTGAGCACGGGGCGCCTCCAGGCGGGTGGACAGAACGGACAGGATGTCGGCGCGCGCGGTCGGCGACGCAGACGCCAGGGCCAACGCGCGCAGCTCCGTGCTTGTCGGGCCCCAAGGCGTGTCCCGGGTGGCTGCGCGGGCGGCGCGTTCGGCCGGGGTGAAGGGAAGGATGCGGCCCTTGCAGACGACGGAGACGGCGTAGTCGCGCGCCCTGCGGGAAGGTGGGTGCAGGAGCGGTGAGCGGCGCGCCGCCGATTGGGGGCACGCTCCCTGCCTCACACACAAACACTCTGCCTCACACACACACACACACACACACACACACACACACACGCACATCCAACTCACCAGTCGCGGGCGGAGCGGAGGTGCTCCATCGGGGGAAAACGTGTGGCGCGCCGCGAGGCGGTGGGGACTGCGTGATGCGAAGACGGGAAAGCAGCGCGCGCGCCCCCCGCGACAAACAAGAGTGTGTCGACACGCGTGGGGAAAAGGCGGGAGGAGAGGTCGCGAGCGCGGGCGCGCGCGCGTGCGAGAGAGGGGCGCCAACAAGAAACGACCGATGGAGAGTGAGTCTGCAAAACTGTTATAACCCCCCGAAACCCATTGTTCGTTTGTTTTCACCTCATTTTCCGCAGAGATCCGTGTGTGTTCACATAAAGTCGTAATCATCGTCCGCCCCCCCCCCCACCAGGTCATCCCTAAAGTCGTCCAACCCCGCACTCCCCCCCGACCGCCCCACGTTGAGCGACTTTTTCTTGCCCGCCTTGGCAGCCGCCGCTTTGGCCGCCGCCTCGGCCTTCACCTTGTCCGCGCGCACACCCGCCGCCGTCGACTCGACTTCTTTGGCAGTAGCAGCATCCACGTCGGCCAGGGCGGTGCGCAGGAAAGCCTTGACAACGGTCTTGAGGTGGTAGGAGGAGGCGAGCGGGACGGCCACGTAGCGGGCGGCGAGGGCAGAGCCATAGCTTTCCGCCTCCTTGGCGCTCGTCGGCACGACGGGCGCGCCGCCGCCAGCTCCACCCTCCGTCCCAAACAGTTCAAAAGCGGCCGCCAGGTCGGCTGCCTCCACCGCCGCCTGGCGCCTGGCCTTCTCAGTCGCGGGGTCGGCGGCGGCGGCGGCCGCCGCGTCCGCGCGCGCGGCCGCGTCGGCCGCCGCGTCTTTTGCCGCGTACTTGTTCTTCTCAGGCGCACGCGCGGCAGCAGCCGCCCGCGCCCGCCCTGCAGCCGCATCCTTCTCCCAGTCGGCGGGGTGGTCGTCGTCGCCGCCTTCGTCTTCATCCGCGAACTTTGCGGCATCGGGTTCGCGCAATGCGGCGAGCTTGGCAGCGCCCGCGGTGCCGGGCAGGGTGGGGAGGGCGGCTTCGTCCTCCCAGTCTTCCCAGTCGTCGGCCATGGTGGTGGGAGGTGTGTGTGTGTGTGTTGAAGAGGGGAGGCCTGTGTGTTCGGGGACGGTGAGAGTAGGGGGATCGTTGGAAACAGTGCACGCAGCCTCGCGCGTGCCCCTCTCTCTCTCCCTGGCTGGCGCCCCAATGCCGCCTCCGATTGTGGGTCAATCAACACCACGTTGGCAGGACGGCCAGACAGCGTCCCACACGCCTGCGTGAGAGAGAGAGACGGAGCGCGCGATGCGTCGGCGCCGTCGGCGCCCCGCGTGACGCGAGCGCGCCCGCCACTGCCCGCCCAGCGCCGCGGGGTGATGGGTGTGTGCGTGTGATGTGCACACACACACACACACACACACGCCGCACACACACGCACGCAGACACGCACCTGGCCGGGGCAGAGAAGAAGAAACGCCGACACAAACTGAGAAGAAAACACCCCCATTTTCGTTGTTCAGCGCGACTGCTCCCCTCCACACCCGGGGTCACGCGCGTGACCCCGACCCTTGGTCCCAGGGGGTGTGGGCTTACTCCTAGCGTGGAGCTGAGAGAGTGCAGGAGGTGAGGTGTGGTCGCGGAGTGGGGGGGGGGGAGACAGGCCAGAGAAGGCAGGGGATCGTGTGTCGGGGGCCGGCAAGCTGCTGCCCACCCGCTCCGGCTGCCGTGCCCGTGCACTACGCTGTGCGTGCGTGCGTGCGTTGGTGGTCTTGTCAAACGCCCTGCGACGCGGCCGCGTGCAGGGAACGTATCGGCAGCCCCCGACCCGCGTTTTTTTCGCTGACCTCTTTTCCTTCCCTCCCCCCAGGCCCCCTCCTCCTCTCTCCCCACCTCTCTTCCTCCACACCATGTTAAACCAAGTCTCCGGCGGCCTGGACCCCGCCACCGGCCGCCCCTACGGCGGCGGCGCCGGAGGCGGCTACCCGGGCGGCGCCGCGCCCGGCGCGCCGGGCGCGCCGGGCTTCCCCGCCCTCGGCGGCGGCGGCGGCGGCGGCGGCGGCGTGCCCGGCATGCACGCGGGGTATGGACTGCAGGGCGCACGGTGAGTAGCGTGTGTGTCTGGTGGGGGAGGCGGGGGAGAACGCGCGCGTCGCCAAATGGGCCGTCCCTCTATCGACCCACCCTCCCTCTCCCTCCACCCTTCCACAGCACCAACTCCCTGCTCAACACCAATCAGCAACCCACCCCGGGAGCCGGCCGCTTTGTCGGCGCGGGACTGGGCGGCCTGCCGGGGTACGGCGCCGCCCCGGGCGCCGCGTCGGCCGCGCGCCCGGGCGCGCCGCCCCTCGGCGGCGGCGGCCTGGCCCCCGGCGCCGCGCGCGGCGTGCCTCCCGGCCCCCCGGGTGGCCTGGGCCCGCCCGGCACCCGCCCGGGTGACCGGCTGGGCGGCCTGCCGGGGCGCCCGGGGGCGCTAGCCGGCGCCCCCGGCGGCGCGCGCCCCGGCGCGCCCGCCCCCCCCCTAGGCGCCCGCCCCACCCACCCGGGCGGCTACAATCCGTCGGGCGACCTGCTGGCCATGATCTCCAAGGCGGCTGCCGCGGGTGGCGGCGGCGGCCTGGGAGGGTTGCACCGGCCGGGGGGAGGGCCGGGCGACCGGCCTGCGTTTGACGCCTCCGACTTTCCCGCCCTCGGAGGCGGCCCCGCGCCTCCACCCCCGCCCCGTGGACCCGGTGGCACGGCCCCCGGCGGCACCGCGGGCGACGGCTTCTCCCTGGCATCGGAGCGTGAGTTCCCCGCGCTCGGCGGCGGCGGCCCCGCCCCATCCTCGGGCGACGCCCCCGACTTCCGCCCCCGCCCGGGCGGCTACGGTGGGGGCGACGCCACCGGCATCGCCGCCCTGGGCGGTGGGTCGGCGGACGCGGCCAGGGTGCACGCCCTGCGCGCGGCGCAGGCGTTGCCGGGGGGCGGCCCGGGCGGGCCGCCCCAGCAGCAGCAACAACAACAGCCGGCCCCGACTCCCGCCCCCGCCGCAGGGGACAGGTATGGCCTGCTGGGCCTGCTGGGCGTCATCCGCATGGCGGACGCTGACCTGACGACGCTGGCGCTGGGCACCGACTTGACGACTCTCGGGTTGGCCCTCGGCTCTCCCGACCCCCTCCACACCACCTTCGCCTCCCCCTGGGCCGACGCGCCCTGCCGCCCCGACCCGGAGTGGAGGTCGCCCGCCTGCTACCTGCACACACCGCCGAGGCTGGCTCCCGGCCACTTTGCCCGGTTTGCGCTGGAGACCCTGTTCTTCGCGTTCTACGCGATGCCGGGCGATGAAGCCCAAGTCTTCGCCGCGGACGAGCTCGCCCGCCGGGGGTGGACCTTCCACAAGGAGTACAGGGTGTGGGTGGCCCGCGTCCCTGGGGCAGAGCCTGCCGCCAAAACGCCCACTGGCGAGCGCGGGTCGTTCCTCGTGTTCGACACAGGGGCGTGGGAGACGGTGCGCAAGGATGGCTTCGTCCTCCACTACGACGCCCTGGAGAGGCCGCCAAACCTGCCGCGCGGTGGCTCCGGGAGTGGCGGTGGGGGGCCGCCCCCGGGCGCGGGCGCGCCGCCGCAGGCGGGCGGGGGCGGGCCGCCGGGGAGCGGGGCGCCGCTGCCGCCGCCGAGCGCGTGAGGAGGGAGAGAGGGAGGCGCTCTCCCCTCCTCCTCCCCCGCCCCCCCTGCCTGCCCCGCCCGCGTTTCTTGTTGGATGCTGAAAAGCAGAAAGAAAACTTGTTGGTGTCTGGTTGACGGTGTGGCGGAGAGAGAGGGGGCAGCACGCTTTTCCTAGGTGGGTGGGGTGCACCCCCAAAACTCGAACTCAACGCTCTGGCGCGTTTCGCACGCACTTTTGTTTGTGTAAAAAAACATCCGTTTTTTTGGATTCACGAAGAAGCAAATAAAAAACGATGAGGGAGGAAGAGAGCGAGCGAGAGGGAAAAAAACACACTCTCGCCCTGCTTTTCTGTTTGGCCTCCCGCGCGCATTCACCGCTTCCCCAGCGTGTGTCACGCTGGGTGACACCGCCCACACAGAGCACGCACCCCCGCGTGCATTGTACGGGCGCGTGGGAACTGCTCCCGGCCAACCAACCACCGCCGCCAATGCCCGCGCGCGACCGCCGCGCCGCCGCGGCGGTCGACGCCGCCCTCGCGGCCGCCAGCGCTTACGGTGGCGCCGAGGTTGTGGGCGTGTGTCACGCGGGCAACGTGACGCTGGCGCTGTTTTTCGAGTGAGTGTGTGGGAGGAGGGCGCAAAACCGCGGCATGCGTGTTTTTTCTTGGGCCGCGCGACGCGCGCGCTGGCTGGGTGGAGAGAGGCACAGCTCACCCCCGCCCACTCTCTTTCCCACACAATCGCCAGAGCCCTGCTCCGCGCCGAGTCAGGCGACCCCGTCGACGGTGACGACGCCGACGACAACGCGTCCCCCCCACCGCCGCAGCGTCCGCGCGGCGGGGGCGCCGCGTTTGCCGCGGGCGTGCGCGGCGGCTGGCCGCGCACCCTGCGGCGAGCCCTGGCGTCGGTGCGGGCTGTGGAGAGACGGATGCATGATGCTAAAGGCTTGCTGTCCCTGCCGGGCGTTGGGCCGACGGTGGTGGCGGTGAGTTGGGAGAGAGAGGGAAAAGAGAGGCAGGTTGTTTTTCGTCGCTCTGTTCCTCCCTCCACACGCCCACACACAGCTCGTCACCTCCCACCTGTGGACTCGCGCCCCCCCCCCCTCCTCCCGACGCGGACGACCTGCTGGCCGACGCGGAGGCGGCCGTGGCAGCGCGGTGCGCGCGCGCGGCGGCCGCGGCGCGCGGCCCGCCCCTGTTGGACGCGCAGGCGAACCCACTGTCGCCTCCGGCCGGCCGTCCCTACCGCCCCGCCGTCGGGTCGGCAGCCTACGCGTTTTTGGTGTCCCTGCACCACCTGACTGTGGTGGAGGACACACCCTTTACAACTAAAGCCGCCCTGCTGGCCGCCACAGAAGCGTCCGGCCTGGCCGACAAACCCGTCACCGGGGCGGGCGTCGCCCCCGCAGGCGGGCCCGTGTCGAGGGGGCGGTCCCACTATAGTGCAGGTGGGTGGGCCTCGTTCCGCGCGCTCACCGCGCGCGCGCGCCGCCGCTCGCGGCGGCGTGGTCGTCCCCGCTGCGCGTCGCGCTGACTGCGGCGGGAGCCGAGGTGGCGGTTGCTTTGCGCGCGGACGCGGTGGCGAGGGGCACGCTGCCGCCTGGGTGGCGGGTGGATGGCGATGGTGCAGCCACGCCCGCGGTCGCGGCGCGCGTGGTCGCGGCCGCGGCCGCGCTGCCGAGGCGGTCGCCCCGGTTGAGCAGCGGTGGCGGTGGAGGAGTCGGCCGCCCCGCGACCTCCTCCCCCGGCGGCGTCGTCGTGCTGTCGACCGATGACGACGCGTCCCCCCCGGCCGCCGCGCCGCGGCGACCGCGCAAGCAGCGGCGCAGCGGGTCCCGCCTGCGCGCGTCCAGCGGGGGTGGCCGGACGTCCACCGCGTCCGTCGTGCTGGTGCTGTCGGACGATGACGACGGCGGTGGCGGCGGCAGTGAGGCTGCCTTGATTCCGCTCACCCGCCCCGCGCCCGCAGCCCCACGCGCCCCCGCCACCTCCCCCACCGCCCCCTTGATCGACCGCCTGGGCTTTGTGCCGCTGCAGAGGTCGGCCCTGACCCCCGCCAATGCGCGCGGCCCCCCCCTGGTGGCGGCCGCGCCGCGCGCGCGGTCGCCGGCGACGTGTGTGCGCCCGCCGCCGCCGCTGCCGCCGCCGCCTGCCTGCCGCCGTGCTGCTGTGCGCGCAGCCCCGCCGCATGCAGCCACCTCCCCCCCTCCTCCCCTCCTCAACCCGTGGGCATTGCCCACCGCGTGCGGTGGCGCCGCCCCCTCCACCACCCGCGTCCCGTCCCTGCCCCCGGGTGCCTCCACCTTTGCCGACGCGTACGACGTCGTCCTCGTCCTGGACGATCGCGAACACTTTGGCGCCCGCGCGGGAGGCGGTGGCGCGGTCGGCGGCGCGCGGTGCGATGCCGCGCTGGCAGCACTGGCAGCTGCAGGCGCGCGCGTGGAGGCCCGCCAACTGCCGGGAGGCGACGCCCTGTGGCTGGCCAGGCCCAAGGACAGTGACAACGACACCGCCTACGTGCTGGACTTTGTGGTGGAGAGGAAGAGGTGCGATGATCTCATCGGCTCCCTGCGCTCCGGCCGCCTTGCCAAGCAAGTGTCCGCCCTGCGCGCCAGTGGCGCCACCACCATCGCCCTGTTGATCGAGGGCGACGCCCGCGACCTGCCGTCCGACCCCGCCCGCGCCCACAAGACTGTGCTGTCGGCGGCTCACTCGGCGGTGGTGCACGACGGTTTAGTGACCTTGCGCTCCGCCTCCGCGGCCGACACGTGGCGCCTGTACGCCCGCCTGACGCGGGAGCTGGCGGCGGTGTATGGACCGTTGAGACAAGGAGACGGGGCGGTGGGCCAAGGCCCTCCCCCCACTTACACCGAGTTTTCGGCGGCCGTCACGCGCGCGCGCGCGGCGCGCGGTGCATGCGCGACGCGTTCGCCCTTATGCTGGCCGCCGCCAATGGTGTCGGCCCAGACACCGCGGCCGCCCTGGCGGCTGTGTACGGCACGCCGGGCGACCTGTGGCGTGGGTTGAAGACGGCGGCAGTGGGGGCGGCCACCCCGGCCGACGCTCTCGCCGCGGCGGCAGCAACCCTCGCCGACGTGCCGCTGCGGTCGCGCGCGCGGAGGGTGGGGGACGCGGTAGCCACCGCCCTGGTGGACGCGCTGACGGATGGCGGGGCGGCGCTGCTGGTGTGAGAGAGAGGGAGGAATTTCTGGTTCAGTTACAAGTTTTTTTCGCTGTTCACACACACGCTCGTTCTCTCCCTGTTCCCCCCCGCGCCGCGCCGAAACGCGGGCAGGGCGGTGTGTGTCACCCCACACCCGCGCCCTCCTTGAAACACCTGCCTCTTTCTCCGCGGCCCTCTTTTTTCTCTCTCTCGCAATCATGTTCAGCTCGCTGCGCACGGACGGCCGCGTCCACCCCGACCCCGGCCCACCCGCCCCTGCCAGCGCCCTGGCCACTGCAGGCCCCAGCGGGGTGGGCGTGCCGGGGGCGCCCGCCAAGAAAGTGTGTGTGTGTGGGGGTCGTTTTTCTCAGAAAAGGCCTCGCGACCGCCGCGAGCGGGCACGCCAAAAACTGACCCCCTGAATCTCTCTCTCCCGTCCTCACCCCCTCCACACACACTCTCACACACAAATAGCGTGCCAGCGTCCGCATCTCGTTGCAGCCCGCCCCGCCGTCGGGGTCGTCGCCGCGGGAGTCGTTCGTCCCGGGCGCCTCTGCGCTGCAGCCGCCGCGCCCCCGCAAATCCTCCCTCAAGTCGGCCACCCCCTTGTTGCTGCCGGTGGGGGCGTCTGCTGTGGGCGTGTTTAACGCGCCCACCCCACCACCGCCGGGCGGGGAGGATGCGGCCGCGCTGCGCCGCCGCCGTCGTGACACGCCGCCCCCCGGGGCGGGGCGCCCCCTGCTGCCGCGGTGCCAGGCGCGCACGCGGTGCGAGTGTGTGGCTCAGTGAGTGTGAGGGGGGGAGGGGAGGGGGGTGGGATCGTGCGTTTTTATTTGGCCAGGGAGGGAAGGCCGCACGCGGCACAGTCCGTCGTCTTCCTGCCCTCACTCTCCCCAACCACCCCCACCCAGCCTCATCGACTCCCGCGCCTCCAAGTGGCTCCAAATCGTGGCCCTCGCCTTCTCCCTCATCGCCCCCGACGCCGCCGTCCTGGGGCGGGCGCCCCCCGGGGCGGACCGTGCGATCGACGGCGCGCTGTGGGCCTCGCTCACACTCTTGGCGGCCGTCACCCTCCTGGGTGGCGCCTGCCGCCGCCGCGGCGCCCCGGGATCCTCCCCCCTGGAACTCGCCCTCCAAGCCGCTGCCGCCGCCTCCGTGGCGGCCGACGTGTCCTGGCTGCGGGCGCGCACGGCGGTCGCCGCTCTGACAGCGGCGTCGTCGTGGCTGCCGCGCGCGGCCGCCGTCGCGCCGCGCGCGGGGCGGCTGGCGTCGTTGCTGTGCACTCTGCGCGTGGGGCCCGCGTTGGCATCGGCCGCCTCCCGGGTGGCGCCCTGTGGCAAACGCAGGCGGCGGTGGGGGGGTGGGAGCAGCGACACGTGGGGGGAGCCCGCCCCTCCCCCGCCCCCCCGCTACGGCGCCCGCCTGGCCGACCTGTCCACCCAGCACATCGCCCTCATCATCCTGGTGGCGGTGGTGGCGGCCCCGTTCATGGAATTTCGGGGGGCGGCCGGGTATTCTGTGCCTGGGGCTGCGGTCGCGCTGCTCGCCCCCCTCTCGACCGCGCCCCCCGCCGCACGCACCGTCGGCGTCTCCGCCTTCTTCGCCTTCATGGAGACGGTGCAGACACCGCCCCTGGTGCTGCCCGTGTCTGTCACCCTGGGCAATGACACGTGGACACGGTGGCCACCGCCCCAGCGCGCTGCTGACGCGGTGACCGTCACGCGGACCGGCGCCACCGCCCTGCTCGACGTGGGCGCCGCCAACCGCCACGCGGCCGCCCTATCCCTGGGCCTGTCTGTGGGCGTCGTCGTCTGGGTGGTGGCCGCCGCCGCGGGGCTGGGCGCGGCCGCGTCCAGGCTTGTCCTTGCCCCTGTCGATCGTGTGCTGCGCGCCCTGCGCCGCGACGCGGCCGCCGTCGCCGCCGCCGTGGGCGACGACGGCGCCTGGGGCGAGGACGAGCTGGGCATGCTGGAGGCTGCCGTGTCCAAGCTGGCAACGATCGTGGCTCACGTGGGTCCAGCAGGAACGCGCGGCAGTGCGGTCGCGCGACGCATCGGCGTCGACGCCGCAGACGACGACACGCGCGCGTGGCTGGGCACCATGGGAGCCGCCGGGACTGCCGTGGCGGCGGGGAGCGGGGTGGCGGGAGGTGGCGACACTGTCGCGCCAGCGCCCCCGCCGCCGCCACGTCGCCTCGAGACAGCCACGTCCACCGCCGCCACGCTGAGCGACGGCGCACCCTCCGACGCGGCGGCAGGCGCCAGCGTCGACCCACCTGCGACTCCTCCACCGCCACCGCCCGCGGACTCCAGCGGCACTGACGCCCGCCTCTCGGTCGCACTCGCACGCTCGGGCTGCGCCCCCGGCGGCCGCACCCTCGCCACCCTCGACACCTGGGCCTTTGACGCGCTCGCCCTCCCGTCCACCGACCCTGACGCCCGGGCCGCGGTCTGACGCCCGGGCCGCGGTCGCGGTCGCCCTGGCTGTGCGGGCGGGCGTGGTGGAGGCGCCCCCCGGGTCGCCGCTGAGTGCAGCGCCCGCGTTTTCGTCTGGCGCGCCCGCTTTGGGCGCCTCCGCCACCACCCTCTTCCTCTTTGCCCGCGCCGTCGGCGACGCCTACCCCCCCAACCCCTACCACAACTTTGCGCACGCCCTGGACGTCACCCACGCCGCCATTCGCCCGGCTGCGGCGGCGGCAAAGCGCGCCCCGCTTGCTCCCAACGAACGCGCCGCCCTCGTGCTCGCCGCCCTCTGCCACGACGTGGGCCACCCCGGCGTCAACAACGCCTTCCTCGTGGCCACCCGGGCCGACGTGGCCCGCGTGTACAATGACACCTCCGTGCTGGAGGCGGCCAGCGTGGCACGTGCATATGACGTGACAGCTCGCACACCCGGCGGCGACATTTTCGCGGCCCTCCCTGACGCGGCCGCCTGGCGCGACGTGAGGCGCCTCTTCATCGCTGCCATCCTGCACACCGACATGACGCACCACTTCCCCATGGTGTCCAAGGTGGAGGTGTTTGTGGAGATGAATGCGGCGGCGCTGGGGCTGGCGAAAAGCGGGGGTGGGGGTGGTGGCTCCGCGCCCGCCACCACTGCTCCCGCGGCTGGGGGTGGAGCCACCACGGCATCCACCACGACGCCTGATGCTAGCAGCTCCAGTGACGGCCTGCCTCCCGCCACGCCGGCCGCGCCCACCGACGCCGCCCCTCCCCCCGCCGCCCGGCCCGCCGACGCGCCCCCCCTCTTCGCCTCCCCCGATGAGCGCGCCTTCCTGCTGGCCGTCCTCCTCCACTGCGCCGACATCTCCAACGCCATCAAGCCTCTGCGCCTGGCGGAGGCGTGGGCGGGGCGCGTGGTGGCCGAGTTTTTGGCGCAGGGAGACGCGGAGCGCGCGCGCGGGCTCCCCCCCTCCCCCATGTGCGACAGAGCCACCGTGTCGGCGCCGGGGAGCCAGGTCAGCTTCATCGACTTTGTGGTGGCGCCGCTGTTTCACCAGGTGGGGTGGGGGAGGGAGGGTGGGGGAGACTTTCAGGCCTTGCCTCGGGGCTGCATCCTCGCCCAGTACTTTTTTTGTGTGAGATTTCCAGGACCCCAAAACAAACCCCGCCACCACACAGCTCGCCCGCGTCTTCCCCGCCGCCGCCCCTCTCATGGTGCAGCTCGCCTCCAAACGGCGCCACTGGCACGCGCTGTACGTAGCCGAGCTCACCGCCGGCGTCGCCCCCGCCGCCGCGGCCAAGAGCGTGGCGGACCGTTGCGCCGAGCGTTCCCGCGCCGCGGCGCGGCTGGCCGCCTTCGACGCCGCCTACGCGGCCTGGCTGCCGCGGGAGCCGGTGGACCCCGTCCAAAGGCAGCGCTCCAACTCGCTGACCAACGTGCTGGGGCGGCGGCGGTCCAACTCGGCGGGGAGTGGGGGTGGGGGTGGTGACGCGGCGGCGGCCGGCACCTCGCCCGCCCCCCCACCCCGCCCCTCGCGCGCCACCATGGCGGCGGCCCCGACGGGTGGGCGCACGGTGCGCGCGTCGTCGCTGGGGCGGGGGCGGGCTGGTGGGGCGAGCGACGTGGAGCGGGGGGGGCGCGTGAGGTGAGAAACGAAAAAAAAACGAGAGAAAACACACAGAGGTGGGAGAGGGGGGCCGACCTTGTTTCGTTTTGGGACCTGGGTGGGCATCGCTTTTTTTCTTTGTGTGCTGGAGAAGAAGCTCGCGTGAACAAAACCCTGCGACAAGGAAGAAATGAATTTTCATTTTGTCAGAATGAAAAACAGACGCGAAAACCCCCCTCTCTCTTCTCTCTCCCCCCTTCCCTCTCACGTCAGCGTCAGCGTCAGCCGCACCGGCGCCGGCAGCGTGCGATCATTCAGCACCAGGGCGTGCGGCCCCGCCCCCCCCCCCGCCAGCAGGGAGGCGAGCGGGGTGCCCCGGTTGGCTTCCGTGTCCTGCGCATAGACGCCGCCCCCCGCAAGCACAGTCCCCTCCGCCGTGGCGATCGTGGGGGCTGCCAGGGTGCGAGTGTCGCCATCCTCGCCATCACCACCACCAACATCACCGCGGGCCAGGGACGTGAGGGCGGGCTTGGTGCGCAGGGTGTCGAGCCAGTCGCCGAGGGGGGTGGCCCCCGCCGCGCACAGCGGCACGCCGGGGGAGCACACTGTACACGCGGGGTCGCGCGCGTGCGCCTGGGTGGCGGCGTACACGCCCTCCCCCCCCGTGTACAGTGCATAGTTGTTGAGGGCGGGGGCGAGCAGGGTGGCTGCCTTGAGAGCTTCCAGGGAAGAGGCGGCCGCCACGATCGCATTCGTCGACGCGATCGCTGGCACGATTCGTTTGGCCACCCCCGCCGTCGTCGTGCGGGGAAACGGAGGGATGCCGTGCGCCGTGGCGCGGGCCAGGGCGCGGGCGTGGACCCAGTCCATGTGTTCTTCCTGGGGGTGGGTGGGGGTTGGTCTGTTTCGCTTCGCTTTTCACCCCCGCCCGCACTCCCTTTTCCCCTCTCCCACCAAAACGCACGCACCACATCCGCGTCAAACTCTTCTTCCCCCCTCTCCTGCGGCCACAGAATGAGCCTGGCGTACTCCACGCAGTGCGCGGGCGAGCGCGGCGTTTCGGCCAGCGTGCACAGCGGGTACGTCGTCTGCGGCGGAAACAGCCACAGCGTGCACTCAAAGCAGGGCGTCATGCCCGGCACGATGACGCGCACGTGGCCGCGGAACCCCTCGGTGCCGCCATCGATCAGGGGGGTGATGGTGGAGGGGTCGGGGGTGCCCCCGTCCCCGAACACCAGGCGGGAGCAGGCCACCGCGTTCATGTGGCGCCTGGCCTCCAGGGAGTCGAGGCCGAGCACGATGATGTGGAAGCCGGCGTAGAAGGAGGGGGGCTTGTCCTCGATGCGCGCGTGGTGGGGGGTGACGGTCACGCCCGCGACGCGGGACATCACCGCGCGGGCGGCGACGGTGGCTTTGGGTTGGCCGACGTCGTCCAGGCTGTGTGGGTTTGTGTGGGTGGGTCAGGGTGGGGGTGGATTGTGTGGGTTCTGTGGTGGGTTGCCTGCCCCCAGACCAAGGCGAGAAACCAATGGTGCGCTCCCCCCCGCCTCCCCTCCCCTCCCACCCACCCACCCCCCTCCCTCCCCTGCCCACCCCCACCCCCACCCACACACAACTCACGTGAACAGAAACTGGCGGTTGAGGTTGGACACGTCGACGGTGTCCATGTCGATGACGTCGAGATTGCCAAACCCGCACAAAGCGAGGTCTTTGAGTAGCTCACACCCCAGGCCGCCGGCTCCAACGACGAGGACGCGCAGTGTCTCGGCCAGCAGGGGGGCGAGGTCTGGGGAGGGGTCGAAGTCGGGGCCGACAGCGCGGCCGGGGCGGCGGAGGAGGCGGTCCAGGGGGCGCCAGCGGGGGCGGGGGGGGGGCGGCGTCCGACATGACGGACATGGTGGAGAGGTGTGTGTGTGTGTGTGGGCGGGTGCGGGAGGAGAGGGTGAGGCGCTTTTGCCCCCCCCCCCAGAACACGGAAAAGCGATTGGAAAGTGATTTTTTTGTTTCTTCTGTTTTCCTTCTTGTCCTTCAACCACACACACACACACAACCACCTGCTGACAGAATGACAACAAGCACAAACTGGGGTTTCTCTTGCACACACCATCCCCATCAAAAAAAGCTACCGCCCCCCAGCCCCCACCGGCGGACCGCCGCCGCGTGCGGTGGAGGCTCCCCGCCCCGCGGGTGGTGGGGGCGGCGCCGCCAGCGTGCCCACCAGGTTGGAGATCAGCAGGGCGGCGGGCAGCACCATCATCCAGTTTTTTTGGAGCCAGGTTCGCGTGTCCTCGACCGGCGGCGCGTCCTCGCTACCTGCTGCGCCCTCTTTTTTGGGGGGTGGCGGCGCAGGCACGCGCCGGCTGGGGTCCGGCGGCGCCGGCCACAGCGGGGGCGCGCTGGCGGGCAGCCACAGCGGCACGATGGATGTGGCTGGCGGGGACCACTGGGGGAGGGGGGAGGAGGCGGCCAGCGGCGCGTCGCCGTCACGGCACGGCGTCGAGTAAAAATCAAACGACACGCCCGTCACATCCAGCCCACCCACGCCCGCGTTGCCGGGGGCGGTGGGACCGGCCGCCGTGCCGTCCAGCTTGAGGGCCAGGATGCCGCCCGCGGCAGCCGCGCAGGCAGCCGGCGCAGTCGCGACGAGTGGTGGCCCGTCCGGCAGCAGCACGCGCACGCTGTACCCACCCCCACGCACACGGGCTGCATCCGCCAAGCCAGAGGGAGCGGACTGATCAGACCGCGTCAGGGTGAGGGAGGGTGATTTTGCGCGTGGGACTGCTGCCAGCGCGACCGCGTCCAGCGCCCCCGTCAGCGTGCCCAGGGGCGCCCAGCCGCCGCCCGGGGAGGCGCGGTGCTCCACGGGCAGGGAGACGGCCGCGGTGGCGCCGCGCGCGGGGGTAGCGGCCGCGATCGCCAGCAGCAGCAGGAGCGAGCGAAGCATCGAAAACGAACACAACAAGGTGTGTCGTTTTTTTGTTTTGTTGGTTTCGCACTCCCGCCGTCCTTTTGTTCCCGCGTGACGCAAGCCTGTGAGTGCGTGCAAGACCCGACTCTCGTGCGCCAATTAGAGAGAGAGGAGAGGGACGCAGCGCGCGCTGCAGCACACACAAACCCCGCTGCCCCCCAATCCCCCGATGGCGCGCCCACCGCGCGCCGTCGCGGACGTCGCGCTGGACGCCCTGCTGGCCGAGATGGTGCGCTACTACGATGGCCAGGATGTGGTGCCCGCCGACGCAGCGCTGCACGCGATAGGTGAGTCTTGTTGTGTTTGGCGTCTCGTTTTTTTTTTCGGGCGTCCCGACACGCTTCCCCGCACTCACCCTCCCCCCCACCCTCCCCTCTTCCAGGCTTCCGCGTCGGCGCCGCCCTGGCCGAGCGCGCGTCCGCGTCCCGCCCCCGCCCCGTCGACACGCTGGACGCCGTCAAAGCGGTGTGCAAGGATGTGTGGCCGTCGGCGCACGGGCGCCCCGTGGACGGCCTGCGCACCAACCACCGCGGCACCTACGTCCTGCGGGACGCCGGCTTCAGGCGGCTGGCCCCGCTGGCGGGGGAGGCGGCGGTGGCGCCCGCGGCCGCGGCTGCGGCTGCGGCTTCGATGTTGCGTGTGCACGCTGGGGCAGTCGCCGGCGCACTCTCCGCTCTGGGCGTCGACGCTGCCGTGGCCGCCGACGGCGCGGCCCCGCCTGCTGCCGGCTTCACGGTGGTGGTGAGGCGAGGCCTGGCGGGCGAGGGGGCTGGGTGATGGAGAGGGAGGGGCTCGTGTTTTGTTTTTTCTTCTTCTGCTCTTTTTAACCAACGCTCGTTAAATGATGAAGAATCCCGCCCTCTTTCTCTCTCCCTCCCTGTCCCTCCACCGCCTCATCAATACATGTCGCCGTAGCCGCCCATGCCGGGCGCGCCGCCACCCCCGCCCCCCGCCTTGGGGGGTTCGGGCGCGTCGACAACAATGGCTTCGGTCGTCGTCATCAGAGAAGCGACCGACGCGGCGTCCACCAGCGCGGTGCGCACAACCTTGACAGGATCAATCACGCCCGCCTTCACCAGGTCTTCGTAGACACCCGTCGCCGCGTTGTAGCCCAGGGCGCCACCGAGGCGGTCGGCGACAGGGGTGTCGAGCAGTTTGCCCGCGACGACCGAGCCGTCGGCGCCCGCGTTTTGAGTGATCGTCGCCAGCGGCACTTTCAGCGCGCGCTGCACAATCTGCACGCCCACCTGCTGGTCAAACACGGTGAGCGAGTCTTTGACGGCGTCCAGCCCCGTGGAGGCGTAGAGGAGGGCGGTGCCGCCACCCGGGACGATGCCTTCCTCCACAGCGGCCTTGGTCGCGTTCAGCGCGTCGGTCACGCGGTCCTTCTTCTCGCCCACCTCCACCTCGGACGCACCCCCGATCTTGAGGACGGCCACCCCGCCCGACAGCTTGGCCAGGCGTTCCTGCAGCTTTTCGCGGTCGTAGTCCGAGGTGGCGGCGTCGATGGCCTCCCGGATTTGGTCGCAGCGTCCCGAGATGGCGGCCTTGTCGCCGCCGCCGTCCAGAATGATGGTGTCGTCTTTGCTGATCGACACCTGCTTGGCGCGGCCCAGCATGGCGATGTCTGCCTTCTCCAGGGACAGGCCGAGTTCGTCGGAGATGACTTCGCCACCGGTGAGGACGGCAATGTCGCGCAGGTTGGCTTTGCGCGTGTCGCCAAACCCGGGCGCCTTCACGGCCGCCACCTTGACGCCGCCGCGCAGCTTGTTGACGATGAGGGTGGCCAAGGCCTCGGACTCCACATCCTCGGCGACGATGACGAGGGGGCGCTGGGTTTGGATGACAGCCTCCAGGATCGGGAGCAGGGGCGCGAGCGACGAAATCTTCTTTTCAGCCACCAGGATGTAGGCATCGTCCAGCACCGCCTTCATGGTTTTGGGGTCGGTGACAAAGTAGGGGGAGATGTAGCCCCGGTCAAACTTCATGCCTTCGACGACTTCGAGTTCGTTGTCCAGGGTTTTGCCGTCTGCGACGGTGATGACGCCTTCTTTCCCGACGCGCTCCATCGCGCGCGCGATCAGGTCCCCGATCTCGGCCTCCCCATTGGCGGAGATGGTGCCGACTTGCGCGATTTCAGCAGTTGTAGAGATGGGCTTGGCGGAGGCTTTGAGGGCGGCGACCACGTGGTCCACCGCGATCGTGATGCCGCGGCGCAGGTCCATCGGGTTCATGCCCGCCGCGACAGATTTGACGCCCTCATTCAGAATGGCGCGCGTCAGCACCGTAGCCGTCGTCGTGCCGTCGCCCGCGACGTCGTTGGTGGCGGAGGCGACCTGTTTGACGAGGGCGGCGCCCACGTTGTGGTGCCGGTCCTTCAACTCAATCGATTTGGCGACAGACACACCGTCTTTCGTGATCTTAGGCCCACCATACGCTTGTTCAATGACGACGTTGCGCCCTTTGGGGCCCAGGGTGACTTGGACGGCGTCGGCGAGCATGTTGACACCGGCCAGCACGCCGGAGCGGCAGTCAACGCCGAACTTGACCTCTTTGGCGGCGTAGCCGCGGGCGGCTTGCAGCTGGTGCAGCAGGGTGGCCTGGGTGGAGAGGTGGGGGAGGAAGGGAGTGAAAATGAGGGCGGTGGGGGGCAGCAGCGAGCGGCGCATTCCGACGACGGCCGCCCCCGCACCGACGTGTCTCTGCTCTGCCCTCCCACAGACTGCCACCCCTCCCTTCCTCCCCCTTTGCCCAGCCAGCGCTTGATCTGCCTCCCATCGGCTGCTTCGCGGTGTGCTGGGGGGAGGGCGTACACGGTGCGGAGCCCAGTGTGCGTGCGCGTTTGTGCCAGCACGCTTCCGCTAGCCGCAAACGGCGCGGCTGTTTCTCCCCTTGCTTGTCCCCATTTCCAACTCGCTCACCTTGCGCGCGGTGCGGCGCACAACGTTCGCCAACATGGCTGGGAAGGCACGCGCGGTGGAGGGGTGAAGGGGGGGGAAGGCGGGGAGGGGAAACGAGAAAAAGGTCTGGAAGGAATTGGTTTTCACTCGCGAGAAAGCGGCACGCCGAGCCGTCGGTGGCCCCCCCGTGCGCGCCCCAATGGACGCCGCCGCCGGCCCCGACCCCCTCCCGCCCGGCCACGTCGGCCGCGGCATGCCGGCCCCCGCCTTTCTGGAGGCGGCCGCCCAGGCCGCCACTTTCATCACGGGTGCGTCCTCCCCCCTCGCCGACCCCGCACGCCCCCGGCACACCCGCCCTCCCACCACCACCCCCCACACACTCCACCACACCAGGCTACTACTCTCAACTGAGCGGCGCCTCCCCCCCCCCCGTGCTGTCAGCAGTCACCCCACACTACCTGCGCCCGCGCCTGCCGCCCACCCTCCCCGACATAGGCCAACCCTTTGCCTCCATCCTGGCCGACGTGCACGCCCACGTCATGCCGGGCATCACGCACTGGCAGCACCCGTCTTTCTTTGCCTTTTTTCCGGCGAATTCATCCTACCCGGGGGTGTTGGGGGAGATGCTGTCGGCGGGGCTCAACACCATCGGGTTTTCGTGGGTGGCGTCGCCGGCGGCGACTGAGCTGGAGTTGGTGGTGGTGAGTGCGAGTGTGTGTGTGTGTGTGTGTGTGGGGGGGGGGGAGAGACACGGGGGGAGAGCGAGAGAAGAGGAGGCAGCCCTCTCCCTCATCCTTCCCACCCCCTTTCCCCACGCAGCTCGACCAACTCGCGACCGCCCTCGCCCTCCCCCCCAAGTTTCTGTCGCCACAAGCCCCGCCCGCCGACCCCGCACGCCGGGGCGGAGGCGTCATCCAGTGCACCGCGTCGGACGCGACCCTGGTGGCCCTGCTGGCCGCCCGCGCGCGCGTGCGGGCGCGCGAGCTGGGCGGGGGCGGCGCGGCGGGTGGTGATGATGCCGCCTCCACCTCCGCGCTGTACTCTCTGGACGCACGCCTCGTCATCTACACCTCGGACCAAGCCCACGCCGCTGTGGCCAAGGCGGCCGCCGTGGCGGGGGTGCACCGTGTGCGGCTGCTGCCGACGACGCGAGCGGATGCGTGGGCGCTCGCGCCGGGGGTGCTGCAGACCGCGATGGCGGCCGACGCGTCTGCCGGCCTCCTCCCCACCCTCGTCGTCGCCACCATTGGCACCACATCCACGGGCGCGTTCGACCCGGTGGCAGAGCTGGCGGCTGTCGCGGCAGCAGGGGGCGCGTGGCTGCACGTGGATGCTGCGTGGGCAGGCGTGGCCGCGCTCTGCCCCGACCTGCGCGCGGGCGACAGTGTTGCCTGTGCGCAGTTCACAAGGGGCGCTTTTGCACGCGCGTGGGCAGGGCTGGCGTCCGTCGACAGCATTTCCACCAACATGCACAAGTGGGGGTTGACCAATTTTGACTGTTCGCCCCTGTGGCTGGCGGACGCGTCGTCGGCGCGGGCCGCGTTCTCGCCCGCCACTGTCGCGTCCTTTGCCCCGCTCGCCTCGCCCACCGCCTCCCTGGACTTGAAAGATCTGCAGGTGCCGTTGGGGCGCCGGTTCAGGGCGCTGAAACTGTGGTGCGTGCTGCGCGTCGCTGGGCTGTCGGGACTGCGCGCCCACATCAAAACCTGCATCGCCCTCGCCGACCGTGCCGCCGCCGCCCTGGCCGCCGACACGTCCCGCTTCAGGCTGGCAGGCCCACCCTCTCTGAGCCTGGTGTGTTTCAAGCTGGTGGAGGCAGCGCCTGCTGGCGCGTTGGCTGGTGTGGTGGCGCGCGTCAACGCCAGTGGCGCCGCGTTCCTGGTCACCACCAGTGTCGGGGGCGCCCCCGTCGGCCGCATCGCGGTCGGCTGCCCCGACACGAGGGCGGTGCATGTGGATGGCGTCGTGGCCGCGCTGGCGGCGGCGGTGGATGAGGAGAGGAGGGTGGGTGGGTGGTAGACGTGGAGAGGGAGAGGAGAGGGGGCGTGTTGTGGCGTGGAACAGGCGAGGCGAGGCGAGGCGTTCCAGGCGTTTGTTCCAGGCGAGGCGTGGAACAAAAAACAGGTGGAGGGGAGGGAGTGTGTGTGTGCAGGGAGCCGGCTGTTTCACGACCAATGAAGCTGGTTGGAAGGCGCGCGCAAACAGGGGCTATGCGGCGCGACGACGCCGGCGTGCTGCCTCGCTCGCGACCGCTCTTCGGTCGGAAGCGAAGAGCGAAAAGGTCTTTGCTCCACACACCCCACACACTTCTTTTCTGTGCCCCTCTCCGCGCGCGCACAGCCCCCCCGCCCCTCGGTCCACACACCGCGTGGACACACAGGTACGCGTGTGTGCCAGCGCATGGTGGTGGTGCGTGCCCACGGGCGTCGGTGGCCGTCCGCGGGGTCGCGCCGCGGCGACGCCCTGGCCACGCGCTCCCTCTGCGCCTGCGCCCCCGCGCCCACTCCCACCCGCGCGCCGCCCCCCACCGTGACCCGCGTGGCCTGCCTGCGCGCGATCGAGGGCGGCCGAGGCACAGGCCGCGCGCGGTGGGTGGGTCCCCATCGTCTCCTTCGCGAGGAGCGCGGTGGGCGCGTCGCTCCCTCGCGACGCGCCTCTGTTTCGTTCGCCCCCGCGCGCCGACCCCGCCCCCCCCCGCCACCCCGCCCCCACACCCGCGCACGCCTGGGGTGTGCACGCGCCTGCCCTGAACCCACCGGCAAACCCGCCAACCGCCACACTCTCAACCCTGCCGCCGAATTTTCCACACAGGCACCTCTCTTCCACCCACACGCCCCCCCCCCCCCCCATCCGCCATGCTGCGCACCGGGCGCCCCACCACCATCGTCGCGGCCGCCGCCCCCGGCAAGTCGGCTCGCGGCCCGACCCGCCCGGCCGCCGTCGTGACGCCCACCGAGACGGCGCGCGCGCCGCAAAACGGGCCGCGCTCCGGGCCCCTGGTTATGGACGACCAGGTGAGAGAGATGGAGGGTGGGGAGAGAGAGAGAGGTGCTGCGTGCGTGCGCGGCGGCGATGCGTGGCGCCAGGCAGGCAGGGGGAGGCGGGCACGCAGAGGCAAAACACCACAGCGCCACGGAGCCGCGGCGGCGCGCGTTTTCGGCCTCTCGAGCGCGGGGCGTGCTCACTCGCCGCCCCTGCCGCCCCTCCCCTCCACTCCCAGGTCCTGCACTCCTGCACGGCTGAACGCCTGGACGTCGTCAAGTCGCTGGACGACCACATCGAGAAGAATGTGTTCCCGATCCTCAAGGTGAGAGAGAGATGGGGGGAGGAGGGAGAGCCGGGCAGCGGAGCGTGCGTCGGCGTCGCCCGCCCTCGCTGCCGCTCCCTCCCAACCACCCTGTCCCCGCCTGGCAAAGACGCTTGCCTCCCACACACAACCACGACACACTCGCACACCCTCCCCCCCACCCCCCCCCCACCCCCCCCCCAGGACACCGACGACTGCTGGCAACCCGCCGACTTCCTGCCCGACTCTGCGTCCCCCGACTTCCTGGACGAAGTCCAAGCCCTGCGCGCCCGCACCGCCAACCTGCTGGACGACTACTTTGTCGTGCTGGTGGGCGACATGATCACGGAGGAGGCGCTGCCCACCTACATGGCCATGCTCAACACGCTGGATGGCGTGCGCGACGAGACGGGCGCGTCTCAAACCCCCTGGGCCCGCTGGACGCGCGCCTGGACGGCGGAGGAGAACCGGCACGGCGACCTGATGAACAAGTACTGCTACCTCAGCGGCCGCGTCAACATGCGGTCGGTGGAGAAGACGATCCAAAACCTGATTGGCAGCGGGATGGACCCCAAGACGGAAAACAACCCGTACTATGGCTTCATCTACACCTCGTTCCAGGAGCGCGCCACCAAGATCTCGCACGGCAACACGGCCGCGCATGCCGCTGAACACGGCGACCCCGTGCTGTCCAAGATTTGTGCGTCGATCGCGGGCGACGAGGCGCGCCACGAGCGCGCGTACCAAAAAATCATCGACGCGCTGTTCGAGGCCGACCCTTCCGGCTCCATGATCGCCTTCTCCGACATGATGCACCGCCAGATCGTCATGCCCGCCCACCTGATGGATGACGGGGAGCATGGCGCCATCAACGCGTGCGCCAAGGAGCGCCTGTTCAAAGACTTTTCGTCCGTCGCCCAAACCACCGGCACCTACACCGGCCACGACTACGTCGCCATCATGGAGTTCCTGATGAAGCACTGGGACATCGAGACGCGCACCGGCCTGTCGTCTGACGCCCAAAAAGCGCAGGAGGATGTGGGCAACCTGCTCGTCAAGATGCGCAAACTGACGTCCATCCAGGACCGCCGCATCAAGTCGCGCGCCCCCACCAACGTCAAGTTCTCGTGGGTGTTCAACCGGGATGTGCCCGTCATCCCGCTGTGAAGTGGGAGAGCGGGAGTGTGAACAACGCAGACCGTGGAGAGAGGGGGGGGGGAGAGGCGCGACCCGTTGTTGCCCCCGCCCTCCCTCTCCCCCACCCACCACCAGTAGGAACATCATCAACAAGCAGAGACCCCCCCCCCATCCATCTTTCTTTCCTTTACATGTTGCCCCCTTCCCCCCCCCCCCCCCCCATTCATGCCCCCCCCCCTTCCCGTCTTTTCTTTTCATTCGTTTTGGCGTTTTCCACCCCCACCCCCCCCCAAAAAAAATACAAGACCAAATTTCCAAAACACCCCAGCCTCTTTTTTACACGACCTTTTGGTGGCGCGCGCACTTTGCACAGGGGGGAGAGAACGTGCGCGGGGCGCGGGGGGTCGTGTGAGAGAGCGAAGCAGTGTGTTGTTTCGGCCGCGCACCTGCCGCACCCCCTTGACACGCCCCCACGCCCGTTGTTTGTCGATCCTTTTCGCACAACACGCCCTTCCCCCCCCCCCCCCACCGTGCGAAAAGGGAGTCCCCCCCCCCCCCCTCCCACACACCGCCTTTGGGCGGTGGTGTGGACTCGGGCCCGCGGCGCGTGCCCCCCACCCCCTCCCAGAGAGAGAGAGAGAGAGAGAGAGAGAGTTGCGAGAGTGCGAGCGAGCGAGAGTGAGTGTGTGCATTTCGGGCGCGAGAGAGAGTGGGGCGGTGGGTGCCGGGTTTTTCCTTTTCGGCGGGCGGGTGTGTTAGGAGGGTGTTTTGAGGGAGCGGAGTGGTGGAGCGCTGGGGTGCAGGGGGTGCCCGCCTCTCGCGGCTTGCCCTCCGCGCTCACGCGCCCTGTTCCCGCTGTGGCTCCCCCCCACCAACCACAAAGCCTGTGCAAACAAAAACACACACAAAAAAGACGTCCGAAAATGAAGGAGGGGAGAGAATGGGTTTTGTCTCGCTCAAAAAACACGTGGTTTGGTTTTTGCACACACACACCCCGCCCCCCCTAAAACACATCCCTCTCCCTCCCGTGTCACACCCGCACATCCAGCACCGTGACCGACCGGTCCGCAAACGCGGCCGCCAGCCTCGCCCCATCCGGCGCCCACGCCACATCAAACGCGCCCCCCCTCCCCGCAAACGTGCGCACGAGGGCGCCGTCGTCCACGCTCCACACATGGACACGCCGGTCGAACCCAGCGGTGGCCAGCAGGCGGCCGTCGGGGGAGAAGGAGGCGGAGTAGACGGCCTGCGAGTGGCGGGCGAGGGTGCGGGTGCAGGCGCCCGTGGCAGCGTCCCACAGTTTGACGGTCGCGTCGAACGATGCCGTCGCCAGAGTCGGGGGGCAGGGGGCTGCAGCGGGCGCCCATGTCGCGGCGTAGATCTCTTTGGCGTGGCCTTCGAGAGTGGAGGCACAGGTGTAGGTCTCCACACTGCCCTCCCCCCCGGCCGACCGCCACAGGCGCGCGGTGCCGTCGTCCGAGGCGGACGCCAGCACACCCGCTGCAGGGCCAGTGCCAGGGGCCCAAGCAACGGCGTTCACTTCGTCCGTGTGGCCGCGCAGGGTGGCGCCCGGGGACGTGGTCCCAACTTCACACACGCGCACGGTGCGGTCAGAGGAGGACGTCGCAAAGACGGCGTCATCGCGCCACGCGACGTCGAGGATGGGGGCTGTGTGAGGTTGTGTGGTGGGGAAAGAGAAGGTGGGTGTTTGTTTTTGTTTGTTCGTCGCTCTCCCTCTGTCCACCCTCCCACCCTCGCTCCCACACCACCACTCACCCGTGTGCACGTCAAACTCTTGCCGCGCGGCGCCGCACGCCACATCCCACACGATGGCGGTCCTGTCGACTGAGCCGGAGAGCAGGTGAGCGCCTCCCGGGGCCCAGGCGAGGGAGAAGACGGGCCCCCCGTGGCCGGCCAGCGTTGTCAGCAGCTGCCCTGCACGTGACCACAGGCGCGCACACCCATCGTACGACCCCGACGCCAGGGTGGCGCCATCCGGGGACCAGTGCAGCGTGGTGACGTCGCGCGGGTCGCCGCCGGCGGGGGGCGTGTGTCGCAGGATGGAGGGGGGGGCAGCACCCGCGGGCACGCCGCCCCCGACACGCCACAGGCGCGCGGTGCCGTCGCTCGCGCCCGACGCCAGCAGGTCGCCCGCGGGGGCCCACGCCACGGTGAACACTTCGGCGGTGTGGCCGTCCAGCGGGGTGACGTCGTCCGGGGGGAAGGGGGGGCCGTCCCCCGCGCCGGTGCGGCCGCCGCCGCCGCCGCCCGCGGCCGCGGCGCGCCGTTCCCGCCGCTCGGCCACCGCCTTTTTGAGTTCGTCCACGTCTTTGGTCAGCAGGTCGGAGGGGGTGAGGGCCGCAAAGTCGCCGCCGACGGCACCGTCCTGGAGAGAGGGGAGGAGAAAGGTGAGGGAAAAACAAAAACACGGCGACAAAAAACGCCCACACCCGCCTCTTCTCTTCCTCCCTCCTCTCACCTCGCCCACGTTGGCCTCCAGCTCCAGGTACTGAAGTCCCTTCTGCACAAACGAGACCAGGGCGCCCGGGGGCACGCCATCGTCCCCTCCCGGCTCGTCCGCGCGGTGGACCAACGATTCATAGCCGAAGACGAAGGCGGCGTGGGTGAAGCCTGGTGGGTGGGGCGTGTGTGCGTGAGTGTCAGTGGTGAAGGCAGGCGGCGCGGGGGCGGGGGCCAAGGCTCCAGGATGAATTCGACAGACGGCGAGCGGCGGGGGGGGCGGGCGCGGCCCCCACTCCTCCACCCGCCGCCCTCGCGCGCCGTGCTGTGCACCAGCACAGGTGTTTCCCGCGTCCGCGCCCACAGAAAACGGGGGGCCTGGGGCCCACAATCAGGGCGCGCCGCTCCCTTCTCTGTGTGCTGGCGTCTGCGTCCATCCGCTCCCCTCCCCTCCCCTCCCAACGCACCGCTCTCCTGCAGGTAGCGGTAGACAAGGTAGTTGAGGTCTTCTGACGTCAACATGATGGGTGAGGAGGGACCTGGGAGCGTGCGAATAAACGGCGCGGGGGGGCGCGCCAGCCCCGCTCGAAGAGAAGAGTGAAGAGCGAGAGCCCCGTTTTTTTCGGCTCACGGTCTCACAACCTTTTTCCCCTTTCTGCGCCGCGCATCCAGGTGAGCTCCCCCCCCAGATCACGGTCCCACGCCCCAGCGCGGTGGTCCTGCCCTGCCTCCAGCCCCGTCCACGCGCGGGGCAGGGGAGTTGGGCGTTGGTTTTGCACTCGCTGTGCCGACGCCGGCGGCCCCGCACCCTGCTTTTGCGCCGCCTGCACGCAATCAGGTCCCTTTTGCCGCGCCTCCACCCCGCGCCAACGTGGGCCACGTTGCGTTGGGTGTGATTGCTGGTCAATGGGACGGGCGGCGGCGTGGCAGGTGGCGGCGACGGCTGGGAGGGGGCGCGGAGGGGCTGCGCCGAGAGAGGCGAGCAGGCACGCCTCTTTTGCAAGAGGCCGCCGCCCCCTGCGCACGCCTCCCGCCCGCCCTCCCTCCCCTCCGCCCCTCCCGCCTCCCGTGATTGGCCAGCTCGTTCGCATCTGTCGGGCGAGCTGGGCTGTCGCGTGGGCGTGGATGGCTCGACGGGAGGGAGGAAACAGGCTCTGCCCCCAAGCGCAGGCACCCGGCGGCCGCGATCACGCGAAAAAAAAACGCGCTCCGCCGCCGCTCACTCCCTCCTCCCCCCACCCCCCCAGATCCGGCACACACACACGTAAGCGACCAACAACCGCAGCCATGCCGCCCAAGTTCGACCCGTCCGAGCTGGTGGAGGTGTACGTGCGCGCCACGGGCGGCGAAGTCGGCGCCGCGTCGTCCCTCGCCCCCAAAATCGGTCCCCTGGGCCTCTCCCCCAAGAAGATTGGTGAAGACATCGCCAAGGAGACCGCCAAAGAGTGGAAGGGGCTGCGCGTGACGGTGAAGCTGAGCGTGCAGAACCGCATCGCCAAAGTGTCCGTCATCCCGTCCGCCGCCGCCCTCGTCATCAAGGCGCTCAAAGAGCCCGTCCGCGACCGCAAGAAGGAGAAGGGCATCCTGCACACCGGCAACCTGGCCCTGGACGATGTCGTGGAGATCGCGCGAGTGATGCGCGACCGGTCGTGCGCGAAAGACCTGTCGGGCACCGTCAAGGAGATTCTGGGCACGTGCGTGTCGGTGGGGTGCACGGTGGACGGGTCCGACCCGCGCGAGGTGCAGGCCGGCATTGACGAGGGCGAGGTGGAGGTTCCGGAGGAGTGAAGGAGAGGGTGGAGGGTAAACCTTTTTTTGCTTCTTCCCTGTTCCTTTTTCCTCCTTGACACCCCACTTGTGAGCCGGCTTGCGCGTTTTTTGAATTCATCCAAATGAACATAGGTGGTGGGGGATCTCTCTCATCATCATCTCTCTCTCTCTCTGCTTGCGTTTACACCGTTCAAAATGAAGCAAAAAAGCAAAAACAAGGGGGCCCAAGGCGCGGGGAGGGGGGGGTGCGTTGAGTGGGGGCAAAAAAACATCGTCTCTCTCTCTCTCTCTCTCATCTCTCTCTGCATGTGTGTGCGTTTTCATCTGCTTACGCCGCTTTCGGCGTGTGCCCTGCCGACAAAAAGGTGGGGAAAAGGGGTGGGGGTGGGGGTTAAGGGTCAAAAAGAAAAAGAGGAAGAGAAAGGGGGAGGACGCCGCCTGCCCGCCCACGGGCGGGCAGGCGGCAAACAGGCTGCACAAAAAAAGGGCGCAACGGGTGTGGGGGGGCGCCAGACGATGGGTGGGAGCACGTTTATTTCTGGGGGAAAACGAAAAAAAGAGCTTTGAGAAAAAAGAACAGGCAAAAACCAAACACAAAAACACTCTCAAAACACGGTGCCCGGCGGCACGCACGCCCCCCGCGGCACGACGATGATGCTGTCGGACACGACGAAGCCAAGGTCGGCGGCGTGGTCGGCTTCCACGACTCTCGCCGCGTTGGTGAGGGAAACACCCGCGCCGACGCACGCGTTGCGATCCACCACCACGCCGCGCAGCGTGGACCCCGCCCCGATGCCGGGCACAGCCACCCCCGCCTCCGCCGCCGCATCCCAGGACCGGGAGTACATGAGGGCGTCCGAGCCTAGGAGGACACAGTTTTCCAGGGTCGCGCCGCGCCCGACGTGCGTCCCGTTGCCCAGCACGCAGCGGGACAGGGTGGCCCCCGTGACCACGCAGCCTTCGCCCAACAAAGTGTCGGTGACGCGGGACGCGTGCATGCGGGAGGGGGGCAGCGGGGCGCCCCGCGCGGGCGGGGCGACAAAGACGGTGGCGACGGGGGCTGGGGCATCCACCGCTGCCAACTCCAGCGCCGCCTCATAATACTCCCTCAGCGACGCCACCTCCCGCCACCAGCCGTCGTGGTGCAGCGTGTTGACGGACATGCCCGCGCGCAGGGCGGCGGGGATGACGTCCCGGCCGAAATGCTCCATGACGCGGGGAGCCGAGCCGTCGTCGTCGTCACTCGCGGTGGGCGACGGCTCCCCATCCACCGATGCGCCCAGCAGGGCGGTCAGGGCGGCGGTTGTGAACACGTACACCCCCATGGAGGCTTCGTAGGGGGCGGTCGGGGTGGCGGCGGCCGAGGCGTGGGCGAACGCATCCACAGCATCGCCCGCCGGTTTCTCAGCAAAGGCGAGCAGAGCGCCCGTCGCGGGATCCACTCTGACTAGGCCGCGCCGCTCAGCCCCCGCCCTCGGCACGGAGTGGGTGGCCAGCGTGACGTCGGCGCCGGAGGCGACGTGGGCGGCAACCAACTTTCCATAGTCGAGCGACGTCAGAGCAGAGCCTGACGATACCAGCACGTGCGCGGGGGGTGGCCCCCCCCTCTGGTTGCGCAGGATGACGCCCAGGTTGGCGCGCGTCGCGTCGGCGGAGCCAGCATACCAGGAGGAGGAGGAGGGGGTTTGGGTGCAGGCGAGGGTGTCGACAAAGCCTTGGACTGAGCGAGACCCAAACAGGGCGGGCGGGTAGGACTTGGCCAGGTGGGCGTTGAGCTCGTGCGAGTTGAACTGGGTGAGGACGTAGCTGTGTGGGTGGTGAGGGTGGGTGGGGATAACAGTGAGGAAAAAGCGGTAAAGCGGGCGCCTTCGCTGGCGGGGGTGTCGCACCGCGCATGCGGTCCCCTCCCCCACACGCGTCTGCGCCGACCGCGCCCGCGGGACACGGGCTTTCTCAACACACTCACATCGAGTTCAGGCCGCCCTTCATGCAGTTGGCGATGGGCACGTCGACGAGCGTGGTGTTGCCTGTGGGGGGAGGGGGTCGAAAGTGGTTGGCGCTTTGCGCCCAGGAATCGGGCGCCGTTTGTGCCCCCCTGCGCGCCGTGTGCCCCCCCTTTCCCCCGCCACGCTCGTCGCAGCGTGTATGCACGTGTCGAGCGGGGGAGTGGCGCGCGATGGGCGTGGAACCCTCGCGCCCGCGTTCCCTTGGCGCGAAAGCGCCCCGCGAAGACGAAAGCGGCAGGTTGGTTCCGCCTCCCCATTCAACGCGCGTGCGCCCCTCTCTCTCGCACTAGCGCCCCATCTGCCACCAACCACCCTCACACACTCACCGAGCTTGAGCGCGGCGGGCGCGGTGTAGCGGGCCAGCGGGTTGGCGTCGAGGGACGCGCCGCCCGCGAGGATGACGGCGACGGCGTCGCCGGGGGCGAGGGCCGGGTGGCTGTGGAAAGATGAGTGTGTGGCGTGGGTGAGAAGTCGGGGGTGTTGAGTGTGGGGGTCAACCCACGGCGCAAATGCCTGCCTACCCCTCCTCTCCCTCTCACCTCGCCGTCTTGCGCCGCGCGTCCGCGCGGCGCAAGACGGCTCCACGCGGCACCGCGTTCCCGACACGACGACCAGCCTCGGCCGGCCGCGGCGGAGTGGGCGGCTCGCGCGTAGACGTGGGGGACCGTGAGCGAGGCGCGCCGTTGGCAGTGGCCGCGCGGGGCGCGCGCGGGCGGCTGGCGCGGGGCGGCGCGCCGGCCGGTGGTCGGCTTATGGGCCGCAGGCCGTGCATGGGGAGGGCTTGTTGAGAGAAACGGCCGGGGGCGCGCAGTCGGAGGATTTGCGAAAGAAAAAAGTGGACGAAGTGTGGCCGCTTTATTGACAAGGTGGTTTGCCGGCAAACCACCTTTTTTTGATCGACCCGACCCCGAGAAAACCTACATACGCACAAACAACTAACCAGTCATCCTATCTACACAACATCATCCATTCAACCTGGCCATCCGCGCCGCTTCCGCTCCATCCGCGGCAGCCGCGACGCGTGGCGGCACGCGCGCTTGCGCCAGTGCTCTCCGCGCGTCGGCCCACAACAAGCTGTGAGCATCCGTCAACTCGCCCAGCGCGCCCCCATCAGCCGAAGCCAACGCCAGCGCCAGCGCCCAGTCTGCCGCGCCGGCAGCGGTGGCTGCGGCCAGCGCAGCAGCGGCAGTGCTGCCATCACCCCCACCCTCCCCCTGCAGCACCCCTTCCAAAGCCTCCACCACGCTGGCCCCACTCTGCTGCCGCGGCGTGGCGCACGGGATGGCAGCTAGTAAGGCCGGCAGGCTGGCCCCGACAGCTGTCAACGCGTCGGACAATGCTGCAACCCGCCGCACATCGCGCCCCGCCACCGCCCTGTGCCCCGCCGCCGCCACGCAGCACCAGGCGGCGGCGGCGGCGGGGGTGGACTCGGAGGCGCCGCGCGGGGCGCCGGGAGGGGGAGGGGGTGGAGCCACCAGTCGGGCCAGGGAGGACCAAAGGGAGGAAGGAGGGGGGGGGGCGTGTTTGTCGCCACCCTCCCCACTCAGCCTCCCCTGCCCCAAATCCGGGGGCAGCAGCCCGCCACACGGCGCCGGCGGCACAATGAAGCGCAGCAGCTCGGCGGCCAGCCGTTCCCGGCCGGCGTCCAACGCTGCCTTCAACAGCGCCAGCGCGAGCGCGTGCGCCGCCGCCGCCCCCTCCACCCTGTCCACCACCACCAGCGCTGCCGCCCCACCGTCCAGCCTGCCGGCCGCCACCTCATCCGCCACCAGGTCGGAGGGAGGGCCGGCGGCGTCGAAGAGGGGGGGCCAGAGGGCGGCGTCCGTCTTGCGCGCGACGGAGATGATGACGTCCGCGTGCCGCGCGTGCGCGCGCAGCACGGCCGCCACGCGGTGCAGCAGGGCGCGAGCTGCGGCAGCGGCGGCGCGAGCGGCATCCAGGTCGGCGGCACTGGCGCCGCGGCTCTCCAGTTCCACCACTCTGGCTGCCGCGCCCGCCGAGGCGTCCAGCGACGTGAACACCAACCACTCCAGCGACGCCGCGGCCGCGGGGGCGTGGGCACGGGCGGCCACGGATGCAGCAGCATCAGCCACATCCCCCGCCACCAGCAGGTGGCGCAGAACAACGCTGAGCAAGGGCTGGGCCGCGATTTCGGGCAGGAAGAGGGGGAGGGAGGCGTGCACATCCCCCGCGGCGGCCGCGGACCGGCGCACGACGCGCTGCCGCACCGCAATGGCGGCGTCGCCGCAGGGGGTGACGGCCAGAGGGTGGGCTTCAGGGTCGAACTCGAGTTCAGGATCGGTTGGGAGGGGAGGCGTGCGGGGTGGCGCAGACGCCGCGCGCGCCGTCGCGTCTGCCCACGCCGTCCCTCGCAACGTGCCATCCACCACCGCCGCCACATCGGGCGGCAGCCACAGGCGCATGCCGGCGGGCCCACACCCCCAAACCGGGCCGCGGGGGGCGTCGTCGGGGGGCAGCCACACGCGGTCGACGCCAGACCGAGCAAGAACGGCCTCCGCCCCCGTCTCCAGGTCCAGCAGAGCGGCCCGTCCGCCATGGCGGGTGAGCAGGGCGTGGTGCGGGGTGGAGGCGGCGTCTGAGGAGGTGTCTGGGGCGGTGGTTGACGAAAATCGACCCACCACCAACGCCGCGTCTGCGAGCGGTGGCCCCGCCCCCAGCACCGACAGCGACCGCACCGAGGTCAGGGTGCAGGCTGGTAACGCCGTCGTGGGCTCGATGGGACCGGCCGCATCGAAGCGCAGCACGAGAACGTCGAGTGGGGGCGGCGCCCCACCGTCGGCGCTCGCGCCGCCGCGGCCGCCGCCGCCGCCGCCGTGAGCCAGCAGGATGTGGCCGCCCGCGGCATCAATAGCAGCAGGATGCCCCGGCAACCGCCGCTCCACCAGCTTCGAGGCGGCGTCCAGGTGGAAGCGGGGGTAGATGGTGAGGGTGGGGGGGGGCGGACCGCGCGGCGCGCGTGCGACAGCACCAGAGGGTGTCCGCGCCAACGCGGGCGCCGGGGGCGCCCCCACCAACACCACGACACGCTGCAACCAGGCGATGGAGGACACGACTGTCGCTGCCTCCTGGGCGGCGTCTCCGAAGAGGCGCCACTTGCGCGTGCGCAAGGTGAGCAGGGCCACCCCCCTCCCCCCCGCCACCGCCGCGGTGGCGCCGTCGGGGGCGACGGAGGCCACGCGTAGAGGCCAGGCGGCGGCCAGGTAGGCGGGCGGCGGGCGGCAGGGGGCCAGGGAAGGGGGGGAGGGTGCGAGAGCTGCGCCGCGGGTGGGCGCGACCGCGGGCGCTGCCACCCACAGCGCGTCGTCCGCTAGCAAAGCAGCCGGCGTGCCGGCTCGTCTCGTGTGAACCGCGCGGGCAAGGGACAGCTCCAGGCAGCGGCACGGGGCGGCAGGCGGCGGTGGTGGTGCGCGTGGCGAGGCAGGGGGTGTGACCGGCGGCGTCGCCCGCACCAGCCTCGGCGCCGGCTGCAGCACAAACAGCCGCCCCGCCGGCCCCCACGCCAGGGCACGCACCCCATCCTCCAGGCAGGGGGGGCGGCGGGACGTGGAGTCGGCGACGGCGTCGTCTCCATCAAAAGCGAACCCGGCGTCCCCCCCCGCCCGCGCCGACGCAAACAGGCGGCACCCGGTGCCGCCCGTCCAGCCGCACAGGCCGCCCCGCGCCCAGCCGACTGTGATGACGGTGCCGTCGGGCGACCAGGCGAGGGCGGCCGCGGGGCCCGCGCCGCGGCGGCCGCCGTCGGGGTCGCGCGGGGAGAGTGTGCGGAAGAGGGGGGGGGGGGGGCGCACCCGACGAGACAGGCGCTGTCGAGTACAGCTCAACATCGCCCAAGTCCAGGCCGACCGCGATGGCGCCAGCGGCGCCACACACGGCGACGGTGACTGGGCGCGGCGCGGCGCCGCGCGCGGGGCGGACGGTCCACCCCCGCGCCAGCGCCGCGAGCGGGCGGGCCGCGTCCGGGGGGGCGGGGGCGGCAGCGACGCGGCCATCGGCAAAGGCGGCGACAGCGAGGCGGGCGGAGGGGCAGTAGTGGAGGGAGACGAGGGGGGAGGGTGTGCGGTCGGCGTGGCGCGGGGGCGAGTGCGGCGCCGCCGCCGCGTCCCCACTTGCCGCTGCCGCTGCCTCGTCAAACGACCGCGTCCTCCCTCTCACGTCGCCACTCCACATCAACGCCAGCAGGGCGCCGTCCGACAGGGCGACGACTAGGGAGGACGCGTCTCCTGCCATCGCGACAGCGCGGGGGGCGCGACGGTGGGGGCGTCGCCCCCACCCCCACCGGCGTGGGAGGCGCCGACCCAGTGGACCGACCGGTCACGTCCACCTCTTCAGTCACGTACAGCTCGCAGGCGGTGTGGGAGGGGGCACGTGGCGATGATGCGTCGCCCGCGCCCCCCCCACACTCGGTGTCCCCTGCAGCCGGCATGGCGGCGGGCGGGACGGCAGGGTCCGTGGACACATGTAAAGCATATATGCGCAGGATGCCGGCGTCGTTCTGGAGTGGAGGGTGGGTGGGTGGGGAGAAGGGATCGAGGCAGGAAACGTGTTTCATTCTTCCATCCTCCCTTCCCTCTCTCCCAACACTCACCAGCATCGCCAGCGCCCGCCTCTCCCCACACCACAGCGCGCTGACGATGGCTTCCCCCGGGGCGGCGGATTCGGCAGCCAACCGCACGCGGTCGCGTGCGCCGGACCACACTTCCACGCCTCCCGTCGAGACCAGTACGAGGTGTGCATCGCAGGCAAAACACGCGACCGGGGCGCCGGCCAGGGCGCGGGTGGCCAGCACGCGTGGCCAGGCGTGGGCAAACATCGAAAAAAAAAAGGTAGGTCGTTTTGATGCAAAGCAAAGTTTCGCTCACTTCTTCGCCCCATTCGCGCACGCGGTTCTTCTCACGCACGCATACACCGGGCGTGCGCACACCACCTCCCTCATGGCCAGCGTCCACCACCTGACGGCGCCCTCACGGCTGGCCCCGCACGGCGGGTCCTCCCCGCTTGTCGACTGGGACTACCTCGGCCTCGTCTTCCGCAACATCTCGCCCTACTTTTGGTCCTCGCTCGGTGTCGGCCTGTGCGTGGGCCTGTCCATCCTGGGGGCCGCGTGGTGAGTGGGGAGGAGGGGGGCGGTGTCGCGTGGAGGAAGCAAAAGGGGCGGTGTTGATGCTAGCCCCATCCTGACGTGGAGCGCCGTCCCGCCTAGGGCACGCGCCCCTCTCTGCCGCCGCCTGCCCTACGCACGAGTGTGTGTGTGGCGTGTGTGTGCACGCTGAAGGAGTCATCGCCATGGCAGCAGAGAGAGGGGCGGAGACCGTTTTGTGCTTTCTCTCTGCACAGACACCTCCACCCCTCTCGCCTCCCACTCACCACACACACAACCCACACAACCCACACACACAACCCACACAACACACAGGGGCATCTTCATCACGGGCGCCTCCCTCGTGGGCGGCGCTGTGCGTGAACCCCGCATCACCTCTAAGAACCTGATCTCCATCATTTTTTGTGAAGCTGTTGCGATCTACGGCATCGTCGTCGCCATCATTGTGTCGGTGAGTGTGTGTGTGTGTGTGTGTGTGTGTGGGTGGGTGGGATGCACGCTTGCAAAATGGTTTTCGCAGCCTGGATCGCAAAAAAAACCCAAAACCCTCCTTTAACCCTCCCTCCCATCAGACCAAGATCGAGCACGTGGCCCCCCTGCCCGACGGCCGGGGCTGGCCCACCCCCGCCTACACGTCAGGCTACGCCATCTTTGCGGCGGGCCTGACGACGGGGCTGGCCAACCTGGCGTGTGGGCTCTGTGTGGGCATTGTGGGCTCCGCGGCTGCGCTGGCCGACGCGGCCAACTCCACCCTGTTTGTCAAAATTCTGGTGGTGGAGATCTTTGGGTCAGCGCTGGGCCTGTTTGGAGTCATCATTGGCATCGTCATCAGTGGGTTGGCCCAGTTCACTGCGCAGTGAATGTGGGGAGGGGAGGGGAGGAGGGAGGGGCGTCGTCTGTTTTATTTTGTCTAGTTTCTCTCCTTTTTTGCTGCAAGACTGCGCCACACTCGCTGCGCTGTGTCCAGTTTGTGGTTGCCCGCGGGTGAGGGAGACAATAAACGAAACTCGGTTTTCCGCAAAAAACAGAAAGCTTTCTTGTTTTCGTCGGGAGGGACACGGGTGCCTCGCTCTCCCCGTGCCCGCCTTGCTGGCTGTGTTCGTGCACACACACTCTCAGACGAACCAGCTGTCCTCCGCATCCGCCCACACAACCCGCATGACGGGCCCGCCCCCCGCGCCGCCCCCCGGCGGCCAAGCCGGGCTCGGCCGCCTGGGCTCCCTCACGTCGGGCGGCGGCGCCGCGCCCGGGCGGCTAGGTGAGTGGGGAAATAGTGTCTGTGTGCCTGATGCGTCAATGGGCACGCACAAGGCCGCGTTGGGGCGGCCGCCCGACCGACACCGCCCCGCATGCCGCCGCTGGCCAAAAAAGAAACTAGTCGCCCACCGCCTCCTTCTCACGCCTCCCTCTCTCCCCCTCTCTACTCACACACACAGGCTCCCTAGGCGACTCCATCCCCGGCTCCAGCGACGCCGGCGCCGGCCCCTCCTCGGACCGGCCGTCCCCGTCCCAACGCTTTCGCCCGCGCGCGCCGACTAAGGGCGCCCACAACCTGGTCAAGGTGAGGGAGAGCGTGTGCGTGTGTGTGTGTGCGAGGGAGAGCGCACGTGGGCAGACCAGGGATGAACACACCTTTTCCAACCTTTTTTTTTCCTTCCCCACAGCCGGCCGTCAAGCACGAGCCCGCGCCGCCCGCGCCCCCCCCACGCTACGTTGCCCGCGCCGCGGCTCGCGGGCGGGGTGGGCGCGGTGGTGGGCGCGTTTGTGGGCGGGGCGCCAAGCCGCCGTCGCCGCCGGTGCCGGCGCCGCCAGCGCCTGCGCCCGCGCCCGTGCCCGCGCGCCGCGCGCCGCCCACCCGCGCCACCGCCGCGGCGCGCACCCCCCGCCGCGCGCCCCAGCCGGACTCGTCTTCGTCTGACAGCGACATCAAGCTGGAGCCCCAGGCCAGCGGACGCCCCCCGCGCCCCCCGCCCGCGGGGGCGGTGGCGCCCGTTGATCTGGCAGCCCGCGGCCCCGCGGCCGCCGCCGCCGCCGCCACCGCCACCGCCCCCACCGACCCCACCCACCTGGCCGTCCACGCCCTGGGGTCCGGTCTCACTGACGGCATCGCCCTGCTGCACGTGCCGGCGCGGTTGCCGGCTGCCGCCCCGGGCGGCGGACTGACCCCAGCCTCTGCCCTTGCCCCCGGCATCGTGGGCCGCCTGCTCGTCCTCGCCTCTGGCGCCGTCAAAGCCACGCTAGGCGGCATCGAGTTTGATGTCGTTCCCGGGCTGCCGGTGGACGCGCTGACGGCGGCCATGCTGGTGGCGCCGCCGCCGTCCGCCGCGGGTGCATCCTCCTCCCCTCCTTCGACCCCGCCCGGGCCTACTGCGCCACCAGCACCGTCTTCCAGGCGCTCCGCAGCCATGCTGGGGCAGGTGACGGCGAGGGCGGCACTGGTGCCGTGCGTGGAGTCACTGCTGTCTGGTGGGAGCGGGCCGCCGCGGCGGCCGCGCGCCAAAGGGTGCAAGGCCGTCGCCACTTTGAATGCTGAATACGAAGCCTGCCAAAAAGCCAGCATCTTGACCAATGGCGTGGCCGACATGGACCTGGATGGTGGGGAGGAGGAGCGGCCGGTCGTGCTGAAACAGGGCGCAGCGGCCGCGCGCCGCGTTGTGAATGACGACAGCGACTGAATGAAGAAGGACGCGCGTTTGTTTTTTGTTTGTTTGTGTTTTTCGACTGGCAGCAGTGTGTGATTTTTGTGTGGCGTTGTTCCGGTACCAGTGTGGGGAGGCGCGTCGTTTTGTGAACAAGCCCGCCCCCGTCTCTCTCTCTTTTTGTGTTCCACCCGCCTCGCCGCCGCCTCTCTGCCATCAAACGGCGACTGTTCACGCACGCTCTCACACACACGACAAAACATCACAGTGCGAATCCCTTCTCTCTTACATAAAAAAAATCAAACACACACCCCTTTCCCCAACCCTCTCTCCTTCTCACTTGGCGCGCCGGGACCAGTGCTCCAGCTTGTCCACCGCTTCCTTGGCCTTGTACGCGGCTTTGCGGTAGGTGGTTTTGGCGAAGGTTTTGGCCTGTGTGGAGGGAGGGTGGAAAGGTCAGCGACCGTTGGCGTGCCCCGTTGTTTGCCCTGCTGTCGCTCCGTGCTTGGTCTTCTCCATCGCGACGCCCCGCCCTCCACGCCTCCACCCTACACCACGCGTAGCACGTCACCCATGTGTGCCACCCGCGACAGGCGACCAGCAGAGAGAGGAGCGCACGCGGAAAACACCACCAATGGAAACACAACCCGTCTCTCTGCTCGCCTTTTTGTACACGTTGACCAGGCGGAAGGGTTCATAGCTCTTGGAGCCGGCCGCGTAGATGGGGTAGCCGTAGTCGTCGGGCATGGTGGTGGTGGTGTGTTCGTCGCGGGCGGTTCTTGTGTGAGACAGAAAACAGCAGCGATTGAGTGTTCGCGTTTTTTGTTTGTTTGTTTCACCTCTCTCTCGCCTCCTGTCCGCCTGTGACCCGCCTGTCTGCAATGATACAAACCCACCGTCGAAAGCCAATCTCACTCGCTCGACCCCAGCGTCACTGTGACCGTTTCTTTGCCCTCCCCCCGCACAAGGGCCAGGTCCACCCTGTCCCCCACCGCCGCGCCATCCAGCGCACGATATAAATCAGCAGCGCTCTTCACTTTGGCGCCGTTAAAGCCCACGATGACGTCGCCAAAGACGAGCCGACCATCGGTGTCGCGCTTGTTGCCTTTGACGCCGGCTTTGGCGGCGGGGCCGCCGGGGCGCGCGTCCAACACCAACACGCCGCGCACGCCCAGCACGTCGGCTGCCGCGTCTGGGGCGAGGGCGATGCCCAGGACCGGGCGCACGACCTTGCCGGTGGCGATGATCTGGTCGGCGGAGGCGGCAACAGCGTCAACGGGGAGGGCGAACCCGATGCCGACACTTCCACCGGTCGGCGAGTAAATCGCGGTGTTGACGCCCAGAAGGCGGCCGTTGATGTCCAGCAAAGCGCCGCCACTGTTGCCTCCGTTCAACGATGCGTCATGCTGTATCATTCTGATCGGACGGGAGGTGATTCCGCTCGGCACTTCGCGGTCGAGGCCCGACAAAATTCCGGCAGTGATCGAATGGTCCAGCCCAAACGGCGCCCCAATCGCGAACACGGTCTGCCCCACACGCAAATCCCTCGATGGCGCACGCGGAATGGGGGTCAGACGGGGGCGCGGGGCGGTGGGGGTGGTGGCCGCGTCAGCACCCCTCCTGATCTCCGGCTTTTTGTACACATTGTTGAACATGACGGCGTCCTTGACGCCGTCCCCACCAGCCGCATCGCCCAGCTCCAGCACGGCGACATCGCGGTCAGCGTCGACGCCAACAACGCGGGCAGCGTAGTCATCGCCGTTGGAAAGTGTGACCCTCAAGTCAGCCGCCCCACGCACCACGTGCGCGTTCGTGACGATGTGGCCGGCCGCGTCCCAGACAACGCCTGAACCCGCGCCGCGGGCTTCCTCGGTGGGGTCGAGCGTGAACTGGTCGCGCGCTTCGCCAAGGGCGGTGACAAAGACGACGGCGGGGCGCGCGCGTTCGAAGAGAGCGACAGTCGCCGCTTGATCGCGCGTCAAAGAGGTCGACGAAAACCCCAGAAACGCAGCCGCTGTCACAACGGCGCCAGCCAGGGCGCCGGCCAGGGCGTCGCGAAAGGGAGGCGGGTCGGGCGGGGCGTCGGTGCGCGTGGCGCGCGGCGGTTGGTGGCGGTGTGTGGCTGGCGAACGCTGGGGAACGTGGCGGCGTGGGCCCAGCAATCGCGCAGGGCCGGCGTGCGGGCGTGACTGAGTGGGGAGTGGGGCGCACGGCATTGGAGCGGGGGCAAAATGTGACGTGTGCGAACAGAAAACACAGAACGCGGCCACACTTGAATTGCTTCACTTTTGGGCCTCGGCCGCGTGTCTCAATCGCGCGCAACACGGCGCACACAACACGCGCACACAATGCACACAATGCGCCGCCTTCCCTTCCCCCACCGCTCGCCAACCGCCGTCCACGCAACGACGCCCGACCCGCCCCCCCCTCCTCGCCGCCCCGTCCCCGCCCGCAAGCCCGCCCCCCTCCCGACCCTGGACGCCTGGCTGGATGGCATCGTGGCCACGTGTGACGATGGCGTGGGGTTGAGGCTGGAGGCCGCGCTGGCCGACGCCGAGGCGGCGGCGCGGAGGGTGCAGGCTGAGCGCGAGGCTAGGGACGGGGGGGCGCCACCGCCCGGGCGACGGGAGAGTAGTGTGGACCAGGTGGAGCAGGAGCAGCAGCAGGCAAGAGGGCGGCGTGGTCGGGTGCCACCGCCGCCGGAAGAATGATTGGTTTTTTAGAGTTGGCTTTTTTGATTAGTTTTTTTTTAGCGTGGGCTCTCTAGAGCGCACTGTAAGCATTGCCTTCACGTGGCCTGTTCCAGAAATGTCGGCCGATGGGTGGATCGGGGTCGGCGATAACAAAAAAGCGCTCTCTCTGCCCCGTCACACCGAGCGAGGCGTTTTCGTGTCGATTCGCCCCTCTCCCCCACCCCCACCCCCCCACCACCCCCCCTCCCGCCACCCGACGCCGGGGCCTGGCACGCCCCGGCGTCTGAAGGACTGCGTTTTTGGACGTGGGGAATTCACAGTTTTTTTCTGCGTTCAACAAAAAACAAATGACGACGTCGTCGCCGTCGTCCGACGGCGCGCCGCCCGGCCCCGCCGACCGGGACAGGCCCAACATACTGGTGACGGGCACACCAGGTGTGAGAGAGTGTGGTTGGGCGCGCGCGAGTCTGGCGAGGCCGACCGCGCTCAATTGCGACACCGGCGGCCGACACGCTTTCCCTCCCCTCCCTCCCCACTCAGGCACCGGCAAAACCACGACCGCCTCCCTCATAGCGGACGCCCTGGGGTTCAAGCACGTGGACGCGGGGGCGCTGGTGAAGGAGCAGGTGAGCGAGAGAGGGAGCAAGAGAGGGGCGCAAATGCCGACACCTGACCGAGCGACCCCACCTAGCCGCCCCCCTCCGTGTCCCCCCCCCCAAAACCACCCCCCACCCCCCACTCTCACTCCAGGGCCTGCACGACGGTATGGACGACGAACACGACGCCCTCCTTCTGGACGAAGACAAAGTCGTGGACGCGCTGGAGCCCCTGCTCGCGTCGGGTGGCACCGTCGTCGATTACCACGGCTCCGACTTCTTCCCTGTCCGCTTCTTTGATCGTGTGATCGTGCTGACAGCCGACACGTCCACCCTGTGGGACCGGCTGGAGGGGAGGGGGTATGGGGAGGCCAAAGTGAGGGAAAACGTGCAGTGCGAAATCATGAGGGTGTGTGCTGATGAAGCGCTGGCCGCCTGGCCTGCCGAGGCCGTCATTCTGACCCCCTCCAACAGTGTGGAGGACATGGACGCCAATGTGGAGGCGGCGGCGGAGTGGGCGCGCGGGTGGCGCAAGGGTGGGAGGGAGGGATGAATGAATGATGAGAGAATGAGAGGTGAGCGCGCCACCCTCCGGTCCCCCACCCCCGACACACACACCAAACTCAACGCACCAACACACTGTACTCTTCTTGTCATTTGGACCCGCGCCCCCCTTTTTTATCCTTCCCGGTGTTTTTTTTTCATGTCCGTTTGTCCCCCCCTTGTTCCAAACCCGGCCCCAAAAAAACCGACCCCGTTTTTCATCCAAAATCTCGGACCTTTCGCATCAAAGCATGTGTGCAGCGCGCCAGAGAGAGGCGCGCCTGGTGCAGGGCTCAAAAAGAGTGCAAAAAACAAAACCGATCAAACCACAAACCATCAACCCTCTCTCTCTCCCTCACGTGCCTTTAGCCTCACCCGTGCTCTTCTCCACGTGCGCCTCGCCATACGTCCCCCCCCCCCCCCCTGTGCCCGCGGGAGGGGCCGGAGGAGGCCACGTCCTCGGCGACCGCGCCGACGCGTGGCGGGCGGTCGGCGAGGGGCGGGGGGTCCCCCTTGGACCGGCGCAGCGCCAGGTAGGCGGTGGTGGCGCCTGCAGCCAGCAGCAGGGGCGTGGTGTACTTTTGGGGGATGGTGGGGGAGGACATGATGCTGGAAGGTGGCTGCGTGTGGGAGGTGGGTTCGCCGCGCGAGCGAGTTTGTGAAGAAGAGCGAGAAGAACACATGAAAAAAACACAACGCTCTCTTTTTCTGGCGCGCCTCTCCCCCTTCCCTCGCGCAGCACCCCCCCCCGGGACGCACAGGGCACCCGCCTCAATCCACGAGCTCGTGTGACGGCCGCCCGGGCGCCGTCTGTCAGCCTTCCCCTCCCCTGATCCGACCCCGGTCGCGCGTATCGCACACACAATGGCCACTGTCGCGCCGCCGCAGGCGACGTCGGCCGCGGGCCTCCTCTCCCTGCTGGCGGAGCCCGACCCCGCCCTCCAGGCGGCCGCCCTGGCGAGGCTGGACGCGGTGGTGGGGTCGTTCTGGTTCCAGATTGCTGATTCACTGGCGACCGTGGAAGCGCGCGCTGAGGACGAGGGGTTTGAGCACCGCGAGCTGGCGGCGCTGGTGGCGAGCAAGGTGAGAGTGTGGGGTTGTGTGCGTGTGTGCGTGCTGTGGCGAGGGGCGAGCGCTCGCGTGTGAGCCGGCGGGGGGGAGAGGGGGACACCCGACCGATGCGCGCGCTGATGGGCGTGTGGCGCGGCGGGGGGTCTCTGGCGTCCCCGCCTCCCCAACCCCTCCTCACACTCCCGGGGCGGTGGCACCCGATCCACGCTGGCCGCGTGGCGTGGTGGCGAGGCAAAGGGGGGCTGCGGGCGGCCAACACAACGACACGTTTTTTTTCGCACCCACCCAAAATCCACCTCCCACAGGTCTTCTACCACCTGGGCGATCTCGACGACGCCCTCACCTACGCCCTGCTGGCGGGCCCCAAGTTCGATGTGGCGGACACAGGGGACTACGTGCAGAGCGTGCTGGGTGAGTGTGTGGGAGAGAGAAGAGGGGAGGGTTTGGGGTTTTGGGGGGGTGACCACGTCTTTTTTACACCCAGCCTCTGCAGCGCACGTGCGCCTGGCGTGGTCACTGTGTCGCGTGAACCCGTTTGGCCGAACCTTTCCGCCCCACCCATCCGTCCTTCAGCCAAATGTGTCGACCGCTACATCGAGCTGCGCTCCTCCCCCGTCGACCCCCCCCCCCTCCATCGACCCCCGCCTGACCGCCGTCGTGGAACGCTTGTTTGATGCCTGCGTCGCGGCGGGCGCCACGGAGGCGGCGATCGGGGTGGCGCTGGACGCGAGGCGCGCCGACCGGCTGCAGCACGCGGTGCGGTCGTCCTCCGACACCGCCGCCGCCCTGGCCTACGCTCAAACAGCCGCCCTGGCGCACTGTGGCGCTCCCGGCTACCGGGCCGCCGTGCTGAGGCTGGTGGTGAGTCTGCACGAGGAGGCGGTGTCCCCTGATTGGTCGGCCGTCGCGCGCTGCCAACTCGCCCTCGACGACGCCGCCGGCGCCGCCTCCGTCCTGGCCCGCCTGCTGAAGGGGGGGGAAGACGACGCCCTGCTGGCCCTGCAGATCGGGTTCGACCTGGTGGCGGCCGAAGCGCGCCCATTTGTGGCGAGGGTGGCTGCCGCGCTGGCAGAGGCGTTCCCGCCCCCGCCGCCTGCCCCCACGCCCGCGCCCGCGACGGCCGGCGATGCCGCGCCCGGCGCCCCCGTCAAACAGGCTGCCGAGGTTGGCGATGGCGCCGCCGCCGCCCCCCCCGCCCCCCTCGCCTCGGCCGACCGCGCCGCCACGCTCGCGCGGGTTCTGTCTGGCGACGCGACCGCCTCGCTCGCCCTCGACTTCCTGCACGCCCGCTGCGCCGCCGACGCCGGCCTCCTGACATGCGCCCGTGCCGCCTGCGAACCCCGCAACTCGGTGTGCCACGGTGCCGTCGTGTTTGCCAACGCGGTCATGCATGCGGGCACGACGGTCGACTCGTTCCTGCGCTCCAACCTCGACTGGCTGGCCCGCGCCACCAACTGGGCCAAGTTCTCGGCCACCGCGGGGCTGGGCGTCGTGCACAGGGGCCACCTGGGGGCGGGGCGCGGCCTGATGGCGCCCTACCTGCCCCGCGGCGGCGCGGGTGGCGCGGGGGGTGGTGGTGGTGGTGGGGGCGGCGCCGCCGCGTCCCCCTACTCGGAGGGCGGCGCGCTGTTCGCCCTCGGCCTCCTCTCCGCCGGCCACGCCTCCCCCGACGCCCCCTTCCTGCTGGAGTCGCTGCGCGGCGCCGTCGCTGAACCCGTGCAGCACGGCGCCGCCCTGGGGCTGGGTGCCGCGCTGCTGGGGTCGCGCGACGCGGCGGCCACCGACGCGCTGCGCGCCGTGCTCTTCACCGACGGCGCCGTCCCGGGCGAAGGCGCCGCCCTCGGCACCGGCCTCCTCCACGCCGGCGCCGGCCCCGACGCCGCGGCCGAGCTGGTCGCCTACGCGCGCGACACGGCGCACGAAAAGATTGTGCGCACGTGCGGCGTGGGCGCGGCGCTGACCGTGCTCGGCCGCGAAACCGACGCCGACGGCCTCATCGACTCCCTCTCCACCGACGCCGACCCCCTGCTCCGCTACGGTGGCGCGTTTGCGATCGGCCTCGCCTACGCGGGCACCGGCAACGCGGGCGCGGTGGCGCGGCTGCTGGCGGCGGCGGTGGGCGACGTGTCTGATGATGTGCGCCGCGGCGCGGTCGCGTCGATCGGGTTTGTCCTCGCCGCGTCCCCCGACCCGGGCGCCCTCCCCGCCACCGTGGCCCTGCTTGCCCAGTCCTTCAACCCGCACGTCCGCTACGGCGCCGCCCTGGCGGTGGGCATCGGGTGTGCCGCCACAGGCGGGCGCGCCGCGGTCGACCTGCTCGCCCCCCTCCTCGGCGACCCGGTCAACTTTGTGCGCCAGGGCGCGCTCATCGCCTCCGCCCTCGTCCTCATGCAGCAGCCCACCGCCGTGGCGGCCCCCCTGCGCGCCGCGCTGGCCCGCGCCTCCACCGACAGGCACGAAGAGGTGATGTGCCGCATGGGGGCCATCATGGCGACCGGCATCCTCGACGCGGGCGGCCGCAGCGCGGTCGTGTGTGTGCGCGCGCCGGGCGGCCACCTGCGCCACACCACCCTGGTCGGCCTGGCCCTGTTTGCGCAGCACTGGTGGTGGTACCCTCTATCCTACTTTTTGGGGGTCGCCCTGACCCCCGCCGGCATGATCGGTGTCGACGCCACGCTCCGCGCGCCCGCGTTTTCCGCGCTCTGCGAGTGCCGCCCCTCCCTGTTTGCGCACCCGCCCCCCGCCGCGTCGGGACCCACCACCGTCACCACCGCCCGCGCCCCGGCCGCCGTGCTGTCGACCACGGTGCGGGCGGCTGAGCTGGCCAAGAAGCGGGAGGACGCGAAGAAAGGGAAAGAGGGGGGTGGTGGTGGTGTGGCCGCCATGGACGCCGACGCCAAGCCCGCCGCCGGCGACGTCAAGCCCGAGGGCGAAGGCGGCAAGGACGGCGGCGACGCGGCCGCCAAAAAGGAGGAGGAGGAGGAGGCGGGGTCGTACCCGCTCCCCAACCCAGCGCGCGTCGCCCCCGCTCAAGCGCTCTTTGTGCGCTTTGACCGTGCCTCCCGCTGGGCCCCCGTCCGCCCCCGCCCCCCGCTTCCCGGGGTCGTGGTGCTGCGCGACCGGTCGCCCGGGGAACCGGTGGAGTACGCGGCGGTGGGCAAGGCGACGACCGCGGCCGCGGCGGCCGCGGCCGCGCGTGCGGGCGCCGCAGGCGCCGCGCCCGCGGCCGACGAGCCGGCGCCGCCGCCCGCGCTGGACTTGGCGTCGGCGTGAGAGAGGGGGGACGTGGAGAGAGGTGGACGCAAGAGAGAGAGAGAGAGACAGAGGGAAGGTGGTTGGCGCGCGCGTGTGCGTGAGCGGGGGGGGGGGGGGGGGGCTGGAACGAGAGAGAGCGGTGTGCGCGCGCCTCAAAAACACGCTGCAAATCAAAGAAACCTTTGTTCGTGTGGAAACCAGGTTTGTGTGGGGGGGTGGTTGATTTTACTTAGGGTGGTGCAGCCCCAAAGGGGGTGGTGATGCGTGTGGAAGAGAACGAGGCAGGTTTTCAGGGGGGGGCGTTCTCCCAGGGGGGGGGGCGTTCTCCCGGGGGGGGGGCGTTCTCAGGTGGGGGGGCGACCAGGCGGCTCAAAGCCGCCGCGCCCCCGCCCTTTTTTCGTGTCGTGTTGCTTCGGGCGCAAGAGTATGGATACGAGTTTGTGCGAGTGGTGGTGTGGGGGCCCAAGACCAGGTGGTGTGGGTGGGGGAACCAAAAGGGGGCAAGAGTCGTCGAATGAAAAACACACGTTTTTTTTTTCGTCGATCAAGGCACAAGGGGGGCGAGATAACCAAAAGGCAAGAGTCGTCGACTGAATAAACACACGTTTTGTGTCGTCGACAAGGGCAGGGGGGGACAGAGAAGGGGAGGGATGGGGGTGGGAAGACCTGCGCACACGCGCCCCCCGTCGAGAGTTTGACGTTTTCACTGCCCACAGGCACTGCTCCTCGCACGGGGCAGCCCCGCGCAAGGTGGGCACAGGGGCAGAGGCGGGGGCGCGGGCCACAGAAGGGGGGGGGGTTGTGTGGTGTGGAGGTGAAAGGGCAAAGGGGGGTGGGGTTTTTTGGCGTCGAGAAGGGGTCTTGAATAAACAGGTTGGCACACTCTGTTCCATAGCAGAGAAACAAGGGAGGAGAGATTCCAAACAAGGGATGGCGTGTTGTGGTGGCCGTACCGCGATTGGGGGTGATGCTTGTGTGCGTTTGTGTTGGTGGTGGTGGGGGAGGGGAGAGAGTAGGGGGGGGGGCACGTCGGTATTTTCACCGCGCGCCGCGCCGCGTTTTGGCCCGCCACCGCCGCTGCAGTGGCGACGGGTCGCGCCCCCGCTTGTTGGTGGGGGCGGCGGCGGCATCGGTGGTAGCGGTAGGGGCAGCCGCAGCGGCAGCGTCTGCGGCCGCGTCGTCGTCGGCAGCAGCATCAGCATCGGCGCCATCATCGGCGCCGTCGCCACCACCACCAGCGTCGCCACCGTCGGCGCCAGCTTCAGTGCCGGGCGCAGGCGCGGCGGCGACCGCCTCAGGCGGCAGCGCGCCGGCGGCGGCGGCGCCCCCAGCCGCGCGGTCGCCACCATCGCCCAACCCCGGCACCATGCCCGCCTCCAGCGCCGCCCGGATGGCGGCCGCCGCCCCCGCCTGGGCGGCGGCCTGCAGCTGGGCCACGAGGTCGGCGGGCGGCGCGGCGCCGTCGTTGGGCGGCGACGGCCCCGCCGACTGGGTGCGCCCCGAGTGAGCGCCGTCGCCGCCGGCCGACGTGGCGGTGGCGGCAGCGACCAGGGGCGCCGTGGCAGGCCGCACCGGGGGCGGCAGCGTCAGCGGCGCGGGCGGCCGCATGATGGCGGCGGAGGGAGGGTCGGCTTTCGTTGCCTCCGTGCAGTGGTCGCACGCCAGCACGCGCGCGCGCAGGCGAGCCACCTCCTGCGTCAGCGCGGTCACGTGGTTGGCGGCCGCCTCGAAGAAGGCGGCCGTGTTGAGGCGGTCGCCGTTAGGGGTGGGGATGAGGGTGCGCAAGTGGTCGAGGCTGGTGTGTGTGGGTGGGGGTGTCGTTGATGAGGGGCAAAAACATGGTACGTTTGCCAAATGGCAGGGACGCGTTGACGGGGGGGGACGCGCGCGCGCCGCGATAGGAGAGGTGGTGTTTTCAGAGTGGTGGTTGGCGACCAAGCGTGTACGCGCGACGAGCGCGTCGAGCCGCGATTCGCGTTTTCCCCCCGAAACTCCCCGCCTTTCCTCTCACCTCTCTCTCCCTCCACTCACCGTTCATTGATCCGGTTGCGGCGCCTCTGCTCCGCCGCCTGGTGGCGCGTCGCGTAGGCGGTGGTGGAGCGCGGTTCGCCCGACCGCGCCCCGGCACGCGGCGCGTGCATGCGCGGCGGTTGGTGCGGCTGGGGGGGCGCGGACGCCGCCAGGGCCGCCAGCTGACTGAATAGATGCAGTTCGGCGGGGGTGGTGGCGTCGTGGCCTGCGGGCGGCTGCGGCGCAAACGCCGACGCGTGCTGCCCGAGCAGCGCGGCGGCGGCAGCGGCAGCGTCCATCGGAGCGTGGAGGGACACGGTGTGCACAGGGACAATCCCACCCAGAGACGTGTGCACAGCGTGGGGGCTGCCGCGCGTGGTTACCGCGCGCGCTGACGGGCGCGGACAGAGAAACAAACGCTCGAGAGTTGTGATTTGAACACAAACACTCACGCCGCTCCCACCCGGCGTGTGAGTGTGCACACGAAAAAAAGACGCGCCCAGAATGAATCCACGTTTTTGCGCACAGCAAAGGAAGACTGTCTACACAGGCACAACCCAGACACAGAGAAGGATACAGAGAGAGAGAGGGGAACAGATAGACGCGAACCCACCCCCGTCTCCTCCCCGCCATACACATCACCCACCCTTTCTCACGCCCCGCGCACCACCGCCAACACAGCCGCATGGTCGCTCGGGTACGCGGCGCACGGCAGCCCGTCCGGGGCGGCGGCCGCCACGTCGGGGGGGGGGGGGGCGACCGCGGTCACACGGCCACCCCCCCCCACAAAAATGTAATCAGAACACCGCCGCGCCGCGCCGTCGGTGCGAATCTTGAACGTGGTGTCCACGGGTCTGCCCAGGGCGGACCAGATGGAGGTGAGGCCAGCTGACGTGGCGGCCGCGGTGGCGGCCGAATCGGGCGCGTCGTTGAAGTCACCCGCAAGGAGGATGATGGGGTCACCGCCGCCTGCTGCCGCCGCCGCCATCCCCGCAGCCGCGTCCACGACGGCTGCCGCCGCGTCCGCCGCCTGGGCGGCTCGCAGGGCTGCTTGCGCCGCCCCCGGCTTGGCTTTCAGGTGGACACATGCGGCCGCGAGCGGGCGGCCGCGGTCGCGCGCGTCGGCCAGGTTGACCAGCAGCATGCCCTGCACCCCTCTCCCCGCGGCTGAGGGGGGGGCGTCCGAGGAGGAAGAGGCTGGATCGCGGGGCGCGGTGGCTGCTGCGGCTGCTGCGGCAGCACTCGCAGACTGTTGCGCTGTGAACGGGCGGCCAGTGGCGCTGACCAGGCGAAACCTGTCGCCCCGCCAGAAGATGGCGCACCCGTCGGCCGAGTAGCCCAGGCCGGTGGCGGGGGAGGCGGGCTGGGGGAGGGAGGGAGGGTGAGTGTGTGGGGTGTGGGAGGGGGACAGCGGCCGACCCGCCCTCCTCCTCTCCACCTTCTCTCTCACCTTGGCCCAAAACCGACCCTCATACCCTCGCCCCCTCAACGCCGCCGCCAGCTCGTCAAACCGGTTGACTTCCTGCAGCAGGATGACGTCAGCACCAGACCCACACAACTCACTCACAACCGCCCCCGCGCGCGCGGGCCACGCCAGGGCGGCGACCGGGCACCTGGCGAATGCTCCGTGTTGAGCCAGACCATCCGCCAGTATGTTCCAGGTGAGCACGCTGATGGGCGGGGAGGTCGAGGAGGAGGTCTCGTCGAGCGTTGTCAACGGCCGCGCTGCCAGGGAGAGCGGGTGCGGCGTGGTGGAGGTGTCGCCGCCCCCGCCTGATGCACTGCTGTCATCCTGCCACGCAGTCATGGTGGTGGGCGCGTGTCTTGTGGGGGGTGGGGCACAGCGTGCGAGGCGGTGCGGCAATGCCCGAGGAGCGCGGCGCGGTGCGTGCCACGGCGCGCGCGGACGGCCGCCGGGGGCCCCGCCGCCACCGTGCACTGCGCGACCTACGGCCGCCGTGGTGGAGTTGTGTGTGGTTTGCGTGGGCCAACGCGCGCGCGATGGGGTGAACGCAAAAAAAAAGCACAGCAATGGTTTTTCTCGCTTCGTTTCCTCACTTTTCTGACCCACGGCAACTACACCCTGCCACACATCCTGTTCATGCCCTCACTCACCCTCGGATCCAGCCTCGCCGCCGCCTCTGCAAACGTATGCCCGTGCGACGCCGCCGCCGCCGCGACCGCGGCCGCGACACGGGGGGCGAGCGGCGCGGCGGCCACCCCCGCCCGCCGCAGCGCCGCCCTCCGCTCGCCCTCACCCTCTGCATCGTCGGACGCGGCCAGGGGGCCGTCATCGCCTGCGGGCGAAGCTGCCGCGTACGCCTCACCCCGGTCGAAGGCGAAGCGGAGGGGGGGTGGGTCGGGGTCGGCGCCGGGGGCATCCCTCTCTGCCCACGCCCCCGTCACACTCGCCGCGATGGCCGGCAGGCGGTCCAGCACGCCGGGAATGGGGGTGGCCAGCAGGTCGGCCAGGGCGGCCGCGATCAGCCTGCGGCCGCCAGAGGGGGCCGCATCGACCGCGGAGGCGAGCGTGTCGACCAACAGTGCTGCGGGGTGGCCGCCCCCGCCTGCCGCGGCGGCCGGCCCCGCCACCGCGGTCGCGCGGTTGGCCACGTCCACAAAGACGGCGGGCGACACCAACGCCAGGCGGGCCAGCAGGGAGGCGGCAGCGGAGGAGAGCGACGGCGTGGCGTGGCGCGCGGCCAACGCGCCTGCCGCGGTGGCGACCAGGAGGCCGTCCAGGGCGGCCGCGCCGGCGGGGGTGGAGGCAACAGCGAAGGCGGCGTCGGTGGCAGTCAGGATGGCCAGGAGGCCGCGCTCGTTGACCGCGCGCGCGGCGGTCGCGAGGGCACCCCACAGACTGGCCGACGCCCCCGCCTCCACAAACGCGCCCCCGCCCAACAACGCCGCACTCGCAGCCCCCGCGCACACCAGACCTACATGCTCCGTCGTGTCCAGCGCGGCCGCAACGGCCGGCGCCGCCGCCAACAGCGCGCCCGCCGCGTCGGCCGAGGGCACCGCGTTGCGCAGGGCACACACCCACAGCGCCAGCCCATCCTCCAGCAGGATGGCGGCGTCGGGGGAGGTGGTGTCCAGGGAGGCGGCAAGGATGGGCAGGAGGACGGGGTAGGCGGCGGGGGAGGCGGGGCCCAGGGCGTTGGCGACACGGGCCAATGATGCCGCGACCGCAGACCTCAGCAACGGCGCCGCCCCACCGGCCACCCCGTCCCACAGCCGAGGCAAGGACGCCAGGATGGGGGCGGCGTGAGCGGCCGCTGCGTCGGGGGGGAGGCGGTCCACGATGGCGTTGAGCAGGGCGAAGAAGGTGGACTGCGAGTCGAGGTCGTCTGCGCGGGCGAGGGCGGCGGCCGTGGCATTGACAGCTGCCGCCGCGTGCGGCAGGAAGGCGGTGTCGTCAAACCCAAAGTCGTCGACCAGGGCGGAGAGGGCGGACGCGGCGGCCAGGGCGACCGCCGCGTCACGCGACGCGAGGGCGGCCGGCAGCGCCGCGTACAGGCGGCCCCTGTCCTCCTGCGACGCGCGCGGAGTCCAGGCGGCGAGCGCCAGAGCGGAACGGCGGGCCAGGGCGGCGCGGGCGCGGGGGGGCAGGGTGGGTGGGACGACGGCCGCGTTGCCCGTCAGCCAGGGCAGCAGGTCGTTGGACAGCCAGGCGCCCCAGTTAACGTGGTCGTGCAAGTCGTAGGATGCGGCGGTGGCAGCAGCGGCGGCAGCCTCGGCGTCGAGCGCGGCGTCGGCCGCGGACCGCGCGTCGGTGTGTGCGGAGGCGGCCGCAGCACGCAGCGCCGCCGCCGTGTCTGCCAGGCGCCCCGCCAGCGCGCGTCCCAGGCCGGGGCGGTCGTCGGCGACCAGGGCGGCGAGCAGCGCATCCGCCGCGCCTCGCGGCGTCGACCGCCACGCCAAAGCGGAGGCCGTCGCGGCGGCATGGGCAAAGGCTTCTGGATCCGCATCCCACTCGTCCGCGTCGGCGGGGGTCAGACGCAGGCAGACGGTGATCAGCGCGTCAGCCAACCCTGCCCTGCGGTTGGGCGCCAGAGGGCCGGTGACGAGGGCGGCGCGCGTGGCGGCAGCGGAGGCGCGCACAGAAGCTGCTCGATCTCTGGGCCCAGGCGGCAACGATTCGTCAGGGCTGGCGGCGCGAGCCGCATCCACCAGCGCTTTGATCAGGAGGCAGGCTTGCGTCGTCAGTGTGTCGTCGGTGGTGGTGGGCAGAGTGCCGCCCGCTGCCGTCGTGCGCCGTGCTGCGATCAACCCCGCAGCCACGTCGGCCGCGCCCACAGCAACTGCGGGCGGCGCCGCCAACAAGGCCCACGGCGTCTCTTCAGCCAGCTCGCGCACCGTTTTGAGCAGCTTGGTGGTGAGGGGGTCGGTGGCGCCGCGCGGTGCCGCCACTGCAGCTCGCAGGGCGTCCACCAGAGGCCCCGCCGCGTCCCGCACGGGGGGCCACGGATCGAGAGACAGACTGTCTGGCGTCCGACCCGACACCAGCAGCCTGCGCACGCACTTGAGACCGAGACGCGCGCGGTCGAGAGCGGCGGCCGCGTCGGCACCGCCCCCTCCCAAGGCCGCCCCAGCGTCCGCCACCCACCCCGCCCAAAGGGACGGCAGCAGCTCGTCCGCCAGGCTGGAGAAGGCGGCTGCATCAGCTGCCAAGCGTTTGGAGGCAAGCTCTTTGAGGACGGCGTGAAGGCCCAGCGCAGAGCGCGCCGTGCCCCGCCCGTCCGCGCCGCGCGCCGCGCCCGCCAGCCTCGCTACCACGTCCGGCCAGTCGCGCGGCCAGTCGATCCTGGCCACGCGCGCGACCGTGGTGGCCAGGGCGCGGGCGGACCGAGCGTCGTCAGAGGCGAGGAGGGCATCAAGCAGAGCGCCACGCAGCGGAGGCCGATCACTCTCAGGGACGGCGCCCCGGCCGCGCCCCCGCCAGCCGCGGGTGACGACGTTTTTGAGGGTGACGGCAGCCAGCCAGCGGGCGCCCGGGTCGGTGGTGGCGTCGGTGGCGACCGTCTGGGAGAGGAAAGGAGGGTGGTCGGTTTGCTGCCGTCTCTCTCTCGCTCGCTCAGACACACACAAATAACCCACTCCCTCTCTTTCTCTCACCAGCAGACACGCGCAATACCCCGGCCTGCCAGCCAGCCCATCCAGGGCGGCCTCCGCCTCGCGCTGGGTGTGTGGGTCAAGCGCCGCGGCCAGCGTGGCGGCCAGGGCGGGCACGTCCCCCCGGGCCAGGGGAAGGGTGGCCATGGCGTGCGTGTGTATGTTGCGCGTGGGTGCTGTGTCCGTGGCAGGAGTGGGGTGAAGAGCGGGCGCGCCCGATCGATGCCAATGGGGGTCGAGGCGGTGTTGTTCAATCTGCAGCCGCGTCGCTGTGGCGGCCACACACAGCTCTGCAGAAAACGTGTGCGTGGGTGCCGAGTAGCTCTCTGCCCTCCCCACGCAGCAGGCCCCGGGGCTCGACGCGTCTGAACAGAGAAAGAACTGAAAAAAAGGTCTGCAGCTCACTCTCTTCGTCGAGCGTTTGGGCCGCGCTCTCTCTGCTTCCCCCGCCCGCCACTCGCCGCCTTCCTCCCCTGCCCACCATGCGGCCCCTCCTGCTCAAGGGGCACACCCGCCCCCTGTGCCAAGTCAAGTGCGTGGCGGATGCGCCCGCGAGTGGCGTGGGAGCGTGGCCGATCGCGAGCTTTTTCGACGGCTGTTTGGTGTTTCGGTGGCTCACGCTCTCGTCCCTCCCACCCACCCACCCCAGATTCAACCGTGAAGGCGACCTGCTGTTCAGCTGCGCCAAGGTGAGGAGCCTGTGAACGTGGGAGGGCGCTCGCGTGAGCGCAAACCCACGCCGCCTGGCCGCAATCGCAGGCAGGGGCGGACGGAGCGACGCGCCGGCCCGCCCGCCCGCCTGCCTCGGCCCGCACCACCTCCACACGAGATTGGAATAGCTGCAACAAACGCACACTCACGCACCCTCCCCCCCCCCCCCCACACACACACAGGACCACCACCCAACCGCGTGGTTCACGGAAGACGGCAAGCGCTTGGGCAACTACCTCGGCCACAACGGTGCCGTTTCCACGCTGGACGTGTCGAGTGAGTGCTGTGTTGTGTGGGCGGGAGAGAGGGAAACAGAGGGAGCGCGTGGGCCAGACCCAGCCCACACTCACACACGCACACCCTCTCCTCCTCTACCAGTCGACTCCCGCCTCCTCATCACCGGCTCCTCCGACTCGTCCGCCAAGCTGTGGGACGTGAAGACGGGCACCTGCCTGCACACATGGCAGTACGATGCCCCCTGCAAAGCGGTGGCCTTCTCGCTGGGCGACACGATGGTGGCTACGTCGACCGACCCGTTCATGGCGACCCCCCCCGCGATCCGCGTCTACCGCCTGCACACAGAGGATCCTTCCAACCAGACCGACGAACCCACCGTCACCATCACGGGCGGCTTCTCCGGCCGCATCAACCGGCTGCTGTTCCACGACCTGAACACGCACCTGCTGTCGGCGGGGGAGGATGGATACGTGCGCAGGTGGGACGTCGAGTCGGGCGACCTCCTGGACGAAGCCAAGATCCACGACGGCCCCATCACCGACATGCAGCTGTCCAATGATGGCATGGAGCTCGTCACCTCGTCTCTGGACACAACTGTGAAGCTGGTGGACGCTGTTTCGTTTGACGTCCTCAAAACCTACAAAACGTCGACCAACGCCAACGGTGCCGCCATCTCCCCCCTGTTCAACCACCTGCTGATCGGGGGCGGCCAGGACGCCGCCCAAGTCACCACCACGTCCGCCCGGGCGGGCCACTTTGAGGCGAGGATCTGGTCCAAGCTGCACCCTGACGTGGAGCTCGGCAAAATTCGCGGCGCGTTTGGCCCCCTCAACACAGTCGCCTTTGCCCCCGACGGCCGCACCATGGCCACGGGGGGAGAGGATGGCTACGTGCGCATCTACTTTTTGTCCGAGTCCAACGATTACATGCGGCAGGGGGCGAAGGACCAGTTTTGATGGGTGGAGAACGTCGGTGTTTCTGTTTTTCTCTTCTTTTTGCAAGCTTTAAACTCTGCCCTTTTGTCTCTTTACACAATCAGTCGCCTGCCACCACCTCCATTACCACCCCGACCGCCACCGTCGCCCCCGCCTCCCGCAGCGCGACGCGGCCGAGGGGAGGGCAGTCTGCGAATGTCTCTAAGGCCACCGGTCGCGCCAAGGCCACCTCCACATCCGCGGTCGCCCCCCGCGGCACGACGCGGGGGCGGGGGCGAATGACGGCGCCGGAGGCACCATCAATGAGTCTGAGTAGGGACACCACCGTCGCTGCCTCAGCGTCGGCGTGTGCGTGCAGCGTGATCGCCGCCCCTGGCAGCAGAGCGGCCGCCCCCGCGGGCACGGTGATGCGGGCCCGGATGCGGGTGGCCAGGCGGGGCCTGTGAGTGGGCGGGCACAGGATGGCGCCGCGGGGAATGGTGGAGGGGTCGATGCCGGAGACCGCGACGACGGCGACATCACCATCCAGCGCTGCGGCAGTCGCGCCCGCCTCTGTGCCGCCGCCGCCGCCACCATCCCCGCCACCCCCACCCACGGTCACGGCCAGAACGGTGCCCACGTCGCCAGGGGGGACGATGGCGACTGTGTCGCCGGGCGCAAAGGCGCCCGCCACGACGCGCCCCGTGACGCGCGCGCCGCCGCGCGGTCCCTTTGCCACGTCAGCCACCGCCAGCCTGGGAGGAGCGGTGAGGGCACGTGGTGGGGCCGGCAGCCTATCTATAGCCTCCAGGATGGTGGGCCCCCGCCACCAGGCGGCGAGGGCAGGCGCGTCAGGTCGGGACGCCACGTTTTGGCCGGCGGGCGCGGCGACAGGGATGAAGACTGGTTGACTGAACCCCAGCCCCGCCAAAAAGGGGCCCAACTCAGCCCGCACATGCTCAAACCTGGCTGCCTCATAGTCCAGGGTGTCCAGCTTGGTGATGGCGACAAGGAGGGAGGAGACGCCCAGCGCGCGCGCGAGGGCTGCGTGCTCTGCAGTCTGGCCGGCGCGCGGCGGGCCGGCACTGCTTCCCGTTTTGCCTCCAAACCCGGCCTCAAACCCGCCCACCGAGCCATCCAACACCAGCAGAGCTGCGTCAGATGCTGCAGATCCTGCTGCCGCGGCCGGCACAAAGTCTCGGTGGCCGGGCGCGTCCAGGAGCAACACGTCATGGTGCGGCGTGGAAAAACCGGCAGACCCCACACTCACCGTCACGCCGCGCGCGCGTTCATCGGGGGCGGTATCCAGCAGCCACGCCCACCCAAAGGAGGCCCGTCCCGCTGCCGCTGCCGCGGCGCGCAGCTTGGCGGCGTCGCGTGCGGAGACGGCGCCTGCGTCTGTTAAGAGGCGGCCGGCTAATGTTGATTTACCCGCGTCCACGTGCCCCAGCAGCACGAGGGACAGGGGGGACCGGCCGCCCCTTGCCTGCGTCTCGGCCGCCACAGCAGCTGTCAGGGAGGCGGAGGGCGTGTAGGGGAGGCGGGGCGCGGGTGTCGGCGCCGGCGTCGGCGCGTCGGCCACACTCAGACTCGCGACCGCGTCCGCGGCCGCGTCGGCCGCCCGCTGCTGCTGCTGTTGTTTGGGCTCAGGAGCTGCGCCACGCCCGCCTGCTCCCTGGCCCCTCCCTCGGCCTGCGGGCGGGCGGGTCGGCTTCTTGGGGGGCGGTTTTGGTGTGGCCTGAGGGGTTGCCACGGCGGGGTGATGATGATGATCAGCGGCCCCTTGCCGTCTCCCGTCTCACTCACACAGCATTGCACACAGCCACCCTCCCTCCTCCTCTCTCACCTTGGCCTTCACGACGGCCGCCCCGCCCCCCCCGTCGTACGCGTCCCACCCATCGTCCTCGTCGTCGCCCTCCCAGTCATCTGCGCCGTCATCCCAGTCGTCGTCGTAGGCACCCCCGCCTTTGCGCGACATAGGGACTCTCACAGGACTCTCACCCGGAGTGAGAGTGCGCGGGTGAGAAGACGCGCGGTGACAAAATGTTGAGATTGCTTTTTTTTGTTGCGAGTCTCCGTCGTTTTTTTTTCGTTCACACCACTCTCGCTGTTTCTCTGTTGTCCCGCGCGCGCGTCCGGGCGCGAGCAGGCACACACCCACACACGACTCCCGGCACAAGGGCGTCGCCACACGCAGCCTCCTTTCAAGGAGCGTGAGCCGGGCACGCGTTCCCGCCCCCACACACCTCCCCAATGTCCACACCAGCCGCGCGGCGCCGCCGCCGCGTGCTGGTGACGGCGGTGGCGGCGGTGGGCGGCTACGCGGCGTGGGCGTGGTACAGGTGCGAGACGGTGGCTGAGAGAGTGTGTGCAAGGGGTGCCGAGGCGGCGAGAGTGGTCTCCGCGCAGGCGCGGGAAGCCAGCTCCGCGCATGGCTGTTCGACAACCCCCCCTCGTGACCAACCCCCCCGCCCACACACACAGCTCCCGTCCCACGCCTGACGACGACGGCGACGCCGACCAACCCACCCCCTCCTCCTCCACCGGCCCCCTGGCCACGCTGGCCGCCTGGCGCGACGGCGCTGTGGAGACCGCGACCGCGCTGCGCCGCGCGCGCGGCGCGGCGGTCGCGGCGGCGGGGCTGGCCGACACGGTGGCCCGCGACACGGCCGAGTTTGTGACGGGGGATGGGGTGGACCTGCCTCCTAGCTTGAGGCAGTTGGCCAGGCTGGCTGCGGCACCGGTGAGTTGATGAGAGAGGGAGGTGGTGGGGGTGGGCACCTTTCGCCGGGACACCCAACAACGACTCTCCCCCCCCCCCCCCCACACACACACAACAGGAAATCGCGCACGCCACCGCCTCCCTGGCCGCCGCCGCCACGGCGGGCGCCCTGGCGTCGGTGACCCCGGGCGCGGTCGCTGCCGCCGGCACCTCTGCGCTCGCCGTGCCGGGTTCCTCCCACCCGTCCCCCACCCCGGAAGCCGCCCTGGCCGCCGTCGTGGGGGCCGCCTGCCGGGCCAGCGTGCGCGAGTATCTGGACGCCATGGGCTACGCGGGGAGGCACCCTCCCCCCAGGGAGGCGAGTGCTCCTGATCTTTCCTCCCCCGACTCTGCCCCGCGCTCCGCCCTCGCGTCCCCGCGCCGCGGCCACGCCGTCCCCCGCCCTGACCCCATGCTGGACGCTCTCTCCGTGGCCCTGGCCTGGGCCGCCTCCCCCGAGGGCGGGGCCGCCATGTCGCGCGCCGCCTCGTCGGCCGCGGGCGCTGCTGTCGGCGCCTGGCTCGACCGCGGCGCGGGTGCCGATGGGTGGTCCCAACTCGTGGGCGCGTTGTGCGCCCCGGGGAATGTCCCCGGCGCCGAACGCCTGTTCCGCGCGTACGCGGGCCAGTGCGTGGAGACGTACTTCGCGGGGCTGAGGCGCGACCGGCGCGCGGCACGCGCGTCGCGCGCGGGTGACGCGACTATTCCGCCCGCCCTCGCGTCCGCGGGCTCGGTGGACGACTCCCCTCTTGCCGCGGCGGGGGAGACGCCGACACGCACCCTCACGCTGCGCAGTCCGCAGCGCAAGGGGGAGGATGGCGACGGCGGTCCGTCGCCTTCGCCGCAGCGTGCGCCCGTGCTCCCTCGCTCCTCCTCGTCGGACGACTACTCCTGGGCCGCCGAGTTTGTGAGGGTGGCCCGCGTGCCCGAGGCGAGGTCCCTGGCCACCTCCCTGGTGGCCAGCGCCATGGCCGCCAGCGTGCGGGCAGCCGCGGGGGAAGCCGCGTCGGCCGCGCGCGCCGCGGGCGCCGCGCTCGCCCCGCCCGTGCGCGCGGCCGCCACCGCGCTGGCCAAGAGGCGGCGGGCGGCCGGCACCGCCGTCCTGGTGGCCATGCTGGCTGTGCTGCTGTCGGGGCTGGCCACGCTGCGCGTGGTGGGGCGGGCGGTGGGGGTGGTGTAGAGATGGCGGGAGGAAGGACGGCTCTGTGTGTGCGTCGGGGTTGCTTCCCTCCGCACACCGTCTGAACCGGTTTTTGGGTTGTCTCGTGCGTCAACACTCCCCATTCTACAATGCGTCCTGTTCGTTGGGCTGGTCAGTCGCGCGTGTGTGTGCACGTTTTTTGTCCACCCCTTGTTGCCTCAATCATGCCGCACACCCACGCGCCATCCACCACACGAGCGGCAGCTGCAGCGCCCACAGCCCCAGCAGCACGTAGTTGCCTGCCGTGCCGTCGAGGCCACCCCCTACACCGCCGCGAGGATCCTGAAACTTGGCGCGCTTGAGGGAGCGGACGAGGAAGACGCCCGCGGCCGCGCCGGCCAGAGCAACCACCGCGTCTGCGCCGCGGTGGGCGGAGCTCCCGCCCCCTGCAGCTGCCGCCACCAACCGGGCCGCACACCCGGCACACCCATGCGCAAACGGGTACCCCGCGTACGCTGCCAGGTCGGCCAGGGGGAGGGCGGGGCCCGCGCCCACCGCGATGGCGGCCGCCTTGACGGTGGCCGCGTGCGCGGCCCACACCCCCACCGCGCCCGATGCAGCCGAGGTGAGCGTGTCCGGCGAAAAAGGGGCAGAGCCGGAGGCCACGACCGCTGACCCACGCAGCAGGACGAGCGTGGCGGCCGCCATGAGGGGGATGTAGAGGTCGGGCGCCGCCGCGTCGCGCGCGGGGGGCGCCGCGCGCGCGCCGCCCGCGGGCGCCGCCTCCAGCGACCGCGCGTACGTCCAGCGCCGGGCCCAGGGGGTCGCCAGCATGGCCAGCTTGGTGGCGACGTAGGACGGCGTCACGTCGAGGGCGGCGGCGACGCCGCCGCCCGCGCGCGGCGCGAGCGCGCCGAAGCGCGCGGTCGCCCACGCCGCGCCGCGGTCCAGGACGGACCCCGCCTCCTGGCCGCCGGCACCGCTGGCAATGGCGGAGGCGGCCAGTCCGGCGACGAAGGGGTCGGCGCCCAGGGCGGACATGGCAGAGGCGGCGGCAGCGGCGGCAGACTGAGAGAAGGGCGGGTCAGAAGAGCGTTGGTCGAAAAACGAGCGCGCATCGACCGTTTTCCACCCACCTCTCCCCCTTTCCCACACACACACTCACCGTCGCCCCACCCTGATACGGCGCCGGTTGTGGCGCACCCCACCCGCCCTGCTGCTGGGGCGGGGGGGGCGCCCATGCCGCCTGCTGCTGTTGCCGCGGCGCCTGCGCCCCATACTGGGGCGGGGGCGGCGCCCAACCGCCGGCGGCGGGCTGCTGCGACCCCCAGCCGCCCGGCTGCTGGGGGCCGCCGGGGGGTTGTTGTTCCCAGGACATCGAAATCAAGAGAGCAAAAAATAATGGGTTGTTCCACTCCTGTTTTTTCGTTGTTCTTCATCGAAGCCTCTCGCACACACAGAAACACACGCACCAGATGGCGCCCTCCTTTGCCCCCGTGGAAGCGAAGATGAGGGTGGCGGGTCTGTCAGACGCCGCGGTGGACGCGTTCCGCCACAACTTTGACGCGCTGGCGGGCGGCGAGACGGGGCTGGTGAGCGCGTGTGCGGTGTGTGTCTGTGTGTCGGCGCGCGTGTTGGCAGCAGAGAGGCGTGCATCAGGCCAGCGTGGCGCCAGCGGAGGGGAAGGGGGGGGGGGGGGGGGGGGGGCGCGGTCGTGCGGGCACGAGGGGGACAGCACACCCGCAGTGGGGCTGTGTGACCGCTCGCGCGCGCCACCAGAACCTCGACCCCCCACCCCCCACCCCCTCTATCCCTCCCCACCACACAGATGCCGGAAGTCGACATCAAGCCCGTGGCAAGCCTGCCCACCCTGGAGGAGCTCAAGTCGGCGGCCCTGTCGGAGGACGAGCTGAAGGTAGGGAAAGGACGAGTGATGGTCGAGAGGGGGGGGGGGGGGGGGGGGGTCAACTGACGCACACACACTCACACCCTTCCCTCACACAAACCAGGCCCTGCTCTCCAAGACCGCCGTCCTCAAGCTCAACGGCGGCCTGGGCACGTCCATGGGGTTGGAACGCGCCAAATCGTTGCTCCCCGTCAAAGACGGCGCGACGTTTCTCGACCTGATTGCGCGCCAAGTCGTCCACATGCGGGCGGCGACGGGGTCCCACGTGCGCTTCATCCTGATGAACTCGTTCTCCACGTCGGCTGACACGAAGGAGTTTTTGGCCAAGGAGCACAGCGACCTCGTGGCGGAGGACGATTTTGAGCTCCTCCAAAACAAGTCCCCCAAACTCGACGCCACCACCCTGGAACCCGTCACCTGGCCCGCCGACCCCGACCTCGAGTGGTGCCCCCCGGGGCACGGCGACATCTATGCCGCCCTGGCGGGGTCGGGCATGCTGGACCGCCTCCTGTCTGCCGGCGTCGTCCACCTCTTTGTCTCCAACTCGGACAACCTGGGCGCCACCCTGGACACGGGGCTGCTGGCCCACGCGGCCCGCACCAACGCCCCCTTCATCATGGAGGTGGCGGTGCGCACGGAGGCGGACAAGAAGGGTGGGCACCTGTGCGTGCGCGCGGCCGACGGCCGGTTTGCGCTGCGGGAGAGCGCCATGTGCCCGGACGGCGACAAGGCGGCGTTCGAGGATGTGAAGAAGTGAGTTTGTGTGTTGGCGTGGTGTTGTGTGGGAGGGGTAGCGAGAGAAGAGACGAGTGGTTGTCTTCTCACACACCTCCCCCTCCTCCCCTCTCTCTAGGCACAAATTCTTCAACACCAACAACCTGTGGCTCAACCTGCCCGCCCTCAAAGCCGCCCTGGACGCGGCCCCCGGGGCCGCCCTCAAGTTGCCGTTGATCAAAAACAAGAAGACGGTCAACCCACGCGACTCTGCCTCCACCCCCGTCTACCAGCTGGAGACGGCCATGGGGTCCGCCATCGAGCTGTTCGACGGCGCGGGGGCGGTGGTGGTGCCGCGCACCCGGTTTGCGCCGGTCAAGACGACCAACGACCTGTTTGTGCTGCGGTCCGACGCTTACATTCTTGCCCCGGACGCCACCCTGGTGCCCTCAGTCGACCCCCTCCCCCTGGTCGACCTCGACTCTAAGCACTACAAACTGGTGGACGCGCTGGATGCGTTGGTGAAGGAAGCGCCCTCGCTGAAAGAGTGTGTGTCGGTCAAAGTGGTGGGCCCTGTTGTCTTCCCCCCGGGAGTGACGCTGCGGGGTGACGTGCTAATCAACAACGCGGGCAAGACGCCCGTGGAGCTGGCTCCCGGCACGTACGCTGACTCGGTGGTGGCGCTGCCGGCGGGGGAGGAGGCGGCCGCGGCGGCGACGGCGGCGACGCTGGCTGCATGAAGAGAAAGAAAAGCGGTGAGGGGGGTGTGGTGAGGGGGGAAAAGCGGTGAGGGGGGGTGAGCCAACCCAGTGGGTTGGCTCACAAAAAAGGCAGCACACACACACCATTGTAGTAGGAGCGACGGACAGAGAGACAACACGCGGAGAGTGGGGGGGTCGAGAGCGCGACGCCCTCGCGTCTCCGCTTTTTTTAACCAAAAAACTCTCTTGACCCACACCTACGCGAAATGCCCTCCGTGCGCCGCCACTCAATCATGTCGGCCCTGTCCCCGCCCCTGCCCACGACGACGCCCAGGGCCTCCAGGCGGGCCAGCGCGGCAGCCACCCTGGAGACCTTGCCCCCGGTGGAAGGGTGCGTCGCGGCATCGCGTTGAATTGTTTTTCGGATGTCGAAACAAAAACGCGCGCCTTTTTCCTCCAACCCTCTCCCCTCCTGCCCCCCCTCTCCTCCTCCACAGCAAACTGGGCGTGCCCACCCGCAAAAGTAGCAAGACAGGGTGGACGCCGGAAGAGGTGAAAGAGTGGAGAGAGGGTGTGCGAGCGTGCTGCGTTCGTCGGTGCGTCTTCGCTCCATCGGCGCGCGTCGGCGGGTCCCTGCTTTTGGCGTGGTGGCCGCCTCTCACTGCCTTCAGCGATGGGCATGAGCTCGCACGCATCCGTGAGGGCGGGAGGAGCAGCGGCGGCCGGGCGGGCGGCGCCGGAGATAGGCGCGATTCGACCCACATTCGCTGCCGCTTCGGTCCCGATTCGGCGAATGCGGCACGCTTCAGCGTCCTCGTTTTCGCCGACGACACGCTCGCGGCGAAACAACACAAGAAGGCGGCCCACCCACGCCCCCCCGGCACCTCCGCACCTCCCCCCACCAACCCGCCACCCACCCCCACAGGATGAAGTCCTGCGCCGCGCTGTCGCCCTGCACGGCTCCAAAGAGTGGAAGAAGATTGCAGACTACCTGCAGGACAGGACCGATGTGCAGTGCCTGCACCGGTGGCAGAAGGTGCTCAACCCCGACCTTGTCAAGGGCGCGTGGACGGAGGAAGAGGATGCTGCCATTCTGGCGGCTGTGGCGGCGCACGGTCCCGGCAAGTGGAGCTCGATCGCGGCGCGCCTGCCCGGCCGCATCGGCAAACAGTGCCGCGAGCGGTGGCACAACCACCTCAACCCCGAGATCAAGCGAGGAGCCTGGACACCCGCCGAGGATGCTCTGTTGATCGAAGCTCACGCGACGCACGGCAACGCGTGGGCGTTGATCGCGCGCGCGCTGCCCGGGCGGACGGACAACGCCATTAAAAACCACTGGAACTCCACGCTGCGGCGCAAGGTGGAGGGTGGGAGCAAAGGATGGAGTGGTAGTGCTGCTGCTGCTGCCATGGCCGCTGTGGCAGCGGACGGCGTGCGGGCGGAGCTGGTGGCGACGGGTGGCGACAGCGGCACCGGCGCGCCGCCCACCGCGCCGCCCGTCCCCAAAAAATCGCGCTCCGGCAAGCGCCGCTCCGGCACGCGCAAGCCCAAGGCGTCGGTGACGACGACCTCCGCTCCCGTGTCCGCGCTGACCGCGTTGACGGACGGCCGTGTCGGGCCGCGCCCTGGTTCCGCCGCCTCTGTCGCAGGCGGCCTCGCCCACGCCCGCCCCGCGTCCGCGGGCCCCGTGTCCGCGTGGCGCGTGACGCCGGGCACCGTGACTCGCGTGCGCGGGCGGGCCGCCCTGGAGGGGGGGCGCGTGGCGGCGGCGGAGGAGGCGGTGCCGTTGAAACGCACAAAATCAGACGGCGACGTGACCGCCTGGCCCTCCGCCCCGCCCTCCGCCGCCGGTGTGCCTGAACTGGACGCGGCCACAGTGGCCGCCCTGGCCGCCCTGGACGGGGACGCGGTGCAGTCGGCGCTGCCGGTGGCAGCCGACTCGCTCCAACCACCCGCGCGCCGCAAGTCTCGCTCAGGCGTGCGCCGCCCCAAGGCGCCGTCCGCGCCGCCGGCCAGCGTGCCGCCGCCCTCCACGGCGCCGCCGCTGACGTCGGCCGCCGCAGCCGCCCAACTGGCCGTCGCCGTCGTGACGCCTCTCTCAGCCACTGTCGCCACGCCGACCGGCGCGCCGCCGCCCTCCATCCCTGCCGGCCTGGACGCGTCCCTGCTGCCCCCCCGGGCAGCGTTGCTGAGGCTGACGCCCGCCCTGCTGCCTTTGACGGGGGGGCCTCGGTCCGCGCTGCCTGCATCCACCGCGCTCGCGCCGCGCGGTGCTGGCGTGCCGGCCACCGCCGCCACCCCTGCCCGCGGGGCTGGCACCACTGCCGTCACAGCCGCAGCCGACAGCGTGGCCCGTCCCCTGCTGTTCGGCGAGTCGCCCGCCGGGTCGGCCGCGGCGCCGCCGTCGGCGGCCGCCCACCTGCTTTCGTCGCCGCCGGCGTCGGCGCTGCGGTCTCTCACCGGCACGGGGGGTGGCGGCTCCACGGGGGGTGCCACCCCCGCCGGCGCCGCCGTCCTGGACTTGCTGGCCATGCTGGGCGGCGAGGACGGCGGGCCGCCGCCGTCGACGGCGCGGCGGTCGGCGCGCGGCGCGGCGGCGGGCGCGGCACCGCCGTTGTTCAGCCCCAGCTTGTTCATGGGGTAGGTTACCAAAAACAAATGGTTATTTTTGCTCTCACACACGCGTCCCCACCTCTTTTTTCTCACTTGGTCACACTTTTTCCTTTCGGCGTCCCTTCGGTTCTTCGGCGTTTCCTTTCTTTTTCAGTTGAATTTTTCATTGACCTTTCCCCCCTTCGGGCTGCCCACGCACACACACCGCGACACCCCCTGCCCCTGGTCTGGTCGGGACTGCGCTTTCGGGTAACACACACAAAAAAACACTTGCAGAGAGAAACAACAACATCACACCGAAATCAACCTGTAACCCCCCTCGTTTTCCGACTACCCACCTGCTTCTCTCCTACCGCCTCACCACCGCCCGTCCGGCCACCCCGTCACTCCGCGTCCCTGCCGTCACAAATGCATAGTGATCCAGCAGCAGGCGCCACTCCTCGACTTCATCTAGGCGCGCGGCCGCGTTGGCGCGGGAGCGAGCCCCCGGGTCCAACCACCCATCGTACGCGGCGCCCATGGTGACGGCGGCGGCGACCGCCCAACCGGCGTCCGTGAAACGGGCTTCGTGGGCTGCCAGGGTGGGGGTGGCGGTGAGGCCGAGCAGGGGGCACCCACGCGCCGCCACATTGGCCAGCATGACGCGGCCGAATGGATCGTGTGGGTGCACCTGCTCAAACAGCAGCAGGGCAGCATCGGTGAAGTGGGAGGCGAGGAAGGTGACCAGGGCTGACGTGGAGGGAGGGGGCAAGTAGACAAACACACACTCCGCCAGCAGCAGGGTGGGGGTGGCCTGATCAATGGACGCAGCGGCGAAGGCGGCTGCCACAGACTCGGGCGACCTCAAGTCGGCGGTTGCCAGCGTGTACCAGGGCGTGTGCAGGGCGGCAGGGGGGGCGGGTGGGGGTGGGGTGTCGCCATCAACCACCACCAGCCCCATCGCCGCCGCCAGGTCGGGCGACGCCGCCACAATGCTCGCTTTGCGAGCGACGACATCTGCAACGTCCAGCTCCAGGTAACGGATGGAGGGGGGGGGGGCGGCAGCCGCGTCGGCCGCCAGTCGAAACGGGCGCGTGTCAAAGCCGGCGCCCAGGGACACGATTTGGCGGGGGCCGCCGGCCGTGGCGGCCAGGAAGGAGGTGATGGTGTCTGTGTAGACGGCGTGGCGGACGTAGTAGCCTGGATGGGCGGTTGTGGGGGGGGTACGGGTGAGGGAGATCGCGGAAATGATGACAACACGTTGCGAGATGAGACATCCATGCAGAGACCCGCTTCACGCAGCACACACATGCGCTCTCTCTTCCTCTCACCAAGATTGATCAGTGGCGGCCTCCTCGGCGGCCGCCCCCTCACAAAGCGGGTCACCCACGCGTCTTCGTACATCCCCCCCTCCACTGCGGACGCTTTGGAGGCGGCGGCATCATCGTTTGTGGCGGCGACGGCGGTGTCGGAGCTAAGACGGGGGGGGAGGGAGGCCATTTTCGACCAAACAAAGGCTTTGACGTGTTTGACGTTCGACAGAATTGGCATTTTTCCTCAAAAAAAAAAACTTGCGCACACACCGCCCTCCAACCACACATGCACTAATGGACGCCGACGAACGACCGACAGTCAAGGAGCGTGCGGCAGCGCTCGCCGCTGCGGCCGCGCTCGACGGCGCCACCGCCGAGCGAACTGCGTCCATTGGGGGCCGCCTGCCGCGCCACCCCAAGACATGGACGCGGGAGCCGTCCCTGGCGTCGCCCAGGGCGGCGGGTGAAGCTCGTGCAGCGACCGCTGCGCCGGTGGCGCCGCCGCCGACGCCCACGCGGCCGGTGCCGGTTTCTGTTGCGCCGCCGCCGACGCCGACGCGGCCTGTGGCCTTGGCAGCCGCAGTGCCGGAGCCTGCGTCCCCCCTGGTGGCGTCAGCGCCGCCTGTGGACCCGCCGCCCTCGCCCGCGTCGCCAGCGGTGGCGGGTGCCGCGTCCCCCACCGCCGGCGCGCTGCCCCCCGCGACGCCGCTGCCGCCGCCGCGGCGGCGCGCGCCCAGCCCCGAGGTGGGCCCGGCGAGCCCGGCGTCGTCGGTGGAGGCAAGGCCATCCCCGCCGCGCCACCAGCAGGCGCGGGACGGCAGCGGCAGCCTCCTGTTTTACGTGCTGGCGTGTGGCGCTCCCCTGCTGGTCGCGCTCGCCGCGGCCGGGGGAAGGGCGCCCACGCCGTCGCCCCCGCCCGAGCGCTGGTGGGCACCCCCGCCGCCGCCTCCGCCGCCGCCCGCGGTGTGGGCGTGGGGCGGGAGGCGCGACGCGGGGGCGGCGCGTGTGGCTGCCGTGGCGCAGCAGCCGGTGGTGGTGGCGCAGGCGCCGCCGCCGCCGCCGAAACCAGTCGTTGAGGTTGATGACGTCGTGTTTGACGATGTGGTGGACGCTGTCGACGATGACGACGACGCAGCAGCAGGCGATGACAACAGCCACCCTGTGCCCCCCCCGCCCGCCGCCGCCGCGCACGCCTCGACCCCTCTTTTCTTCGGCGCCTTCCTCCTGCTGGCCGCCCTGGCCGCCCTGACGGTCACCGTGCCGCGCTACCTGTGCGACCACCTGGCCGTGGCACCCGGGCGGGTGGGGGAAGGCGGCCGCCGCGTCGACGGCCGCGCGCCCGCGTCTGTCGAATCAGCGACCGCGCCGCCGCCTGTCGACCGGGTGGCCGCCCTGGGGGAGAGCGATTATGAAATGTCGGGTGCGTCGTCCCCCGGGCCCCGCTGGCGGGTGCGGCAGTGAGAGAGAAGAGAGAGGTGTTGTGTGTTGTGCGTGTTTTGTAAAAACGTGTGTGTATGTGTCTTACCCTCTAAAAATCTCTCTCAAGCATACTTGCTGCCCCGCCGGGGCGCGTTGCCGCCCAACGCCACGTTGAGCGCCAGCGCGGCCGCGACCACGCCGATGGCGCCGGCGCCAACGCGCGCGGAGGTGGACACCGCGCGTGGCCACAGCCACGCTGCAGCCGCGCCCGACGCGGCCGCCCCTGTCAGCGTGAATGGGGTGGAGGTTGAGCCCCGGCGCCAGGCGGACAGAGAGGCGACCGCGGACAGGAGGCAGGTGGCGCCCAACGCGGCCACCGCGCCGCCGGTCGCGCGCGCGCCCAGGAAGGCGGCGGTCGCGAGTCCGGCCACCAGTTGGATGGTGCCGACGGGGAGGAGGAGGCAGAAGTCGTGCAGGGGGGCGTGGGAGGAGGAGGGGGAGGCCTGTATGGAGGTGGGGAGGGTGGGGAGTCGGAGTTTTGGCGCTGTGTTTTTTGATCATCACCGCCGCCGCCTCCTTCTTTCGTCTCAATAACAACTCGCCATTTCACGCACCTGCACCATCACCAAGCGCCGAGCCGGGGCAGCATCCACAGCCGCGTGCCCCGCTGTCGGGTCGCGGAGACGGCACAGCGCCGTCACGCCTGGACGGCGCGCCGCCGCCACGCGTGGCTGGATCGAGGCTGCAGCCCAGCGGCGGGTGACTGGCTGAGCGTGGGCGCGCATTGGTTCTGTGGGGGCGCGCGTGGGAAGCGAAACGGGAGAGTGGCGTGTCGTTTGATGGACGCGCAAAAAAAAACGCCACAACTCTGAAAAAAAAAAGGCGTCGCGCCCGTGCTTTCACACGGCCGCCGGCCTCTCTCTCTGACACATTGGCACCACCACCCAGGGCGCGCGACGCCGACGCCACGCAGCCATGACGCAGAGCACCGCGCAGCCACACGGCATGCTGCACCGAGGCGCCCACCACCCGGCCACCGGCACGCTGACGCCGTCCCTGTTCATTGCGGTGGCCACGATTGCGAGGTGAGGGGCTGTGCGGTTGGGGGTGGCGGCAAGTCGCCCGCGTGTGACTGGGCGCGCGACGGGAGCCCCATCCATTTTTGTTGTGCCACGCGCGCTCTCCACGCGCGCTCACCTGCTCGCCACGCCCCCGCACACCGCGTGCTGATGGCCAGCATTGCCACGCTGCTTGTGGCGGGAACAGAGAGAGCGCACACGTTCGTGCGCGTCGGCTGGGCGACCCCCCACGCCCGCGTGGCTCACAGAAGCAACGATTTTTTTCGCGACCCTCACCCCTCTCTCGCACCCACCACACACAACAGCTGGGCCTACTTCTTCCTCTTCGGCCACATACGCGACTTCTTTCGCAACATGCTGCCGACAACGCGGGTGAGTTGATTGGAAAGGAGAGGGTGGCGTGTGCGCGCGTGCGTTTTCGTTGCCACCACACTCTCACCCTCCCTCCCCTTCTCCAGCGCAAACTCCCGCCCAACGTCGCCCCCATCCGCCAAGACTACGAAGACTTCTACACTCGCCGCATGTTCTACCGCATCCACGACTGCTGGAACCGGCCCCTGGGGTCCGCCCCCGACGCGTACGTGGATGTGCTTGACCGCACCCCCGTGCGCGGCCAGGCCCCCCTCACCCTCACCGGCTCCTCCACCCGCGCCCTCAACCTGGGGTCGTACAACTATCTCGGGTTTGCGGCGCACGATGAGTACTGCACGCCCCGTGTGCTGGCCACGCTGGAGAGTGACGGCATCGCGGCGTGCGCGTCCCGCCCCGACGGCGGCACCTGCCCCGTCGTCCGCCAACTGGAGCGCGAGCTCGCCGACTTCATGGGTGTCGACGACACCGTCGTGTTCGGCATGGGGTTTGCCACCAACTCGGCCGTGCTGCCGTGCATCGCGGGGCGGGGGTCTCTGTTGGTGTCCGACGCCCTCAACCACGCCTCCATCGTGGCCGGCGCCCGCGGCTCGGGTGCCAAGGTCGCCGTCTTCGCCCACAACGACATGGAGAGCCTGGAGGACGTGCTGAGGACGAGCATCGCGCGTGGCCAACCCCGCACAGGGCGGCCGTGGTCAAAGGTCGTCATCGTTGTTGAAGGCATCTACTCGATGGAGGGCGAGCTCGTCCCCCTGCCCGACGTCGTCGCCCTGGCCAAGCGGTACAAGTGCTACGTCTACCTGGATGAAGCTCACTCCATTGGGGCGCTGGGGGCGACGGGGAGGGGGGTGTGCGAGGAGTGGGGCGTCGCGCCTCGCGACGTCGACATTTTGATGGGGACATTTACGAAATCGTTTGGCGGCGCCGGCGGCTACATCGCGGGGTCGGCCGCCCTGGTGGACCAAGTCAAGCACTCCTCGCCCGGGCACCTGCAAGCCACCGCGCTGGCGCCCGCGGTGGCGCAGCAGGTGTTGAGCGCGCTGCGCGTCATTTCCGGGCGCGATGGGTCAAACCGCGGCGCGACCAAGCTGGCCTCGCTGCGGGACAACGCCAACTACATGCGGGCGAGGTTGGTGGACATGGGGGTGAACGTGCTGGGCGACTGGAACTCGCCAGTGATGGTAAGAGAGTGTGTGGGGTGGGGTGGGGAGGGAAGAGAGGCTTGCGTGCGTTTTTTGTTTTGCTTCACGCACACCATTCCCCTCCCTCTCCTCAGCCCATCATGCTCTTCCAGCCCGGCAAGATCGCCGCCATGTCGCGCGAGTGCCTGGCCCGCGGCCTGGCCATGGTGGTGGTGGGGTTCCCTGCCACGCCGCTGCTGACCGCGCGCGCGCGCGCGTGTGCGTGTCGGCCGCCCACACTCGGGCCGACCTGGACTACGCGCTTGACGTCATTGATGAAGTGGCGAGGCTGTGCTTGCTGCGGTATGGCAAGCGGCGGCGGGGGGGGGTGGCCCTGCTGGCGGCGGCAGAGGCGGAGGAAGGTGAGGAGGAGGGCGCGCCGCCCGCGGCAGCGGCGCTGGTGACGTGATAATGATGGACGCCCCAATTTTGTTTTTTCTCTTTATCGTCCTCCCATTACTGTTAAAAAGGGAGGCCGCCCAGTGATCACAAGTCATCCAAAAACACACTCTCCCATCACTTCACAGCCGCGCCTCGCCGCACGCGCTCCAACTCACCCTCCAACGCCGCCACCCTCGCCCCCAGCGCGACTTCCGGCGGGTTGGCCGCAGCCGCTAGAATGGCGTCTCCCCGGCCGGGCGGAGGGGGGGGCAGACCGACCGACGCGGCGGCGCTCGCAAACGCTGTCTCCAAATCCCGCACCAAGTCGCCAGCGGCCTCCACGCCCGCCGAAATGCGCACCAAGTCGTCCGACAGCCCGCGCGCCGCTCTGTCGGCGGCGGGGATGGAGGCGTGCGACATGTAGCAGGGGAGCGAGATTTGGGAGGCGACAGACCCAAACGAGACTGCGACGTTGAACAGACGTGTGGCTTCCACGACGGCACTCGACAGGGCCACGTTTCCCGTGGTGAAGGACAGCAGGGCGCCCGCGGAGGAGGCTTGGCGCGCGTGCGTGGACGAGCCCGGGTGGGAGGGGAGGCCGGGGTAGTTGACCGACGTGACGAGGGGGTGGCCGTCGAGAAAGGCAGCGAGTGTAGCCGCGTTGGCCGCCGCCGCGTCGACGCGCAGCGCCATCGTTTTCAGCCCCCGCAGGCACAGCCAGGAATCGAAGGGCGACAGACCTGCGCCCTCTGCGTTTTGATAAAAGGCCAGACGCTCCCCCAGGGCGGCGTCTGCGACGGCGAGCAGGCCCGCCGTGACGTCGGAGTGACCCCCCACAAACTTGGTGGCACTCATCATCGACACGTCCGCCCCCAGCGCCAGCGGCACCTGGTGCACCGGCGTCATGATGGAGTTGTCCAGCACGGAAATGGCACCTGCCGCCCGGGCGGCGGCGGTGAGGGCGCGGATGTCGGCAACCCGCATGCGCGGGTTGGTCGGTGACTCGAGCAGCACAAGAGCAGTTTTGCCCGGCCTTAACGCCGCCTCAAAAGCACCCACATCCCCCGACGTGTCCACCAGGGTCACCTCCAGGCCACAGTCGGGCGCCACGCGGGCCAGCAGGCGGGAGGTGCCGCCGTAGAGGTCGTCGCCTGCCACGACGTGTGAGCCGGCAGGTGCGAGCCTCAGACACGCGGCCAGTGCCGCCATGCCACTGGTGAACGCTAAACCACGCACACCCCCCTCTGCAGCCGCGATCTGAGACTCCAGCTGGGCGCGGGTGGGGTTGGAGGTGCGCGTGTAGTCGTAGGGGCCGCACTCGGTGGCGGAGGGTTGGCCGAAGGTGGCGGTCTGGTGAGGTGAAAAACGGGAGGTTAAAAAAGTCGCAGTTTTTCGTGTCCACTAAACCACAACTCTCTCCTCATCTCAACAACACCATACCTGGTACAGTGGCGTGCTCAGGGCGGCGTACGGGTCGGCCACCACTTTGGCGGGGTGCAGCTGGCGTGTCGCGAATGACCAGCCGTCGTCGGGGGGGGGGTCTGCAGGCGCCGCACGCGCGGGAGCGCCACGCATGGGACAGGGTGGCTGTGTCGAGTGCGAGTGGTGGTGGGGGCTAGGGCCGCTGGAGGCGGGGCGGGAGGCGCGCATTGCGGCGGAAGGCGGCCGCGGAAGCGAGAGTCGAGGAGTGACGAAGAAAAGCAAAACGAAGGCGAACCCTCACTCCTCATCTGTGTTTGTGTTTGCCGACGCAGAGCCCTGCGTCGGGGGAGCCGCCTTCCCCTCCACTGTGCGCAACACCAACCCTTTAGCGTCAAGATGCGACCCACGAGGCTGGGCGTGGCCGCAGCCTTCGTGGTCGCGGGCTTGGTTGCGTTGGCGGCATGGGCACCAGCCCACCACCCCGCCTCGCGGTCCCTGCCCCCCGCCCACCTTGTCACAGCGCGCATTGTGGGTGACGAACTTTGTTGGCGGCGGCTTTTTCAGGCCACCGCCCCCCCTGCCCCCGCTGTGGCCGCTGACCCCACGCACCGCAGTCACACTAGTCGCGGCCGCGGCCGCCGTCGCCCTGGCCGCGGGTGGAGGCATGGGCGGGGGAGGCATTCTGGTGCCCCTCTTTCTGATCGTGCTGCGCGCCCCGACACGGGAGGCAGTGGCTTTGTCGAACGTGACGATCATGGCGGGGTCTCTCGCCGCCTTCCTGGTCAACGCCCGCCGCCGCCACCCCACCCTCAACCGACCCCTCATCGATTGGGACGTCATGCTTCTGATGGAGCCCACCACCATTGTGGGCGCAGTCGTCGGTGGCTACCTCAACCGTGTCTCCCCCCCTTGGGCCACGACCGCCGCGCTGGCGCTGCTGCTCGTCGCCATCACGGCCCAACTGACTGTGCGGGCGACGGGTCTGTGGAAGGCAGAGACACGGGATGGGAGGGCGGAGGGGGAGGCGTTGCTGGACGGTGGTGACGACGCCGTGACGGCCCCCCCGCGCCCCCCCCACGACCCGCACGCTGAACCCCGCCTCCTCCCCCCCGCCAAAGCCGCCGCCCTGGCCGCCCTGACGCTGGCTGTCGTGGCCAGTGACGAGGTCAAAACTCGGTTGACGGCCTGCGGATCGCTGGCGTACTGGGTGGCGGCGGGCGCGGTCATCCCCGCGGCCCTGGCCGTCGCGGCGACCGCGCGCGCCCGCATCCTGCGCGAAGCCGCGGCTGCCGGCCCCCACGCCGACACCCCCGCCTCCACCGCGGCGGGGGACGCCCCCCTGCACTGGACGCCACGCACCGCCACCCTGTTCCCCGCGATCTCCACACTGGCGGGCGTCGTCGCGGGCGCGTTTGGCGTGGGCGGCGGCATCGTCAAAGGCCCCATCCTCCTCGAACTCGGTGTCGCCCCCACCGTGGCAGCCGCCACGTCGGCCGCCATGATCGTGTTCACGTCGGCGGCGGCGTGCGCGGTGTGTAAATCAGTTTCGGGGCGGTGCGGCGCGATTATGGGGGCGCGCTGTTTGTGATCGGCGCTGCATTCACGTCGGTCGGCCTCAGCCTCGTGTCCCGCGCGGTGGCCCGCCTGGGGCGGCGCTCCGTCATCGTCGTCACCATGGCCGCCCTGTTGGGGCTGTCCGCCGCGGCTGCCGCGTACGAGGCGTGCGTGTTGATGGTGGACGTCGCGCAGCGGGGGGCGTGGGGGGAGCACGGCCACATTTGTTGAGAGGAAGTTATTTTTTCGGGGTGGCTGAAGTTTTTTATCGTGTTCTAAAAGGCAACGCTTTTTGTGCTTTGGATTCGAAGCACCGTGCCGTTTTTTTTCTAGCGGGTGTGGGGAAGGAGAGAGGTGTGTGTAAAACCATTTTTTTCGTGAAAAAAATGTTTTTTTTTCGGTCGAGCCCAGCTCGGCTCGGCCGCACATTTGTCGGCTTCATTCTTGCACCGGTCCCTCCCCCCTCCCCTCTCTCCTCCATGGGCCCGCCGCCGCCCCGCAGGCTGGCGTCAGCCAGCCCTGTCACTGCTGGCCGGCACGCGGCACCGCGGCCGTCGGTGGCCAGGCCGGCCCGGGACACACCCGACGTGCCGCTGTCTGCCGACCCACCCCGCCGCGCCGCCCTACTGGCCGCCACGTCGGCCGCCGCCCTGGCTGCCGCCCGGGCCGCACGCGCAGCCATCGCCCCTAACCCGACTACACGCGCCCTCCCCAGCGCCGACGACGGCGGCGCCGCGCGCGCGGCCGCGTTTGCTGCAACTCTAGAATCATGCGTCGCCCAGTTCACCCTGCCCAACGGCATCACGTTTGTCGTGCTGGACAGGTCGGCAGGCACCGGCGCCAACCCGCCCGTCGTGTCGTGCGTGACGCATGCCGCGGTGGGCGCGTTTGATGAGGCGGATGGTGAGACCGGGATGGCGCACCTCCTTGAACACATGGCGTTCAAAGGCACGGCCGACGTGGGGGGCGGCAGCGCCCGCGAAGCGTCTTTGTTGGACGCGGCGGACGCCGCGTTTGGAGAGTTGCGGTCTAAGATAGTTGCCGGCGCGCCCAAGGCAGCAATCGCAACCGCGGCCGCCGCGCTCGACGCGGCAGCGGCGGCCGCCGACGCGGTCGCCACGCCCAACGCTTATGGCGCCACACTCACCCGGGCGGGCGCCCTGGGCCTGAATGCAGCCACGTCACACGACGCCACCAAGTACTACTGCTCCCTGCCGTCATCCGCGCTGGAGCTGTGGTTTGCGCTGGAGGCGGCTCGGTTTCAGGTAAAGAGGAGGGAGGGATGGGGGCCGGCAAGAGAATGATGAGCAACCACACACAAACATTCACTCACTAACTCACACACCCATCCGCCCACAAAGGCGCCCGTCTTCCGTGGCCTCTACACCGAAAAAAAGGTGGTCGCTGAGGAACGCCGCTCGCGCGTCGAGGGCGCCCCGCTCGCCGCCTTTCAGCAGCGATTCCTGAGGGCCGCCCTGGCCAACAACTATGGCCGCCCCGTCATTGGGTATGCTGCGGATGTGGACGCGATTGGGCGGCCCCAGCTGGCTCGTTTCTTCACATCACACTACTGTCCTCCGTCCCTGACGATCGCGGTTGTGGGCGACACCTCCCCCTCCCGCGTGCGCACCCTGGCTGAACGTCACTTTGGGGCGTGGTCCCCAGCCTCGCCCCCCCTGCCCCGGGTGACGGGGGCGGGCGCGCGGCCTGCGCGGCCGCCCGCGCCGCCACCGCGCGCGGTCACGGCGGAACGGGGCGGCCCCCTCGTCCTGCAGGCCTACTACCGCCCGTCCGACGACGACGCCGCCGCCCCCGCCATCGACATCGCGGCCGACATCCTGGCGAGTGGGAGGAGTGGGCGGCTGTACAGGGCGCTGGTCGAACCAGGGCTCGCGCTGGCAGTCGGTGCCGCAGCCGCCGTCCCGGGCGACCTGCGGCCGTGCGCTGCCCTCCTCCAAGCGGTGCCGACTCCCGGCGTGCCCCTGGACAAGGTGGACGCCGCGTTGGCGGGCGCCGCCCTCAGGTTGGCAGCAGACGGGCCGACCAGCGCTGAGCTGGCGCGCGCAAAAAAAGGGGCCCGCCTGGCGCTGGCCGATCGAGCGCGCTCCAACGGGGTCATGGCAGCGTTGTTGGCGTCGGTGGCAGGTGACAGAGGCACGTGGAAGGGCGTGCTGGCCGACTTGAGGGACATTGAAGCGTTGACCCCGGCCGACGTGGAAGCGGCCGCGGGGGCCGTGTTTGCGTCCGACGGCAACACGGCGGCCGCATGGGCGCTGCCGGCGGCGGAGAGGGTGGATGTGGGGGATGTGTCGATAGCGTGAGAGAGAGAGAAGAAGTTGCGTCTGTGAACAGAAAAAAACTGAAGCATCTAAAAACGTCAAAAATCATCTTCCCTCTCTTCCTCTCCGCCACCACCACGACCACCCAGGTACTTGGCCTCCAGCCGCGCTATCAGGTCGTCCCCTCCATGGTCCAGCTCTGCCATGCCGATCGGCAGTGCGACGCCGCCACCAGCTGCGCCAGGGGCGTAGCCGACTGCCCGGTCGCACAGCGCGGCCATCCGCGCGACCGCGGCCTCGTCTTCTATGGCCAACGGGGAGAAGGACAGCAGGCCGTAGTCTTCGACGACGTCGCACAGGCCAGCGGTCAGCTTGGCGTAGCGCGCGCCAAAGGCGGAGACAGGGGGAAGGGGTGGGGAAGGGTCGTCGTCGTCGTCATCACCACCACCACCCCCTCGCGCGGCCGCGTCGCCGCCCGCGATCGCGGCCGCCAGGTGGTGCATGCCCCCCATCGGCCTCGCATAGAATTCGAGATCGAAGGGCAGGGCGTGGCCGCCGACGCCCACGGTGGCGGCCAGGGTGTCGAGTTTTGCTAACGCCGCGACGTGGGGCAGGTCGAGCGACAGTTGGGCGGACAGCGCGTCCACACACGCCGCCAGAAACTTGGGGGGCTCCGTCACCAGGTGTGCATCCAGCAGCAGGACGGAGACCAGGGCGTAGGCCGGGGAGGCGCGTGTCAGGGTGGCCACGATGGTGTGGAGGGGGCCGGGGAGGCACACGAGCTCGGCCTGGCCGGGCGTGTCGAACAAAAAATAGTGGCCCGCCGCAGCCAGCGGGGCCAGTTTGTCCAGCAACCAGTCCACATTCTCAGCCAGGTAGTCCATGCAGTACAGGAGGCCGCCATTGGGGCCGAGGGAGGTGGCGGCCATGACTGAGTCGAGGGAGACAAGGTCCCGCACGTCCACGGCGGGCGCGTCCTCGGGGGACGTCGGCGGATCTGCCGCGGGGTCCAGGTTGACCAGGGCCACGGTGCGGCCGGCCAGGGTGAGGTAGTGGCGCATGCCAGCGCAGAAGGTGGACTGTGTGGGTGGGTTGTGGGCGGAGCGAGACATGGGTGAGTCGGCAGCGCATTCCTGCACGCTCCCCCACCGCCCAAACTAGACCGCACCCTCTCACCTTGCCCGCGCCGGGAGGGCCGACGACGAGTTGGCCGAACGGCATGGCTGGAGAGGGAGGAGGGAGGGGGGGCGCGCCGGCCCGCTCCCGCTCGCGAAAAACGAACACAGGAAAAGTGTGGAGGACTGGCGAACGTTAGTTTTTGTTTTTCTGACACCGCTCCGACCAACCCCTCTCGCGCAAACCCCCCCCAAAAAACCCACAGGCTGAATCCAGACCTAGTGTCCAGACCCCGGTGGACAAAAAAAACATCTTCCCTCATCTCACTTGCGCTTCAGCAGCGCCGCCGCGTCGCTCACAGCCTCCTCCCCCCCAAACCCAGCAAACTCGACCCAGCGCCCTGCCCCCAGGTCGACACGCACGCCGGGGCCGTCGGTGCGGGCGCCCACGCCCACCACCGCGGCCAGGGGCAGGGTGATGGGGTCGGAGGAGGGGGGCACGGGGGCCGCGCCAAGCACGCGGGCCGCGCCCCCACTCTCCACAAAGAACGCTGCCGTATCCGTGATGTGCAGCGTGCAGCGCAGAGCGCGAGCGCGGGTGCCACCAGCCAACGAGTGGCACGTGGGAGCCACGCTGTCAATAAGCCAGCACGCAAACGAACCGCGCACGGGCGCACCGTTTGGCGGCGCAAACCTCGCCGACCCGTCCAGCGCGGACGCCGCCGCCCGCCCCGCCGCCCCGGCAGCCCGGGAGGCGGCCGCGCTGGCGGACGCGCCCAGCGTGGTCAGGCGGGCGGACAGACCGGGCGCCGCGGCCGCCAGCGCGGCGCGCGCGGCGTCGGACGCGCGGGTCACGGCGGCGTACAGAGGGTCCACGCCCACGTCGGCATGGGTGCCGCGCCAGGACACGTTGTCGCCGGCGGGCGGTGGGGGTTGGTCGTGCGCCATAGAGAGAGAAAGAGAGGCAATTGAGAACGAGGGTGTGACATCAGTTTGAAAAGAAAAAGCAAGATGGTGCCGCCCCCCGCCCTCAAACGGGCGGCCGACGGCACCGTCAAGCTGACGGCCTTCTTCAAGCCAATTGCTGCTAATCAGGTGGAGGTGGCAGCGCCTGACGAGAGCGTCGCAAAGGCGGGGGACGCGTCCGGACCGACGGTCCAATGCGTGCCAGCGGTTGGCGACCCGCCGCCACCTCAGCAGGCGGCCGCGGCGGCAGTGGCAGCTTCTCAAGATAACCGAGCCGCGACGGAAGCATCGCCGCCACCGGTGGCTCCGGTCGCCGCAACCGGGTCCCCTCACGCTTCACCCCCACCTCTACCACCCCCTCTGCCGCCTCCCTCCACCTCCTCCTCCCCCGACGAGAATGATTACGAGGCGGCCCGTGATGCCCGCGTCCGGCGCAACGCGGCCATGATGGCTTCTCTCGGCCTGGCGGACGCTGCGGCCGCGCTGGCTGCTGCCGGCGGCGCCAAACAACCGCCCAAACGACGGGCGCCGAGGGCGCCCAGGGTGCGGGCTCCTCCCCCCCCCGACGGCGAGCGGCGGCGGTCGTTGAGGAGCAGGGGCGGGGGTGGGGGGGCGGTCGACAGCGGCGCCGCCACGGCGCCGCGGTCGCCGTCGCCTCCCCCCATCGACTATGACGATGACACTGTGCTGCGCTATGTCATGGCTGACGGGGGGGGTGGCGGTGCCACCGCCACCATCGATCGTGTCGCCTCGTTCCGCAGGGCGCCCCGCGCGCTCGCGGCGCCCACCCTCCTCCGAGCCTACTCCATCGCGTCCCGCGGCTCCCTGCTGGCCGCGGGCGGCAAGGACGGCGTTGTCGCGGTGTGGGGCGTGGCGGGAGGCGTGGTGGGCGGCGGCGGCGACAGCGATGACGACGTTTCTCCTCTGGCAGCGGCCAAGCTGCACCGCTCCTGGGTGGCCGACGTGGCCCTGGTCCCGTCGGCCACTTCCACCGTGCCCCTCCTCCTCACCGCCTCCAACGATGGCACCGTGGCGGCGTGGGACTTGGCCGCCTGCGCGGGCGGCGGCGGCGGCCGCGCCGCGCGCGCGGGCCCGCCGCGCGAAGCCGGGCGCGACGACGCCCCCCACGCCGGTGCCGGCCTGTTTTCGCTGGACGCGGCGGTCGACGGCGCCACCGTGCGCGTGGCTACCGCCGCCAAGGACGGCAGCGTGGTGTTGAGCGAGGTGCGTGGTGACGCGTCCACCACCCTCCTCACCCGCCTCACCGCCATCGACGACGCTCACGCCGGCGTCGCCAAGTGTGTGCGGTGGAGGCGGTCGTTGCCTGGGGGTGGAGACGGGGACGCCCTCATCGCTGCGTCGGCAGGCAACGACGGTGCCGTGCGAGTGTGGGACGCGCGGTCAGGCGCCACCCCTGTCGCCACCATCGACGCCGCCACCGGCGCCGTGCACGTGGTGCGGTGGCGCCCGGGCTGCATCCACACCCTGCTGGCAGCGGGGGGCGGCCCCGACACTCCGTTGTTCGATTTGAGGGGTGGCACCTCGGCCCCGTCCGCCACGCTGCGCGCCCCCCCGGGCGCGGGGCGTGGGTCCGCCATCTACCAACCCACGTTTGTGGGCGCTTCCGGAGATGCGGTCGCCATCGGCCTGCCCCGCCGCAGCGTGCTGAGCGTGCACGACGCTGCGACTGGTGCCCCCCGCTCGCGTGGCGATGCGGGGCACGACGTGTCCACCCTGGCCCCCGGCCCCGGTGGCGCCCTGCTGGCGGTGGGCAGTCGGCGGCTGCACGTGTTGGAGCCGGTGGGCGTGGAGTGACTGCACTGGGGGACTGCAAACAGGCACTGCTCCCTGAAAACGAAAAACAAACATGAGCAACGCACGCTGACACTCTCTCTCTCCCTCTCTCCCCCTCTCTACAAGTGCTGCAGCGAGTGGTGCTCCAGCACAGCCGGCAACGCCTCCGCCAGCGCGGCCGTGACTGGGCCTGGCACACCCCCAAACTCGGCGCGCCAGCCTGGGCCGGAGACGGCGGCCAGTGGGCGCACGCCCACCACAGCACTCGTCACAAACGCTTCACTCCAGTCAGCCACGCGGGCCGGGTCGGGAGGGGCCTGGCGCACAGCCACCCCCACCCTGTCAGCCGCCGCCAGCACGGCGCGGCGGGCGACGCCGTCGAGCACGCCGTCCCGTGGGGCTGCGGTCACGAGGGTCGCGCCCTCCCCCCGCCCCTCCACCACAAACACGTTGGTCACCAGCCCCTCCAGCAGCCTGCCCGCACCATCCGCCAGCATGCCTTCAGTGGCGCCCGCAGCGGGGAGGGCGGCCTCCAGCGGGGCGCGGGCGGCGATCCAGGCCGAGTCTTTTGCGTCGGGGGCGCGGCGCGGGCCACCCACGACAGCAGCGATTGCCGGTGCAGGCGGAGGCGCGTCCCCGTCAGGCGACCACGCGTACGCCAGCACGTCGACGGGGGGCAGCACATCGAGCGTGGGCGAGGCGGGAGAGGGGGTGGTGGTGCCACTTTTCGTCGGTTCGTGCAGCAACACCGCCGCAAACACGGGCGCCCCCTGCGTGTCGCCCAACCCCGCCACCGCTGCCCGCAGGGTGGGCAGCACGGCGTCCGCCACCAGGGTGGGCAGCGGCAGCGGCACGGAAGGCTCCCGCGACGCGTGCCACTGTGCAAACGAGGGCAGTGGTGTGGAGGCGCCGTCCTCCCCGTCCCGCGCCAGCACCACCAGCGAGTGCGCCAATCTCTCCGCGTGCGCCTGCCAGTAGGGCACCCCGCGTGGGGGCGGGGTGATGGACAGCACAGTGTAGGGACCGCGCGGCGCGGAGGCGAGCGCGGCCCGCGCGCTGGTGGGGGGCGGGGCCGATGTTTCGAGGACGCCGTTGATGGCCAGGGCGGCCCGCATGTTGACGTGACGGTGCGGGCTCCGCTCCGCGTTTTTTCGGCCGCAACTAAAACGAAAAAAAAAAAACAGATGGCCCCACACATTCGCAAGAGTTTTTCCCGCGTTCGCGCCCCCTTCCCCCACACAAACCATGCTCACCCTGGCGCGCGCCGCGCGCCGCTCGGCAGCGCTGGCGCGAGCCATGTCGACAGCGGTGGGTTGGTGCGGATAGAGGGAGGGGGTGGAGAGGGAGAGAGGGGGAAAGCACAAACAACACCCCGACACGCGTGAACCCGCCTCTGACTCGGCACCCCACACACCCTCCCCACACCCAGCCCGCCGTCCCCCTGCTCATCGACGGCGCCTTCCGCCAGTCCACCAGCTCCGACTTCATCGATGTGCACGACCCGTCCACTGGGACCGTCGTCGCGCGCACGCCGAGGTGCACGCCTGCAGAATTCAACGAGGCTGTCGCCTCCGCCCAGCGCGCCTTCCCCGCGTGGCGGGACACGCCCCTGCCCACCCGCCAGCGCGTCATGCTCAAGCTTCAAGCCTTGATCCGGTCCCACGAAGACGATCTGGCGGCCGTCATCACGCGGGAGCAGGGCAAGACGCTGGCCGACGCGCGTGGGGACGTGTTCCGCGGTCTGGAAGTCGTCGAGTACGCCGCCGGCCTGGCCCCCTCCCTCATGGGCGACTACATTGAGCATGTGGCGGCCGGCATCGACACGTACTCCATGCGCCAGCCGCTGGGCGTGGCGGCGGGCATCTGCCCCTTCAACTTCCCTGCCATGGTGGGACTCTGGATGTGGCCTCTTGCCGTCACTGCAGGCAATTCATTCGTGCTCAAACCCAGTGAGCGGGTGCCGGGGGCGGCCAACATGCTGGCCGAGCTGGCGCTGGAGGCGGGCCTGCCCAAGTGAGTGTGTGTGTGGGGGGGGGGGTGGGGGGGGGTGAGTGAAGGCACACACGCACGGAGGAGCAATCCAACCCCACATTTTTCTCAGCCATCCTCCCTCCCCAACCTCACCACACCATCCACCAGGGGCGTCCTCAACGTCGTGCACGGCAGCCACGAGACCGTCAACGCCATCTGCGACGCTCCCGAGATCTCGGCTGTTGCCTTTGTGGGGTCCACCCCGGGCGGCCGCCACGTCTACGCGCGCGCCGCGTCGACCGGCAAACGGGTCCAGTGCAACCTGGGCGCCAAAAACCATGCCGTCATCCTGCCGGACGCCCACCGGGAGGCCACGCTGGCTGCACTCACAGGGGCTGCCTTTGGTGCCGCGGGCCAGCGCTGCATGGCCATCTCGGCCGCCGTCTTTGTGGGGGGCACCGACCCCTGGATGGACGCCCTGGCCGACCGCGCCCGCGCCCTGGTTGTGGGCCCTGGCGCGGCCCCGGGCGTCGACGTTGGCCCCATGATTTCGCGCGACGCTCGCGACCGCGCGCGCGCCATCGTCTCCGACGCTGAAGCCCGCGGCACCGCCCGAGTGCTGGTGGATGGGCGCCGCACGACCGTGCCCGGCTACGAGGGCGGCAATTTTTTTGGGCCGACACTCATCAAGCTGGAGGGGGAGGAGGCGACAGCCTCCCCAGCCTACACCGAAGAAATCTTTGCCCCCGCCCTCGTCTGCCTGGACGCCCCCACCCTGGACGCCGCCCTCGCCATCGTCAACGCCAACCCCAGCGGCAACGGCACCGCCATTTTTACGCGCAGCGGGGCGGCGGCCAAAAAGTTTGCGTCGACCGTCGATGTCGGCATGGTGGGCATCAACGTCCCTATCCCCGTCCCCCTGCCCTTCTTCTCGTTCACGGGGTGGAGGGGGTCGTTCGCGGGCGACCTGCACATGTACGGCAAGGCGGGCGTCGATTTTTTTACGCGGCCCAAGACGGTGACCGCCGCGTGGCGCGCGGCGGACGATGACCCGGGGGCGGTGGCGCCGGGGTTGCACGGCGTGGGGGCGGCAGCGCCCAAGGCGTGAGAGTGAGAGAGTCAGAGGGGTGGATTTTTGTGTGAGAGTGCTGAGACAGAGAGCAAAAAATCACAACCTCCCCTCCACAGCCGCCACACACCACGCCGCCGCCTGGGCGTCCAGGTCGCGCCCCGCCTCTCCACCGGGGGTCACGTGCCACCCGCCCGGGCACACGTGGCACACGACGGGCGCCCCTCCCCGGCCCCGGGCCGACCGCAGGGCGGCAGACCAGCGCGCAGCAGTGTGTGCAGGCGCGCGCGGCGTCGTGCCGCGACACTTGAATGAGCACGGGAGGGCCCCTGCACGCGGCCGCGGCGGCTTGTGCAGACGGCTGGGCCAGCATGTGCAGCGGGCTGACGGCCGCCAGAGACAAGAGTGGCGCCCCACTGGGCGCAAACTCGCCATCTTCGCCGGCGGATAACGCATCTTGCTCCGTCAAATCGACGCACGGCGCCTTCAGCACGGCCGCCGCGACGTCGCCTGGTCGGTGCGCGATCAAGGCGCCAACCAGCAGAGCGCCTGCAGACTCGGTGACCAGGGCGACGCGGCCGCCAGAGGCAGCAACCGCCCAGTCAAGGACAGAGTGAGCGTCGGCCAGCGCGGCCCCGCGCCGCTCTCCGCGCCCGGCAGCATGCCACGCACGCCCCCGCTCGCCACCTCCGCGCACAGAAGCGTAGGCCAGGGACCAGCCGTGGTGGGTGGCCATAGCCAGGTGGGTGGGGTGAAAGTCTGGGTCGGCAAAAGGGGCGCCATAAGCGCCGTAGAGTGTTAAAAGCATCGGAGCCTGCCGATCTCGACCCCCCCCGCCCTTCACCACCCACACCGTGACGTCGTCTCCAATGGTCACGGTGGACACGGTCAGCCCCTCAGTCGACACGGCAGCCGCCACCGCGTCAGCTGCAGCCTGGGCGGCGCGCGCGCGCGCGGGACGAGGGTGACGCGGCCGGTCGACAAACACACATCCGCCGGCGTGTCGGGGTGCAGCGGGCTGGCCAGCACGACGCGGGCGGTGGGGGCTGCTGGGTCTGCGTTGGCTCCACCCCGCATTACGGTGGCCCACTCAGGCAGCTGCACTTTGTGCGTGGGCGGGGGGTTGGAGGCGCCGGGGAGAGGCGGTGCGACGAGCGTCGCACGTGGCGCGCCTGTCTCGTGCCGCTCGTACGCCAGCACGCCCCCATCAAACACGTCGACGTCAGTGATGGCGACTCCGGGGCGGTGGCGGGGCAGCAAGGGGCGCCAGGAGGAGGGCGACATGGCGTTTCCGAGAGAGGCAACCGTGTATTCGTGCCCCGGCCCGCCATCGCTGTCTGCGTCGCCGCCCACTGGGGCGTTGGTCAGGGCGATCAACCCGCCCGCGGGCGCCCAGTGCTCAATGAATGTTTCCAGGCCGGGAGAGGCGGGCGATATGAGCGTCGGTGTCGGCGTGTGGCGCGTCACCGCGCGCACTGCTGCAGCGGCGGGCGCGGCCGACGTCAGCACGACAGCGGCGCCGTCCTTGGATGCACCAGCCACCAGGGTGAAAAATGGGTCGGGCTCTTCATACAGCAAAGCTGCATTGTCTCCGCGCTCGTCCGCCACGTGGGCGGTCGCGGGACGGCCGTGCGGGTCGCAGGAAACAAACACAAGGTCGGCTGGCGAGCCGGATCGACGCCACCAGTCGACCGACGCGACGCCAGGGAGTGTGGCCACGACCTCCTGGTCGGCCACCCTCACGATCGCTGCCACGTGGGCGTCGCCCCCCGTATCTGCCACCACCGCAACAGTGGACCCGCAGGGGGAGGGGCGCACGCACGAGAGCGACTCGGCGCGCAGCGCGGCCGCGACGGCGCCGCCGTCGAGGAGCATAGTTTCTGCACCACCCGCCGCTGGGCGGCGCAGCAGCAGGGGCGACCCCCCCCGCTCGCACCGCGTGTACAGCAGCCAGCCGCCCGGCGCTCGCTCGGGCGGGGCCTCGTCAATGGAGGGTGTGAACGCGTCGGCTGCGGCCGCGAGCGCAGTTGAGAGCCGCGTGAGGGGGGCCAGGGCGGCCGACGCGGCGCGCGCCTCGGACGCCAGCACTGCGTCTGCATGCGGAAGGCTGGCCAGGAGACGGCACAGCGCGACCGCAGCGTGTCGGGTGGCCGACACGAGGGCGCGCGACATGCCGCTGGGAATGCGGGTGTGAGACGACGGTCGAAAAACAGCGAAACACAAAGGCTCAACCTCTCGCTCCCACGCCCTCCGCCCCGCATGCGTGCGTATTCATTCATACGTAAAGTGATGTCAAATATAATGTTTTACAGCGCTTCTGCAGAGAGCGGGGCATTCCCCCTGTCTCATGTACACTAGTCATCTCAAACCTGCGCGGGTGTGCTAAACCTTCCCCCCCTCATCCTCTGCCCGTCACCTTACCCCGCGCCGCGTCCCCGCCCTCGCACAACGCCCCACTGTCCAGGGAGCGCCGGTCGGGCTGCACGGGGGACCGTCTCTCTCCGCCCCGGCCGTGCCCGTTGGTGGCAACCACAAGAGCGTCGGCCGACGCAGCGTCCACCGCGCGCTTGTCACGGGGGTACGTCCAGTGCGCCCCACTGTACGTCAACACACACGCCGCCCACGGAATGACAGTCATCAACAGCAGGGCGCGGGACAGGGCTTCCGCCTTGGGCAAGTCGATCGCGGGGTCCCCCGTCGCGGCGGCCTCATCGGAGAAGCCAAACAGCTTCATGGACAGCAGGGACACGACGGGGCCGCCCGCCAGGGAGGCCACCGCCATCTCAAAGGAGCGGTCAAAGGCGTAGACAATGTTGCGGTGGGAGGCGGGCACGATTTCAGCGAAAATCGGGTTGTTGCAGGCCGGGGCGGGCCACGAATTCAGCAACCCATTCGCCACCGACACCGCCACGTAGGCGCCCACAGCAGCGGGCGCGTTCGCACGCGGCAGGCCGCGCAGGGTGACGGCCGTCAGGACGGCCCCCATGGCGACGGAGACTTGGGACGTCAGAATCCGGCCGTGCCGCGGCGACCAGCGCGCGGCCGCATCGCCCGCCCACCCGCCCACCAGGCCACCCCCCGCTTGAGCGCCCATGAAGGAGGAGACTGCCACAGAAGCCCAGGCGTTGGAGATTTGGAGGAGTTGGAAGTAGAGGGTTTGGAAAGACAGAGCCATCATGGGGATGTTGCCCACGATGCCTTGAGCGACAATGATCAAAAAGGTGGGGGTGCGCAGGACGGCGATGAGGTCCTTCCAAAACGAGTCGGAGCCGTCGGCAGCGTGGCCGGGAGCAGGCGCCAGGCGCAGCGAGCCGCGGGACGCGGCGCGCGGATCAGCAGACAGCGCCAGGTTCAGCAACCCGATCGCAAACGCCACCACGCCCAGCAGCAGCATGGCGAAGCGCCACCCATCCCACCCAAAGGGGCGGGACGCGCCCACGTTGGTGGCGTACAGGCCACCCAGGGCGGCGCCGAGAGCCGACGACATTTGCAGCGTGCCAAACGCTTTGCCGCGGTGGGCCTCGGTGTATAGGTCGGCGGTCAACGACTGCACGTTGGGGATGACGAGGCAGAGGCCGAGGCCGGTGACGGCCCAGGCGACGATGCCTTGCGCCAGCGTCGTGGAGAACGCAAACCCAAACATCGTGGCCCCCCACACAAAGCACCCCAGCGAGATGACGGCCACCCGGTTGAAGACGTGGCCCAAGTAGCCGCCCAGGGGGGATAAGAGGGCTTGAGTCAGGGCGCGGGCCATCGATAAATAGGAGAGTTGGAGGAGGTTGGCGCCAAACGAGGCGGCCACGAATGAGTAGACCGCGGGCAGGACCACCTCGTCCGTGCGTTCGAACGCCATGGCCAGGTTGGCGACGGCCATGGTGGCGGTGCGGCGGCGCGGGGTGGAGGGACTGGGGAGTGGGGGTGGGCAGGGTGCGTGCCATGGTGGGAAGCGCGGTTTTGATAGGGCCTTTAATTCAATCCCCCTCTCTCCCAAACCTCCTCCTCTCACCTCGAACCCCGCGTCGGCGACAGCGCCGTCCCATCCGCACTGCCGTCGGGCGTCAGCGGGGGCAGCCCCGTGCATAGCGGAATGGCGGACAGGCCCGCCCGGGAGAGGGGGGGCAAGTCATCCAGGTCTCGGTCGCCGGGGGGGGCGGGGCCCGCCCTCATCTCGACCTCGTAGCGGCGCGGCACGGTGGCGGGGGATCGCGGGGAGAGGGAGAGGGAGGGGGCAGAGGGTTTGTGGACGCGGCGTCCAGACAAAAACCAATTTATTTCTCGCTGCCAGCAGGGGTGTGGGTGGCGTTGCTAGCACGACGCTTGGTCTCTCTCTCCTCCCTCACCGCAGCACACACCTCAAACTCGCAAACAGCAGCCCCAGCGCCGCCTCCCTCTGCTCCGGCGTCAGCTCGGCGTAGGTGGGCGTGGCTGAGACGCTGCCGCTTCCGCCGCCCCCCCCACCACCACCACCCCCTCCACTCCGCACGTCCCTCAACGCCGCGACAACAAACGACGCCGCCTCCCGCCTCACCCGCGCCGCCGCCTTGCCCGCCCGCCGCATCCGGGTCACTTCCTTGCGTGCCGCTCGGACCGCCCGGGTCGCGGCGTGCAGGCGGCCTGCCGCGGCAGCACGTGCGGCCGCGGCCGCGGCCGCCGCGCGCTCCGTGTCGGCCGCACGCGCGTGCCGCTCGACCGCCAGCGCGGCTCGAGCTGCGGCCGCGTCAGAGGTGGCGGTGGTAGCTTTGCGCATCTGTGGTGGGGGTGGGGAGGGGTGGGAGGTGGGGGCAGGTGTGCAGGCAGGTGTAGTGTTGGCGGTTGGGAAACAACGAGGAAGGAAAAATAAGATGTGGAGTGGGTGTGACCTCACATTTGGTTCGACCCTCCCCCTTCCCCCTACTCACCGCCTCCGCACACTTGGCCGCCGCCGCCACCACCGCTGCCTCCCCCGCCTCCGCCAGCGCCCTCGCGGCCGCCGTCTCCGCCCGCGCGGCGACCGCGGCGGCGCGCGCCACGTCGGCCGCTGCGACAGCAGCGGCCGCGTCCCTACGCAGCCGGATGTCTCCCTCCAGGCACACCAGGGAAGCTGCCAGAGCGGCGGACGAGGTGGAGGGGTCGGGGGCGGGGTGGCGTTTGGGGGAGGGTGGGTGGGGGGTGGTCGTCGTCGCTGCGAACGCCACCACCCCGCTCACTCGCCTGCCGTCCGCCTTGATTGTGGTGGCGCCCGCCGCTTCCTCCTTTTCTCTTCTGGCTTCGCCTCCTCCATCACCTCCTCCTCTTTCTTCACCGCCGCCGCCGCCGCCCAGGCGGCGGCCAGGGGGTCGACCAGCGCGTGCGCACGCGCACGCGCGGCGTCGGCGTCCGCGCGGGCGGCCGCCACGGCGGCCGCGGCGGCGGCCGTGGCGGAGGCCACGCTGGCGGCGGCGGCAGCGCGGGCCTGGTGGTGGTGGGGGGGAAGGGTGTTGGCGTTGTGTTTGGTCTTGCCTCCCCGCCTCTACCCCTTTTAACCCGCACACGAAAAACTCTCTCTCTCACCTCATCCAGCTCGCCCTCCTGCACCGCCTCTCGTGCCACTTTGGCAGCCAGCCTCCGCCTCAGAGCGGCCGCCGCGGCCGCGCCCTCGACTGCGGCCACGGCCGCAGCCGCCGCCGCGTCGGCGCCCCGCCCCACGGCGGCAGACACTGCAGCCCGGGCGTCGTGCAGATCGGAGCGCAGGTTGCGCAGCCTAGGAAAAGGGACGGGTTTTTGGTGGGGTGTTGAGGGAAACAAGGGGGTGGGTTATTTTTAGCAACCACCCCAAAACACCATCCACCCACACGCCCACTCACTCAGCGGCCACCAGGGCGGGCACCGTTTCGGCAGCCCCGCTTTTGGGGGGAGGGCGGCGGGTGGAGGACATGTGTGTGTGTGTGTGTGGCGACTGCGTTTCGCGAGACGAAGAGGGGCGTTTTTTTCGTCAGTGTCGGCCGTCGCTCACTCTTCGCGGCCCCCATTCACACACCGCGGACGCCTCCCCCCCTCCCTCCCTCCCCCCTCCCTCTCCCCACAACCCCCGCTCGACACACTCACACAACCCACAATGCGAACCGCTGCGCCGTCCCGCCCCTCCACCACCCGCCACACACGCCGCGCGCCGCCCCCGGCCGCCCGGCGCGTCGGTGGCGACCGTCAAGTCGTCTGCTCCAAGACGCTCGTCGCCAAACCCGGCAACGAGGACGCGGTGAAGGCTGCCTGTCAAGCCCTGGTCGAGGCGTGCGCCCCGTCCCCGCGCGCGGGCGTGGTGGAGTTCCAATTCCACCGCGACGCGTACGAACCCTCCACCTTTCACTTTTGGGAGAGGTACGCCTCCAACGTCGCCCTCGGCCGCCACAACACGCGCCCCGACGTTGTCCAGTTCATGGAGGCCGTGGTGCCGCTGCTGGAGGGTCCCATTGGAATGGTTTTGTACGAGTGGCGCGACGGCGTCGGCCTCTCCGCGGCCTGCGCCCAGGGCGGCCCTAAGTCCGAGGGCGGCCTGGACGACGCCCCGGGGGGCAACGGCATGGCGGGTGGGGCGGGCATGAAGCAGACGAGCGCGACCCTGGAGCTGGGAGTCAAAGGAGAGGAGGGCGAAGAAAAAGAAGCGGCGTGGGGCATGAACCGGCTGCGCGAGACGGCGGCCGACCAGGTGGCGGCCGACAAGGCGGCGGCGGCCGAGAGAGAGAGTGTGTGAAGTGCGTCTGTTTTTTGTGATAGGCTGGGCGTCTGGAGCTCCGTTGGGGGTTTGGTTTTTGGGCCTTTTTTTGTTACGTCCTTGTTTTTTTCTCTCTCGATTCTCCAACCTCTCTCTTGACTACCTCAAATGCATCATCAACACTGAACGCGTCACCCGCCGCACCCGGCACCTGATGGTTGGCAACTGGAGGACATCTCTGACCGCCTCCATGCGGTGGCACCCCGAGAATCCCCACAACTCGCCGCCGTGCTCCAAAACGTCAACGGGATCAATCTGGCCGCACACCGCAATGGACGCAGCTAGCGCCACCACCTTGGCGGCGTCGTTGGTGCGGGACCGGCCCAGGGGGCGGCGGATGGTGGTCGGCGGCACGTCGACGATGCGTGGCCCACGCGTCACGCCGGTCGGCGTGAGTGGCGGGGGAGACCGGTGCACGTCCCACCCATATTTCGCGGCAGCTGCGTCTGCTGCCGCGACGGTGGCTGCGTCTGGGTGTGGGTTGGGGGTGGATGCAGCGCGCGCAGCAACCGTGGGCAGTCGGCCGTGTATGTGCACGATGCCAAGGGCCATGATGCGTTGCAACGTTGCCACACGCAGCGTCTGTGCGGCCCCAAGCTGCGGCCGCTGTGGCCTGGCCAGAGCGGGGAGCGTCGGGGCGAGCATCGGGGGCGCGATTTTGCTCGGGAGACTGAGCAAAAAAACACGTTTTCTCAATGTTTAGCCACTCCCAAAACATCATTTTTGGAGTCCAACGCGCACAATCACACACACCAATGGCCTACGAAAAACACCACGAGTCGAACTCGCTGGCCGCCCTGGCTCGCCAGGTGGCGGCTGCCGCGGCGGCCGGCACGCTGCCCCCGCCGCGCGTGCGCGCTGCGCCGCCCGCGCCCGCCCGCACGCCGACACCGTCTGGTCGGATGGAGGTGGCACCTGTTAAGGCTGCTGTCAAGAGGCGGGCCCCAGAGGCGCTGGCGCCGCCTGCACCGGTGCTGCACTGGAGCGCGGACGACCGTGCAGCCGCCGTCTCTCACTGGTTGGAGGCCCTGTTGCCAGTCATCCGTGCGGGCACGCTGTCAGATGATGCCTGGTATACTGCACTGACAGAGTTGGAGGCGCGGGCATGCGGGCGCGCGCCTGATATCTCGCACGCTGCTTCCACGGCGGCTGCCGCTGCTGCCAACGCCCCTCCCACCGACCTGGGGGGCGTGGCGCCCGCGGTGCAGGCAGCGTTGCTGGCGTTTCAATTGACGGACATGGTGGGCGGCGGGCAGGGGGCAGGTGCGAGGCCACCACCTTCTGACACCACCCTCACCACTCCTGCTGCCGCCTTTGCGGCCGCCTTTGAAGACGAGCTGGATGCAGCCACAGCGACAAGTGATGGCCACCTGCTGGGCCTGGCGGTGGCGGCGTTGGTGGGGGAGGGGGAGGGACGGACAGACGCGGGCGACGCCGGCGGCGTGGCGACGGTGGGAGGGTTGTGAGAAAAAAAGGTGTGTGTTGGGGGGCTGGTGACGTGTGTAGGGCACAGGTTGGTTTTGTAGAATGCTGTAGCTTTGTTTTGCGTGCCTGTTGTTTATTGTAAGGGGGTGCGCTGTTTGTGTGTGACTCGCCTCTTTTTCGGCAACAACTGAGACTCTTCGTTTTTTTTCATTGGTCAAACTCTCCCTCTCAAACCCAAACCATGTTCCTGCGCCCCGACACCGCCCCCGCCCCCCGCTGGCGCCGCCGCAGCGACACATCCGCCAACACGCCCCCCCCCCATCGCCCTGGCGTTGTGCGGCGGCGGCGGCGGCGGGGTTGGAGGCACCCTCGCCCCTGCTACTGCTTCGCCGTCCCCTCCCCCCTCCTCCCCCGACGCCTCCTCCGCCGTGCGCGCGCGCGCCACCCAGGCCGCCGTTGCCGCCGCCAACGCCGCCCGCGCCACCGCGCGCTCCGCACTGGCGGATGCCGGGGCCGACCGGTGGCGGCGGCGCTACCGCCGCGCGGCTGCCGAGCTAGAGTCTGCCCAAGCAGCGGCCGGGGAGGCGGCCGCCGCGGCGGGGGCGGCCGCCGACCGGCGGCCGCCGCCGCCACCGCCGGCGCGGCGCACGCTCTCCGAAAACGCGCCCCCACCCACTCTCCCTGCACCCTGCCCCTCCTGCTGCACGGGCGCCTGCCCCGCCGCCCTGGCTGCCCGCGCCCGCGCCGAACGCCACAAGGCGGCCGCCGCCGCGCGCTCGATGTGACGCTGGCGGGGCTGGCGGCCGCGGGGTGGGGCGGGGGGCGGCGCCGCCGGTGGGACAGCGACGCGGAGGCTGAGCGAGCCCGGCTGGCGGCCCGATTGGCGCGGGCGCTGACGGCGCGGGAGTGAGTGAGAGGCTGGTGTTTTTTTTTTTACTGTTTTATTTGTTGTGTAACAATCAGGCAGAAGGGAGGGGGAAAAGACACAGAAAAAGATTAGCAGAGACGTGTGGGCCAGAACTCGCCTCCCCCCGGCCGCGGGGGTGGGGGCGGGGGGCAAGGGCTTGTGAAAAGGCAGGGCAAACCTGGGGTGCGACGCGCGTTTGTCTTTGCGAGCGAGGGGGGAGGGCGGCCCTGTGCAGGCCCGCCACTCCCCACCCCACCCACAGAGCGCGCACACGCACTCACACACCCAGTTGACGTGGCATGGTTTGGCGGGCAGGCAAGGTCAGGCGGGGGGACGTTGTTTGGTTGTGGGGGCGCGGGGGGGTTTCAAAAACTGCGAGTGCGCGTGCGAGCCGCCCGATGACACAGGCAACCTGCAGTGCAACACGCGCACGTTTTTTGCCACGACTTGTTACGGCGTCATTGTAGGTCAGGGGGGAGGGAGGGGGGGAAGAGTCCCACACGTTTTGTTTTTGGCCCGGCGCAAAAACGGCAGCGCCGAGAGCCTCTCTGCATGTTTTTCCTGTTTGTTTTTCCTGGGCGAGCACAAGGCGGGCGCGAATCGCGCCCCACGCGTCAGCGTGTCCCAGTGGCGGACTGAATGAGGCCGCCAGACACGCGGCACACGCAGGGGGGCGAATGACACACACACACCATCCGACTCCGCTCACGCGTGACGGCGGCGGTGGGGGCCGTGCTTCTTGGCGAACGATTTGGCGGCGACCGCTTCACCCGCCTCACCGGCTTCGCCAGCCTCACCAGAAGCTTCGCCGGCCTCGCTGGCGGCGGCCTTGGCCTTAGCCGCCTTGGGCGCGACTGCGGCAACGGCTTCCCCCGCTTCACCGGCTTCCGAAGCCTCCCCCGCGGCAACAGCAGCAGACGCCCCACCCTTCTTGGTGGCGGGCTTGTCAGCCTCACCCGCGCCCGACGGCGGCTGCGTGCCCCAGGGCGTCTCGGTGCCGGCCGCGTCGACAAACGCGCCCCACTCGTACTTGTTGCCCGAAGCATCAGTGGCCCACTTGGACCACTGGCGCACGGTGCCAGGAGGGGGGGCGGGGGCGGCCGCCTGTGTGTTGTGGTATGTGTCGTGTGTGTGGTGTGGTTGGCAAACGTGTGGGTTCTGGGGCAAAAAAACAGGCATAAAAGATGGGTACGCGGCGGCACTGATCGACCTCTCGCAAGGGCGCTGCCCCGCCTGCTTGGCAGCGCGTCTCCGTTCCCCTTCCTGCAGCCCTCTCCCTGTATTACACCCACCTGTGCGACCACAGCGAGTGCAGCCACCAGGGCGACAACGATCAGCTTGTTCATGGCTGGGGGAGGGTGGGGTGTTGATTGAAGTGAATTGACGCCTGGCGGCCTGCCCCCCGACCGGGCGGCGGTTGGCCACCGCCACACTCCGCCCCGCCCACAAACGCAGTCCATGCAGTCCATGCAGTCCGAATCCGGTGTGAAACGTCATTGTCACCCGGGTCGCCGGCCCGGCGTTTGGCCTGATCGGGCGCGACTGCGCCACAGCCGTTGCCGCCGCCCCCATTCGGACGCCGCCACCGCGCCTGGGGGTGGCGCCGCGCCGAGAGACCGCCCCCTGAAACTGGCACATTACACACACTCACCTGGTTGTGGGTGTGGGGCGGAGGGGGGAGAGGGATGATGCCAGAAGGCGGGAAAAGAAAAGCGGCCAGCGGTGTGAACAAGACGGAGGCAGGCCTTCTGGACGCCTCCCCTGAGAGAGCCTCGACGACCGTCCCCTTTTTGCCGTGCTGCACAGAGTGTTGCAAAAAAACAGGGCCTCACGCTCCCTTGCCGTCGACCCTCTTCCGCCGCCGCCACGCCCGCCGCGCCTCACACCGCCCACACTCCGCCCCCCCCACCTCCGCCACGCCCGCCAGCAGGCAGGCCACAAAGCTGGCCCGCGTCCCTGCCGCCGCGGCGCGTTCAGCTGCGGCCGCCACCGCGGCTCCCAGGGTGGGGGCTGAATCCAGCCGCGTAAGCGTCGCCAGCGCTGCTGCTGCAGCGGGTGCGGTGGCGGTTGGATCCAGCCCCGCCTCCTCACGAAACACGGCTAGTGTGTGGTGGCGTCCCGTGGCCGCCAGGTGGTCCGCCACCAACGCGTCCGCGGCGCGGGCAAAGGGGCAGGTGGGTTGCGCGGCGCGCGGTGGTGCGTGGTCGGTGCCCAGCAGGCGCGCCGCCAGGGACGCGTGCAGGGAGGCGCGCAAGGCGTCCAGGTCCAGTGCAGACGCGGCTGCGGCGCGCAGGGCGGCTTCGGAGGTCATGGCGTTTGTGTGTGAGGGTTGGGAAGGTGGAGGGGCACACCTTTTTTTTTGTTTTGTTTTTTCACTTGCTGCCCAATGAAAAAATGAATCGTGACTTCTCAGTTCAGTTACAGCCTCTCCCTCCCTCTCTCTCTCTCTCTCACCCCACCCCGGCGTGCCTGTGTTCACAGAGGGGGCGCGTCCCCCACAATCGCGCTCAACTCGTCTCTCAGTCGCTCCACCATGTCGTGCCCGTCCCTCGCGTATATCCAGCGCCCGCCCACAAGGTCGTAGCGCATGGGGCCACTGTGTGGGAGTGAGTGTGTGTGTGTGTGTGTGGCGTGGTGAGAGGTAGGGGTGTGTGGCCGCTGCGGCCGCTCCAACACCAACCCTCCCCCTTCCCTCCCCTCCACCCTTACCTCACAGGTGACGAAAACCAGATCTGCTTGTTGGGCGCCTGCTTGTTAAGGACGTACGTGCCGTGGCCGGCCCCCAGCCTCAGCGTCAGGACTCCCGTCGCGTACTCGACGTCCGCGTCCCCCCCCAGCACGGCCGCCGCGGGACCCGCATCCACCCAACCCTCCAGCGCGTCCATCAGGTCGGCCAGGGTGGCGTCCGCGGCGGCGTGGTAGGTGGCGTCATCGATGGGGGTGGGGGGTGGAGGGGTGATCATGTGGCGATGCAGCAGCAGCAGTGTTGCGGGGGCGGCCGCGGTGGCGGGGGCCAAGGCAACCACGTGAGGCAAAGCCAGTGCGTGTCGCCGCCTGGCGGCGCGGACCAGCAGGCGGGCGGCTGCCCGCATTTGGGCGCGCAGGAGGGGATGGAAAGGCGCAGCGACTTGTGTGTGTCTCGACGTGCGAAAAAAAACACAACACTCGCTCAATTGCGTGCGTGGGCCGGCCTCTCCCCACGCTCCCTACTCTGCAGTGCAGTGCACACAGCTTCCTCTCAGTCTCCAGACACCCCGAGCACTCGGGCGTGACTGCGTGCCTTGTGGTGCCGGGTCCCTCCGCCCCCGACGCTCGAGGCTAGCCGTCGGCAAAACTCTTCCCCGCTCCCGCCCCCGCCTCCAACCCTCTCCCCCTCCCCACCCTCCATATGGGCAAGCGTGACGTTACGCGTCAACTACGGCGCGGCGCCGCCCCCGCCGCCGCCCCCGCCAAGCCGGCGCGCGTCGAGCCGCCGGCGCGCTCGCATGCGGCCCCCGCGCGCGCCCCCCCCCGCTCCCGCCCGGCCGTCGCCCCCGTGTCCAGCGATGGTGATGGTGCTGAAAACGACTGCAGCAACGCGTCGCCCGTGGTGACGTCGAGCGATGAGGGCGGGTCGGACGACGAATCGCAGCAAGTCGAGTCGGGCCCCGACTCGACGCCGCCAGGGTCCGACTCGGACGACGACTGCGCCCTGGACGGGTGGGCGTCGTCGGATGAGGAGGAGGGTGATGACGCTGGCAACAACGGCCAGCGTGTGGACGCTGCTGCTGACGACGCTCCGCCCGCGACTCCCGCTGCCCGCCCCGCCGGCCCCCCCCTCGCGTCCGCCGTCGACAACGATGGCTACGCCTCCGACTCCTCCCTGGAGGGGCGCCCCGCCCGCAACACGGCGGGCGCGGTGCCGGTGGAGTGGTATCGGGCTGAACCCCACGTCGGCTATAGTGTCGACGGCGCCCGCCTGGACAAGAACAAAAATCGCGGCGACAAGTTAGACGCCCTCATCGCGCGGGGTGACGGGGGCGCCGCCCTGCGCACCATCTACGATGAAGCTAACGGTGAGGACGTCACCCTGACCGTGGATGAAGTGAGGATGGTGCGTGCCATTCGGGAGGGCAGGTTCCCCCACGTGGCTATCGACCCATTCGAACCCGAGGACGACTGGTGCTCCCGCGTGCGCGAGATTCATCCGCTGAATGCGGCGCCCGAACCAAAACGCCGGTTTGCGCCCAGCAAGTGGGAGGAAAAAGCGGTCGTCAAGCTCGTGCGCGCGATTCGGCGCGGCTGGCTCAAGCCGCCGCCACCGCCGCCGCCGCCCGGCACCATCATCGACCCCGACACTCTGCGCCCGTGGGGCGGGTTTGCGCCCACCGCCAGCCTGTGGGACGCGGACGGCAATGGGCCGGGCGTCACGGGCGCGCCCCTCGCGTACGTGCCCGCCCCCAAGCCGCCCCCCCCCGGCCACGCCGCCTCCTACAACCCGCCGCCCGAGTACTTGCCCACGGATGCGGAGAGAGAGGCCGCGGTTAAGAAAGCGGAGGAAGCAGGGGAGGAGGATGCTTCAAGTCTGCCGGTCGCCTTTGACGCTCTTCGCCGCGTCCCTGCCTGGGCCAATGCCGCGCGCGCCGCCTTTGAACGCTGCCTGGACCTCTACCTGTGCCCCCGCTCCAAGCGGCGCACCCCGTTTGTGGCGGATGCCGCGAGTCTGTTGCCCGACCTGCCGTCCCCGGCCGACCTGCGCCCGTTTCCGAGGCGCCTGGCAGCGCGCCTGGCCGGCGCCGGCCCCTCCCCCCTGCGCGCTGTGTGCGTTGACCCCGCGGGCCAGTGGATCGCGGCGGGTGGAGACGGCGGCGTCGTCACTGTGTGGGATGCAGCCACGGGAAGGCGCGCGGGGGTGGCGCGCGTGGGGGGCGCGGTGCGAGCACTCGCCTGGCGCCCGGCCCCACGCGGCGCCCCCCTGCTGGCCGCGGCTGCGGGGGATGGTGTCGTCCTGCTGGCGCCCCCCGGTGTGGGCACCGACGACCAGAGGACCGCGTCCGCGGCCGCGCTGAGCGCGTGCCTGGAGGCAGCGGCGAGTGGCGCGACCGGCCGCGCGGCGGCCGTCTGGCGCAAAGCGGGTGGCGACACCCTGACCATCGCCATCGACCTGGGCGTCGCCACCACGTCCATCGCGTGGCACGGGGCAGGCGACTACCTGGTCACCACCGCGCGCTCCGCCCCGGGCGCACGCGGCGTCGCTGTCCACCGCGTCTCCACCGCCACCACGCAACACCCCCTGCGCCGCGTCAAAGCCCCTCCCGCAGCCGCCGTCTTCCACCCCACCCGCCCCGCCCTGCTGGTGGGGGCGGGGACGGCGGTGAGGGTGTACGATCTTTCCCGCCTCGCCCTGGAAAGAAAACTGATCGGCGGCGCGGGCGGCGTGGCCGCCATCGCACCCCACGCCCGGGGCGACCACGTCGTCACCGCGGGCGACGGCGGGGGTGCTGCGTGGTATGATTTGGATGCGGGTTCCCGCTCCCACCGCGTGCTGCGCTACCACCGCGCCGCGATTCGCTCTGCCGCCTTCCACCCCACCCTCCCCCTGCTCGCCACGGCGGGCGATGATGGCGCCGCCCACGTGCTGCACGCCACCGTCTACTCCGACCTGGCGACACCGCCGTTGATTGTGCCGCTGAAGGTGTTGCCCGCGCACAGCGTGAAGGCGGCAGAAGGTGCTTTAAGTGTCGCGTGGCACCCGGGGCAGCCGTGGCTGTACACGGCGGGCGCGGACGGGTGCGTGTGTGTGTGGGTGGATTGAATGGTCTGTGTTTTTGGTGGAGACGAGGGCGGGAGAATTTATTTGATTTTGCTGTTTTCTTGGTTTGGTTTTCAACGATGAAAAAAAGCGTGTTTTTCTTTCTTTCAATCATTCGTACAGCGCCGCCACCAGCTCCTCCATGCTCATCACAAACCAGTCGGCCGCGGCCGCGACGCTGGGGCGCACGACGGTGCCGCCGTAGCCGATGAAGACGTTGGCGCCGCCCAGGACGCGGGCTTCCACGTCGGTCGCGCCGTCCCCAATCGCGACCACGGTCGCGTCACCCCCGCCCTCCAACCCCGCCCGAATGGCTTTCACGGCGGCCGCTTTGCCACCCGACTTGGATGTGAATTCTGCGGTGTCGAAGCCGGTGTACTCGCCGGTTGTGTCGTCGAATAAAATGCTATTCGCGTACACATTCCCCCTCGGAATGCTCAGTGTGTCCGCAATCGGGTCAATGATGGCCCGAAACCCGCCCGACACCAGGTACACGCGCGTACCGCGGGCGTGCAGGCGGGCCACCAGGTCGGACACGCCGGGGGACAGGCGCGGCGGGTGGGCGGAAATGAAGTCGGCGACTGCCTGGCGCGAGGGGCGCATCAACGCCAGGCGGGCGGCCAGGGCGTCCTCAAACTTGGTGGTGCCGCCCATGGCTCTGTGGGTTGTGTGTGTGTGGGGAGGGGAGGTGGTGGTGGTGGTGTGTGTGCGTGTGGCGCCGCCGTCGTTGCATCATTTTGATGTCAATCCCAAACCACGCCTTTAACCCCCCAATCGACACTGCCACGCACACTCACTTATTCGTCAACTCGGCCACCGCGTCCCCCACCCCCAGAAACGCGGCCAGCTCGTCGATCGATTCATCCACGCACAGCGTGGAGTCGACGTCGAAGCAGACGGCGGCCGCGGCCCGCCAGGCGGCCAGAGTGAAGGGGGAGGGGGTGCGCTTGACGCCGTCCATGGGGGGAGGAGGGGTGCGAGCGGTGCGCGGGGCGGGGGGGCGCATTCGTCGAACGCGCCGGCACACAGAGATGTGGAGGGTCGGTTTCGGTTTTCGCCCTTTTTCGCACACCCCCATCGCTTTCGTTGACCTTTTTCCCCCCTCCCGCGCCTCCCCATCGCGCGCGCTTGCGTGTGTGCGTGTGTGCTCGTGTCTGCACACCCGTCCACGCGCTCTTCTGCTCCGGCCACCCACCCCATGCGCGCCGCCCCACCGCGCGGCGCGTCCGCTCCGCGCGCCGCGGTCAACGCGCGCCGCCGCGCCGTGCCGCGGCTGGCCGCCCCGCTGCGGCCGCAGGTGAGTGTATGGGATGGACGAGTGTTGATCAAAGGATGTGCACAAGGCAGGGTGCCGCTTTCCAAAAAGGCCGCGAACCGCCGCCCTATCACACACACAGCCGTCGTCGTCGACGCGCCCTCTCCCCCCGCCGCCGCGCGCTCTCTTCGGCATGGCTGCCACCACGCCCACCCTGCCCCCACCCCCCACCTACACCGGGCTCACGCTGGCCCCTGGTACGCCCGCCCCCCTGGGCCCCTCGGTGGCGACGGTGGATGGGAAGGACGCCATCAATTTTGCTGTCGTTTCTGCCGCCGCGTCCTCCATCACCCTCGTCCTCCTCGACCCGGCCACCCGCGACCCGGCCGCCGAGTACCCGCTGCACCGGGTGGATGGCGCGGGCCCCGGTGGCGTGGCGGTGTGGTGTGGCGCCCTCGTGGGGTTGGCCCGCGTTGGCGTCGGGTACGCGTTTCGTGTCGACGGCCCTGCCTCCAACTCCACCCGCTTCTCCCCCTCCACCCTGCTCCTCGACCCCGCCGCCCCCCTGGTGGATGGGCGCAGACGCTTTGGCGTGCGGGATGACGCGGAGAGGTTTGTGCCGGGCGTCGGGTCCACGCGGTGGGTGTCGACGTTCGATTTCGCGTCCCCCGCGCACGACTGGCGCGGCGACGCCCCCCCCCCCACCCCCCCCGGCAAACACGTCGTCTACGAGGTCGGGGTGCGGCCCTTCACCGCGGGCGGAGGGTGGGACGGCAAAGCAGACACGCCCGCCTCTCTGCGCGGCACGTTTGCCGGCCTCGCAGACCGCGCGCCGTTTCTGGCCTCCCTCGGCGTGACCGCTGTCGAACTCCTCCCCGTCTTCGAGTACGATGAGCTCGAGTTCCGCCGCTTCCCCAACCCGCGCGACCACATGGTCAACGTGTGGGGCTACTCGCATGCTTCTTTTTTTGCGCCAATGGCGCGGTTTGGGGGGGTGGACGCGGCGGCTGCGGTGGAAGCGGCGGAAGCCAAAGGGGCGGCCCTCGGGTTTGGCGCGGTCGCGGCCGCGGCCGCGCGCGAACTCAAGGACGCGGTGCGGTCCCTGCATGCAGCCGGCATCGCCGTCGTCCTGGACGTCGTCTACAACCACACATGCGAATCGGATGACGCGACCGCGTACACGGTGTCGTGGCGGGGCATCGATGCGGGGCTGTACTATCAACAGAACGACGAGGGAGCTCTCCTCAACTCCAGCGGCTGCGGCAACGCTGTCGCCGCCAACACGCCCGCCGTCATGGACCTGATTATGACCTCCCTGCGGCACTGGGTGACGGAGTACCACGTGGACGGCTTCAGGTTCGACCTGGCGTCCGCTCTGACACGCGACGCGAGGGGTGGGCCGATGCCCACGCCTCCGCTGATCCACGCGATCGCGCGCGACCCCCTCCTCTCCACCAAGCTGCTCATCGCCGAACCCTGGGATTGTGCCGGCCTCTACCAGGTCGGCTCCTTCCCCCACTACGGCGTGTGGGGCGAGTGGAACGGCAAGTTTAGGGACGACGTGCGGAGGTTTGTGCGCGGCGAACCGGGGATGAAGCCCGCCCTTGCCACGCGGATTGCGGGGTCGGCCGACCTGTACACCGGCCGCCCTCCTGCCTCCAACATTAACTTTGTCATCGCGCACGACGGGTTCTCGCTGGGCGACCTGGTGGCCTACACTGACAAACGCAACGGCGCCAACGGGGAGGGCGGGCGCGACGGCTGCAACGACAACTTTTCGTGGAACTGCGGCGCGGAAGGCCCCACCGACGACCCGGGTGTCGCCGCCCTACGGTCCCGCGTCGCGCGCAACCACATGATGACCCTGTTTGTGTCGGTGGGCACCCCCATGTTTGTGTCGGGGGATGAGTATCTGCAGAGTCATGGAGGCAACAACAACTGGTATGGCCACGACGGCCCGCTGACGTGGTACAACTGGTCCGCCGCCGAAGCCGATGCCGCTGGCTTCCGCCGCTTTGTGTCCGAGCTGGCCGCCCTGCGCGCCTCCCACCCCGCCCTGGGGCGAACAACCTTTTTGAGCGATGCAGATGTCACATGGCATGAACACGACTGGGGCAACCCCGACTCGCGCTTCCTCGCGTTCACGCTGCACGCGCCGGCTGGCGCGGATGCCGAGGGCGACCTCTATATCGCTCTGAATGCGCACGGGTTTTCGGTGGAGGCTGCCCTGCCGCCCCCTCCGACTGGCGCGTCCAAGTGGGCGCGGCTTGTGGACACCAACCTGCCGCCGCCGCGCGACTTCACGCGCGGCGGCAACGGCGGCGTGACGGGGGGCGTGTATAGCGTGGCGCCGTTCTCGGGCATTGTGTTGGTGTCCAAGCCGTGATGTGTGTGGGGGGGAGAGAGAGTGTGTGTTTAGGTTTCTTGTAGGTTTGTTGAGAAACAGCAGCGCACGTGTTTTTTTCACCTCTTTCCCCTGTTTTTATCTATTCGAAAACAATGCAGCTACACGCCAATCACTAGCTCGCTCCCACACTCAGGGCGCACCGTCTAACTCTCTCCACCCCCTTCCACCGGCCTCACCCTCACCATGGCCGCCACCCTCTCCCCACACCAGCACTTGTGCCCCCCGTCCGCGGCACAGGCGGCCGCCAGGCAGTAGTAGCAGTGCGGGTGCCTGCACGGCAACGCCGCAAACGGCAGGGGCGGGTGCGGCGCGCGGCACGTGCCACACGGGCCGGCAGAGCCCGGGGGACCACCACCACCCCCGCCCTCCAGGGGGCCGGACGCAGGCAGCAGCCGCCTCAACGCTCGCCCCGCGGCAGGGGCGTCGATAAGAGGGAGGACGGCTAAGACAAGCTGGGCGAGTTCATGCCACACGAGCTGTCGGTTCAGGTAGTCGAAGGAGAGGGCGCGTGGGGTGCCAGGGGAGGAGGGCACCATGGAGACACGCAGGGCGGCTTCGGCTAGGGATCTGTGGCGGGATACGCCCGCCAAAAAGGCGAGCGAGTTGGCGAGGGACGCGAGGGCGAGCGCGTCGTCGGCGCGGCGCGCTGTCCGCACCAGCCCGGGCGCTGCCTCTGCCAGCCACCTCAGGCCGCCGCGCGAGGCCGCCGTGTCCCACGCATACCGCAGCGCGATGGTGGCCAGGCCGAGAGTGGCGCCACGGACGGGGGATGGAGGGCGGCCGTCGGCGCCGGTGCGTCCGCACGGGACGCCGCTATCAGCCACATACCGCAGCCCCAGCAACGCCATGCCTGGGGTGGGGCGGCCCTGCACCACTGTCGCGCCCCATATGGCGGCCGCCAGCGCGGCGCGCACGTCGGGCGCGGCGCTGGCGGCGCGTGCGGGTGCGACCGCTGCCAGCGCGCGGCCCGCTTGTTCGGCCAGTAGGGCCGACAGTTCGTCATCTAGGCGGCCGGCATCCAGGGCGGCGGAGCGGGGCACGGGCCAGGGGGTGGGGCGGGTGGTGGTGGAGCTGTGAGGGTTGAGGGGAGGGGAACAGCGGGGCGGGGTCCGCACGGCAGAGAGAGAGGGTGTGTGAGTCGCCTCAACCGTCGATCCTCACACGCACCACTGAAACACACACAAACACACACAATTACCTGGCCAACGCCCTCAACTCGGGGCCGGCAGCCACCAGCGCGGCACGCCATGCGTCGGGCGGCGGCAGCGCGGACGCTGCCGCGGCGGCGGGGGCGGGGGACACCGCGGGCGGTGTGACCGGGGGTCGGCCTGCGTCCGCCATGCGGGAGTGTGGACGAGGACGCGCGAAAGGGTGCGCCCCCGCGAGACAACAGAAAGTTCGGCGAGAGAGTGCGAATTCGCCTCACATCCCTTTTTCTTCGACTCGCCATGTCTGATTCGGACGTCGACCCGCTGGACGCCTTCATGGCGGCCAATGACGCCGCACTGCAGGCTGCAGAGACCCGCCCGCCCAAGCGCCCGCGTGCCGAGGCGTGCGACGAGGCGGAGGACGGAGCGGCAGACTATCTCGCGACCGTCGTTGCGTCCGTGCCGGACGCGCCGCCCTCCGTCCGCGACACAGTCGCCCTGCTGGCCGCCCAGCCCGCCCTGGATGGCGCCAACCTGCCGTTCAACAAATGCTTCTGGGAGCCGCCGTCGGAGCTGTGCGAGTTGACGCGTGAGGAGGTGGCGGCGCGGCGCGCGGCGCACGGTGTGGCAGTGACCGGCGACGGCACGAGCACGCTGCCCCCCGTCGACGCGTTCACCCAGCTCAACCTGCCGCCCCCGCTGTTGCGGGGCCTGGCGGCCGCGTTGGCGGCTCCATCAGCTTCCGACTTGCCGCCTCCCTCCCCTATCCAAGCAGCCGCCATCCCGCTTGCCCTGGCCGGCCGCGACCTGCTCGCCCTCGCCCCCACAGGGTCCGGCAAGACGCTGGCCTACCTGCTCCCCCTGCTCGTCCACCTGTTGGACGCGCCCGAAGTGACACCCGGTGTCGACGGCCCTGTTGCCGTCATCCTCGTCCCGACGCGCGAGCTGGGGGAGCAGGTGCGGTCGACTCTGTTGGCGCTGGCGACCGGCGAGTCACTGGCCGTCTGCCTCGCGGTCGGTGGGTACGGCCGGGCCGACCAACTGCGCCACCTGCGGTCGGGGTGCGACGCCCTGGTCGGCACGCCCGGCCGAGTGACCGACTTGGCGACCCACCCCAAAGCGCCGTCCCCCTTTTTTCGGCGGACCACGTTCCTGGTGGTGGATGAAATCGACGCTTTGCTGGCCTCGGATTTTGAATCGCAGATGCATGCGATTGTGGGCGCTATTCGTGGCGACCGCCAGACCCTCATGTTCAGTGCGACGCTGCCCCCCCAGACAGCATCACTTGCAGCCGCCGCGTTGACCGACCCTGTGCGCGTGGTGGTGGGTGGGGGTGGCGGCGGCACCCCAGCAGTGTCTGTGACACAGCACACGGTGCTTGTGCGAGACGACGCGGCCAAGCACGCCTGGCTGCTCGACCACGTGCCCACCCTCGCCGACGACGGCGGCGTACTCGTGTTTGTGGCCACGCGTGCCCGCGCGGCCGGCGTGGCGGCGAGCCTGGTGGCGCGCGGGGTGAGGGCTGTCGCGATCCACGGAGACCTCGACCAAGCCGCCCGCGCCGCCGCCCTGGCCTCCCTCTCCCGCGGCGACGCCCACGTGGCGGTCGCCACCGACGTCGCCGCCCGCGGCCTGGACGTGCGGTCCATCGCCACCGTCGTCGTGGCCGACGCGGGGGGGAGGAGGGGGGGAAGGCCACACCACGTCCACCGCGTCGGCCGCACGGGGCGGGGGGGGGATGCGGGGGCCGCCTGGACCCTCCTACTCCCGACCGACGTGGACGGCGCTGCTGCCGCGGTGGCTGGCATCGTGGCGAGCGGGTTGAGGGTGCCGGACGATGTGGCCGCGTTGGCAGCGCGCGCGCGCGCCAGCGCAGTGGCGGTGGCGGCGGCGGCGGCGGCGGCAACAGAGAGCGAGGCCGGAGCCGCCGCCCGGGTGGCGGCGGGCCTGGTGGCGCGCACCAACACCACTTCGTGTCGGGCGGGCTGCTGGCGACGCCAGGCGCGGCGGCGGTGACCGTCGAGCCGCCGCTGGCGCCGCCGCCGCTGCCTCCTCCCCCGCCGCTGCCTCCTCCTCCCCCACCCCCGCTGCCTCCACCCCCACCCCCACCCACTGATGACGGCGGAGAAGCGACCGCACTCGCGATTGCGGCTGCGCGCGCGGTGGCGGCCCGGATCGTGGCACAAGCAGAGAGGCAGGGTTAGTTTGTTTTTGTTTTTCTGTTTTGTTTTTCTGTCTTTTTGCTCTGTCTCACAACGCACACACACACACACAATCATCCACCACCACCACGATTCTCGCCGCACATCTGGCTGGGCGCGTACGGCAGGTCGTCGGGCCCCGGGCCAGGCAGCCAGCCGCCCCGCCGCGGGCTGAGGGTGCGCCCGCCTTGCCGGTCTGCGGCCACGTTGTCCGCCAGGCGCACCACAGTCTCTGCCACGTACGCGATCCTGCCCAGGATGAAGTACAGGCCGGGGACGCGGGTGCGTTCCCCGCTGACGATGGCGCCGACAGCATCCCCAGGCTTGGCCAAAAACGTGCCGGGCGCCAGCCCCAGCCCCCCGCTGCGCGTGCGCCCGCCCAGTGCAGCGATCGCAGGCCCATCCTGCAGCAGGCGGGCGGTGTGGGTCAGTGTGTTGAAGCCGGTGCACAGGATGACGGCATCAGTGTCGGGGAGGGTGGCGCCGGTGTCGAGGGTGACATTTTTGCCGGGGCCCACCTTGTGCACGCCCGCGCGCACCACCCTCGCCCCGCCGCGCACGATCAGCGGCACCGCCCCCGTGTCCATGACCATGACCTTTCCAGTGTGCTTTGTCCACTGGACGGGGGAGTGGGAGCCGTCGCCAGGGAGGGCGTCCAGACCGAAGCGAGATAAATCCCCCCACGTGCGCAGGCAGCGGGCGGCTAGGGCGGCGTCCAGCAGCAGGTCGTTCGAGTGGGCGGCAGCGCGAGCGATGGCGGCCAGTGGCTTGGCGATCAGAGCCACGAGGGGGGGCAGGCTGCCGTTGGCGACGCGCCGGTCGACTGCGGAGGCAAAGTTCTCTCCCCACGCGCCCACGAGCCACGGAAAAGAATGGTACGTCTCTTGAAAACGTCCGACATCAGCCTGGGGTGCGAGCGGACGGGAGGACGGGTCCCGGATCGCCACACACACGTCAGCGGCTCCACCCGCGACCAGTTCTTGAATCACGTCGCTGGCTGAGTTGCCGAAGCCCACCACCAGCACGCGCTTGCCGCGAAAGCGGGACGCGCACGACCCTTCGGCAGCTGAGATGGAGGACGAGTGCAGGATGGTGCCTGTGTAACTTGACGCAGCGGTGGCCTCCGCCCAGGGCGGGATGGTGGGCGAATTGTACAGCCCTCCATCCGCAAACACGACCGTGTCTGTCTCGTAGACTGCAGTCCGTGCACCGCCCTCTGCCGACACAGCAGCCGTCACCCGCCACGCTGTGTCGCGCCCTTTTTCGACAGACGTCACATCATGCCCCCCCCGCCAGTCCAGGCGCTGTACTTTTGCGTACGCGTCTAGATAGTCGGCAAACACGGCCGCCGGCACGTACGTGGGCAGGGTGGCCGGCAGCGGGAAGAAAGGGAGAGAACACTCGTCTGACAGGTCGTGGAGGTGCAGGCTGGCGTATCGAGAGCGCCAGCCTTCTCCAGGTCGGGACCGCCTGTCCAGCACGATCGCGTGCACCTGGCGCGACGCCAAAGCGGCCGCTGCGGCCAGCCCAGACGACGCGCCCCCGATGACGACCGCGTCGGCGCGGACGGGGGAGGCGGTGGAGGGGGGTGAAGCGGCGGCTACTGCCGCCGCGCGCTGTGCAAACGACGCGGCCGTGGGGCGCCGAGGGCGGTGCACTGACAAGCGCAGCACGCCGCCGGTCAGCGAGCGCAGGGCCGCGTCCAGGATTGCCAGCAACAGGAACAGCAGCTCGCCTGTGATCATGCGCAGGCGGAGGGTGAGGCGGGGCGCGTTGGCCATGATCGAGGTAGGGGTGTCGGGGGGGTCGGGCTGTTTCGGGCTGCGCGGTCGACGAGTACGCTTTTCGCGCACGCTGCCCCCCCGATTCTTCAGGCCGGCAGCTGTGGCTTTTCCTCCTCAGCAGTTGCCCACGTGCACACGTTTCGCGCGTGAGGGGCGTGTGAGCGGGGCGCGCCCCGACCACCAACACAAATGCGCGAGAAAACAGAGTGTCTGCGTGTTTCGCTCAACTCAACCGAACCCCGCACCGATGGTCGCTTCCCGACGAGACGCCTCCTTTGCAGCTGCTGTAGCTCGCCTGCAAGCTGCCCCGCCTCCCCCATCCCCCACAGGCTTCCCCCCCGTGTCCGACCGCGGCGCGGCAGCCGTGTTGGTCGCCGTCTTCCGCGGTGCCCACGGCGGCCCCTGCGTCATCCTGACGAGGCGGGCGGACCATTTAAACCACCATGCTGGCGAAGTGGCCCTGCCGGGAGGCAAGCTGGAAGCTGGGGAGACAGTGGTTGACGCTGCGCTGCGCGAAGCAGAGGAAGAGATTGGGCTCGACCGCGCCCGCGTCCGCGTCGTGGCGACATTCCCACCCGTCCTGTCCAAGCACAGACTGAATGTGCATGTCGTGGTGGGGGCGGTGGACGAACATGGTGAAAGCAATCCATCGTCCTCCCTCACAGACACGGGGCTCCCACCCGGCCTGCACGCCGACCCGTCAGAAGTCGCCTCCATCTTTCCCGCCAGGCTGGAACGTTTCCTGGAGGACGCAGGGCGCACCACGCGCGTCACCAGCTGGGGGCCGGGCGGGCCCTCCTTTCGTTTGCACTGGTTTGATGTGCCTGAGAGCGAGGGCGCCCCTGTGTGGGGTCTCACTGCTAGCCTGTTGATCGACGTCGCCCAGCGTGCGTTTGGCAGGGACGCGCCGTTTGAGGTGCATGCGGGTGGGGTGCGGTATGGCAGCATTGTGAGTGAGGCAGGGGGGGTCAGGGTGCGAGAGTGATGTGATTGCAACATGAATTGTTTTGTTTTTGTTTTCTCTCATTTTCACACGAAAAAAACACACGCGATGCCCGCAATCCACACGCCAGCAGAAAGAAGGAAGAAGGGCCCTAGCCGGAGTGGTCACCCGGGGGGGAGGTGGGGGCCAAAGGAAAAGAAAAACGCGCGCGCCTAAACCAAACAAACACGATCGATGAAAACCCCCATCCCTTTCTCTCTCTTCACGACACATACGAGCTCGTCGTAATCGAGTCCGCCGACCCAAAAGACGCGTCCCACACGGTGTGGTGCCACCCGGGCACGCCGTCGGTGCGTTCATAGGTGTGGGACCCGAAAAAGTCGCGCTGCGCTTGGACGAGGTTGGCGGGCGTGCGCGCGCGCCGGTACGTGTCAAAATAGCCAAGGGACGCCGTCATCCCAGGCACTGCCACGCCAGCCGCCACAGCCAACGACACCACTTTGCGCCAGGCGGCGTGGCGGGACACGAGGGCGTCGCCAAAGAGGGGGTCGACAAGGAGGGAGGGGAGGGCGGGGTCGCGCACGTACGCGGCGCGAATGTCGTCGAGGAACGCAGCGCGGATGATGCAGCCGCCCTTCCAGATGCGGGCCAGGGCGCCCAGGTCCACGCTCCAGGCTTCTTCCTGCGATTTGGCGCGGATGATGTTCATGCCTTGGGCGTAGGAACAGATTTTGGAGGCGTAGAGCGCGTCGCGCACAGCGTCGATGAGAACAGCAGCGTCCATCCCGTCCGCACCCGCCGCTGGCGCCCCCAGCCCCCTGGCCTCGAAAAACTCGGCCGCAGACACGCGCTCATCTTTCAGCCCAGACAGGAAGCGGGCATCCAGGGAGGCTTCAATGGTGGGCGCGGCGACCGCCAGGTCGGCGGCTTGCTGCACCGTCCATTTTCCCGTGCCCTTCATCCCCGTCTTGTCAAGGATGACGTCGATGAGGTCGCCGGACGCGCCAGGGCGGTCGTCCTTTTTGGCCAAGATGATGGCCGTGATCTCCACCAAAAAGGAGGAGAGGTCGCCGGAGTTCCAGGACGCAAACGCTTTGGCACACTCGGCATTCGTCAGGCCGCCGACCACGCGCAACACGTCGTACGCTTCCGCAATCAGCTGCATGTCGCCATACTCGATGCCGTTGTGCACCATCTTGACATAGTTGCCGGCGCCGCCCGGGCCCACGTACATTTGGCAGGGGCCGTCGTCGACCTGGGCCGAGACCTTGGCGAGAATGGGAGCAATCGCGTCGTACGCGGCCCTGTCCCCGCCCGGCATCATGGAGGGCCCGTTGCGGGCGCCTTCCTCGCCACCGGAGACGCCCATGCCGAGGTAGAGGATGCCCTTGGCTTTCAAAGCTTCCGCGCGGCGCTCCGTGTTTTGGTACCACTCGTTGCCGCCGTCGATGATGATGTCCCCCGCCTCCATGTGGGCGGACAGACCTTCAATCGTGGCGTCCACGGGGGCACCCGCCTTGACGAGGATGATGACGCGGCTGTGGGGTGGTGGAGAGGGGAAAGGGGTCGAGATCGGAAAACCTGTGTACTGTTTTTTTTTTCTTCGTCCTCCTCGCTCCTCTCCCCTACTCACCGCGGCTTCTCCAGGGACGCCACAAACTCGCCAAGATCTTTGTAGCCTTTCAAGTTGGTGAGGCCTGTGGAGCGTGGGGGTGGGAGAGTGTCAAAACCAAATCGAAAACCAAAAAAACGCGATGGGCGGCGCGGATTGACGCGTGGGCGACGTGCGTGGCCACCCCGTGTCGCGCCCCTGCCTCCGTCCCCCCCACCGTCCCTCATCTCTCTCACCTTCTTTCTGGGCGCGCGCCACCGCGGCGTCCGTCTTGTCGCCGCTGCGGTTGTACACGGAAATCGGAAACCCTTTCTCCGCGACGTTGAGTGCCAGGTTCTGCCCCATGACCGCCAGGCCGACCAGGCCCACGGATGCCATGGAGGTGGAGGAGGATGGGGTGGGGCTGGGGAGGGGTGGTGTGTGGGTGGAGGGGGGCGGGGGAGCGTCGCGTTTTTTGGTTCGAGAGTGAGCCTTTTTTCGCACTGCACGTTTTTCTGTCAAAGGTCGACGGCTCCCCCTGCCCGCGACCGCCACCACAGCACCGCCTCCCCTCCCTCCCTGCACTACCCTGCTCGCCACACACGTCTCTCCAAACCCCCAAACTCTCACCTGGCAGCCGCCACCACTGCGCGCGACGCCTGCGGCCGCGGCGTGCGTCCAAATGCCGCGCCGGCTGCATGCACGCGCGTCGGCGCCGCGCGCGGGGCCGCAGCCGGCTGACCGCGGGCCTGCAGGACGCGGGGCAGGCCAGCTAGTGCTGGCCTGCAGGTGGATGCCAGCATCGGTTGTGTGGTGGGGAGGGTGAGGAAGGGGGCGGGGAGAGCTTGGTTTTCGTTTCGCGCCCTCGCTGTGCGACCCCCCTTTTTTTTCTTTTGGCCCCGCAGTCCTGTGCTTGCTGCTGCGCGACAGACTGTGCGAAGTTCAATCTACCAAGTTTTAACAAAACACCCACCCCAAAAACAAAACACGATCACGCCTCCTCTTCCTCCTTTCCACTTTTCTTGTTCTCTTCTCGCCGCCTCCTGAAAAAGTCGACCACCACCGCCGCGCACTCTGCTTCACGCACGCCCCGCGTGATGATGACGTCAGGGTGACTGCAGTGCGGGCGCGGTGGTGGCGGTGCCAGGGGGGGCGTGCGTGTGGTGTCATCGTCGTCCACACTCCTCGGCAGCACCCCCACCCACGATCCATCCGCGCCTGCCGCCACGTTGCGGGCGCCGTAGACAATGCGTCCGACTCGAGCCAGCAGGGCCGCCCCCGCGCACATGGCGCACGGCTCCAGAGTCACGTACAAAGTGGCCCCCGTCAACCGCCACCCTGACGCGACCCCACACGCCGCCCGCAGCGCCACCATTTCAGCGTGGGCGGTGGGGTCGGACGCAGCCTCCACCGCGTTGCCTGCGGCGGCCAGGATGGCGCCGTCCGAGGCGACGACGAGGGCACCGACCGGGACTTCGCCCGCGGCGGCCGCAGAGGATGCGTGCTGGAGGGCCAGACCCATGTAGTGGTGGTCGTCCAAAGGGGTGTCGACGTTTACGTGACCGCCAGCTGCGCGTGTGACTGTTGACGGCGTCTCAGACGCGGCGGTGGTGGAGGCGGAGGAGGGCGGCGCATCGCACGAGGCGCAGCGTGCTGGCCACGGGGAGCACGGGGGGGGCGCGCGCTGCTGCCTGGGAGTGCCAAGCGAGCGCCGTGGTGCGGGCTAGCTGCAGGGCCCGCATGCTGGCTGGCGCGCGGGGGGAGGCACTAGAAATCGGGCGAATGACTGGCAAAACACACACGTCGGTGCGTTTTCGTTTCGCATTGGCTCCCCCGCTCCCGCTCACCTCCATGCGCCGCCCACCAGCCACCGTGGCCCATACCACGAGCCTCCACCATGGTGTCGCGCCACCACGTCCCAGCGCGGGCGCCAACCGCCACCTCTGCGCCCCACGCGCCACCCCGCCCGACCGAGGCAGCACCCCGTCCGCCCGCCCTGACGCCGACTCCAGCCTCGGCATGAAGGCCGCCTGGCTGGGCGCGGAAGCGTTGGGCGACGTGGTGGGTGCGTTGAGTAATAAAGATGGTGCATCGTCACCACCGCCTGAGTCGTCGTCGTCATCGACTGAGCCCCTCTCGCGCGACTCCGCCGTGGCCTCCATCAGGAGCGACTACGACCTCGTCTACTTTGTGTCTGGCAAGGGCGACCTGGCAGCCTACGACGACGACTGCGAGTTTGCAGACCCGTTTGCTTCGTTCAGGGGCAAGAGCCGTTTCCTGAAAAACGTGGCCAACTTGGGAGGACTGCTGCAGGACGTCAAACTGGACCTCAAATCATTTGACGCGACCGACGACGCGCTCGTCACGTCGTGGTCGTTTTCGGGAATATTCACTGTCTTCCCGTGGCGCCCGCGCCTGGCGGCTGCGGGGCGCACGACGCACACGTTCAACCCCAAAACAGGCCGCGTCGCTCGCCACTATGAGGATTGGGCGTCGTCCCCGGCCGAAGTGTTGAAAGGCTTGCTCAAACCATCCTCCCGCGTGCCGACCAGTCGGTGGGACGTGTGGGCTGAGTCGCTGTACCGTGGCGAGTGGGCGGCCGCCTACAGAGCGGCCGCCCCGCCCCTGGCGGTGGGGGCAGCGGTCAACGCGGTCATCGCCCGCGTGTTTTCGGGAGGCTCGCCCCCCGGCCTGGGCGAGTACGTGCTGTGGGTCGGCGTCGCCGCTGCTGTAGTCGCAGCTGTGCAAGAAGTGTTGCCTCGCGCCAAGTGAGACCCTCTGTGAGGGTGGGAAGAGTCGGTGCCGACACATTTTTTCTTTGACACAGAGAGAGTTTTTTGTTTCGGTATGTTCGTGCGGAGTTTTAGCAAAAACATTCCCAAAACAAAGGAAAAGGGCCCTTTTCCTTTACGCTGCAAACGCTTCAGCCGCCAGCGCCACCGCAGCCGCCTGCCCAAACGCGACCGCCGCGCGCGTGTCTACCGCCGCAACCTCCAACTCCAGCACACGCCTCCCACCCGCCCCTACCGCCACACCACCCACCGCCTCCATGATGATGGCTATTGGGGCGACTTCGAAGAGCAGCCTCAGTTTTGGGGGGGAGCTGGGGGAGACAGGGTTGTAGAAGACACCTTTCCTTTTTGCCAGGATGTGGTGGACGTCGGCGACCATGGCCCCCGTGTACCTCAGTGTCGCCCCCGCGCCAATCAGACGGGTGACGAGGGCGGCGTAGGGCGGGTTGGTGGAGGCTGCCCGCAGGTTGGCGGGGGCAAATATGGAGGGGAGGGTGCCCTCGGCGAGCGGCGCGAGCCGCACTTGAGCTGCTGTGCGCGCCCACGTGGCGTGAGGGAAGGGTGAGCCGCCACCCACCGACCGCGGCACCAGCAAAAACTCGTCCACACGCAGGGGGGCGGTGGCGCCGGCGACAGGGGCAGCCAGCACGAGGGTGACACGTGGACCAAAAACTGCGTAAACGCTCGCGCACTGCTCCTCCCCCCTCCTCCCCACCAGCCCCCGCCCCGGCCACACGCCAAAGATGGCGCCGACTGCCCACCCCGCGCCCACAACGGAGGATCCGTCCAGTGGGTCGAAGGCGATGGAGAAGGAGGCGCCGCCGAGGTCTGTTTCGACTGCGGTTTCTTCAGAGGCAGCGATTGCCACCACGCCACACGAACGCAATGCAGCAAAGCAGGCGGCGTCTGCCGCCACGTCGGCCGCGATCTGGACGTCGCCGCACGCATTGATGGTGCCGACGGCGGACGTGTCCGCGGTGCGGAGCAGGGACTGTTGGGATGGTGTGGGGTGTTTGGTTGGAATCATGGCGATTTCTGGCTGCTCCCCGCCTTTCTGTCTCGCTCAGCGTCATCATAAGCTCACCGCCACACTCTCCACGGCGTCGCCGATGGCTTGGAGCACGGTGACCTGTGTGTGGGGGGAGGGAGTGTGACAAAAGTGGGACGCGCTCCTTGTTTTTTTGATCGTTCGCTGTGCACACAAGCGTCTCTCAGTGCTTGGCAACACACCAGCTCAGGGTCGACGCCGCGTAGGTGGACGGACAGGGGGCTGCCGTCCATTTTTGGGGTTGGCACAATTGGCAGCTCGACAAAAAACAGCGTCGGTGTGGGTTTTTCTTCTCCCTTACTCTCGCTCCTCCCTTTCGCTGCACGCACGCACAGCCAGGTACCACTCGCCTGCAACACTCAAACGTCCCAAAGGAGCGCACACAGGCGCCCCTTGTGTACGCGCCCACCTCCCCTCCACCACTAAATGGACGGCGGCGCGGCCGGCCGCGCAGCGGCCAACTTGCCGCCCGGCCCTGCGGCCGCCAAACTGGTGAGTGTGGGTGGGTGGGTGTGACAGGAGTGTGCTTGAGGAGAGTTGGGGCGCTGAAATGCGTCTCCAGCGGCTGGAGAGCGTGCAGTCGCACCCCACCGGTCTGGCCAGCCGGCACGCGGGCGCGGTGTGTGTGTGTGTGTGCTGCTGTGCTAGCCGCACCCCTATCCCAATGCCCACCACACGCTGCACAGCAAGTGATGTTGCAGGCGGAGCTGGGGGGTGGAGTGGGGACTCTGCAGGAGGAGAGGGACGCGCGAGAGGAGCCGGCGCGCTGGCGATGGGGGGGGGGGGGGGGGCGGGCGCACAGACACACGCCGACCCACCCTCCCCCCCTCCCCCCACACCCACAGGCCCGCCTCCTCGCCCTCGGCGGCGCCGCCACCTACGCCGCCTTCAACTCCCTGTTCAACGTGGAGGGCGGCCACCGCGCCATCGTGTTCAACCGGCTGGTGGGCGTCAAAGACATCGTCTACGCGGAGGGCACCCACTTCATGGTGCCCTGGTTTGAACGCCCCGTCATCTATGATGTCCGCGCCCGCCCCAACGTCATTCAGTCGCAGTCCGGGTCGCGCGACCTGCAGATGGTCAACATCGGGCTGCGCGTGCTGACGAGGCCGGTGCCCGCGCGGCTGCCCGAGATTTACCGCACTCTCGGCACCGACTACGCTGAGCGCGTGCTGCCGTCGATCATTCAGGAAACCCTGAAATCTGTCATCGCGCAATACAATGCGTCCCAACTGTTGACGCAGCGTGAAGTTGTGTCGCGCGACATTCGTCGCATCCTGACCGCGCGCGCGCAGCACTTCAACATTGTGCTGGACGACGTGTCGATCACCAACCTGACCTTCTCACGCGAGTACACGTCAGCTGTGGAGGCCAAGCAAGTCGCTCAACAAGACGCGGAGCGCGCCAAGTTTGTGGTGGAGAAGGCGGAGCAGGACAAACAGTCGGCCATCATCAAAGCAGAGGGTGAGGCCGCGTCGGCGCGCCTCATCGGTGAGTCTGTCCAACAAAACCCTGCCTTTCTGACGCTGCGCAAGATTGAGGCTGCGCGCGAGATCGCGGGCACGGTGGCCGCGTCCTCCAACCGCGTGTTCCTGGATGCCGATTCGCTGCTGCTCAACCTGAACGAAGACGCGATGACGAGTGGCAAGAAGCGGTGAAAAAGGAGAGTGGTTTTTGCTTGGAGTTTTTTGACTTTCTCTTGGTGGTGGGCGTGCGGGCTTTTGTGTCGGTGGCGTGTGCAAGCCAAATGTGGGGAGACCGACCCAGAGAAGCTGCAAAAGAAAGAAGCGACACAGCAACACACCTGCGCGCCCATTCCCCCGATTTTCCTCTCAATCTCTATGGCGCGCGGCGACGCCGCCTTCCGCGCCGTGTCGGCCACGCTGTTTGGCATGAGCATGCTGGCTGGCGGCTGGTTGACGGCCACGATGGTGGCTGGGTTCACTGCGGCCAAAGACGGCAACAAAAACACGGGCAACGCGGCCACGCCGCCTGCTTGCGGCGCGTGACATGACACGTCCCCGTCGCCTCACTCCACGCCCCCGTTTTTTGTTGCGCTGGCGCGCTAGGCAGCTTTTTTTTGTATGCTGAGACCGTTCTGTTTGTATCCTTGTTCTCTTTTGATCGAAATGTTTTGCACCCACACACCCTCAAACTCTCTCTCTCTTCTCAACTCGCCGCCTCCGCCACCGCGGCCGCGGCAGCCGACAGCAGCCCCGCCCTCGCGTCCGACCGCAGCTGGGGCAGGGCCAGGCCGGAGGCAGCCGCGTCGGCCAGGGCGGCGGAGTCCCCGCCGCGCGCGGAGCCGAGCACCCAGCGCGCGGCTGCGGCGGCAATCTCTGCCAGAGCGGGGGAGGAGGCGGCGGTGCCGCCTCCAGCGGCACGCAACGCATCCAGTAAATCGTGTGACCGATCAGGGGGCGGTCCATCGCCGTCGGCGGCGTCCAGGTCCAGGAACAGGGCAAAGACGCCCGCGCCAGAGCGCCAGGTGCCGGCGCCACGTTCTGCGTCGATCGCCTCCGCGTGCGGGGCCAGGGCGGCCAGGGCGGCTGTGATTCGGCTGCGAGCAGTCGGGTCGCGCGCCGCCAGGAGGGAGGGGGCCAGGCGGGAGGCGAGCACGTCGTGCGCAGCGGCAAACGCGCCCGCTGCGACACACGCCTCGTACTCTGCCCCTGCGTCCCGCCGCGACCGCGCCCAGGAGGCAGACGCAGCCGCCAGCCAGGACTGAGGAATGTGCAGCGTGTCGGTCAGCACGGCCGCGGCGGCCGGGTGGGCGGCCCAGCGCGGCGCGTGGCGGGCCAAAAGGTCCGCAACCGCGGCATCGCGCGCGGTCCCCGGCCCCCCCCCCACCACCCGCGCCGTCCCCAATGAACAGCAGAGGCAGCACCGCCCACTCGGGCGAGCCCGCGGCTTCGAGGGCGGCGGCCGCGGCGGCGTGCAGCGCGGTGTCGGCGGGGGGAGGGGGGGGAAGAGCTCCCGCCGACGTCGGGCAGCGCGCCCACCGCCCGCGCCACACACGCAAGGGCCCACCCGGGCAACGCGTCCAGCGCGTCTGGGGTGAGTGCGGTGGGCGTGGCCAGGGCAGCGATGGCGCCGCCCGAGGAGGCGGTGTCGGCGCCACGGGTCGCGAGCTGCAGCAGGCGGAACGCCGCGTCTGTGGCGGGGGCGGGTGGGCGGGCGGCCGGGGGCGCCACTCGGGCGGGGGATCCATGCGCTGCGTAGGGTGGGGCGGGTTGGGGGGCGGCCCCCGCCGCGGCAGCGTCTTCATACGCGGCCACCGCGTCCCCTGCCGGCGCGCCGGGCGCCACCCCCCACCACAGCTGCAGGCCGACTGCCTGCCTCCACGACCGGGCGAGGGAGGGGGCGACCGCGTCCACGTCGCCGGCCAGGAGGCGGTAGGCGGCGGCGCGGCCCGGGGCGATGTGGGGGGTGGTCGCGTCAGCGTCCCACAAAGCCACGGCCGCACCGACGGCCGCGCGCGCAGCGTCGCCGGCAGCAGCCGCGGGGATCAGCGTGGCCAGGCGCACGTCACCGTGGCGAATGGCTTCGAAGACAGCGTCGGACGGGCGGCCGCCAGCCAGCAGGGCAGCGACGCGGTCGGGGGAGCCGCCGGGGGCGGAGGCCAGCGCGGCGTCGACGTCGCTTGCACAGCGGTCGCGCAGCCAGCGGGACAGGCGGGCGCGGCGCACCGCGGCCGCCGCGAAGGCGCCATCGTCGGCTGGGCCGGGGGGCAACGGGGCCAGGGGAGGGGCGGGCAGGGGGCCAGTCGGTGGCGCCGCGTCGCCGTCCACCCTCGACCACAACCCATCAACCAACTCCCACGCCCACGCCTCCGCAACCAGGGCGCCCGCTTCAGGGCAGGTGGCGGGGTCGCGCCCCACCGCGGTGACGGCGCGCGATACGGCGGCGAGCAGGTCCAAGACGAGAGCCCGCAGGCCGCCGCCGCGGTCGACAGAGAGCACAGCGCGCGGCAGCCCCCCGGGTGCCCCACTCCCAGGCACGGGGGTCACGCGGGACGCCAGCGCAGTCAGCGCAGCCCGCCATCGTGCCAGCCAGCGGGCTTGCAGAGGGGGCAGGGCGCCGCCAGAGGGGGGCAGCAGGGGCGCGCACAGCGGGAGGCGGCGCAGGGTGATGGTGCCGCCCGGCCCCGGCGCCGCCAGCACGCCGCTCGGCCCCCATCCCACCCGAAACGAGCGCCCCAGCACGGCGCCCGCGTCCACGATGAGGCGGGCTTCCCCGCCGGCCGGCTCAGGAGAGGGTGGCGGCAGCGCGAGCGCGCCCGTGGCCGCGACGCCGCGCTGGCGCAGCGGCGACGCCGACCGCGGCGGCGGCAGGGCGGGCGGGGCCAGGGGGCGGGACACGCCCAGCGGGGTGGGGGGCGTGATGGAGGTGGAGGGGGTGGGGGTCCACAGGTTGAGGGAGGGGGAGGTGTCATCGGATCCCCCGTCCATCTCCTCCTCAGCCACCACTTTGTCGGGCGACGCCCTCTTGCGCCGGGTCAGGCCGCCCGGCAGCGCCAGCGTGAGGTCGACGGAGGGAGGGGCGGGCACGTGCACCATTCCACCTCCTGTCGCCGGGGGCGGCGCCTCACGCGCGCCGCCGCCCCCGCCCCCAAAAAGCGCCGCCCGCGCCGACGCGACGGCGCCCGCGTCCAGCCCCAGGCGGGCGGGCAGAGCCACAGCCAGCTCGGGGGACAGGGCTGCCATGGCGCGCGCGGGGGCGGTGTGGCCGACGACACCGAGGGGGGCGTCGTCGGGGGATGACCGCGCAGACGTGTTGTCACCCCCACCCCCCTCCGACGCGGGCACGGTGGCGTCGTCCGACTCGTGCATGGAGTCCGAGTCGGCGGCGTCGGCGTCAGCACCACCAGCGGCGGGCTTGCCGTCGTCGTCGTAGCGGCGGCGGCGGCGGCGGTGTGTGCCGTCTTCACCACCGCCGCCGTCGTCGTCGTCGTCTTCGTCGCTGCCCCCGGGAACCAGGCCATACCGAGAGAAGTGGTCCACCTCGAACCTCCACACACCGCCGTCCGCATCGTAGCCGACGAAGCGGGCCCCCTGGTCGGCGGCCAGACGGCGCAGGCGCTTGGCGAACCTGTCGATCGCGGCAGCGTCCGTCGTGGGTGCGCCCGTGTCGCGGTCGAGTTTGTGCACCCCCTCCAGCGTCACCAGGGCGCGCCCATTCAGACCGCACCCCACGTCGGGCTTGTCGGGGGCGTCGTCGGGGTAGACTTCCACCGCGCCGCGGCCGATGCGGACGATGGTGGGGAGGTGGGCGGAGCGCAGGTCGACGGGGTCGAGCCACCGCACGCTGCCGACGCCACGCACGCCGACGACAAGGCCGCGCACGCGGGCCAGGGAGGCGGGGTCGGCGGCTGCAGAGACCGCCAGTTCGTCCAGGGAGGGTTCCATGTAGGCGTTTTCACCGGTGGGCGGGGTGGGGAGGTCGGCCGCAGCAGCGCCCGCACGCGTGCGGGGAGACGTGTGCCCGTTGGCCCCGCCATCCGGCGACGGCGCAGCATGCCCATTGACCGTGCCTCTGGGCGGAGGCGCACCGTCCACAGGCGACTGCGATTTCCCGTCAGCCTGCGCAGTGGACGGCAGCGGCGTGCGCACGAAGAAAGCGCGCGGGTCGTCGCGCGGCGCGAGCGTGGAGGTGGCAGGCGTGCCCGCCGCCGACGAGGGCGCGGGCGATGGCGCGGTGGTGGGGCGGTTTGAGGTCGCGTTGCACGCCCCAGGCGGGCGCAGGCGGGCGGCCAGGCGCGCAGATGCGCCGCCACCGCCGCCTCTGCCGATCAACAAAGCCGCAGGGCGCCCGCCTGCACCCGCGGGTGGGGTGCGGGCGGCCAGACCCGTGCGTGCGGGTTCGGGCAGGGCGGCCAGGGCCGGGTCGACGGCGGGGGCGGGGGGCAGGGAGCCGTACGGGCCGGCGGGTGCCGCGGTCGCGGGCTGCGCGAGCGTTCGCGCGCCGCCACCGCCCAGCGAGCCGAAGAGGCCGCCGATTGGAGCGGCAGATGTCGCCGGCGCTGCCCCGCCAAACATGCCGTAAGTGGGGGCGGTGGAGGCGGCCGGCATGCCAAGCAGCCCCCCCCCTGCGGGCGCGGCCGACGCCGCAGGCGCGCCAAACAGGCCGCCGCCCGCAGGCGCCGGCGTGGACACGCCAAACAGGCCCCCCGTCGTCTGGGCAGGCGCGCCAAACAGGCCGCACGTGGCGGGCGTGGAGGCGGGGGCGCCAAACAGGCCGCCTGGGGCGGGGGTGGAGGCGGGTGCGCCAGAGAGGCCGCCAGTGGGGGCAGGGGATGAAGCAGGGGGGGCACCGAAGAAGCCTCCAGCAGCAGGGGCCGCGGATGCAGCCGGCGCTCCGCCAAATGAAAACGCAGACGGCGCAGCCGGCGCCGCGGGTTGACCACCAAACAGGGAGGGCGCGGCCGAGGTCGCGGGCTGCGCGCCGAAAGGTGATGGCGCCGCTGCGCCAAACGCGCCGCCGCCAAACAACGAGGGCGTGGTCGCGGGCGTGGGCGCGCCAAAGGGAGACGGTGCGGACGAGAAGGCCGGAGAGGAGGTGGCGGCGCCGAAGAGGCCGCCGCCGCCGCCAAACGCGGGGGTGGAGGTGGACGCGCCGCCAAACAGGCCGCCGCCCCCGGCCCCAAACGCGGGCGTCGGTGCCGCCCCAAACGGCGACGACGCCGCCGGGGCGGCCGCCGCCCCGAATGCAGGCGTGGCAGACGCCCCACCGCCAAACAGGCCGGTGGCAGGCGTTGTTGGCGGCGCGCCAAACGCGGTCGGCGTCGGCGCGGGCGCGCCCAAGGGCGACGCGCCAAAAGCAGGTTGTTGGCTCGCTGTGCCGAACCCGGTCGAACCACCCGCCCCAAAGGATGGCACGGTCGACGTGCCGCCGCCAAACAACGAGGACGAGGGCTGGGCCACGCCAAAGGTGGAGCCACCTGCCAGAGCAGCTGCGGGGCCAGCAGCTGATGATGACCCTTTCACACCCGCCGCGTAATCCTCCCACCTCAACTCCTCCACCGACCGCCCCGCGTAGGGGGGTTGGGCGACGATGGTGTCAAAGAAGACGATGGTTTTGGCGCCCCCCGTGGAGGAGGCGTCCGTGTCCTGCGTTTTTTGGTAGGCGGTGGACCGGGAGCCGCTGCCAGGAGGCGCGGGGGCAGCTGCGGGGGCGGCCGCCCCGAATGCGCCAGCACCGCCCGTGCTGCCAAACGGAGACGACGTGGCGGGCGCGCCGAATGATGAACTGGCTGCGCCAAAGGCGGGCGCGGGGGCGGGCGCGCCAAAGGCGGATGGTGTGGCGCCAAACCCGCCACCCGTGGCAGCGCCGCCACCGCCAAACACGGAGCCTCCAGGCGCCGCGCCAAACGCGCTGCCACCCCCACCAAACGTGGAGGCCGCGGGCGTGCCAAAACCGCCAGCAGACGTGCCCCCCAGCGGGTTGGGCGCGCCGAAAGGCGATGACGCGGCGCCGGCCGCTCCCGCGCCAAACGCAGACGTCTGCTGGCCGCCAAACGCGGACGGCGTGGCCGACGCACCAAAGGCGCCCGTCGAGGGAGCTCCAAAAGCAGACGGCGTGGCGGCACCAAAGCCGGACGGCTGGGCGGTGGACCCAAACGGCGACGCTGAGGGTTGCGCGCCAAACGCGGAGCCCCCTGCGCCGGCGCCACCGCCAAACACGGACGTCTGTTGTTGAGGGGCGGCGCCAAAGGCGGGCGTTGTGGATGCACCAAACGCGGTGTTGGTGGTGCCAAAGGCGTTGGGTGTGGCTGTGTGTTGGGGAGGGGGGAAGGCGAGTCGAAAAACGGGAGCGCGGGGGCGGGGAGCTGCCACACTTCTCTCACCCTCCCACACACACTCACTCTGGCCAAAGGCGTTGCCACCCGTGCCAAATCCGCCGCCGCCACCAAACATGGCGGGCGACGCGGGGCGCGCGGGGGCGAGGCGCGATGAGACGGAAAAAACCTCGCGCTGTGCGTGTCACAGGCAGCGTCAGAGGCGGTCGCGGGTGGAGCCTGTGTGTGCGCGTGTGTGTGATGCAGTGGATCGTGTGAGCCACCGAGGTTGGCGCTGGGCGCGCGTGTGGGGAGAGGGGGGGGGGGGGCGGCAGCACGCGCCCATCTGCGCCTCGCGCCATCAGCGCAGCGGCGGCAATTGGGAGGGAGCGGCCTGCTCGCCCAGCCAGCCCTGCGACCCGCCGTCACTGTTCGGTGTGGTGCGTGGCAGCGGCGTGTGGTGCAGGGCGGCGACAGAAACACTCACCCGTCGACAGTGCACCAGAAAAGGCGCGGAACGGAGAGTGAGCGAAAAAAACGTCGAAACAAAGACAAAGTTTTTTTTCGTTGACAGCCTCTCCCCCGATGTGTATGCGTCTGGCCCCGCCGTGCAGGAATGAAAAACTTTGCAAATAGAACACATCAGCATGAAAAACAAACGAAGAAAAAAAGAGGATCCCTCCTCTCACTCCTCTCTTCACCGCCTCGCCTTGCGTTTCACGTTGGCCGCTCTCAACCGGTCCACCCCATCCTGCCGCTCCGCTGCCCTGTCTGCGCGGCCACCAGCCGCGTAGGACACGCGTGCTTTTTTCTTGGCGGGAGCCGGCAGCCTCGGCTCCACCAGGCCCCGTTTTTGGAGGGAGGTGAAGCGGTCGCGGGCGAGACCGGCATCCGGGCGCAACGCCCTCAGGCTGGTGGGCACCTCGTCACTGCACAACACAGCGGACGGCGGATCCACGTAATTACGACGTCCCAGCTTGGGGGGCAGCCGGCGGGCGCGGTCGGCCGCGTCGGCCGCGCGGCGCGCGGCGCGTGCGCGTGCGGCGGCCGCCTCTTTGTCCAGCTCCGCCGCAAGCCGGGGCAGCCGCTTCATATCCACCTCCGCGCGCTTCGCAATGCGGCGGGCAGCCATGTCCGCGGCGGCCGCCCGAACGCGGGCGGTGCGGTTGCGGTCGGCTGTGGTTTTGCGGCGCGGTTGGCGCAGCGGGGTGGCGGGGGCCGTGGCGTAAGCATCACCTGCCTCTTCCTCGCTGTCGTCATCGGTGGCCACGCCATCCACCAGCAGGCCGTCCAGCTCGTTGTCAGCGGCTGGCGAGGAGCCTGCTTCGACGAAGCGAGGGGGGGCGGCACGCAGGGCGGCGTCGTGGGCGGCTTCTTTTGCGAGTTCGGTGGCGACTGCAGCCGCCAACGCGTCCTGGTGGTAGGCAGGGTCAGGGTTATAAGCCACACCCGCGTGTGCGACTTCAACAGCGGGGATGGGCGTGCGCCACGCAGGCGCGCGAGCCTTCGCAACGCGCGCTGCCAACGCGCGCGCAGCCTCCGCGTCCGCCCACGCGTCCCGCGGGGTGCGCAGGGCGAGGCCGGTGTGGGGGTCGACGCCCAAGTGCACCGGCTGGCGGGAGCGCGCCACCGCGGCGCGGGTGGCGGTGGTGACGAGGACGGCGCGCTGCGCGGCGGCCGGGGCGCAGATTTTTGTACCGTCGCCTTTGGCCTTGCGCCTTGGGGCGTGAGGGACGGGGGTCGCTGTTTGAGGCACGCCCGTCACCAGCTGGCACTTGAGGGGGGCGGCCAGGGCGGCGGCGCCACGCAGGCGGTGGCGGGTGGTGGTGGTGGTCTGGGAGGTGAGGAAGGGAGACGTCGACGCAGGCGGCGCACCGCATTTGGTTTCGTTCTCTCTCTCTCCCTCCCTGCCTCCCCTCCTCCTCCCCACTCACCTTGTCCACCACAAAGAGCGCCTCGTTAGCTAGCTTGGCCAGCGGGGGCGCGGGCACGGGGGCCGCCGCCACCGCCGCCAGCACGGCCTCCGCGTCGGACGCGTCCACGTTGCGCCGCCACGCGCGCTTGCCTTTGCGAGAGGTGCGGGCGGGGGCGCCCATGATGGGATGCTGGTTGTGTGGGCGTGTAGTGTGCGCCTAGCAGGATGCGCCTGGCAGGGAGGGAGGACGCTGCCTGCCGAATTGTTTTTGCTAGTGGCGGCCTTCACTTTTTCGTTCACATTTGACGATAAAGAGATTGGGTGCGTGTGGATGGGGCACTCGGGTTCACGCCTGCCCGTCCACACACACACACACACACACATCACGCGTGTGTTGATGTGGAGCCATTGCTCTGGCTTCAGACCGCGGAGCAAGCGTCGTTCAACCTCTCGTTTTGTTCGCGTGCCCGCTCGCGCCGTGTGACTCACCCCCCCTTCTCCCTCCCCTCCAGTCCATGTCCCCGCCCGCCCGCGCTCTGTACCGTGACCTGCTGCGCACTCTGGCTAAACTGCCCAAGTGAGTGAGTGGGAAGGGAGGAGATTGAGTGTCCGATCAGCCCTTTTTCTCTCCAAACGACCTCCTACACACCTCTCTCCTCCTCACAGAGACGCCCAGCCCTACTACCGCCACCACGTGCGCCATTCCTTTGCGTCGCACGACGACGAGAACGACGTGAAACGCTTCTCGGAGATCGCGGAGCGCGCGCGGTCCGACGTGGCGAGGCTGGCTGAAAAGTACAAGTCTCCATCTTCTTCCCCGCCGCCGTCATGACCGCCATCACGACGCGCAGCGTGAGCGAAAAGAGTGGGCGGGTGCCTGCGGGTTTTGATCTGTCCACAAAAAAATACACAACCACCTCTTCCTCCTCCTCCCCACTCGCGGGCGTTCTCGCCCTGCTCGCCTGGGCTGCCGCCTCGTCCGCCCTCATCTTCATGAACAAGCGCATCATGGTGGACGTCGGGTTTGCATATCCTCTGACCCTCACATGCGCTGGCCAGTTTGTGTCGGCCGCGTGTGCTGCTACCGCGGCCGCGGTCGGTCTGTGGCGCCCCCCCCTCGGCCCGCCGCCCCCACTCTCCGTCTTTCTCACCCACCTGCTCCCTGTCTGTGCCTGCGCCGCCGGGACCCTCTACTTTGGCAATGCTGCGTATTTATCGATATCTGTGGCGTTCATTCAAATGCTGAAAGTGACGGTGCCAGCGCTGACCCTGGCGCTGGGCGCGGCCACCCGCGTCGAGACCATCACTCCCTCCCTGGCTGTCGCCACCGGCCTCATGTGCGCGGGCACCGCGTTTGCGACGGTGGAGGAGGTGAGAGGGGCTGCTTTTTCGTGGAGGGGGACGGGGCAGTTCATGACGTCTGCTGTGCTCGAGGCGGGGCGAGTGGTGGCGATGCAGCGGCTGCTGAGCGGGGGCGGCGCTGGTGGCGGAAGCTCACGCGCCACAGCACGCCCCACCCTTCGCCCCCTGACGCCCGCCGAGATGACGGTCTACATGGGGCCGCCCACGGGTGTCCTGCTGCTGGCTGCAGCCGCCGTGGTGGAGAGGGAGGGTCTGCTGCACGGTGGCGGCTTGTCCATCGCGGCCGCACACCTTCCCGCCATCGCGGCCGCCCTGCTCACCGGGTTCCTGGTCAATGCGACCACCGCGGCCGCCATCGCCACCACGTCGTCGTTGACGTTCAAGGTGGTGGGGACACTGAAGAACACGGCCGTCGTGTTGGGAGGCGTTGCGGCAGGGGACGTCGTCACCGCTCGCGGCGCCGCAGGCTATGCGGTGTCGGTGGCCGGGTTTGTTCTGTACACGTGGGCGAAAGGGCGGCCAGTCAAGGCCAAGCGGGGGTAGGAAGGCGAGGGGAGTTTGGAGGAAACAACGCAATATTTATTTTAACAACAAAATCATTGATCCTTGCCCTCCACTATCTGGCCCCCCATCCGCGTCACCGCCTGCCTGAAGTCTCTCTCCCGCCGCCGCCTCTCCTGGCGCGATTTCGGGGGTGGCAGGGGAGGGGCGGCCGCGTGCTCGCGCAGGCGCGCGAAAGTCAGCGCCGACGCAAACATGGATATGTTGAAGAGGGCGCCTACGATGAAGGGTGAGCGCTGGATCAGGGACCGGCACCAAGCGGCGAGCGGGGTGGCGGCCAGGAGGGAGGAGGCGCCAGTGTCTGGAGGGCAGGAGTTAGGGCGTTGTTTGCATTGCGCCCTTCCCGCCACCGTTTGACAGCCGCCCCTCTCCCCTCTCCCCTTCCAATCCTCTCACCTGTCAGCAAAAACAGGCCCACGCACGCCGTCGCAAAGCCGACCAGGCCCGCGTAGAAGCCCGCTTGGTACGCAAGGAGACCGCGCGGCGACAGCCGCGTCGGCTCTTTTGGCTGGGGCTTGGGCGGCATTGAGAGAGGGGGAGTGCTGTGGCGCGTGTGTGTGGCTGGGTTGAGCCTGTCGTGGTGAACGACACGCCGCAAGAAAGAAAAATAAAAAAAACAATGGCGCAACTGAGCGCTTTTCTCGCTGGTCGTTTTATTTTTCATCTCTTTCCGTCGACACAGCTCACTCAACATACAACAAAGAAAAAAAACTACAGAGTGCCCCACGATACGTCGAGAGAGGCGCAGCAATCGCCTCTCACACACCAAAAAAATCAGGCCCCACCAAAAAACAACTTGGCCGTCTTGACCATCTCGTCCGCCGACGTCGCCTCCACTTTGCCGGGCGCCTCCTCCACGTGCAGCTTGAGCAGGATGCCGTCCTCCACCAGGGCGGACCACCGGTGGGTGGGGGTGGGGGCGCCGGGGGGGGCGTCGACACCCAGGAGGCGGGCAAAGTCGCCGGCGTCGGCGACGGCGCCGACGGGGGAGGAGGAGGAGGCGCTGGCCCCCACTGTGGTGGCCCAGGCTTCGACAGTGGCGGGGTCGCCAGGGGCGACGATGAGGATGTCGTCCACGCCCACGGCGCGCAGGGCGGGCGCGGCGGCGATGTAGGCGGGGGCGTGCGTCGCGGTGCACACGGTGCCCATGTCGGGCACGCCGCAGAGGGCGGTGCGTTTGCCCTGGGCGGGGGAGGTGTGGGTGGTGGGGTTGGTGGGGGTGAGTTGGGAAGGGGGGGGTGGGCGCTGCCGTCGTGGCCCCGCCCTACCACGCTTCGCCCCGCCCCTCCCTCCCCACGCCCCGCCGCCCCTTCTGCATCAACTCTCCAGTCCCCAATGTGCCCACACAAGCTGTGCGATCGCACAGCACACTTTGTGCACCCACACGCAGGCCGCGCCCACCACCACCCCCTGTAGGAGGTTTCCCCTCCCTCTCAATGCGCACCTTGAACACCTCCGCCAGACTCGCCCCCACCCCCGCCACCCCTCCCCTCAACTGAACATCAGCCCTCAGCGTCAGGTCGCGCCTGCGGTTGAGCCCGATGTGGCAGGACGTGGGGCGCAGGTCGGAGCGCGCGTGGCCTTCGGGCACGTCGCGGCGCGGGGGGCGCGCAGCGCTGGCTGGAGCTGCGGAATACGCGCGCACCAGGTCACGCTGGCGGCGGGAGGCTGACCGCAGGGCGGCGGCAAGCATTGGGAGGAGTGGTTGGGTGGTCGCGCTGGGTGGGAAAAAAGAAAGACCGACGACGACGACGTGTGAGTGGTCTGTGTGTTTTCTTCACCGACCCTCTCCCTCTCGCTCTTCGTTTTTGGCTTCCGTTTGTTCGAGTCACACACACACACACGCGCGCGCGCGTTGGGTTTGTCTGGGCACAATGAAATGAAAAAAAAAAAACCTCTCCCCTCCACACACCCATCACTCGGGCAGGAGCGCTTCCCCGTCGGCGTCGCCGCCGTCGGTCGCAGCCGGCCCCGCGCCACCCCCCCCCGGCCCCCGCGCCTTGCGGATGCCGGAAACGATGTCATCGATGCGCAGCAGCAGGGAGGCGCAGCCAAAGGCTGTTTTGAGGGTGGCCTCCTTGACGTGGAGGGGTTCCCAGACGCCGGCCTCGCGCGCGTCGGCCAGGCCGCCGCGCACGCCGTCCACGCCCCACGCGCACGGCCCACCCCCCCCACGCCCCCCCTCCGCGTGCTTGGCCCGCAGCTCGGTCACGGTGCGGATGACGTTGGCGCCACAGTTGGCGGCCAGAGTGCGGGGGATGACCTCCAGGGCGCGGCCGGCGGCGGCCAGCGCGCCGGCTTCAGCGCTGGCGGCGACCGCGGCCGCGCGCGCGCGCACGCGCCGGCGGCAGCCATCTCGGCCGCCCCACCCCCTGGCACCAGGCGCGGGCAGCGGTACAGGTTCCGGGCCACGCCCAGGGCGTCGGCCAGGTTGCGCTCCACTTCGTTGAGGACGTCTTTGGACGCGCCGCGCAGGAGGACGGTGCACGCTTTGGGCGCGGCGCAGTCCACGATGAACGTGTAGAACTCATCCCCCAGCTTGACGACTTCGAAGAGACCGGCGCCCGTGCCGACGTCGGCCTCGGTGGCTTCCTCCACGCGGTTGACGATGGTGGCGCCCACCGCGCGCGCGATGCGGTTGTTGTCCGTTTTGCGGACGCGGCGGATGGCAGTGATGCCCGCCTTGGTCAGGTGGTGCACAGCCAAATCAGACAGGCCCTTCTCCGTGATGACGAGGTCGGGCTTGAGGGCGGCGATCGTGTCGCACTGCGCTTTGACAGCCGCCTCCTCCTGCGCCAGCAGTGCAGACCAGTCCTCCTCATTCGTCAACTCCACACTCGTCTGCGACTCGCTCTTTTTGTACTCCAGCGCGCAGTCCAGCAGCAGGATGCGCGGGTTGCGCAGGGTGCGGGCCATGCGGCCGGGGGCGACGACGTCTTTGTTGAACATGACGCCCTTGAGCACGCGGCTGTCGGAGACGTCGCCCCCGGGAATCTTCTCCACTTTGGCGTAGCGTTTGACGTCGACGTCGGGGGGGGCGTCGGAGCCAGGTGGGGAGGGGACGGCGACAATCGACACGGCGTCGAGCGCAAGCGTCGGGATGTCGGCGCCGACGCGGGAGGAGTATTTTGTTCCCATGCACGCGCGCAGCACCCGCAGCATCGCATCGCGATCCGTCACATCGACGTCGAACGCCAGCGCGCGCACCGCCTCCAACGCCGCAGCTTGAGCAGCCGCATAGCCGCGGATCAGCACGGTCGGGTGGACCCGGCGGTCGAGCAGAGGCTCAGCAGCGGAGAGAAGCTCACCAGCAAGGATGATGACGGAGGTGGTGCCGTCCCCGACTTCCTCGTCCTGGGTGCGGGAGAGCTCGATGACGGACTGGGGATGGGTTGTGGTGTGGTGTGGTGAGCGGGAGGGGGTAAAGGAGCATCGATCCATTTCCCTTTCTCTCCTCCTCTCCTCTCTCACCTTGGCAGCGGGGTGGGTGACGTCGATCTCGCGCAGGATGGCGTTGCCGTCGTTGGTGAGGACGATGCCTGTGGGGAGGGTGGTGTGAGGGTGCGGAAAAGCATGGCCCCTCTCTCCGCCTGCCCTCCCCTCCTCCCTCTCCGCCCCCCTCACACAACACTTACCGCCGCCCGCGTCCAGCAGCATCTTGAGCATGGCGCGCGGGCCCAGCGTGGTGCGCACGATGTCGGCGACGGCCTGCGATGGGAGAGGGAGGGAAAGGGGAGGCGATCGGTCGGGGAAGCGAGAAGAGTCGTCGGGGGGGGGGGGGGGGGGGGAGGAGGCGAAGCCAGCGACGCCCAGGCCACCACACGCGGCCGCACGCTCAGAGATTGATGTCCCTGCGACCGATGCAGGCGCGCGGGCTTCTCCCTCTCCCCGCTGTTGCTCCTCTCCTCTCCTCCCGCACCTTGGCCGCCGCGATGTTGCCAAACTGGGCCTTCTTGCCCGTCTCCCGCTTGGCGGTCGTCGTCAACACGTGCACGGGGGCCTGCATGGTGGGTGGGTGGGGGCAGGCGCGGGGAATGGGGGAGAGAGGCGAGTCCCCAATGAAAAAGCGAAGAAGAAAGTGCTCGACGTCGGAAGGCCAACAGACTCTCTCTCGACCGCGAGCCGCAATCCTTAGCCTCTGCTAGTCCAGCGCGCAACGCGCATTCGCTGGCCACTGCGTCGCTCACAGCCACCCTCCCTCCACACATGCGAGCCACGCCTCGCGCTGGGCCGTCGGGCCGGCCCGGGACAGCGGCGGCAGCACGCGTGCCGCTGGTGCCAGTGCAGCGGCGGGCGCAGCAGGTGAGGCTTTTTTCAGGCGCTGCATTGAGACATGTCGATCACTGAGGCGGCTTTAGTGGCGCCGAGTGGAGCGGAGAGGCGCTGCGCGGTGGCCGCCGTAAAAGGACAGCGGCCTCACCTCTTCCTCCCACTTCACACTCCAGCTCCTGCTCGCCGGCGCTGCCTCCGCCCTGGTCACACTGACACCACTCTCCGCCCACGCGGCAGACCTGCCTGGATCCTCTCTGTCCACCGTCTCCGCAACCGAAGCCGTCGCGGCCGCCCGCCCCCTCCCCAAACCTGCCACCCTCAACAAGGGCCGCGTCTGGGCCCTGTTTGGCATCGGTGCCGCCGGCGTCTTCGGCGGCGCCCTCGCAGCAGAACGCATTGAGTCCCTGTTCCCAGCCATAGCCAAAGCCAACCGCGCGGTCGCAGAGTCGCGCGCACGCGCGGAGAGGGGGGACGCGGCGGACGCGGCGGAGGAGGCTGGAGAGTTGACGGATGCGGTGGCGGCAGGGTTAAATGAGGCGAGTAAAAGGAGGGCACGGGAGGCGGAGGAGGGAGGGGAGGAGAGTTAAACTGTGCCTCATATTTGTTTTTTTGTGTGAGTTCCGTGATCCCCCCTGCTTCGCCCTCCATAACCCCTCGGAAATTCCTTTTGAGCACAATTCTGAATGCCAGTCAAAATGCAGTGGGGTATAGCTCAGTTGGTTAGAGCGCACGACTGTTAGACCCAGTTTAATGATCAAACGTCAGTGGTTGGGGTACCAGACACCTGCATCTGCAGGTCTCTGTATCCGTTTCCGCACAACGTTCAGCGCATCGTGAGGCCCGCAGTTCGACCCTGCGTATCCCAGTTTTTTTTTTTGGGGGGGCGGAGAGGTGGTGGAGAGGCGGTGAGAAGAGGGAGGGGACGACGCAAGGTGGAGAAGACGAATACTCAGGGAAGCTATGGCTCGCTGCCCTTCTTGGTTTGCCTCTGCAGACGTGCCCATCGTGCTGCTGGGCTGGGGCGGGCACGCTGGGGTGGTTGGGTGGGAGATGGGGAGGTGTGAGTTGGGTCGTGGTGCAGCGTCGTTTTTTTCAATTATTTGCACCGTTTCATTCGGTCACCACACACAACGCAGGACAGAGCGAGCGAGGCCGTGGATCCAGGTATTGTAATGCTTGTGTGAGATGGGAGAGAGGAGTGGCTGCGGTGGACGAGAGTTTCTGAGCGAAAACAAAACAAAAACTGCGCGTCGCCGCCGACTCACTCTCCATGAGTGAAAAAAACGGCGAGCCGCTCGCCGTTTTTTTTGCCCTCACCCGCCAAGCCCACACCCAACCCGCCCCTCCCCACCCAAACCCGCGCCCCACACCAGGGCTGAAGGTAACCCCTTCAGGTTGAACGACCTGCCGGACGACATGCTGCACGATATTTTTTGGGCGCGTGATTGATAAAGGCGAACTCGTCGACAACTATGCGACAGACTCGTCCCTAGGCACCCACCGGGTGCTGCGCTCTGTGTGACGCCGCTGGCGTGGTTTAGTCGACTGGGTGCTGCTGGCGAGTGTTTATGTCAACATTGAACAATCCAAACTGGCTGACGTCGACGCGGTGCGCCCGCGCCACCTGGCTGCCTTCAAATATGTTGTTGTCGGTGCCTCAAAAGTTGACAACGCGTCGGGGACGGATTTGCTGCATTCAACCTTTGAGCAGCGCGCCTTGATAAGCGTGATTGGTGACAATCCAGACATAGTGCTCGAGTCGGACACGACGGGCCTGGCCAACACGCCGACCGCAACCGAGTTTGCGGCGCGCGTGCGGGCGCTGCTGCCATTGATAGTCACCGTGGTAATTTTAGAAGCGAAAGGATGGAACGCGCTGCCCGACCGGCAGCGCATAGCCTTTGTGCTGGCGTGCCGGCGTCATGCGGTGCCGGCGTTGCAGGCGCTTGATGGTGGGGCGGCGTGAGTGGGGATGATGGGTGTGTGCGCTCCCATTTTTTTTTTGTGTGTGGTGCAGTGAATGTGTGTGTGTGAGCAGCGACCCCTGCTCGATTCATCCAGTGCGCGGTGAGGCGGGGAGGGAAGCAGAGAGGTCGGGGGCTGCGTTTTTTTCATTGTCACTCGCCGAAACACACAGCCATCCGTCGTTTTTGTGCCCTCTCCCGGCCCCCGCGCGCCTTTTGCGCCCCGCTCTCCCCCTCCCCGACAACCACCCTCACACCATGTCGGCCCCCCTCCTCGCGTCCACCCCGGTGGCGGCCCCCGCGCACGCCGCGCCTTCCACGCCGCACACGCCATCCTCCACCGTCCCATCCACCGCGTCCGTCCTCCGCCGCGACGTCCCCTGGGACACGTACGCGGCGGCCAACCTGTTGACCGAAGGCGACGTCTCTGCCCTGCGCAAGCTGGACAGGAGCGTGAAAGCACGCCGCGCCACCGGCGGCGCCCCCCGCACCCCGGGCGCTCCCCCAACCCCCGACGAGCTCGCCGGCGCGGCCGCCGCCCTGGCCGTCGTGCGCAGCGTGACGAAGGAGGAGACGGTTCAGTATGTGCTGGCTTTGTTGGACGAGGATGTTAAAGGAGAGGCGGCCAGGGCTGGCGCGTTGTTGGTCGGCGCGCGCACCCCCGACGCGCCCTCTGCCACCACCCTGCTGCTGCGCGCCCTCCAACGCCCCGACTGGTTTTCGCAAGAGCGAGCGGCCAACCTGTTGGCGGCTTTGTTGGCGGGTGGGGAAGGCGACGACTCTGTCGCCTCTCCTTCCTCCGCTCTCCCCCCCTTCCTCGACTTTATCCTCTCCCAACTCCGCCGCCCCACCAACGCCAACCGGTCGCTGCCGGTCGCAACCTCCGCCCTGGCGAGGCTGCTGCGCCAACCAGCTGCGCGTGTCGCGGCAGCCCGGGCGGGCGCCCCCGCCCTCCTCGTCCCCGTCCTGCGCAAAGCCGCCGCCTCTGGCGCCCCCCAAGCCGCGTACGATGCGTCGATCTCCGCCTGGCTGCTGGCGCTCACACCCGCTGGCGCAGACGGCCTGGAAGGCGGGGGCGCTGTGCCCGCGCTGGTGGATGTGCTGCGGACGGCCACCAAGGAGAAAGTGGTGCGCGCCGCGTCCCTCGCCCTGGGCGCGTTGATGGCTGCGCCTGGCGCCACAGGCCCCGCCGCCGGCGGCGCTGCAGTCACCGCGGGTGCCTCCCGCACCCTCGACGCCCTCCTGGCCCAGTCCTTCGACGACGACGACGTCGTCGAAGCCCTGACCTCCGTCAAAGACGCGGTCACCGCCGCCACGGACGCCGCCGCCTCGTGGGACTCCTACCGCGCCGAGATTCTGTCGGGGCGGCTGTCTTGGTCGCCAGCCCACACATCGAACGCCTTTTGGGCCGCACACGCGTCCCGCCTCGAAGACCGCGACGCGCAGCTGCTGCGCGTCCTTGTCCGCCTTCTGGACGGCGGTGCGGCCGGCGGTGACACTCGCACCCTCGCCGTCGCCTGCTCCGACCTGGCGCGCTACGCGGGCGCCGTGCCCCACGCGCGCGGCGTGCTCAACGCGATCGGCGCCAAAGACGCAGCCGTCCGCCTGCTCGCGCACGCCGACCCCGACGTCCGCCGCCACGCGCTGGCGGCGGTGCAGGGCATGGTGCTGTCTAGGGACAGGCTGCAGTATCTGAATGCTTGAGAGAGTTGTGGGGTGGGTGAGGTTTTTTGTTTCTTCTTCAACACAAATCGCGCGCTCCCTTAACAATGCAGCCCCACCCCGTGCCCACGCCCGGCCGCGTCCCTCCCCTGGACGCGGCCACGTTGCTCCTTCCTACTCAAGTCGCCTACTTCTCCATCCAGCCTCCAGCCCGCGCCCTGCGCACACTCGATGCCACCGCTCTCACCCCGGTCGCAGCCTTCCCCCTCCCCGCCAACCTGGACGCCGGCTACCCCGACCCCGTGGCCACGGGGGGTGGCGCCCCATGGTGTGCCGCCCGCGTGGATGAGGTCGTGGCGTCGTTGATCGCGGCAGGGGTGGACGTCAGCAGCCTGGACGTCGTGTCGTATCGAAACAACCTGCTGAAAATAGGGGGCACCGTCATCGACACGCGACAAGGAGGCTGGCAGGTGGACGCGATTGCTTTGAAAAGCGCAGGCGATGCCGCCCGCCCGCCCACCGTGTTCCTGGACATCGTGAGGCCCGTCGAACAGGGCGAACCATACCCCGACGCAGACCGCTATGTTTACTGGGGCTACAACCTGGAGTCCTTGGCCGCGGCTGCGGGCAGTGGCGCGGCGCCCGCGCCCGCCCGCGTTGACAGGGCCGAGTTTGTGACAGTGGTCACGCGCCACGTGGGCGGGCTCACGTGCGCGATCGCGGGCGAAACGGACGGCTTTGACAAAACACAAGTCGCCGCCACCGCGCCACCACCACCGCCAGGCGCCCTATGGGCAACACACAACAACACAACCGTCCCGCCCTCCTCCTACATCGAGCTCAAAACGGTGCGCTGGCCCGCGCCGCACGCGCGCGGCGCGCAAGCGACTCTGTTCAACGTCAAAACCGCAAAATGGTGGTTGCAAGCCTTTTTGTGCGGCATTCAGACCATTGTTTTAGGCGGTCGAGACGCGGCCGGCTTGTTGACCCGGGTTGATGCCGTACCAGCGGCCGACCTGCCTGGTTGGTCAGCGTCGAAAGGGGCGTCCTGGACGCCTGACAAAACGATCGCCGTCCTGCACGACGTGCTCCGCTTTTTTGTCGACACCGCGCGCCAGCATGAGGGCAAGTCGTTGCGCTTTGAGTATGTGCCGTGCCGTGAGCGCGGCCTGCTGGGCCAGGTGACGGTCAGAGCAGTGGAGAGCGACGTCGGCGCGTTGGTGCGAGCGGCCGGGTTTTGAGTTTTTTTTTTTTTGTTCACCGTTCACTCCTGTTTTCTTGTTTGACTCATTCAACACTCACACTCCCCCTCCACATGGCCGGCACATCGCCCGCCGTGTCGGCAGCAAAGCGGCGACGGTGAGATTGAGAGGAGAAGGTGGTGGTGGCCGCCGCATGCGGGGGCCTCACCTGCGGTGCCCGTTGCTCATGCACACACTCCCTCCCACCAAACACACTTCTCCCAGGCTGGAAGCTCTGGAACGCACCATGCAGGCTGCACGTGGGCAGCGGTCGGCAGGTTAGGAGGAAGAGGAGTCGTGGGGGGCAGAGTTTTGTTTTGCGGCTAGGCGTGCCGACCTCCCCAGCAAGAACCATGCTCAACACACACACTCACAACACACACACTCACTCAGCCACACCGTCGTCGTCCACCGCGCAACGCTCAACCCGCCCGCCGCGCAGTGTCGGCACCAACCGCACCGCGCCGCCGCCCGCGCCGCCGGACGCCGCCGACGCCGCCATGTACGCCCCGCTGCAGGGCAGTGTGCTGACTTCCGGCCCTGTGGCCCACATGCTGAAAGTGAGTTGAGAGGCAGGGAATGAAACAGGGACCCCAAAAAAACCAAAAAGCAGCCACTTCCAGCGTGCGGCGGTCTCGTGTGCTCCGTGACGCCCCCCGGTCGCGTGGACTTCTGCGACATTCACGACGGGCCCTAGTTTTCGGTGGACGCGTTTGAAAGCGCCCCTCGCGCCCACTTCATTGTCTGCTCGCCAACACAAAAATAAAAACACTCCCCCCCCCCCCCCCCCCCCCCCCAGACGCTGCCCCCACCCTTCCCCACCGACGCCCCCGTCCTGCGCGCCACGCTGGAAGCCCTGGCAGGGACGCGCCCACAAGCGTCATCGTCATCTCTGCCCCCCGTGCGAGTGCCTGACAAACCGCTGCTCCTCGACAACCCGACCGCGTTGCTGCCAGGTGCGACGCAGCGCGCCGTCACACGGGCGCTGCCTCGGCCGAGGCGTGAGGCGAGGAAAACCGCGGCTGGTGTGCTCAATGCGGGAGGCAAGGTGGACGCTGCAGCCGTGGCGCGTGTCCAGGCCGCGTGGTCATCCACCGTCGCCGACGCAGCCGCCCGCGAGGGCGCCACGCCAGCCACCCTGAACACACTGACGATAGCGGGCGCCCCCGTCCACATCACCCGGGCGACCAACGGGCGCCACGCGGGCGTCAAGGGTGTGTTGGTGGGCGCGTCCCCCTCCGCGTGGCGCGTCGCTGTGCACGGGGGGCGCGTCGTGCGCGTGGCCCGGCCTGGGACCGCTCTGCGAGTGACTGGACCCGGCATAGAGTGGTGTGTGGAGAGTTAGTGTAGGTTTTTTGTGTTGTGCTAGGTCAGGTTTTGTTTATCAACAAGTAAAAAGTAAGAAAACATCGATCTCTCTCCCCATTAACACCAGCATCAGCTGACATTCATCATCACCTGCTCCACCACCACCTCGCCCCCTTTCTTGCACGTGAACACGGCGGGCGGCAGGCGTTCGGCGTCGGCTTTGGTGTAGCAGGCGGACGGCACGGCAGCAGCCACACACCACACGCAGTCAGGGGCAGCGGTGCAACCCGTCTGGGACAGGCCGTCGCAGCCCGCGGCGGCGGGGTGGGCGGTAAGCAGCAGCAGGAGGGAGAGGAGGGAAAGGAGGGTTGGGTGCATGGTTGGTTTGGTGTGTGTGCGGGGTTGGGGCGGGAGGGTATATGCGCGGCTTGCTGGGAAGTCGTGTATATGTGACACGCAGCTGCGGGTTTGTGGGTGTGTGGGCCGTGTGCGAGAGTCGCAGAAAAAAAAGAACAATGGGGAGTGATTGGACAACGACGCTTCACTCGACGTCGGGCGTGCCCTAATGACCCTCAAAACCACCGCCCTCTCTCCCTGCGCAGTCTATAGTTTGAAGCTACGCGGCTAACACACACACACACACACATCCCACATCATCTCTACCCATCAACAAAACCGGCCAGGCGCCACCGCCTCTGCATCCTCCACCCTCCCTCCCAGCACGCCCGCTGCCACAACAGCTGCAGTCACCGGAGCCAGCGTCAACCCCGAACCTTCATGCCCTGCGGCAACATGCAGACGGGGCACGCCTGGGACTGGGCCCACGACGGGCACGCCATCCAGTGTGCAAGCAGGGCGCAGGCCAACGCTTGCGTCGAGGGGCGCCCGCCCCGCCAGTGCCGGCACAAACCGGGTGGCGCGCACCGTTATGGCAGCCACCGCGTCGTCATCAATGGCCGCATCATCTACATCGTCCTGGCGGGACGACCCGATCAACAGGCGGGCGCCGTCGGGGGAGGGTGCGGCTGTGAAGACGACGCCCAGCGCGCCATCAGTCGGCGTCACCGCAAACGCGCCGCTCGCTGCCGCCACAGACCCACCATAGTGCGCCGAGTAGGAGGCTTCCATGGTGCCGCGGGACAAGGGTGGGAGACCCGTCGCGTCCACTTCCAACAAGTGTCCTTTCCTCGCCCCAAACGCGGACGCCCACCAGCCGCCCGCGCCCGATGCAGCCAGCAGGGTGCCAGTCCACGCGCCCGCCGCTATGATGACGGCAGTGGAAGCGACCATAGTTTCGCCATCGGCCGTGGTCACGCCGACCGCGGCGCCGGTCGAGTCGCGAGTGATCGATGCAACCTCCGTGCCTCCAAGCACAGCGAACCGCCCACCCCCCACACTCTGACACTCGGCCAGCAGCACGTCGGACGCGCCACGACCATCTATCTGAGCGTCAGACATGAGGCAGACGGCGCCCCCGCCGGGAGGCAGGGTGGCGAGTGCAGGCTCTTCCATCGCGACGCGGTCCGCACTCCACGCTTCAGCAGTGACGCATCCCGCTCGCCGCAACGCAGCCGCTGCAACTTCAGCATCCGCATGCCCATCCTCGTGCGGCGCCAGCAGCAGGGCGCCCCGCTGGCGGTAGCTGGCGCAGGTCCACGTGTGCGCCGCGACGTCCGCCTCCCACAGGCGCTTGGACTCGACGGCTAAACGCCAGCCCGACGTGTCGGGCGGCCTGTGCGCCAACCACAGATACCCCTGACCCGCCCCCGTGGCGCGCGCGCGGGTCTGGGGGTGCGCGGACGCGGGCGGCGTCCCAGCCGGGTGGCGCTCTGCTTCGACCAGGTTGACGCGCAGGCTGCGGTCGCGGCGGAGCAAGTGAAGTGATGTATACAACCCTATGACGCCCCCGCCCACGACGACGACGTCGGTGGGGGGTGGAGGGCGTGGTGGAGGGCGGAGAGGCCGCATTGGAAAAAACGCAAGAGGGGTCTCACACCGAAAAAAAACAAAGAAAAAACACCGGCGGTTGGTCACTCGCCGGCTGTGCTGCTGACAGGCACGCACACACCGACTCTATCTCTGACCAACAAGAGCGGGAGAGTGTGAGTACGACACAGCACGCGACAGCCGCCCACCAGCATTGGAGCGTCGCGCGCACACGTGCCGGTGCTTCACCCCCACACACACACCATGGAGACCGGGGACACGTTGTCCCCGTTGCGAGCTGCTGCTCTGCGCAAGGAGCTGCAGAGCGAAGGTGAGAGAGGTGGAGAGAGGAGGCGGAGGGGAGGAGGGGAGACACACCAGAGATTTCGATGCGCGTCCTGGGGGCCGCGCCCGTGGTCACGCTTTTAGACAACAACTGCACCACACGCTGCTCTGAGCACCACCACACGCGACGAAGGGAGTTGGGTGTCGAGGCAGCGTGTGAAACGCACGCCGTCGCCCCCCCCACATGCGCGTCGCGCGCGCTTCGCTCACCTCCTCTTCCACCCTCCCTCTCTAGTCACCCGGTTCTCGCCCTCGTCCCGCGAAAATGATGCCGCCGCCGCCAACGTGCCCACTCCCGGCAGCGGGCGCGCCGAGTTGAGGCGGCTGCTGGATGCCTCTGTTCGGCGTCGCGCGGCGGCGGCGGCGAGTTCGAGCATGCCGCGGCGGGCGACCGCCGCGCCGCCGCCGCCGCGGGTGGCCGACCTGTCGCCCGCGCTACAAGCGAGGCTGGCAGCGCTGGCTGCAGCCAGGGCGGCAGACAGGACGGTGGCTGGTGGTGGAGCGAGTGGAGGTGCGCGTGCGACGGCGCAGGCGCCACCGCCCACCACCACCGCCACACCACCGGCGCGCACACCGCCTGATGCTGCTGCTGCCCCATCATCACGCCCTGTGTTCCGTCCATCCATCCCCCCCCCCGCATCCGCCACCGCGCAGCACGCGTCGGCGACAGCAGGTCCCGCCGCCGCAGAAGCGCTCTCCGCCTCGGCCGGCGCCGACGTCGTCGCCGAAGCCGGCCTCAAAGGGCCCGACGCGGACGCCGTCACAGCCGCCCTCAAATCCGCGGCAGCCTCAGCCGCTGCGTCGGGCCCACCCGGATCCCCAGCCTTCGCTTTCTCCCTCCTCCGTGCCCTCGGCAAAGCCCAGCTGGCCGCCGCCAGAGCCGCGGCCCGCGCCACGCGGGCCACGTCGCGGGCAGATGCCGCTGAACGCGCCGCCTCGGACGCGTTCACTTCGGCCGACGCGCAGAGAGTGGCGGCCGAGGCGGCGCGCGCAGAGGCGGCGGCCGCCACTGACGCGGCGCGCGAAGCTGCTGCCGCCCGGCGGGGCGCGCGCGACGCGCTGGCAGATGTCAGCGCCCAGAACGCGAGGTTGGTGGCTGCGCTGGCTGCTGAGCGTGCGCAGCGTGGCGGTGACGCCGTGGCGTCACCGTTCGCCAACGCTCCTCCGTTTTCGCGTGCGGCCTCCGCCGACCCCTCCTCCTGGGAAGCCGACCGCGCCGCCCTGGAAGCCGAGCGCGATGAACTACAAGCCCAGTGCGCGTCCCTGGTGGGGCGGCTGCGGTCGCTGCAGGCGAGGGCGTCCGCCTCGTCGCCCGCGGCGTCGCGTGGCGGACCGTCGCCATCGACCGCGCAGCAGACAGCGCGCGACACATACGCATCACCTGCCAGCACCCGCCACCGCCCATCCTCCCCGGGCGCCGCCAGCGCTCGCTGGTCGTCAGAGTCGGAGGCCGGCGATGACGCTTACTTCTCGCCCCCGCCCCCGCCTCCTCCGCCCACCGACGCGCGAGCCGCCGCGCTGGCCTGCAAGTCCAGCGGCAACGCGGCGTTTGCGTCAGGTCGGTATGAGGATGCAGCTGCTGAATACACACGTGGCCTGGGTGTCGGGTGTGGTGACTCACGCCTCGACGCAGTTCTCCACTGCAACCGCGCGGCCGCGGCTGCCGCCCTCCGCCGCCACATGGACGCCGTCGCCGACTGCTGCGCCGCGGTGGCCCTGGATCCAGCCTACGCCAAAGCTCGCGCCAGGCGGGCGGAAGCGTATGCCGCGCTAGGGGCGCACGCGGCGGCCGCGGCTGATTTAGAGGCTGTGGTTGCCGGCAGCGACGTCGCTGCGCGCGCCCCTGCCGCCGCTCGCCTGGCCGAGGTGCGGGCCGCAGCCGCTGCGTCCCATGATGGCGGGCGGACGCCCGACCCGTACGCTGTGCTGGGGTTGACGCGTGACGCGTCCGCGGCCGACGTGCGCGCCGCGTTTCGGCGGCTCGCGCTGCGCTTCCACCCAGACAAGGCGGGCGCGGGGCCCGCGGGCCCGGACGCGGCGGCCTCGTTATTTGCGTTGCTGTCGGACGCGGCTGCCGTGCTGGCAGACCCGATTAAGAGGAAGGCGCATGATGCGCGGGTGCGGGCGGCAGCCGCGCGCGCGGCACGCGGCGGCAAAACACCGCGCAAGTGGTGACGAGAGAAAGGAAATACGTTTTTTTGTAACGACAGAAAAGAAAACGTCGGCTGCACATATCCATATTCAGACTTCCGCCACGCGGGCGCGCTTGCCGCCGCCCTCCACCCCTGCACGCAGCAGGGAGCGCAGCACGCGGAACGACATGCGGCCGCCACCGCACGCCGCCGCGCGGCGCGCGGTCTCCAACATCTCCGCCACAAACCAGGGGACGCGACCCGCCTCCACTGCATCATTGTAGTCGGCTTCACGCGCCCCCGCCATCTCGGCGCGCGCGTCCGCGGTCCACGACTTGGCGTCGACGGCCGACTTGAAGCGCGGGCCCCACGGCAGCCTCCCTGTGTACCACTCCAGGAAGACGAGGGCCAGGGATTCCACGTCGTGGGCAGGGCAGGGGGGTTGTTCCTCGGTCAGGGCGGCCAGGGCGGCGTAGTGGGGGGTGCCCATGAAGGTGGTGCGAGATCGGCGAGTGTGAGGGGAGGAGGAGGCGTCACCATCCTCCGCCTCCTCAACTCCATCAGCCAGCACCGCCCCCCCAAAATCCACCAGGTACAGCTTGGGACCCCCATACGGCGCCGTGTTGGCGGCCAGGCACATGTTGTCGGGCTTGATGTCGCGGTGGACAACGCCCGCGGCGTGCACCGACTCGAGCGCGTCGAGGGCGGCAAAGCCCACGTCGCCCAGCAGGCCCGCCCGCTCCCCCTTGGGCATGGCGTGAAACACGCGCCAAATGTCGGTGGACAGCAGCTGGGTGGCCATCCACGCGTGGAAGACGGGGGGGGGGGGCGCCGGGCTCGTTGCCATAACCGGCCGCTTTGAACAGGCCGCCGCCAAAGAGGCGGGGCACGCCCGGGGGGGGGACGGCAGTCGCCGCCTTCAGACAGGCCAGGGCGGCGTGCTCGGTGGCCATGGAGGCCCAGGCAGAGTCGCGGGCGTCGCCGTCGGCGCGGAGCGGGGTTTTGAAGATTTTCTGTGAGAAGGAAAGGGGGAGGGGAAGAGCACGATGAGAAAACAAACCTCGGACGACCCCCTTTCTCCCTCGTTGGCCTCCACACACTCACTCACCAGCGCCACCCGGGTGTGGGTGGCCACACACTCGGCCTCCAGGACGCAGCCGTAGGTGCCCGACCCCAGGAGGCCGAGCACGCGGTGCCCCGCCACGCTGCCCAGCGCCATGACTTCGTCCGCAAAGTCGGAGGGGGTGGGTGGGGCCATGCGGGATGGGTGTGGCTGGCCCACTGTGTGCTTGGGGACGGGAAGTGGGGGGTGGGTGGGGGTGGGTGAGGCAGGCAAGAGAACGAGAGTCGAGTGTGAGTCGAGTTCCACGCTCTCGTCTCCCCACTCCCGCCCACACCCCCGTAGCCGCGCCCTCGTGTGTGCGCCTGCCTGTGCTCTCTACTCCTACCTCTTGGGCACAGACGCCCCCACACTCCCTTCCCCACACACCATGCACGCTCCACCGCCCCTCCCTCAACCCCCCTCGTCCGGGGCTGCCGCCGACGCTACCTCCCTGGCCGCCACCCTCACTAGCTTTGAACAACAACACAAAGAGATCGGTGGGTGGGAGTCCGAGGGAGAATGAGAGATGGGGGGATACAGGGACGGACGCCGTTTTTCACCCCCCCTCCCTTACCCCAAACACCAAGACCGCGCCCTGGCCGATACCACAGCCCACCTGACCGCCGCCACCCGCCGCATCGCCGCCCTGCAACATGAAGTCACCGCCACGGCGGCCGCGGCGTCGGCCGCCACACGCAACGCGGCCAAAGCCAAAGCCGACGAGGCGGCCGCCCAGGCGCACGCTGCCCGCCAAAATGAGGTCACCAAAAAGCTGTGCGCCCAGGCTGCAATTGAGCAGAAGCGGGCGACGGATGCTGCGCGCGGGGTGCGGACCGTGCTGCAGTCCCACGCGCGCGCGCTGGTGGGCGTGCGCGCTGCGATGGTGCAGGCGGCGGAGAGGCGCGGCTTTGTGGCGATGGCTGAATGAGTGATGTGTGTGTGTAAAGTGTGATGACGGCACAAAAAAGACGGGGAAGGGACACACAGTAGAGAGGGAAACACCCTCTCTACTTTTCCTTCTCCACGCACGCATAGTGCGCCAGCCCTCCCCCCGGCAGCAGCGCAAACGCGGCCGCCCCCAGGCGCCGCGCACAGCGGGCGCACGCGCGGTCGTCCGTCACCAGCACGCACCCCAACGCCGCCGCGTTGGCGTCGGCTCGCGTGGCCAGGCTGGCGCTGCGTGCCAGCCCACGCGACAGGGACGCCGCAGTGCGGGCTTGGCGGGCGGCGCGCAGCGTGCCCGCCACATAGGGGGCGGCATCGGCCAGCGGGGTGGCGTCGGGGAGGAGGGAGAGGGCGGCGACAGGATCCAGCGCGCTGGGGCGCCGGGCCAGCAGGCGGGCGGCGGCCGCGATGCCGGGGGCGGCGGGAGCGGCTTCGCCATCACGCTGAAGCAAAATGCGCAGCAAGTCTAGGTGGGGCGGGGAGGCGGCAGTGGGGGAGGAGGGGGGGGCTGCAGCCTCCCCTGCCGCTCGGTCAGCCAACTCTTCAGCCAGCGCGTCATCCCTCAGCTCCACTGCCGCCACGCGCAGCGCGTCCACATGCCTCCCCAACCGCCCCAGCAGCAGGGCGCGGGCGGCGGGCAGGGAGGACGGGGGGAGGAGGGCGAGCAGGCGCGCCGCGTCGAGGTGGGGGGAGGCGCGGATGAGGGCCAGCAGGCGGGCGTAGGCGGCGGGCGTCCCGGGCACAGGGTAGGAGGTGGGGGAGGGGGAGGCGTCGGCAGGGGGGGAGGCGGCAGCGCCCGCGCTCGCGGCCCCACGCGGCCCGCCCTCCGCCTCGCGCTCCAGCGCCCCCCTCGCATACAGCCCCGCCAGCTCGCCATGCCAGCGCCCCCGGTCCGCGATGCCGGCTGCCAGGGCGGCCTCCAGGTACGGCGCCCTGAGCCGGGGCGCGGCGCCCCGCAGCACGGCCAGCGCCGCGTCGGGCGGCGGCGGCGGGCGCAGCTCGAGCAGCAGCCGCAGCCCCGCATCGTCATCAGCAGCCACGATCCAGCGGGCGTGAGCGTGCACCAGGTCTGGGCGGGCGCCACCCACGGTGTGCAGGTAGCGGGCGGCCGCCCAGGCGCCGGTGACGCCCCGCAGGTCGGCTGCCGCGCCGGTGGGGGGCACGGGCAGCGACGCGGGCGCCGTGGACAACGCTTTCAACAAGTCCAGCGCGTCCTCGTGCCGCCCCGCGCCACGTAGCAGGGCCACGAGCTCGGCGTGGCGGCCTGCGGAGCGCAGGGAGGCTTCGCCGTGGGGGAGGGAGACGCGGTTGCCGGGCGCCCCCGCGAAGCGCAGGGCGGCCCCCGTGTCTGGGCCGACCAGCATCGCATTCAGAATGGCGGTGTCGACCGCGACCGACAGTGCGTCGGTGGTGGTGGTGTCGGGCGGGGGGGAGGGCGCGTCGCCGGCGCCGGCGGCCTCGCCACCACCACCACTCTCGCTCGACCGCCGCGCCGCGGCCAGCCGCCCCCTGAACGACAGCATGTAGGGCAGCAGCGCGGCCACCGCTTGCTCGTAGGCGGCCCCCGTGGGCTCGGGGGGGGGCGGGGGGGGGGGCGGCGCCGGCGTCGGCGGGGGCGTCCAAGCCGTCCACAAGGTCGGCCGGCGCGAGCGACGGGAACAACCTCAACAACGCCAGCACGGCGCCGCCGCCGCCCGGGTCGCCGCCGGGGAGCATGCCCAGCTGGGCCAGGGCGCCATCGTAGTCGCCCGACGAGAAGAGGGAGGCGGCGAGGCCGCGGCGCGCGCGCGCGCGAGCGCGGCGTCGCGGGCAGAGGGAGGGCCAGGCGTCAGCCCCGCCAGCACGACGGCGTCCGCGTGGTGGCCGGCTGCAGCTGCTGCGTCGGCCAGGGCGGGGGGAGGGAGCGGGGTGGCGGCCACGGCGCGGGGGCCGCCCGCGACAACGAGTGGTGACGCTGCCCCTCCGCTCGCGGCAACCGCCATGCAGGCCAGCGGCAGCGTGGCCACCGGGTCCCACGACACGTTTGCGTGCAGCAGCCTCACCTCCAAGCCACCCGGCAGGGCGGCCGCGACGAGGGGGGGGGGCGGCCGCGAGCGCCGCGGGCACGCCCGCGCCGCGCCACGCGCGCCGCGTCTGGCGCAGCAGCCGCCCTGCACCGTCCACCAGGGCGACACCGCCGTCCACGGTGATGGCGACCGATCCATCATCAAACTGGGAGGCGCAGGGGGCCGGCGGCCTGGAGGAGGAGGAGGTGGTGGCGGTGGCGGCGGGCACGGGAGGCGCGCGCACCAGCTCGGTCGGCGGACCGCAGCCGGCCGCGGCCACGCTCCACCACGCCCGCCCCACGCCAGCCGCCAGGGCGACGTCCCCCGCCCAGGCCAGGGCCGCCACCGTGTCTGGCAGTGTGACCTCCCTCCCGGGCGCAAACTCCAGGCCGTCGTGGGAGAAGAGGAGCGCGCGCCGCTTCACGGCCACCGCGAGGCGCGGCGCGCGCCACGCAAACGCGCTCGCCCCCCGCGTGCGGGCGGCTTGGGCGACCAGGGTGAGGCCCGGCAGGCGGAACGCGGAGACGCCGTCCTCGGTGAGGGCGAGGAGGCAGTTGAGGGTGGGGGCGACCTGTGCGTGTGCGTGTGGGGGGGGGGGAGGGGGGGGGGGGGGGGTGAGGCGACGCGACGCGGCAACCGACGAGGCCACACCCACACCCCCACACACACACACTCGCCCTCACCTCCAGCTGCATCACCCGCTTGGCCGCCACATGCGTGTACACGCCCGCCACCCGCCACGGCGGCACCGCGTCCGCGCCGACACGCTCCCCGGGCGCAGTGCGCGTGGTCGCTCCATCATCACCCCCACCCCCCCGCCTCAACAGCAGGACGGCACCCCCCGTCACTCCCACAAACACCGCGGTGTCGCCCAAGGTCGCGGCCGCGGTGACGTCGCGCCGGCCGTCGGAGAGGAGGGTGGTCGCGTCGGCGAGGCGGGTGTCGGGGCGGGTGAGGGAAACGTCGGGATCGTCCGCCATTGTGGGTACGCGTGTGTGTGCGTGTGCGCTCGGGCTGCCGCAGACAACGGCTGGAGCCCCACCGCCTTTGTGGGGGCGTGCCCGCGACGCGCAGAGACGCGCGGAAAAGAAAAAGGACTGGGTGCTGGTTTTGGCATCGCTTCACTCCGCAAAAACTCGACGCGGCCGCGCCGGCCCCCCGCATTTCATTCGACCCGCGACCCCCACTCTGAACGGCGCCTCTGCTGCACGAGAGGGTGTGCACTCGGTGACTCAGCGTCCGCACCGTCATGATCGTCGGCCGCTCGACGTGCCGCCCGCGCGGCGCCCCGATGGGCCCCCTTTTGCTGCCGCGCCCGCCGCGTCTGCTACCCCGTCCCTTAATCCGTCGCCACACACACGTGCACACACACGCTGCCGCCGCGGTGCCCGTGCTGGACGACGGCAGCAGTGACCAGGCCGAGTTGGCGGTCGCCTCTGACGAAGTCACTGACCGCGCCTCCCTCCTGACCTGCGCCGCCACCGCTGCCAGCGTCATGTACCGCTTCTCGAGACCACACACCATCCTGGGCACCACGGTCAGCGTGCTGTCTGTGTCCACGTTGGCGCTGGGGCCTGGGCAGTTGACAGCGTGCGTCGCCGTGCGCGTGGGCGCTGCCCTGGCAGCCGCGCTGGCGATGAACGTGTGCATCGTGGGTGTCAACCAGGTGTACGATGTGGAGATTGACAGGGTGAGCTGTTTGGATGTGGGGGGGGGGGGGGAAGGCGGCAGGAAGGAGGTGTGTGTTTTTTTGGCCCTCTCTCCTGATCCACCCCCCACACCTCCCACAGGTCAACAAACCCTACCTCCCCATCCCCGCGGGCGACATGACGGCCGCCGACGCCGCCCGCGTGTCCGCGGCAGCGGGGGCCGCCTCCCTGGCCCTGGGCGCGGCAACGCGGTCGCCTGCTCTCGTCGTCACGCTCGCCGCCTCCCTGGCCCTGGGCCTCGCCTACAGCGCCGACCACCCCCTGCTCCGCTGGAAACGGTTTCCCGCGGCGGCGGCGGGCTGCATCCTGGCCGTGCGCGCCGTGATTGTGCAGGCAGGGTTTTATGCACACGCTTTGGCTGCAGCCTCGTTGCCCCTGCCGCCCGTCCCTCCCACTCCCCTCGTGTTTGCGGTGGCCATGATGTTGGTCTTCTCCATCGCCATCGCCCTGTTGAAGGATGTGCCTGACGCCGCGGGCGACGCGGCTGCGGGTGTGCGCACGCTGACCGTGCGAGCGGGAGCGGCCTCCGTGTTTCACGGCGCCTCTGCCTTGCTCACAACCGCCTACGCGGCCGCCATCGCGTTTGCGTTCACGAGGCCGCCTGGGCCCGCCCGGCTGGTGGCGGCGGTCGCTCACGCGGCGGTGGGGACTGCGCTGGCGGTCGGCGCATCTCGCGTCGACACAGCCTCCCCTGCCGCCACCTACAAGTTTTACATGCGGGTGTGGGCGGCATTCTACCTGGAGTATATGTTGGTGCCTCTGTTTCGGTAGCAAGGAGAGAGTTGAGAGAAGTTGAGTGAGAGACTTTTTTTTATGTTTGCTGGTTGAAACACACACAAAAAAAATGACCTGCCAGATCGTTTTTTCTTTCCTGATAAGTTTGCATACACACGCTGTGCGTGTCTCCCTTTCACACGCCACGCACCAAGTCCACCGCCGTTGCCGCAGCAAACACCAGGAAGAGGGACCCCCCCACATACGCGACCGTGCGTTCGCTCACGCGCGACGCCAGCGCCCCCCCTCCCGCCACCGCCAACGCGGTGGCCACGCCGTGGCCGGCGACCGCGCCCAGCACCACGCCCGCCGGGTCGGAGGCGGCGGCCAGGGCGATGGTGGCGAGGAAGGATTTGTCGCCCCACTCGGCGGCAAAGACGAGAGCAAACGTAGATGCAATGAGAGCAAGCGCACTCGCCCCATCCCCGCCCAACGACAGCACACTGTCCTCTGCCTCTTCTTTCTCTTCGGCCGCGGTGGCTTCCGCGTCGGCTGCAGACGCGAGAGTGCGGAGACCGAACAGAACCAGGAGGGCGCAGGCCAGCAGGTCGTCGACGGGGAGGCCGGCGAGGCCAGGGACGAGGCCGTCCAGGGAGTGCAGGGTGCGTCCGAGGCCGACCTAGGAGGTGGGAGGGTGGGGGTGGGGTGTGTGTTTTGGTCCGACTGCGCGTTGTCGCAAAAAAAATACCGCCTCTCGTCGCCTCTCAACCCACACTCCCACATATAGACAAACAGCCGGTACGCTCCCTTCTCTTACCGAAATGACTGTCATCACCGCCAGCGCGCCAAACGTGCCCGCAAACACGGCGCCCTTGGGCCGTTTCAGCGCCAACAACAACGCGATGAAGAATGTTTTGTCCCCCAACTCGGAGAACAGGATCAACAGGAAGCCCGAGACGGCGCCCTCGACGAAGGGGGAGTCGCCCAGGACGCCCGGGATTTTGATCAAGGAGGTGGGGGAGGGTGCGACGTCGGCTAGCGTGGCCAAAGCTGCGGGGGCGGCGGTTACCACGCTGTGCGCCACATCCAGCAATGACGCGGACGCGGGGGTGGCGAGGCGGCGTCGTGCGATGTGGCGGGGGCGACGAGGTGTGCCGACCGTGGTGGGGCGCACCGCGCGTGTCGGGAGGGACCGGGACGTGCGCATTGTGCTGTCGTCCGCCCGATGCGAGGAAAGACACGGGCTGTGATTGCGGTGTGTGTGTGTGTGGGCGCACGACGCACACGCGGCGACCCCACTACAACACGCACGAGAGAGAAACAAACGTGTGTGGGTGCAGGCGAGAGAAAAACGAAAGACTCTCAGAAGCGCTGTTGACTTTTGTTTGTTTTTCTTCTCCGTCGACCCCCTCTCGACACCACACAAAACCATGCTGACCCGCCCCACACCGGTGAGCGACGGACGTGGCACGTGGGACGAGCTTGCGCATGCGGGCGGGTGGGAAAGGGCAGGGGTGCAATGGGCGCGGGCAGCCAAAGGGGAGGGCCAGGCGTGCGTTTTTGCCAGACGGCGGCCGCCGACGTTTTGCACATTCCGCCACGTGCCGACGGCCGGCTGACCCACCGCCCCCCACACAACACGCACACACACACACAGCTCACCGCCGCCCGCCCCCTGGTGCGCGCGCCCCGCGCGCCCACGCCGGCGCTGCGCCGCGCGGTCGCGCCGCGCGCGGCGACGGTCGCTGCCCAGGTAAGAATGAGGGAGGAGAGGGCAGGAGGGGAGCCGGGTGCGCGCGGCAGGGTTATCGCACGCACGCTGTGCGTGCGAGGGAGGCGGGCAATGCGCGTGGAGGGCGCGCTGAGGAGGGCGCAGAGAGAACGGCAGCTCACAATTTTTGCCTTCCTCTCTCCATAGGCCGACGCCGACGCGGAAGCCCCCCCCGCCGCCGCCGCCGCCCCCGTCGACGCCACGCCCTCCTCCCCGCCCGCGGCCGACACCCCGGCCGCCGCCACCACCGGCCCCCGCTTCGCCCTCACCTTTCTCTGGCTGGAGAAAAACGTGGGCGTGGCAGTGGACGCCATCTATGGCGCACGCGACGCGCGGTCCCCCCTCACCGAGTTCTACATGTGGCCCCGCAAGGATGCGTGGGAGGAGCTGAAGACCGCGCTGGAGGCGCGCCCCTGGGTGCCGGAGCGGGAGCGGGTGCTGCTGCTCAACCGCGCGACGGAGGTCATCAACTTTTGGCAGGATGAGGGCGCCAAGCACACGGTGGACGACGCGCGGGCCGCGTTCCCGGACTGCACGTTTTCGTCGGCTTGAGATGAAGTGTGGAGGGCGACAGCGAGTACTTGCTGGCGTTTTTGTTCAACACCCTTTTTTTCCACCCTCTTTCCCCTCCCCCCCCGTCTTTTTTTGTGTCCTTGTTTCGTTTTTGGCGTGAAAGAGAGTGTTTGTGAAAGCAAAGAGAGAGAGAGAGAGAGGCGCTGGCGAATTGCGGGCAAGGGGGTGTAAACGGTTTTTGAGAGCCGTTTTTTCCTTCATTTGTTGGTTTGTCACTCTCTCCACCGGAGGTCACCGTGATGTTGGTTTTACATTGTATGTGTGTTGGAAACAAAGGAAGAGTGGTGGCACATTGCGTTTGGGTGATGAACAAGTGTGATCAAAATAAAAACAGTTTTGATCAAAAAATGTATGACGAATAAAAAATGTGAGGGACAGGCCTGATACCACCAGCCCGCCCGTCGCCCTCCCTGAAAGAAACAGTGGTGTTTCATTCCTTCACGCCTTGCCCAGCGCGCGCACCGGGCGCGGCCGCCCGCGCGTCCTCCCCGCCGCGTCCAGGGCGGCCAGGGACGCGTCCCACGCAGCCAGGTCGGCTTCACTTGGCCGCCGCACCCCGCCCACGAAGCCGTAGGCGGGGTCACCATTGACTGGGGCGGCGGCCACACGAGCCCGCCGCACACCCGGGGCGGGCGGCGCAGCCAGCGGCACGCACACCGTGCGCCAGGGCGAGTCGTCGCCATACTGGTCAAAGGAGACGTCGACAGAAGCGGTGAAGGTGGGTGGGGAGGAGGGGTCGGTCGCCTCGCCAGGGGGCACAGTCAAAGGGGACACGTCTCCGTGCACCGCCTCGACCACGCCCAGCCACCAGCCGTAAGGGTGGCCCTTGGCCGCCTTCCACTGCACTTCGACGGGGTCGCCAGGGGCGAGTGGCGCGAGAGGGCCGGCAGGCCTGTCGGCGCGGAGGGCAGACCCAGCGGGCGCCGCGCGCAGGCGGGGGGCAGTCACGCCCGCCTCCACGGCGGCGACGCCGCCCATGGGGAGGTAGGTGGCGCAAAAGGTGGCGGGCTCGTCCGGGGTGCGAGGCAGGCCCGACCGGCGGGGGGGAGGGGGAGGGGGAGCAGGCGCGGACGCCGCGCCGCGGCCGCGGCCAGCGGCAGCGGCCGCCGTCTTGCCCGCCTGCCGAGCCGCGGGCAGGGACGGCGGCAGCAGGGATGGGCGGGCGGGGGCGGCCGCGGACGCGGGGGAGGGCGCCGCGGCAGCGTCCCCGCCCAGCACCACGTCAGCATCGTACGCGCTCATCAGAAAGTCTTCCGCCAGGTTGTCGGCCTGTGGTGTTCGAGGGGAGTGTGGGTCGTGGGCACGCGGTGGCGGCGGTGGGCGTAGGTGGGTCGGGGCCATGGGGCGATATGCTCCTCACCACGCACGCCCCTTCACCGCCTACTCTCTCTCTCTCTCTCTCTCTCACCTCGCGGTTGAGCACCTGTGCCCGGAAGGGCAGCCCCCCCGCCAGCGCGGCCAGGCGCGACCGCGCGGAGGTCGCGGTGCGCGCCCACGGCGGCGGTGCCGCGTCGAGGAGAGCCGCGACGCCCGGCAGGGCGGTGTCCATGGCGGCGGCCCAGGGGGCGTCGTCTTCGGCGGCGGCTGCCAGGGCGGTGCAGGTGCAGGCGACTGTGTGGGCGGGAAAGTGGGGGAGGGAAGGCGGGGGTTCGCGCGCAGCGTCGTAAGAGCGGGGCGCTGCGCGCGCGCGGGGTACGCAAACGGGCGTCCCGTTTTGCCCCCTGTTTCTCCCGTGCGACAGAGACAGAGCTATGTCCGGCCGTCACAGGGAGGGTCGGGGGTCCGTCCAAGACTGTGAGCAGGCGCGGGAGGCGGGGCGCGCGCGCGCGCGGAAGTGTTTCGAACCAATGCCTCCCCCGAACACCAACAAAAAAAACTGCCGCCCGCCTGCGCCCGCGCCAGCGCTCCCGCGCGCGACACGCACGGCAGCGCGAGGTGTCGCCACAGTCCCGGCGACCGCGCCACACGCGCCAACCGCCGCCCCCCCACACACACCCCACACGCACCTGCAGCCAGCGACCGCGGGCAGCGCACACGCTGCAGACACTCCCACACCACATCGTTGGGCAGGTCCAGCAGCGTGACGCCGCTGTCTGGGCGACGCCGCTTGGTGGGGCGGCGGGGGGGCTGCATGAACTCGGCGAGGCAAGCCAAAAGGCGGGGGAGCCAGGGCATGGACGCAGGTGTCCAGACGCGAGAGGTGTGTGAGGAGGGCCCGTCCTACCACTCTCGCGCTCCCACGCCTTGCTCTGTTTGAATTGGGCGGCGCGCGCGCCGCCCGACTCCGATGACGCCCCCCCCCGACACAGCTGCCTCCCTGCTGCACCAGGTGGCGCTCTCCGGCGCCGCGGTCAGCGTGGCCAACACGTGCACCATTCCACTCGACGTGCTGAAAGTCAGGCTGCAGCTCCAGCCGCAGAAGCTGGGCCTGGTGAGTGTGGAGGGCAAGAGGAGGCGTGTGTGTGTGTGTGTGTGTGTGTGGAAGAGAGGCGTGTGTCGGGGACGCCAACCACACATCATGGTCTCCCTCCCCCACAGTTTCGCACCGCGTCCACTATCCTGCGCACCGAGGGAGCGGCCGCCTTCTTCTCCGGCCTGGGCCCCGCGTTAGGGCGGGGCATCACATACGGGGGCACTCGCCTGGGCTGCTACCCCGAGATAAAGCACGCCCTCACGCAGAGCACGCCGCTGGCGCCAGCCGGGGCGGGCGTCGCGGCGGGCGCGCTCTCAGGCGTCACTGCAGCACTGCTCACCAACCCGCTCGACCTGCTGAAGACACGTGTGCAAGCGCCCCGGCCGCCAGGCGTGCCGCGGCCGACAGCGGCGGCCGCGTTTCGGTATGTGCTGGCAACCGGCGGCGTGCGCGGTCTCTGGGCGGGCACCGCGCCCTCGGCCGCTCGGGCGGCGGTGCAGACTGCGTCCCAGTGCGGCGCGTACGATGCCTCCAAGCGAGTTCTGCTGCGCGTCGCAGGCGTGGACGACGGCCCAACAGCCCACCTGGCTGCGTCAGCAGTCACAGGGCTTGTCGTGACGACGACAACTGCCCCCTTTGACGTCGTCAAGGTGAGTATAATGAATGCTGCAGCATCTACACGTGTCTCTCCACTCACCGCGGCCGCCGACCTGGTGCGGGCAGAGGGTTTTCCTGCGCTGTGGAAGGGGTGGACGGCTCAGTACGCGCGGCTTGGCCCTCAGTCGGTGATCACGTTTGTCGTGCTGGAGGAGTTGAGGCGAGCGGCGGGGCTGGAGGCTTTGTAGAGGTGGAGTGTAACTAACGAAGTGATAGATTGTGAACACGGTGAGAGGCGGGCGGTCGGGTTAGGAGGAGGTGAGAGTGAAAAAGAAAAAACAGTGTCCCTCACAAAAAAAAAAAACGCCTGCTTTTTGTCCACCCGCCTCGCACACTCGCGCGCGCACCCACGCAGGAGATGACATCCGTCATGGCCAGCCTGTGCGCGGCTGTGGAGGCGTGCGTGGGGGGTTGCTGCGGCTCGTGGTAAGAGAGACATTGCAATGGCGCGCCCTCTCTCTTCTCGCCTCTCTCCCGCCTCCCTCACCCGACATTACACACTCCACACACAGCCGTCGTCACCGTCCGTCCGCACGAGGGTCCGCGCTGGTGGACTCGCCGGCCCGCGCCGCGCCGCGCGCCTACTCCCCGCCACGCACCACCGCACCACTCTCGCCTCCACCCTCCACCAGCGACCGCGACCCCCTGCTCGCGCACGGTGGGACGCCCTCATTGCCCCAACCATTTGACCGCCCCCTGGCACGAGGCCTGCAGGTGCCAGGCGGCTCCAGCGATGGCGACGACGACGACAACGTGTGCCCGACCTGTCTGAGCCGTTTCACGCCCGCCAACCCCAAGACTTTCTTAGACTGCGGCCACGCTTTCCATCTTAGCTGTCATTTGGAGTGGGAGGAGAGGTGTGGGTCTGTGGGGGCGCCCGCGGTGACGTGCCCCGTGTGCGCCGCTCCGACGCGCGAGAGTGTCGGCTGATGCGGAGGAGAGTTTTTTTTGGGAGGCGGAGGCTGGGGGGCTGCTGCTGCGTTGTAGACACACACTGTGGGTCTGTAGAATACACACTGTGGGGGGGGTGAGCGAGAGCGGGTGTGATGCACTTGATTTTTAACGGAGACGAAGAAAAACGATAAGCCAAAAACCAGCGCCACACTCTTTTCAGTCGTTCCTTTGCCCCCCCACACCCTCCTACAGATCATGCTCACCCGCTCCGCCGCCAAGGCCAAGAGAGCCGCCGTGGCGGAACCCCCCACCCCGCCCGCCCGGTCGGCGAGGGGCAAGCGGGCGGCGCCCGAGCCCGCGTTGTCGTCGGACGAGGAGCGCTGCACGTTTGCCGACCTGCCACACGACGCGGTGCGCCTCATCATCTCCCGCCTGGACACGCAGGCCGCCTCCGCGCTGCGGGCCACGTGCCAGGAGCTGAAGGAGTTGACGGTGAGGGATAGGCGGTGGGGTGGCGCGGTCGGGGCCGGGCCGGGGCGGGAGGTCGGGGCGCCATTCGTCCGCGTTGGGGCTGGGGTTGCTGCCCGCCCCGGCCCACCCGGGCCGCTCCCGCCCGCCAACGATGGCCAGTGATGTCGGACAATGTCGGACCGGGGGGAAGGCGGCAGGCGGGGCGCGGGCGGTCCCTCGCCCACGTCGACAGTCCCTCCGACGCGCGCTCCCCCCGTCCCGGCGCGCGAGCGCGCCTGGCCGCGTGAGAGAGCGTCCCGAGGGAAAAATGCACCCTCACCCTCCTCTCCCCTAACCCACCCACACACACACAGGACGAGTCCCCTCTCTGGGTGGAACTCCTCATGGCCCACTGCGGCGCCACCGCCCCCGTCACCGGCGACCCGGGCCTCCCCGCCCCCGGCGCCTCCCCGCCGCGCCGTGACGCGGGGTGGCGCCCCGCCGCGCTGGCCGCGGGCGACGGCCGTGGCGACGGCCGCTTCATGCCCGCCGCCGCCCTGGCGGGCGTCGTGCACGACGACGGTGGCGACACCGACGACGACGACGGCGGCGTCGCGCCGCTGCCCCCCCGCCCTGCGTCCCCGCCCCGCCACGCGCCGCCCCCCCCGCCTCCCGCGCCGGTGCTGCCGGCCCACCTGGCCCCCCGCCTGACGCGCGCGCCGCCGCCCACCCTGGACGCGTCGGAATCCTCCCTCCTGCTGGCCGCCGCCGCGCGCGCGGGCGGCGCGCGCGCCCTGCTCGCCGCCAAAGTGGCGGCCGACAAGGCCGCTCGCCCGTGGCGCCTGGTCACAGAGCACGAGACGGCGGCGGCCGCGGCCGCGCTGGCCTCGGCCCTCGCCCCGGGGCCTGCCGCTCTCCTGGTGCTCGTCGACACGTCGGCCTCTGTCACCCCCGACGACTACGCCGCCAGCACCGCCTTCGCCGCAGCCGCCGCAGCCGCCGTGGCGGCTGCCTGCGGTGGCGCCACCGCGGGCGCCTCGCTCGGCGTCGTCCAGTTCAGTCATGATGCTCGTGTCGAGATGGCGCTCCAACCCGCCGACGCGGACGCCCTCACGCTCCGCCTCGCCTCCCTGCGCCGCGTCAATGGCGGCACCAACGCGGCCGCCGCCCTGCGCGCTGCGCACGCCATGCTGGGGGACTGGGTGGCGCGCGTGGTGGCCGACGCGGCGGCAGAGGACGCCACCGCCGCCCTGCCCGAACCCCGCACCGCCGTCCTGCTGCTGTCGGACGGCGCGTTCTCGGATGGTGGGGTGGGTGCTGCGGACGAGGTCGACCGCGCCGCCTCCGCCCTGGGTGCTGCCGGCGTCGTCGTCGCGGCGGGTGCCTCTGGCCGCTCGCACGACTACCGCGGCGGCGGCGCCACCCTGCGCCGCGTCGTGGCGGCGGCCCGCGGCGCGGGAGGGGAGGCCATGTTTGTGGCGCTGCGCACGGTGGATGAGCGCTACTATGGGGGCGAGTGGTGAAGGGGAGAGGTTTGGGTTGCCTGCGCACGTTTTTGCCTTCGTTCTTCATTCTTTATTTCTACCCCCCTCCCCTTCTTTTTCACTTATATTCCCGGGCGCAAATTCTGTACATATATATTAAAGCGCCACCGGAACCCATTTCATTTGCGGCCTGCCTTGTTTTTTTGGGGACAACGTTTTTGCTTGTTTTGCGTTCTGAAAGAAAACGCGTCGACCCGCGCCCGACGTCAATCTCGACTCTCTTTTGTTTCCACACGCGTGTGTCGAGGGGGGACCGCGCGCCCTCCCACCGCGCACCCTCTACACGAACCATGTCTCGACGCGCCACCCAGCCCCCCGCCACCCAGGGCGGGGGCGGCACCCAAGCCACGTCGCAGGGCGCGCGCGCGGCCGCGCGCGAGCGGGCGGAACGCGACCGCCAGCTGCGCCACAGCATTCGCAACATGGCCAAGCAGGCGGAAGGTGGGTGGTGTGGGTGGTGGGTGGTGTGGGGAGGGGGGCTGGCGAGCGGGCAATGGGGGAAAACTGACAAACACAAAACAACACCATGCCTCTTCGTCCACCCCCCTCATCTCTCTCCAGACGAGCGCGATGAAGTCGTCGACCTGACCACCGACAAGCTGCAGCAGATGCTGACCCGGCTGGATGGGTTGCAGGCCCAAGGTGAGTGAGAGTGTGTGAGAGAGAGAGGGAGAAGTGATCACCGCACACCGAGACCTGTCTCTGACCCTCTCCAACCCTCATCAGCCGTCCGCCCGCGCGAACACGCGGAAGACGCATCCGCCTTCGGCGTCCTGGCGGCACGCGGCCTGGAGTCGTCCCGCATGCTGGCGGCGGGCGGGGAGGGGCGCACCCCGCGCGCGCTGCTGGCGCGCGTTGCCACAGCGCTAGGCCCAGCCACCCCACCCCACCGCGCCTCCGGGCCGCCCCCCCTCCCCACCCTGCGCCCGGGCGACCTGGACTGGGGGCCACTGGCTGTATATGCCGCCACCGCCTTCCGCACCGCGGTGGGTGCATCGTGCGGGTTGGGACCGATCGACGTGCCGCGGCGCGCGCGCGCGGCCCCCGCGCGCCGCGCGCGCCGCGACACGCCGCCCCCCCTGGCCGCCCCCGCGGTGCGAGAAGTCGGAGCGGGGGCGCCGTCTCTGCATCCCAGTGCCGACGGCCCCGCCCAGGAGACGGATGCAAGGATGGTGGCCCTGTATCGAGAGTTGTTGGCGGCGGGGGACGCAGGCGTGCGCGTCATCACCGCCATTCTTGATCACTCCTCTTTCGCCACCACCGTCGAAAACTTGTTCGCCCTCTCCTTCCTCATCCGGGACGGCCGCGTCGCACTGGGCGACTCGGCGGTCGGCTTTATCGCGTACGCGGTGGGGGGGGGCGTGCCGAGTGTGAACGCGGCCGCGCTGCTCGCGGCCGCGGGCGTCGACGGTGGCGCCACCCGCCAACTCGTGCTGGCCTACAACATGGACGACTGGCAGGCCTGGTGTGAGGCAGTGGATGAGGGCGACTGCATCATGCCGCGGCACAACGCAGAGCTGGCGCAGGGTGGAGGTGGGGGTGGAGGGTGCGGCCGCCGCCATACACGCGACGACGAAGAAGAACAACAACAACAACCCGCCGCCAGCAAGCGGCGGCGGCGGCGGTGAGAGAGTGTGTTCCATGTGTTTTGTGTGTGTGTAGTGTGCTCTGTGGTGGCGTCTCTCTGTTTGAAAGTCAAAAAAAGGGGTCATGTTTTTTGTTCACTCTCCCGCCCGCATCAACCGAAAATGAAAAAAAGGTAAAAAGAAACAAAAGAATGTGCGTGGTGCATCCAGTGTGGAAAAAACGCAGCATGGCCAATGGTGGGTGCGCGAGGAAACAAGCCTAAACAACGGAAAAAATCGACGGCAAACAAACGCGCACGCCCTCGCTTGCGCTCTTCTCTCTCTCTCTCTCTCTCTCTTCTCACTTGATCGCGCGCCACACCGCCCACTGGTGCCCGCTCGCCTCCAGCAGCCAGTCCTTCTGCCCCACCTCCACCCGGGCGGCGGTGGGGGACCAGTCGCCGGGGCCGATCTTGATCGCAACAGCATCGTCAATTGTCGCCGCGTACACCGTCCCGACCGCGACTCGGATCACCACTTTGGACCGGCAGTGCAGGCCCGCCTCCCGCCGCACCCGCATGAGGTCCCGGATGGCGTCCCCCAGGCCGTTGGAGTTCCAGTGGTCGTAGAAGACGCAGGGGGTGCCGGGATGGGTGAGGATGTAGGCGTACCCCGCCCCCAGGTGGGCAGCAGGGAACGGCCAGTGATTCAGCGTGCTGCCCGTGTCGTGGTTGTCGATGAAGGTGACGGCACGGGAGGGCCACAGCCCCATGACGCCTGGAGGGCGGCCGGCGGCGTCGGCCAAACGCCACAGTTCGCCGCGCGCCATGGCTTCTTGGAGGACACCCTTGGTCGTGAAATCAAAGGCAGCCGCCGTCCCCCCCGTGCGATCACACCAGTTGATGGTGCGCTGCCTGTGTGCGTCCTGGTTATAGTCCAGCACGCCGTCCGTGTAGCCGCACGTGTCCCAGAACTCGCCGACGGCCACGTCGGGGACTGTGGCATCGACGTACTCTTTCACAAACTCGCCCGAGTAGCCTTTAACGTAGTCAAACCTCCACCCATCAAACCCGATGGACGTGCGCAGCCAGGTGAGCCACCGGGTCAAGTCTTCCCGCACCTTGGGCGATGTGTGGTCGATGTTGGGGGCGGCGGTGTAGTCGTCCCCCGTCTTGTGGGCCCCCCTGCCGCCAAACGCGGGGTTGCCGCAACATATGGCGGACGCGTCCCAGGGGAGGCGGCCGCCGTACACGTTCCAGCGGCCTTGGGGGTCTTGTTTGTGAGCGCAGCGGTGGTTGATGACGACGTCGGCGACGGCGCGCAGGCCGGCAGAGTGTAAAGCTGCCACGGCCGCCCGCAGATCCGCTTCACTGCCATACTGCGAGTCCAGGCAGTAGAGGTCGCGCGGCAGGTAGCCCTGGGCAGAGACGGAGTCGGAGGGTGGCGGCATCCACACCATGGTGAATCCATCATCCGCGTAGCGCTGCGCTTCGCCCACAATTCGCATGTACCACGACTCCCTGTGCGACTCCCAGTTGAAGCACTGCAGCATGATCTCTTTGCCGGACCCGGCCGCGGGGCCGGAGGAGGGGGACCGGCGCACCGAGGAGGGAGGGGTGGACAGAAGAGCGTCGAGGACGGTGTTGCTTGGCGCTTCACGTTCCGGCTCCGGCGCCGCCGGCGCGATCGCGGTGCGCCGAGAAGCCAGCACCGCCTCCATGGCCGCCATGCGGCGTTCCAGGATGGCGGCAGCTTCCGCGCGGCGGGAGGCAAGGGCGTCAAGGTCGGCAGTTGCCGCGCCGCCGCCCACCGCCCGATCCCCGGCCAGCTTGACTTCACGCTCCACCGCCACCAGCTGGGCGGCGGCTTGTGCCATCTCGGCGGCCGCGAGTTCCAGGGCGGCGGCGTCGCCGTCGGCGCCCGTGGACAGGGGGCGCAGGCGCTTGACTTCTGCTTCGGCTGCCACCCCATAAATGGCGGGCAACGACGACAGGGCGCCCCCACCGCCGCCTCCAGCGCCGCCCCATAACGCCGCCAGCGCCGACGTGACGGACGGGTGGCGGTCGGGGGGCAGCTGGCCAGAGGCAGGACCAGTCGTCACGCGAAATGTGAGCGTCGCGCGCGTCGCGTCGGCGGCGTCCCTGTGCACCGCCGCCGACTGCACCGCCAGCCCCAGCGCGTCCAGTGTGGCGGCGGCTTCTGCCAGCAGGTCGTCCGCGCCGGGAGCGCGCAGCGTGAGCAGGGAGGATGACGCGTCCGAGTTGTCGAATTCGATGTCGACCCCGGGAGGCGTGGCGGCCGCGGGGGACGATGACGGCGATGGCGGCGCATCCGTGGAAGCAGCTGCCGGTGGGAACGGGTGGCGGCGCGGGGGGCGGGGGGGCGGGGAGGGGGCGTGCGCGGGGCGTGCGCGCGCAGCGTGGCGCGCGGGCGCGCGGCGTGGGCGGCGGTGGGCGGCCCGGCCGCGATGGTGGAGGTGAGCGGGAGCGGCATGGCGGGGTGGCGGAATAAGGGGAAGAGGAGGGCGGCGGAGGGGGAGGAGCGCGACGGACGACCAGTCGCGTGCTGCGGGCGCCGCGGCGCGCCAGGCGGTGCCGCGGGCCCAGACACGCAAGCCCGGGGCGGGCTGGAGTGATGTATGGGCACCCGTTTGGGCACTGAGGGGAGGAGAGGCCGCGTTGGGCCGGGCGCGCGGGCCGTTTTCGACGGATGGAGTGACTCGAAACGAACTGAAGGGCGAAAAATCGCGCACGCCGAGCGCCGCGCCCTCAACACTCTCTCCACCAGTTTGCGACCACGCACACACACACACACGCTCCCGAGAAATGGCCTCGCCCCCCCAGCCCTCCACGCACGCGGACATCGCCCCACGGGAATCGTCCACGCCTGGGTCGTCTGTGGGTCCGCTGGGTGTCGCGTGGTGTAGCAAAAACGAAAAGTTCACCCCTTCCCCCGCGTCAGCCGCCCGCCGCGCGCCCGCGCCCAGCCGCCCTCGGTGACACGGTCAGTCTCAGCCTCATCGACGCGAGCCCTACTCCACACCATCAGCCCCAGTTCGACCGCCAGCAACGCTGCCACCGCGAGAGACGAAGCGACGACGGCAGCAGTGTGTGCGCCACGGCACCCGCCCCCGCCACCAGCCCCCTGCCAGTCCACCACCACCGTGGCAGCCGTGCCCTCAATGAACAGCGCCGTCGACGGCGCCGTCGACGGCGGTCACTAGGGCGGCGAGGGGAGGGGGGGAGGTGGTGGGCAGGCGGAGGAGTAAGGGCAGGCTGGAGTTGGTGTCGTCGCTGTCACCGTCGTCACAGGCTTGCGTGGTGGTGGTGGTGCCATTATGAAGCAGGGCTGACATGGTGACGCACGGCCTGCTTGCCGCGTCGACACCAGGCGGCCGCGCGACGCGGCCGCCGATGAACACGGCGCCCGGCGCCTCGGACGCGGTGGCGGCTGCAGCCAGGGTGAGCAACAGGACTGTGGCTATGTGTGGCATGGTGTCCGAGGCAGGAAGACGGCGACAGAATGGGAGATGAAAGTGATTTTTGATTTCGTTGCTACAGCTGCCCCACTTCACAGACCGTCACCTCCACCCCCGTATCACACACCGCCACCACTCCCTCCCTCCCCGCCGCCAGCGCCTGCACTTTTTGGTCGTGCGCAATGTCGGCCATCAGGGCGGTCTCGTCGGGTGGCGTGCCTGTGACAGCGTTGCGCCAGGCGGCGGGAGGCGCCGCAGGTGCGACCGCCGCGCGCCACGCCCACAGCAGCACGCGCCCATCGTCGCCGCCCGAGGCCAGGATGCGGGGGGCGGCCGTGGTGGTGGATGTGCCTTGTACAAAGGCTAGAGCGGTGCAGGCTGCGGTGTGGCCCCCCGCGGCGGGCGTGAGGCGGGCGAGAGGTTCAGGCGGGCCGGCGTCACGGCTGCCGCGCCGACCACTCCCCGACCTTGCATCCAGCAGCAGCACGGCGCCGTCTCCACACGCGGCAGCCACCATGTGGGTCGTGACACCCGTGACGCCGGCGGGGGGCGCAGCCAGGGCATGCACGAAGGGCGGGTTGAACAGTTGTGTGTCCTCCGCCTGTCCATCCACCCCCGCCCCCGCCCTCCACCGCGCGGCACACCGCCTCGCCGTCACGTCCCACAGCGCCACCGTGCAGTCCAGTCCCGACGTCATCAGGTGGCGGGCGCTGCCGGGGCGCCAGGCGGCGGCCGACGCGAGGGAGGTGTGGGCGTTGCGCAGCGCTGCATCCACGAGCAGGCCGCCGGTGGGGGGCACCGTCGCCACCGTCGCCGCCCCCGTGTCATCCACAATGGCCAGTGTGGACGCGTCCGCAGCAAACGCGACTCCCGCGACGTCGTCAGCAGCGGTGAATGATGGAGGTGGGGGCCGTGGTGCGCGTGTGTCGACCAACACCACGCCACACCCCACGCCCACGGCCAGCAGGCTGGTGGAGACTTCGGCGTCAGGACGCTGCCAGGCCAGGCTGGCGATGGCGTCGGGGGAGGGGGGCAGCAGGACGGTGGCAGGCGACGGCGACCGCAGGTCGTGGAGTAGGGCAGCGCCATCCTATGGAAGGGAAGGGGGCGGATGGTTGCCCCCCCTGTATCTGTGTGTTTGATACCGCTGATTTGCATCAACACAAGGCGTGGACGCCATCACGCTCTCTCACCTCGCCGCCCGTCGCCAACAGACTGCCCCCCCCTCCAAACGCGGCCGCTGTGACCGAGTCGGCGTGGCCGGCCAGCCGTCGAGTCCCGCGTGGCACACGCATCGACGGCGGCGACGGCGCGGCCGTCGTCATGCCGTGGCTTGTGTGCGCGGTGGCAGAGAAAAACGACGAGTTGTGGATGGTGAAATGTCGAAAACGACACGAGCAATCGACGGCTACTAGCCCTCGCCCCCCCCTCGCGCGGCCGCGATACGGTGTGTGTGCACCTCGCACACACATACACACACACACACAATGACCTCCACAATATATACCTTGCCCCCCCGCCGCGCCCTGCCCCCCGCCACCGCGGCCGCGTGCGACGGCGCGGCGCCGTGGGACGCGTTTTACTCCCTCCACGCCGACCGCTTCTTCAAGGACAGGCACTGGCTGGTGCGCGAGTTCCCAGAGCTGGAGGACGCCTTTGTCCTGGCTGAAGTCGGGTGCGGCGTCGGCAACGCGGCACTGCCGCTTGCTCGCAGTGGGCCGCCGGGACGTGTTGTCTTCGCCTCCGACTGTGCCGCCACCGCCATCGACGTGCTGCTGACGCGGCGCCACCCCGAGGTGGAGGACGGCCGCCTGTTGCCGTACGTGGCGGACGCGTCAGTGCCGGGCAGCCTCGTCGGCCGCGGCCGCGCGCCGCCCGGGCGAGTGGATGGCGCCACCCTCATATTTGCGCTGTCCGCCATGGCGCCGGCCCAGCAAGCGGTGGCGGTGGCCAATGTGGCCGAGCTGCTGAAACCGAGCGGCTTTGTGGCGTTCAGAGACTACGCGGTGGGGGATGAGGCGGGCACCCGCCTCGCGGCACGGGCGATGCCCCGTGCCCTGGACGGCGGGGATGCTGCGGCTGCTGTCACCGACGCTGCAACTGTTACGCCCCAGTTTCTGGCACGGGGAGACGGGACGCGCGCCTACTTTTTCAGGGTGGAGGATGTGACGCGGTTGTTTGAAAATGCGGGGTTTACCACTGATCGCGCACACACCGTCACTCTCACAAAAACCAACCGCAAGACGGGGGAGGTGATGCCTCGAGTGTGGGTGCAGGCCGTGTTTCGGTGGCCAGGGGCGGCGGCGGATGCAGGGACGCCACCCGCCACCGCGCCCGCGACACCCGCGCGTGGACCACGCCCTTACGTCGCCGAGTGGGAGCGCGACACCGCCCCCGCCTCCAGCGATGATGAGGAAGAATGTGTGCCCGTGCCGACCTCCCTGTTCGACGCGCCTCAGCCGTCGCTGGAGGCCGCCACGCTGGACCTGCCCCCCCCGCTCGGCCGTGTCGCGCTACGCTGTGCCCCCGGCGAGCTGCGGTCCACGCTGGCGCACACAGGGCTACTGACTTGGCCTGCCGCCCCCTTGTTTGCTAGCACACTGTGTTCGAGCGCTGGGGAACGCTTGTTAGCAGACGCCGATGTGCTGGAGGTGGGCGCTGGTGCGTCACCCGCGGTCGCGCTCGCAGCGACCGCACACGGCGCGCGCCGCGTCGTCGCCACCGACGGCTCCCCCGTCGCGGCGGCCGCTCTCTCTGGCAATGTGGCCCTGAATGCGCACGCTGTTGTGGTGGAACGTTTGCGCGTGAGGCTGCTGGAATGGGGTGATGGAGACGCCGCGCGCGTGCTGGTTGGCGACCACACGCGCGCAGGCCGCGGCTTTTCAGTCATACTAGGCGCCGACGTGCTCTACTCTGCCGCCGCCTGCCCCCTGCTGTTTGCCACGCTGGAGGTGGCCCTGGCTCCGGGAGGTATGGCCATCCTGTGCCACCAAACGCGGCGCGTGAGTGATGGTGAAGCGGTGGCCGCCGCAGAGGCTGTGGGCTTGTCGCGTTGTGCCCCCCCTGGCGACTTGGCGGCTGCAGCCGCGCAGCACGGCATCGGGGACGATTGTCTGTTGAGGCTGCTGTGTTTTGAGAGGCGGTAGAGAAGTAAACAGCAGGACAAAATGGCATTGTTTGTAGACGAAAAAAAAAAACAGAAACACACACTTCCCTTTTTCTTCACCCGGTGCCCACAAGCCTAGTCGAAACGACAAAAAGCAGAGAACCACACACACGCAGTCTTCACCGGTAGCCGTACTCGCCACGCGCATCCCCCACCGCCACCAGCTCCAGCTTTTGAAAGGGCGTCGACCTAGGGTCCCAGTAGTACCCCGTCACACTGCCGCCCCGCCTGTCGAGCTGGACATAGTACACGCCCGCGATGGACAGCGTGCCGCCGCCCCGGTGGTGGGCGCGCATGGTGGCGCCCGCGGGGGCGAGGGCGCCCTCTGGTGTGACGAACGACGTCTCCTTCCACCGCATCAGCAGGAAGGGCGCGTCCGCCAGGACGGCGGCGCGCCCCCCCGCCCGCGTGGCGGCCCGCCACGCGGCCGCGCCCCCCGGGAAGCGGGCCCAGTGGCGTGCATCATCACGTGGCGTCACACCATAAGAGGGGGTGAACATGGTGTGGTTGACGTTGTCAATCACCTCCCCCTGGAACACGGTGCGCACGGTCGTGGGGGGCTGCGCGTCGCCTGCGGGGGCGCCGTCTGGTGCGCCGGTGGGGGTGGGGGCAGCAGTTGCCGTCATCGCGCCGGCCAAGCGGCCAGACGCCCATTCCACCTCCTCCAGCACAATCTGGACGTCCCAGTCGCCCAGGTTGCCGGGCAGGCCGGCAGCTGCCGCCGCCAGGGGGCGGGATACGCGCTGGCGCCCCGCAAAGCGGGCCCCCGGGACGACCCACGCGCACGGCGGCGGGCGCGGCCACGCGGACGGCGACGCGGACGGCGGCGGCGCGTCCGCCATGGCGGCGTCGTCATCGTCGCCGTCGTCACCATCCTCAGCGTCGTCGTAGTCGGCGTCCGAGTCGGTCGGACAGAACTCGGGCTCAGGGACGCGCACGGGGAGGGCCCCCTCGTACACGCGCAACGCGCGCTCGCCGCCGCCGCCGCCGCCGCCACCCGCGTCGCGGCGGTGCAGGTCCAGCAGGCGGGCGCCGCCGAGGCCGGCACGGGCGCCTCGGTCGGCGGCCCCCATCTCGACTGCGCGCAGGCGTTGCTGTGGTGGGGTGGTGGAGGGGTGTAGGAAGTGAGTCGGGGACGCGCGCGTGAGTGTGGGGTCGCGCACGAACACACGCCAGCGCCTCTCCCAGCCTCGGCGCCCCCGAATCAGGGATTCGGAGACTCCACCGACACGTCAGGCGAGGGCGCAAGAGGCGCAGCGGGCTGGGCCAGCAGCACACGCGTGAGAAAAGCAGGTGTCTCGCGGCGTCACCGGACGGGCCTCTCCACCGCGCACTCGCTGGGTCACGCCTCGCATTGGGAACGCACGGTGAGCCACACACGTCCTCTTGTCGAACACGCGCACACCACACACACACAAACTCTCCCTCACCAGGATGCGCAGCGCGGCTGGTGCGACCGCGCCCGCGTCAATCAGCGCCGCGTGGTCGGGGTCGTGGGCGCCACCGCCGTGGCGGCCTGCGGGCGGTGACATCGGAGTGCGGGCGCGCGGGGACGGAGGCGAGAGGAGAGAGGGAACGCCCGACAAAAAACGCTGGACGATTGTGCTCTTCTCTTCGACTGCCTGCGACCACCGCTCTCTTTCCTCCCGACTGCTCTCGATACTGGCTCTCTCTCTCTAAACTACTTGCACACACACACACACACACAACACCCTGTCACCGAAACCTGCCCAAAAACCGGCGGAACCCTTCTTTCACCTCCCCCGAGCACGTCGGCACAGAGTGGCCGCCCCCATGCCGCAACCACTCCACCGCGGCTGGGTCCCACAGGTCAGCTAGTGCTTGTGAACGCGCGGGCGGGATCAGCGCGTCTTTGTCCCCACTCACAAACAAGGTGGGCACAGATATGTGAGCGTCGCGCACGGCGGCCGCCTCTGCCTGACACTTCGGTAAAAACGCACCCGCCAAAATCGCAAACCGCGGCCGCGCGTCGACCGGCAGATCAGTCAGCAAAATGGCAGCCGCACACCCGCCCTGGCTGAACCCTAAGATTCCATCAAATGGGCCGGCATCAACCAGGGTCGCCCGCAGCAGGGGCAGGCTCGCCTCGCGCCACCCACTCATCGTCTCCACTGACGGCCGCCCGGCCGGTCCCGCGCTGTCGCCGTCCCACCGCCACCAGGAGCGCGGATCGTCCCGGGCGGCGCCCAGGGCGTCGCCGTCTGTGTCGTCGCCAGAGGGGGCAGAGGAAGGTGCGTCCAAGCTCGGCGCAGGGTGGGGCGCCTGCACAAAATGAAACTCGGCGAGGCTTTTGAGTCCTTTGCGCATGTGGCCGATCTTGCCGCTGAACGTGGACTCGTTTTGGCGGTATCCGTGCAGACACAAGATGCGTAGCTTGGGCTGCGTGGGCGGGGGCGGCATTTTGGCGGGCGGGGGCGGCACGGCGCTCTCAGCGACAAAATTAAATCTCTGTGTGGTCGGTCACAACAAAAGAAACTGTTTCACACGCACGCGCGTCCTCCTGCGCCCCTCCACCCACACACACAGGCGCCACACACTCGTGTGCGTGTGCGCGCTGCTGCACCCTGGCTGCAGCGGGTGGTGGAGAGTGAAGCGTGTGCCTCCCCGACGCCGCTTTTTTCGGCCTATCCTCTCGCTCAAACCATGGCCCTGCCCGACAACTTGCCCGACTTTTTGGCGCTGGTGGAAGATGTGACGCCCACGGTGCGTGGGAGAGCATGAAGAGGGCGGCGGCGTCGCTCGCGGCGTCTCCCCATTGCTGAAAAGCCAACCCTCTCCTCCCCTCCCCACACAGCTCCCCGAGCCCGCCGTCGCCCACCTGCTGCGCACCGCCGGCTTCACCTCGGACGACCCCCTGCTCACCCGCCTGGTGGCGGTGGCCACCCAGCGCTTTGCGGCGGCAGTCGCCCACGACGCGCTGCAGGTCGAACGCCGCCGCGCGCTGAGGCCGGGTGCGGCGGGTGGAGCCGCCGCCCGGCGGGCGGGGGGAGGGCGCCGTTCCGTGCTGGCGGTGGAGGACCTGTCGGAAGCGTTGCAGGATGTGGGCGTGTCGCTGACGCGGGCGCCGTACCTGGCGAGCGAGGCAGCGGGTGGTGGGGGGGGCGGCGGTGGTGGTGGATCACGCGGCCGGCGCAAGGCGACGTGAAAGAGAGAGTATGTGGGTGTGGCTGACAGGCTGGGGGGTGTGCAGAGAGTTGTTGGGGGGGGGGAGAGGGTGGGGGTAGCACTGTTTTTAATGCAAAGGTGAAACGTTGACAACACTCAACCTCACTTCACCCCGTTCTTCTTCATCCACGCCTCGATGGTGGCCCTCGTCTCCTGTGTGTGTGTGTGTGTGTGTGAAAAGTAGGGTCAAGGATCAAGAGCGTGTGTTTGCCCGATTTCCTCCGACTGATCAAACAACTCACCGGCTTCATCCCGCGCATAGACCCCGACACCCCCAACTCGTACGACATGTAGTCCCCGAAGTTGCGCTTGTCGTAGCTGGCAGCCCGCTCGGCGTCGTATTTGGCCTTGTTGAGCTTGGTGCTCTCGAGGAGCCGCGCGACGAGCGGCGAGTCGGCCGCGCCAAGCGTGCCTGCTGCTCTCTCCGCGGGGGAGGGAGGTTTTGACACAGCAGCTGGCGAGGCCGACGCCTGCTCCGCCACGGTTGGCGAGGCGGCGGCCAGCAGCAAGGCACGGCGGGAGAGGAGAAACATCGGACGTGTGTGTTTTACTCGACGCTTTTTCACTATTTTAACAAAAGCACGCCCCGTTCTCAACACGGCGGCTCTGGCCCCACACACACAGCACACACACACAGCAGCTGTGCGTGGGTGCGGGTGCGCCAACCCCCACCCCAAATGCCGGCCTCGTTGCGCGTGGTAGCAGCCGGTCCGGCGCGGCCCGCTCGCGCAGCGCCACGCGTGACGCGTGTTGCCCGCCGGTTGACACCTTTACACCAGCCTCTGACCCCCAATGTCCACGCCACTGGTCCCACGCCACCTCACGCCACCGACGACGCTGCCGCTGACGCTGCCGCCGCCGCCGTCGTCGCGGCGGTCGACCCGTCGGCGTCGGTCGGCGTCGTCACGTTGCCCGACGACACGGCGGCAGGCACGACACCACACGTGGCGTCATCACCACCCCCACCTGCTGCTGCGCCGGCGGCGGGGTGGCGGTCCCTGCTGTCCAGCCCGCACGACGCGGCAATCGTGGGGCTGGCAGTGCCGGCGCTGGGGTCTCTGCTGCTGGACCCCATCCTGAACTTGGTGGACACAAGTGAGTGAGAGAGGGATTGAATGGTCGTGAGGGCGAGGAGAGGCGAGAGAAGAGAGAGGGAGAGGCGGAGAGGGACACCCAACCAAGGAGGGTCGGCAACCGCCCCTCCATCCTGGCCGCCTCCTCCCTGTGCCTTGACCAGCCCTCCCTCCCGTCCACCCACTCAGGTCTCGTCGGCCGCCTCGGCACCGAGCAGCTGGCCGCCGTCGGCCTGTCCTCCATCGCGTTCACATTTTTTGCCATTCTCTTCAACTTCCTCATCTTCGCCACCACGCCCGCCGTGGCAGCCGCCGCCTCCCGCGGCGACCATGACGAAGTGGCCGCCGTCAACGCGCGCGGTCTGTGGGTGGCGGTCGCAGCGGGCAGTGTGTCGGGGGTGACCCTGTATGCTGCTGCACCTGCACTGGCAGCCGCAGCAGGCGCAGGCCCCTCTGTCGCTGCCCACGCCGTCATCTACCTGCGCTGCCGCGCCCTGGCCTGCCCCGCCCTGCTGGCCATCTTTGTGGCCTGCGGCGCGTTCCGGGGTGTGCGCGACACGCGCACCCCGCTCGCGGCGGCCGCCGTGGCCAACGCTGTCAACCTGGCGGGCGACTGTTTCCTCATGTTTGGCCTGGGCATGGGCGTCGCAGGCGCCGCCCTGGCCACTGCGGCGTCACAGTATGTGTCGGCCGCCCTGCTGGTGCGGGCGCTGTTGAGGAGGTCGCTGCTGCGCAAGGAAGCCCTTCTCAGACCTCCCTCCCTCGCCTCCTGCACCCCCCTGCTGAAATCGGGGGCCGCCCTGGCCACCCGCAACGTGGCCACCATGGCCGTCATCCTGGTGGGCACGCACCACGTGTCTTGTTTGGGGGCAGCGGCTGCCGCAGCACACGAAGTGTTGAGGCAACTCTGGATCGCCTCCGTCACCTTCTTCTCCGCCCTGGACGTCGCGTGCCAGTCCCTGGTGGCCACGTACGTGGGAGGCGGCGACCCCGCCACCGCGCGCGAGGTGGCGTTGCGTGGCCTGCAGATCGCGGTCGCGGCCGGCGGCGCCGTCGCGCTGGCCCTGGCCGCCGCGGCCCCCGCCCTCCCCTCCATCTTCACGGGGGACGCCGCCGTCGCGGCAGCCGCGGGCGCCGTCCTGCCCTTTGTCGCCGCCTTCATGCCGGTGGATGCCGCGGCCGCCGTGCTGGAGGGCGGCCTGCTGGGTGCCAGCGATACGGCGTGGGTTGCTCGCTCCACTGTCGCCGTCTCGGCCGCCTGTGTCGCCGCCCTGCTCGCCTCCCGCGCCGCGGGCGCAGGGCTCGTGGGCGTGTGGCTGTCCTTCAAGACGCTGAGCGCGGGGCGGGCGGTGGCGAGCGCAGTGAGGTACCTGGGGCGCCGCCCCACGTCGCCGCTCGGGCGGGCCGCGAAAGCGGCGTGAAAGGCCGAAAAATGCTCTGTGGTTTTTGGTGTTGTTTTCCCTCTCAGTTTTGTATTCATATTTAAAAAAACAAGAAACTCACTGTCATCACTGTCCTCAACGCAAACAGACCAACAAACTCTCTCACTTCCACTCGCGCAGCCTCCACCGCCGCGCGCGCTCCCCCGCGGCCGCCGCACGCTGCGTCGCCGCCTCCAGCCGCACCGTCGCCAGGGTCACCGCCTCCTCCGACCCGGGGGCCGCCTCCACGTAGAAGCCCAGGCCGACGGGCAGGCGGAGGGGGGTGGTGGAGACGGGGGTGCCGCGTATCAGCACTCCCGCCCCGATGTCCACCGCCCAGTCTTTGACGCCACCAGCCCGCACAGCATCAAGCTGAGCCCGCGCGTCTGCTGAGGCTGCTGCTGCCGCCGCGGCGGCCGCGTCCGCGCGCGCGGCCGCGGTCGCCGCGACGACGGCGTCCAGCGCGGCCGCGGCGGACGGGAGGGAGGTCATCTGTAGACAGCTTTTTTTGCTTTCTCACTTGGCGCGGGCGCGCAGGACGGCCAGCGCGGCGAGGCCGGCGAGCAGCGCGGCCCGCGTGGGGCGCGACATTAGGGGTTTCTTTCGCGGCGCGAAAGAAAGAGTGACGGGCTGAGCTCGACGCCGCTCGCTTCTCCGCAGAACGACGCGTTTTTTTGTTTCGCTTCCTGCTTCCGCGCGCCTCTCCCCCCTTCCACCACACCACAAACCTACCAATGCACGCGTCACTGACGCGCACGCCGTCTCTGGCGGCCCGTCCCGGCCGCCGGACGCGCGCGTCCGCCGCGCCACGTGCGGGTGAGTGAGAGTTGGGTGGTGCGGAAGCGTCTGCCCACGTGTGGTGGTCTTGCCGGCCCGCGCCCCCGGCGGTGCCTCCAGACGCACGCGCACTGCGCGTCCTGGCACCCTCGTGCAGCCGACTGTGCGGAGACGGACGCAGCGAGGCGCCAATTGGCACAGCGCACGGCAACGCCAGTCCCGTCGATTCGGCACCCTCACCCGTTTTCCCCCTTGCCCCCCATCAGACGCCACCCCCGCCGCCGCCGAGACCGCCGAACAGATGCTGGCCCGTGCCTCCTCCTCCGGCTCCCGCGTGGACGGGCGCGCCTTCCGCCGCTCGCTCGGCAAGACGGGGCGTTATGTTCGCAACCCCACCAACGATGACGACGCCCTGGCGTTGATGGAGGAGCACGGTGTCGGCTACTCCAGCCTGGGGTTGGTGGCACAGGTGAGAGAGAGAGGAGAAGAGGAGAGGAGGAAAGCGCAAAACACACTCTATCCACGCCCTTCCAACCCTCACCCACCCACCCTCCCTCCACCAGATGCGCGCCAACAACAACACTTGGCAGCATGCCGGCATCACCGTCACCCTGGCCGCCGCCTACGGCTACTGCTGGGGGGTCGAACGCGCCGTTCAAATGGCGTACGAAGCGCGGCGCGCTTGGCCGAGCGCCAAAATGCACGTCACCAACGAAATCATCCACAACCCCGCCGTCAACGCGCGCCTCCAAGAGATGGACATCGCCATCATTCAGGACGTGCCGGAGGCGGGCAAAGACTTTTCCAGCGTCAGAAAGGGGGACGTCGTCATCCTGCCCGCGTTTGGCGCGTCGGTGGCCGAAATGGCCCTCCTCGTCGAGCGCGGCGTTCAAATCGTGGACACCACCTGCCCCTGGGTCGCCAAAGTGTGGAACGCGGTGGACAACCAGGCGCGCAAGGACCACACGAGCATCATTCACGGCAAATACTCGCACGAGGAGACGGTGGCCACCGCCTCGTTTGCGGGGACGTACCTGATTGTTCGCGACCTGGATGAAGCGAGGTACGTGTGCGACTACATCGTCAACGGGGGGGACAAGGCTGAATTTTTGGCCAAGTTTGTGAATGCGATGTCCGCGGGGTTCGACCCCGACCGCGACCTGACTCGCGTCGGCCTGGCCAACCAGACCACCATGCTGCGCGACGAGACGCTGGCCATCGGCAAGCTGCTGGAGTCCACCATGATGCGCAAGCATGGCGTGGAGAACGTGGCCAAGCACTACATGGTGATGGACACGATTTGCGATGCCACCCAAGAACGCCAGGACGCGGTCACCGACCTCACCACCGCCAAGCCCGACATGATGATTGTTGTCGGCGGCTTCAACTCTTCCAACACGTCCCACTTGCAAGAGATCCCGGAGGCGGCGGGCGTGCCCTCCTTCTGGGTGGACGGCGCGCGCTGCGTCGACGCGGCGTCCAACACCATCACCCACAAACTGGCCCACGGCGACATGGTGACGACCGAATCCTGGATCCCAACCGATGGGCGCCCCATCACGATTGGGGTGACGAGCGGGGCGTCCACGCCGGACAGGGCGGTGGAGGAGGTGCTGGAGAAAGTGTTTGCGATCCGCGACCCCGCCTTCTCCGGCGTGGCGCCCGCGCCCCAGCTGGCGGCGGCGGCGCGCGCGCGGCCGGCGGACCACTAGAGAGAGTGAGTGAGTGAGAGAGACGTGTGTGTGGGTTGGGTGTTGTGTGTGTGTGAACCGTTTTCTTTTTTCTTCCTTTTGGGTGTTTTTTTGTGGTTCCTTTCCCCTTCTACACGTTTGAAGAAAGAAACACAAGCAAAAAATGCATCCCAGGCGACAGCGGAAGAGGCTTACCTCAATCCAGCGGCGGCGGCGCGGCGTCAGGTTCAGCGGCAGCAGGGGCGGCAGCAGCGTCGCCAGCAACCTCTGGCTGCGCTTCCTCCGCTGCATCCGCTGCCTCCGGCTGCTCCACGGCATCATCCATGACCGCGTCACCCGCCTCGGCCGCGGCGCCGCCATTGGCGCCGTCTCCAGCGTCGCCCGCCATAGCCGCCGCCTCTGCCGATGCCACCGCCTCCTCTGCCGCGCGCGCCACCCGGGCCTCCACCCTCTCCGCGGCACGCGCCAACCCCCGCGCCGCTCTCTCCAGGTCGGGGGGGGGCGTCGCCCACCGCTTCTTGGTCGCGCGCGCGCCGCCCAGCCCCCCCCCCCTCCTCCTCCCCCAGCGCCGCCCTCGGCAGCGGCAGCGCCCCCGTGGACGCCCGCGTGCGGCGGGTGGGGGCGGGGGAGCCGTCCCGATCGTCGCCGGCGGGGCGCGTCGACCCGCGCGCGCCCCACTCGCGCAGCGCGGCGTCACCGGCGACTGCAGCGGCAGACAGCCTGCCCGCGGCAGCAGCCGCAGACGCGGACGCGGTGCCACCACCCGGCAGCACCGCCAGCGCGCGCAGGGCGAGGGCGGCCTCCGTGCCGGCGCCGCCCGCCGGGGCGGCCGTGAGCCAGGCGCGCGCGACGTCCCCCGCGCCCGCGTCCCGCAGGGCGGCGCGCACGTCCGCGTCCCGAGTCGCGCAGATGGCGCCCAGTACGGACGCACGCACCGTGTGGGACGTGGTGCGGCGCACGGCGTCGACGAAAGGGGTGGCGTTGTCGACTGAGGCCACGCCCCCGCCCTCGTCCAACAATGGCGCCACCACCGCCAGCGTGGCCACCCGGTCCGCCTGGGCAGCGTCCAGGGCGGCCCGGTCGGGCGTGACGGCGGCCACTTCGGCCGCGCCCGCCCGCTTGGTGAGGGTGCGCGCGCAGTCGCGCAGCTTGGCAAAACAGTGGCGAAGCGCGACTTCCGTCGTGCCGAGTTGAAACGCGAGCGCGGTCGCCACATCCTTCTCTACATTGTCGCGCACGCCGTAGAGACCCGCGATGGCGTCCCGGACGTCGGGGTCGAGTGCGTAGCGGCCGCCAGCGGGCAGCTCAGCGCGCGCGCGCGCTGCGGCGGCCGCCTCGGCGGCCGCCTCAGCCGCCCGCATCGCGGCCTCATACTCGGAGTCAGTGTCCGACTCGTACTCGGTGGATTCAGACGCCGACTCGTCCAGGGAGGGGGTGGCGGCGGCGGCCGCGCGGCGCGCGGCGAGGGGGCGGCGGGTTGGGGGCGGGGGAGGGACCCAGCCTGCGAGCGGGTTGTCGCCCGTGGCTTCCACTTGCAGGCGAAGGGCGGAGGCCAGCGAGTTGGCCTGGTTGAGCAGGGTCTGGCGCTGGGCGGCGGCACTGTGTGGGAAGGGGGGGGGGGAGGGTCGGTGTCGCCATGGGGTGCTGGCGGGCAGGAGCGGCCACAATCCACCCCCCCCCCCTCCCCAACTCACGTCGACCGCACGTCGTCCGGCAGGGCGTCCACCCATGCGTAGACGCCGCGGCTGTTGGCGGCGACAGCCAGGGTGGCTGCGTCGGTGGCCATGGGCGCGTTGACAGGGAACGAGGCCGGGGAAAACGAACAGCAGAGACACCGACGTTCAGCCACACACACAAAAACTCGCCGAAAACCCGGCTCCATGCCGGCGCGCCCACCCTGGGCGCGGCCCTCGCAGCGCGGTCCACACACCGCTATGCGCCGCCCTGTGCTACCTGCACGAGCAGCCGCGGACGCGGCCCCCACCGCCCCTCTGCCGCCCTACACGCTGCCCGCACCCCCGCTCGTCGTTGCCGACGCGGCGACCCTGAAGACGGCGCTGGACCGACTGGCACCACCAAACGGCGGATCCACTCACCCCAACGGCTGGCACCCTGTGGGGCTGGACGCAGAGTGGAGGCCTGAAACGGAGCGTGGCGCGCGCCACCCGGTGGCCGTGCTGCAGCTCGCGTGCCGTTCCGCGTCGTTCGTGGTCGACACGCACGCGCTGTGCGGGGTGGCACCCCCCGGGGAGGCGGCAGCCCCGCCGACGGAGGAGCAGAGGGCGTGCGCGGTGGCGCTGGCGGCGGGGTTGGCGGCGCTGGCGAACATGGAGGGCGTCGTTCTCGTGGGCCACTCTCTCAAGGGCGACGTCGCCAGACTGGCCCGCACCCTGGCGACCGTGCTGGCAGAGGGCGGAGAGGGCGCCGACTTCCCGGTGCCGCCGGTCGACGTCACGGCCGTCGACGTGGCTTCTCTGGCGCGCGCTGCGGAGGCGGCCGCCACGCCCTGGCACCCCCACCGCGCGCGCTCCCTCGCGTTCCTGGTGGAGACGCGGCTCCAAATGCGCCTGCCCCACAAGGCAGCGTCCCACGGGGGCGCCACCATCGCGGCGGGGGGCAGGGTCACGCTGAGCGACTGGGCGGCGCGGCCACTGACACAGGCGCAGGTTGAGTACAGCGCTCAAGACGCCCACGCCCCGGTCTCCCTCTTTGACGCGCTGACAGAGGCTGAGCCGAAGCTGGTGGCGACGCCTGCTGCCAGGGCGGCGGTGTCGGGTGGGGTGCGGCGCCTGTGGGCGGTGGATGGGAAGGCGCGCGGCGGCTCGGCAGAGCGGCCGCCGCGCGCAGACGGCGACGACCAACGCCCCGGCGCGCCGTCGCCACACCCACCACACACCACGTCCAGACCACCACCAGCGCACGAGTTGCCCCTGGCCAGCGTGGACGCCCTGCTGGCGGCTCACTTGGGCCGCCCCCTGCCGGCGGGCGGGCGGGACGCAGTCGTGAGAATTGCGGCGGGGATGCCGCCGACGGGCGCCCCGGTGCCCACCACGCGGGGAGGCGTGATCGCGTTGGCTGACGCCGCCCTGCTGCTGGTCAACCTTGATCTGGACGGGCGGGGGCCGTACGCGAATGCTTTGAAGGCGGATGACGATGCCGACCGCGCCGTCCGCGTCACCTGGTGGCCTGCCTCCCCCCACGACCGCCCCGACTCCCCCCTGCTGGCCCGGTTGTTGGACGACACCGAGCCCACCATGTTGTTTGCCCGGCTGCGGCGGGGGCGGGGGGTGGGGGGAAGCCCGTTTGTCTTGTTGGGTCGAGTTGACGCTCCGCGCGTCGAGTGGGGGGCTGACGGCCGCGCCGGCAGGTTCGAGTGGAAGTGTGTCGACCTGGGGCGGGCGGTGGAGCGTGGGGGTTGCCTTGTGGGCGCGTTGCTGGAGGCGGGCAGGTGGGAGGAAGAGGCGGTGGCGAGGCTTTTTTGAGCTAGAGGGAACAAAGTGATGTTGGTAAGCATCGAGGCTTTCAACAGTCCGTTTCTCTGGCCACACCCTGCCCCTGCCTCTGTCCTGTGCCCCCCCAGAAACTCTTGTGCGGTCTCACCGTGGCTTGTCAAGGGCGGGGAAGTTGGCGAGAAGCACGTGTGGCGATCGTGTGGAGTTGGAGAGAGTCTGAGAGGGTCGTCGCGAAGTGAAGCGTTTTTTTCTTCGTCCCTCCACACTCTCCCTCTTTTCCCCGTTTCGCCGTGGGTGTCCCTCGCCTCCTTCCGCGTGCGTGTGCGCACACAGGACACACACACGCACACGTAACCTCCCCCACCGGCGCTCCCCTCCGCCTCCCCCCCAGATGGCGGGCGCCAGCGGCGGCGGCGGGCCACCCGGCGCGCGCAGCGCGATGCCCCGCGTCACCCGGGTCAAGAACAAGCAGCCCGCGGAGCAGCAGGTGTGTGTGTGTGTGAGAGAGAGTCTGTGTGTGTGTGTGGGGCGTGTGGGTGGTGCGGCGTGGCGTGCTGGCGGGGTGCACGCATTTCGCTCAGACGGCGCATCCTGCAACCTCCCTCCCCCCGCCGCCGCGGCCGCCTGACGCCGCCACCTCGCATGGCTTGTGGGTGGAAACAGTGAGTGTCCGCCCCGAGGCACGCGCCAGGCGCCACCAGGCTGCGTTTGTTTCACGCGCGTTCCGCTCTCTCTGCCTTCTGCCTCCCCAACCCACACTCCCCCCACCACCCACACACAGATCACCGCCGAACAAATCCTGCGCGAAGCCCACGCCCTGCGTGAAGCCGATTACAAGCCCCCCGCCTCCACCATCGCGGACGAGGCCGAGCTGGCGGCCTACAGGCTGAAAACGAGGAAACAGCACGAAGACACGATCCGCCGCGTGCGCTGGAACGCGGGCGCGTGGGCCAAATATGCGGCCTGGGAGGAGAGGCAGGGCGATCTACGGCGTGCGCGGTCTGTGTATGAACGCGCCCTGGACGTGGATGCACGCAACGCCACGATGTGGCGGCGCTACGCCGAGATGGAGATGCGCAACCGCGCCCCGTCCCACGCGCGCAACGTCCTGGACCGCGCCGTCACCCTCCTCCCCCGCGTCGACGACCTGTGGTTCAAGTACGTCCACATGGAGCAGGTGCTGGGCAATGTGGAGGGCGCGAGGGCCGTGTTTCGGCGGTGGGCTGACTATGAACCCGATCACGCCGCCTGGGCGGCGTGGGTCAAGTTTGAGATTGCGGCGGGCGACGTCCCTGCTGCACGCTCCGTGTACGATGCCTACGTGCGCGTGCTGCCATGCGCTCGCTCCTACATCAACTACGCCCGGTTTGAGATGCGGGAGGCCGGGGACGTGGGGGCGGCTCGCGCGGTGTATGAGCGCGCTGCGGCCGACCTGGGCGATGACGCAGACCTCCTCTGCTCTTTCGCTGCGTTCGAGGCTCGCGTCGGTGAGCCCGACCGTGCCACCGCCATCTACAAGCACGCCCTGGCGACGGCACCCGCGGACAAGAAGGACGGCGTGTTTGCCGCGTACTCTGCGTTCGAGCGCGGGCGCGGCGACCGCGCGGGCGTCGACGGCGTCGTGGCGGCAGAACGGCGGTTCGAGTACGAACAACGCGTGGCGGCGGACGCCACCGACTATGACGCATGGTTTGGGTATGCGGCGGTGGAGGAGGGGGCGGCGGTGGCGACCGCTGCAGCCACCGGCACGACCCCCGCCTGGTCCGCCACGCGCGAAGTGTACGAGCGCGCCGTCGCCGCCCTCCCCCCCCCGCGCCTCCACCCCCGACGACAAGCGGCTGTGGCGGCGCTACATCTGGCTGTGGATCTACTACGCCGTGTTTGAGGAGGTGGTGGCCAAGGATGTGGCGCGCGCGCGCGAGGTGTACCGCGCCGCGCTGGCGGTCGTCCCCCACACCACGTTCACCTTTGCCAAGCTGTGGCTGCTGGCCGCCAAACTGGAGGTGAGGTGCAGGCGGCTGGCTGCCGCCCGCAAAATTCTGGGCTTGGCGCTGGGTGTGTGCGCGAAGCCCAAGCTGTACTCATCCTACATCGACCTCGAGCTGGGGCTCGGCGCCGTCGACCGCGCCCGCACCCTGCACGGCAAGTGGTTGGAAGCCTTTCCGGCGTCCTCCTCTGCGTGGATCCGGTTTGCGGAGCTGGAGGCGAGCCTGGGGGAGGCGGAGCGCGCGCGGGCGCTGTACGAACTCGCGACGTCCCGACCCACACTCGACGCGCCCGAGCTCGTGTGGGCGGGGTTCATCGCGTTTGAAGCCTCCCTGGGGGACAGGAGGGCTGCAAGGGCGCTGTATGAACGCATGCTGGAGACGGCGGGGGGGGCGCTGCCGGTCTGGCTGTCATACGCGGCGTTTGAGGCGGCGCCGTTGGCGGTCGGTGAGGGGGCGCCCGACGGCGCGGCGGAAGCCGCGGCTGCAGAACCCCCGTCAACCCGCGAAGCCGCCGCCCGTCGCGTGTACGAGCGCGGCTTTGCCGCCCTGCGCACCGACGCCCCCGACGCCAAGGACGATGCGGTGGCCCTCCTAGACGCGTGGCGCGCGTTTGAGGGCGGGTGTGCGGCCGCCGGGTCGGCCGACGCGGCCGCAGCGCTCGCCACCATCGACGCCAAAGCGCCGCGCCGGGTCAAGCGCAAGCGGTCCGCCCCCGGGGGCGGCATGGAGGAGTACTACGACTTTGTGTTCCCCGGCGAAGCGGGCGCGGGGGCGGGGGCGCCGCTCAAGCTGCTGGAAGCGGCGCAGCGGTGGAAGAAGGCGAAAATGGCGGACGAGGCGGATGATTGAGAGTCTGTGTTCGTGTGTGTGTTTTGTTTTGGTTTCTGTTTCTCTGTGTCTTGTCGTTCCGGTCTTGTGCTGCTCAAAACGGGGGGGTGGGAGGATGGTCAAGAGGAAAGGTCGAGGGAAATTGATCGAACTCTTGTTCACTCCTCACATTCTCTCGCTTTTTCACACCAAAAAATGACGGCCGCCGGCCCGCCCGAGCAGGGCGACTCGCCCATCACACAGGCCGACTTTGTGCACAGAGGCGGGCTGCGTGAGGTGAGCGGGGAGAGGGACAGCGCGCGAGGCCCAATTCGCAACGTGCCGTCGCGGCTAGCCGGCCCCTCTGACCTTCTCCACCACGACAACCCACAGGTCGTCCCCTACCTCTTCGACTTTCGGTGCTCCGTCAAGCCCCGCTTCCAGGGCACCCCCCTGGTGACCTTCATGGCGGCCGAGTTCCCCTCGTCGCCGCGCGGGTACTATGAAGCGGCCGCCGCGGCGGGGCGCCTGCGTGTCGAGCCCCAGACCCGGGAACGCGGCGCAGCGGCCAAACGCAGGCGAGACGCTTTAGACGCCGTCGGCGGGGATGTGGGTGCCATGCCGCTGGCTGCGAATGATGCTGTCCGCCACCTGCTCCACCGCCACGAACCCCCCTCCCTCGCCCTCGCCCCCACCGTCATCGGCCACGCCGGCGGCCTGTGGGCGGTGGTCAAGCCGCCGGGTGTGCCCGTGCACGCGGCGGGCGGGTACAGGAAGAACACGGTGTGCGGGTTGTTGGAGGCGGCCGCGCGCGCGGCGGGGGTGGGGCCGCCAGGGGGGGCGGGGGGCGGGGGTGGCGGTGGCCCCGTCCCCCCGCCATCCCCCACACCCACCAACGTGGTGCCCTACCCCGCCTACCTGCACCCCGTGCACCGGCTGGACAAACCGGTGTCGGGTGTTCTCCTGTTTGGCGCCGACGCGGCCGCCGCCGACGCGGCCGCGCGCGCGGTCTCCGGGCGCTGCGTCGAAAAAGTGTACATCGCCCGCGTGGCGGGCGCGTTTCCACCGGGCGACACCCTGGTGGATGTCGCCCTGGCGTGGGATGCGGGGGCGCACGTGGCGACGGCACACGAGGAGGGGCCAAGGTGGGCGGACGAGAGTGTGATCGATGGTGGTGGTGGTGGTGTCCCTGCGGCCACCAACACTGCAGCCCCACCACCCCGGCCCAAGCCTGGCGCGGCGCGCGGCCGGGGCGCGCCCCGGCCGGCAGCCACTCGGTTCACTCTGATCGCGGTCGCGCCCGATGGTCTCACCTCCGTCGTGCAAGCCCGCCCTTTAACCGGCCGGTCCCACCAGATTCGAGCCCACGCTGCTCACCTCGGCCACCCCATTGCCAATGATGAGCTGTATGGTGGGCCGTGGCAAGGGCCGGCGCGCCCGAGGCTGCAGGCGCATGGTGGGCCGCCGGGAGCAGGGGTGGGAGGCGCCGGCTGCGCGGGCGCGCCCGTCGATGATGCGGAGGCTATGTGCGCCACCGTCGCGGCCGTCGTGGCGGAGGCGGCGTGGCCGGGGGCGGAGGTGCCAGACAGTTTGGAGGGGGTGGCGTCGGCGCCGGCCGACCTGGACGGTGCGATCTCAGCTTGCCCCTTTTGCCCGGCCCTGGCCCGCCCCTGGCACGTGGACGAGTTGAGGCCGTTGTGGCTGCATGCTGCCCGGTATGCGGGGGCCGGGTGGGAGTTTGAGTGTGGGGCGCCTGGGTGGGCGGAGGAGGCGTGGGTGCCGCCGCGGTTGACGGAGAAAAATGTGAAGAAAGAAATGGTGGCTGCTGTGTGAACTGAAGTGTAAAAAAAATGCATCTGCGTGGGAACTGTGTGATTTTGTGGTTTGGTAGCATGGGCGCGGGAGACGACGCAGGGGTGGGGAGGAAGCGAGGGTCGGAAAAGACAACAACTCGTCGTCAGATTTTTCATCGGCAACCTTTCCCTTTCGTGCGCCGGGCCTCTCCCACCCCTCCCCTGCCTGCGCTCACCGTCCTCGCGCTAACTTCTTTTCTCTCTTTTGTCTTGCCACGCGCGCAACACCGTACACACTCTCACACAATGGCGCAGCCCCCCGCGGGCGACCCGCTCGAAGGCAACGACCGCTACCGCACCATCAAGCACCTCAACGCGGGCGCATTTGGCTTTGTGGTGCTGGCAGAGGAGGTGGGGGGGGACAAGGAGAAGTGGGCCATCAAGTTCCTGGAGCGCGGCAACAAAATCACGAAGGTGCGAGAGGAGGGGGACGAATGTGAGCGAGCGGGGGCGTCGGGGTGTGCTCCCCGTTTTGTGTGCCCGCCCCACGCCCCCCCTACCGACGCGCACTAGGCGTGTGACGCCTGTGCACCGTGTGGCGTGCGAGAAGAGGGGGCAGACACGCCAATCGCCGCCCCTCCTCCCCGCATCCCGACCCTCACCCGACCCCCACGCTTCCCCGACCTGTCTCCCTCTACCCTCACAGTATGTCGGCCGCGAGCTCGTCAACCACTCCCGCCTGCTGCACCCCCACATCGTTCAGTTTCGGGAAGTGTTTCTGACGGACAAGGTGCGTGGTGTGTGTGTGACAGAGAGAGAGTGAAAGAGCAGACACCCCTCAAACCGCGTTTTCCCACACCCTCCCCCACACCCTCCTCCAGTATCTGGCCATCGTCATGGAGTATGCCGCGGGCGGCGACATGTTTCAGTACGTCAAAGCCCGGGGCGGCCTGGACGAAGCCGACGCGCGCTGGTTCTTCCAACAATTGATCATTGGCCTCGACTACTGCCACCGTTCGGGAGTCGTCAATCGGGACATCAAGCTGGAGAACACGCTGCTGGATGGTGGAGCGCGCCCCCTGTTGAAAATATGCGATTTTGGGTACAGTAAAAACGAGAAAGACTCGCTGCCCAAGTCGCGCGTCGGCACCCCGGGCTACACCGCCCCGGAGGTACTCTCCAACGCTCGCTCCTACGACGGCTGCGCCGCCGACGTGTGGTCGTCCGGGGTCATGCTGTACGTCATGCTGTTCTGCGAGTACCCGTTTGAGCGGGCGGGCGATGGCGACGGCGGCAACAAGTTTGCCAAAGTGCTCGACCGAATTCGCCGCGTCGACTACCGGTTTCCCGCCTCCATCCCCGTCTCCGCCGAGTGCAAGGACTTGATCTCCAAGATCCTGGTGGCCGACCCGGCAGCCAGGTTGACGGTGGACCAAATTCAGTCGCACCCGTGGTATGCTTCAGGCCTGCCCGACGGCGTGCGCGCGATGAACGACGCGTGCCTCGCCATGCGCGGCCAGACAGCGGGTCTCCAAACCGAGGCCGACATCCAGCGCGTGGTGGTCGCCGCCATCGGGGCCAAGGCGGGGGGTGGGGGCGGGGAGTACGACACGTACATCGATGAAGCGTTGGAGGAGGATTTTGGGGACGACGGGTATTGAGGAAAGAAATAAAGCACTCTTTTTTTCCTTCTTCTCTCTTTCCTCGTATAGACAAAGCCGTCCAGACGAGGATGGTGCGACGCCCCGCACTGCGCTCTCGGCCGTTTTTTTCTTTTCCTTTTGCTGTGTGAAAAGCATGTTTTTTCTTTTTTCATTCGCTTTTTTCTTACAAAAAAAACAAGCGCGCGCGAACCACCCGCCACCATTCTCTCTACCCACCACACACACAAACAAACAAATTCACGCATCCAGAAACGCGCTCGGCCGCGTCGTCAGCCCGCCCTCATCCTCCATGCCCAGCACGTCCTCAATGATGGCGGCGTCCGCGTCGGCGCGCCCCGCGGGCGGCGCGGCAGCCTCACGCACCACCTCCCGAATCGCGTCCACGCTCTGGTACCCCGGGTGGTCGTGCGGCCTCAGAGCCAGGCACGCATCATTCATGGACAGGGCTTCCGGGGGCAGGCCGTCCGTGAACCAGGGGTGGGCCATGATGTCGGCCAGCGTGGCGCGGGCAGCCGGATCAGCGACCAGGATGCGAGCGATCACGTCCTTCAACCCCGCAGACACGGGCTTGGACGCGGGAAACTCGTAGTCCACGCGCAGGATGCGGTCCAGCACGGTCCCAAAGCCGCGCCCACCCTCGACGTCGTCGCCCGGGCGTTCAAAGGGGTAGGCACAAAAAATCATGGTGTAGAGCATGACGCCCGCAGACCACACGTCAGCAGCCCGCCCATCATACCGCGCCCCCGCCCCCGCGCGCACGACTTCGGGGGCGGTGTAGCCCGGGGTCCCCACCTTGGTCTTGGGGCGGGAGTCGTCCTCGTGCTTGGAGTAGCCAAAATCGCACAGCTTGACGAGGGGGCGGGGGGCTGCCCCGTCCAGCAACGTGTTCTCCAGCTTGACGTCCCGGTTGACGACGCCCATGCGGTGGCAGTAGTCCAGACCCATGACGAGCTGCTGGAAGAAGAAGCGGGCGTCGGCCTCGGGCAGGCCGCCGCGCGATGAGACGTGGGTGAAGAGGTCGCCTCCAGCAGCATACTCCATCGCAATCCCCAGGTGGGTGGGCGTCAAAAAAGCTTCCTTGAACTGGATGACGTGGGGGTGGCAGAAGTTGGAGTGGTTGATGAGCTCGCGCTCGACGTACTGGTGGTGGGTGGGAGGGAGGCGGGTCGAGCGTCGTCGAAGCAAGGCCGCGAATCGTGCTGGCGTCGTCTCCCCCCTCCCTCTCCCTCTTCCTCTCTGCCACTCACCCTCCCTATCTTCTCGCCCCGGGCCAGCAGCTTGACCGCCACCTGGCGCCCCGTGGCCCGGTTGCGCGCCAGCACGACCGCGCCAAACGCGCCAGAGTTGAGGTCGCGCACGCGCTCGTATTTTGGGTGACCGGCCAGCGGGTCGCCCGTCAGTTCGGGGGCCATGGTGTGTGTGTGTGTGTGTGTGGTGTGTGTGTGTGTGTGTGTGTGTGGTTTTGCTGGTGTGCACGACGCGTTTGGGGTCGGCGCACAACGAAAAACTGGACGCACATTTGACGAGAAACACGTCCGCCTTTTTTTTCGGGCACTCCTCTCCTCGCCGCTCTGCCGCCATGTCCGACGACGACCGCGACCGCGACGGCGGTGGTCCGTCCATCTCGGCCCCACCTCCCAAGCGGCGGCGCAACATCCGGCGCCGCCCGTCGGCCGACGACGCGGACGACGACGCCGGCACGGGCGGTGCGGTGCTGGAGGACGCGCGCGCGCTGGCGGGGCTGCGGGACAAGCGCAAGGTGTGTGTTTTTGTGTGTGGTGTGCGTGTGTGGCTGTCGCTTTGACACGACTCTCACAGAACCCTTCACCCTCTCTTTCCACCAGGGCTTGTCTGCCGACGCGCTGCTCACCGCCCCCCGCGCCGCCGCCACCGACGGCGCGGACGCCCTGCTGGACGCGTCCGCTGCTGCTGCTGCCGCCACCGACAACGCGGGCCTGGCGGCCGCCTACGTGAAAGAGTCGGCGGCGGACGCGGCCGCCGCGGCCGCCGCGGCCGACGCGGACGCCTTTGTGGAGGCCGAGCTGGCCCGCCGCATGGGGCTGCCGCCACCCTCGAACCCTACCTCTGCCGCCGACGCGTGGGCGGGGGCGAGGGATGCACTGTATGAGGTGCCCGCAGAACTGAGGGGCCAGCGCGCGCGCGTGGGAGGCGACGCGGAAGCATACGGCGGCGGCGCGGCCGTCGTGGAAGTCGCCCTGTCCGCCGAGGAAGCGGTGCACAATGTGGAAAGGACGGAGGCGGCCAAGCGGACGTTGCTGGGGTTGGCGCCGGTGCAGAGGGTGCGGGCGGGGGACGCCGACGCCGACGCAGCGCGCGCGGCGCGCGCGGTGCTGCCCAAAGCGTTTGGCGCGGCCAAGAAAGGGAGGCGAGGGTAGAGAGAGAGAGGCTGTGTTAGCAACACCAGACATCAAACCGCTGAAACGAGGGAGGCGGGGGTTGGTCGGTCGAGAAAGCGGGTGAGCACCCACTCTCTCAATCGCTTTGTGTGTGTGCGCCGGAGGGGCGCGCCGTCTCCCTCTTCCTCCTGTATCTGGCACGTCGCACGCCCCCAGGAGATCAGGCACTCTCCCTCTCCCTCGACCACGGCGTCGCGCGCGGTCTCTCGCGACACTGCCTCCCCGCTTTTCTCAATCCAATGCCGCCCTCCTCCAAAGCGCCCTCCTCCACCTCTGGCCGCGCCAGCGGGGACGCGGCGGCGTCCGGGGTGGAGAGCGTGATCACGCAGGTCACGCAGGTGAGTTGGTTTTGGGGCTGGCGGCACCAGGACGGTGGTGCATGGGGCCCCGCCAATGCGCGCGCCCGCCGCCCCTGTGCGGCACACCACCAACCTCCCCTCCTCTCCACACCAGGTCGCCGCCCTCGAAGTCGCCGCCCCGGGCGCCTCCTACGCGCCGGGAGGCCTGCCCCCCCCCTCCGCCCACCCACGCGGCAACCGCTTCCTGGCGTCCCTGCGGGCCTGCTTCTGCCTGCCGCCGCGCGCGCCGCCCTCGCCCGCGCCCTCGGACGCGGCCTCCGACCTGCTCCCCCCCGCGCCTCCGCGGGCGCCGCTCTACGTGGGGGAACCCGTGCTGGGGCCGCGCGGGGCGCAGGACGCGGGGCGCAAGACGCTGGTGCTGGATTTAGATGAAACGCTCGTCCACTCCTCCTTCCGCCCCGTCCCCGACGCCGACTTCGTCATCCCCGTCGACATCGACGGCCGCGTTGTGGACGTGTACGTGTTGAAACGGCCGCATGTGGATGAATTTTTGGCGCAGGTGGGGGCGAGGTTCGAGGTGGTGGTGTTCACAGCTTCACTTGCCAAGTATGCTGATCCATTGCTTGACCTCTTAGACCCCCGCAACACCGTCCGGTGGCGCCTGTTCCGAGACGCCTGCGTCCCCTTTGAAGGCAACTACGTCAAGGATTTACAATGCTTGGGCCGCCCGTTGGAGGATTCGGTGATTGTTGACAACTCGCCCCACTCCTACGCGTTTCAACCCGACAACGCGGTCCCAGTCTCCACCTTCATCGATGACCCCACCGACACGGAGCTGCTGCAGATTCTACCCGTCCTGCTGGCTGTGGAGAGGGTGGCGGACGTGCGGCCCCACCTGGCGCACCACGTCGCGCGGTTGGCAGAGGCGCAAGCGTCGCGCGCGCAGTTAGGCAGAGAGAGGCAAGCAGGCAAAAAAATTGTGTGTTCGTGAAAGCCCCCCCCCCCCCCCCCTAGCATTTGTGTTTCCTTTTGTTTTTTCTTCTCGTGGCGTGTGTGGGCGCAGAGAACCATTCTTTTTCTTGTTTAAAAAACGAAACAAACCAAAACCCAAACCAAAGCACGCAGCCTTTTCCTTCCATATCACTCCTCCACCATTGCCTCCCCCTCCAGCGGCGCGCTGCTCAAGTACTTGAGTGTGTGCACGTTGGCTGCGGCAGACGCCCCCAGGTCGGCGCTCATGGCGGCCGCCGCGGCCGCCAGCGCTCGCAGCGGGGGGCCTGCCGCGCCGCGCGGGCCACACCGCACATGCCGCCCGTGCGCGTGCAGCAGGGCGCGCGCCCACAGCAGACACAGTTCAGCGTGCGGGGTGGTGGGGAGGAGGGAGGCGAGGGCGGCCAGGACGGTGGGGGCGGCGTCGCGCGGCAGGCCGCTCGCGGCAGCCCGCACGTCCTTGGGTGGTGTCGCCAACAGCGCGGCCTGCAGCAGCCACTCATCCCCCAGCCGCAGCGCCAGCCGGGCGGCGCGCAGGGTGGCGCCGGTCGCCAGGGCGGCGTTGGCGGCGGCGGGGGTGACGTCGAGGCCCAGGTCGGCGGGGTCGAACGCGGCGCCAACGTCGTCCTCGAACACGGACACGCCCTCGGGTGTGCCCACCGCCAGCCGCCGCCCAGTGGGATCCAGCGCCAACGCTGCCGCGCGGGCGGGGGGGGCGGCCGCGGTGGTGGCGCCCGTGCCTGGCAGCTTGCCCCGGGCGGCAGCGCCAGTCAGCAGGCCGCCGTCGGGGGCACAGGGAGGGAGCAAGCCATCATCATCCGAGTCGGCGGAGGGCACAACCACGCCCGCGCCTGCATCGGTGTCCCCCCGCCGCGACGCGTCGGCCGAGGGAACAGCGCCAGGCATGGAGCGAGAGGATGTCAGGTCGAGTCTCGCGAGGAGGACGCGTTCGGAAACGTCGTACACGCACACGCGCCGCGACGCGCCGCCGCCGACGAGCGTGGCGCCATCGCCAGAGAAAGCAAGACAAGTAAAAGCAGCCCCCGCGGCGGCAAGGGACGCGCTGACTCTCGGCCCACGCCCCGTGGCGGCGCCCAGGTCGCGGCGGCCGTCGATGGTGGCGACGATGGTGGCGGCCTCTGGATCCCACAGCGTGATCGCGCCATCGAGCGTGGCGGCTGCCAACGTAGCCCCGCTCGGCGCCCACGCGAGGGCCAGCACGTCGGCCGGGTGGGGCAGGGGCTCCAGCGCGCCCGACCCCCCAAACACATCCCACAGGCGCACCGTTTTGTCCCACGAGCCGGTGGCCAACAAGGGCGCGCGCGCGGTGGATGGCGCGAAAGCCGCGCACGACACAGGGGCTTCATGCCCCGCCAGCACGTCCAGCACGCGCCCCGTGCGCACCGACCAGACGACCACGCCAAAGGCGGCGGCGGAGGCGGCGGCGGCTCCCCCCGTGACGCCCGCGGCGGCGAGGTCGCCGCCAGGGTCGACCGTGACACACGTCGCTTGCCCCCTCTCGGGTGGCACCAGCGTTCTGAAGGAGCGGTAGCGAGCCAGGTCCCACGCACGCACGGTGCCATCCAACGAGGAGGACAGCAGGGCGCCGGAGGAGGGGAGGAAGGCGAGGCCAGTGATCGGGCCGTCGTGCGCGGCCAGCGTGGCGTGGCAAAACCCAGAGGCCGCTGTGAACAGGCGGACGCGGCCATCGCCGCCCCCCGACGCGATGACGCCGCCGTCGGGGGAGAAGGCGACGGCGGATGAACCCGCGGCGTGGCCGGTGGATCGCACGACGTAGCGCTCGCGCCGCCAGTCCCACGTCAGCAGCGCCCCCCCGCCCGCCGCCCCCACGACCAACCAGTCGCCGCGCTGGTTGAAGGTGAGGGTGGTGATGGCGTGCTCCCCCACGGACAGGGAGTGGAGGGGGGTGAGGTCTGGGAGGGTGCGGACATCAAACGCCCCGGTCGTCAACCCTGCCGCCACCAGCCCCGAGGCAGGGTGGAAGGCGGCCGCCGTCAGCCGGGCCCCGCCCTGGCCAATGTAGTGTTTGGCGGTGAGGTGCCACCGCCCGCGCGCAAACGCGGGGGTGGAGGGCAGGCGGCGCGCGGTGGTGGGGGTGTCGTCGTCGCTGGAAGTGGCCGAGTCGTCGCCACCATCATCCACCACTTCCGCCTGTCTGTCAAACCCCCAAACAAACAGAGCGCCATCCCGGGTCAACGTGTAGAGGGCGGGAGGCGGGCCAGAGGCGGGTGGTGGCGCAGACGGCGACGCAAACGCAATGGCGACGGGAGGCTCGCGATGCCCCGCCAGCGTGGGAGGCCGGTACCCCTCTGGCGGCGCCAGCGCCCACACGCGAGCCGTCAAGTCTTTGGACCCAGCTGCCACCCAAGCGCCGTCTGGGGACCAGGCGAGGCAGGTGATGGTTCCAGCAGCGTGGCCAAACGTGCGCACGAGCGTCAACGGCGCCGGCGTCTTCACCGGGGGCGGCGCCGCCCACACCTGCACCAACTTACCCACCGCGATGGCTATGTAGGCGCCGTCGGGGGAGAAGGACGCCGCGGTGGCGGGCGCTTTGAGCGTGAGCCGACCGAGCAGCGCGCGCGCGCGCGCAGCGAGATGATCTGGGCGCGCCCGCCCGCGTCCACGGCCACCAGGGTGCGGCCGGCTGGGTCGACGGCCAGGGTGCGGAGCTGGGTGTGTGGGGGGTGGAGTGGAGGTGTGTGAGCGTGTTTAAGGGGTGACGGCTAGGGGAATGAGGAAGGAAAAACGCTCCACGTCCCTCTCTCTCTTCATGCTCACATGTTCCCGAGCTTCATGGGGCAGCGCGGATGATGTGGAGGCGACGAGGTCGACCTGGAGGGGAGGGGAGAGGAGGGGCGGACGGTTGGAAAACGCTGTCGTTTGGCAAGCCGCATGCGTAAAAACGGTGCCGCCTCCCGCCGCGGCCGGGGGCGTGCGCCTCTGCACGCGGCGCGTCCCATAGTGGCACATGACAAGTATGTGTGTGCGTGTGCAGGCGCACAGGCCGAAGCCTCCGCCTGGCGGAGGTCTCGGCAGCCGTCGCCAACACCCCCCCGCCCCCGCGGCCACCGCCCCTCCTCCCCACGCACCGTCGCCACCCGGTTGCCCACGGGCGAGAACAGGACGTCCCCCGCCAGGGCCACGTTGCCGCCGCGGTAGGGCGCGCCCAGCAGGTTGGCGAAGCGGTAGTTCATCGTGGTTTGTGTGTATGGAGTGGAAAGTTGTGTAGAGGGTCGTGCCGGTCGGTGACGGTCGGTCCCGACGCGGCGGCGAGCTTCACACACTCCTTTGCTTCCGGTGTGGCGCTTTTGGGGGCGCGTTGGCCCGAACAGGCCGGCACGGCACGCGCACACGCACAGGCACGCGGGGAGGGTGAGGTGTTGTGGTGGGCGCGGCCCTTGTTGTCCCAGTTTCAAAAAACGCGCAAAAGAGTGGAGAGCGACGCTTGCGTCGAAACACACGCGTCCGCACCTTCTCTCCGTGCCCACAGCACACCCCCCTCGCCCACGCCGCCGCCCCGCACATCCGATACGGGCGAGCGCACCCGCGACCCAGGGGACCCCCAGCGGCCACGCATCCCTCGCCGTCGTACCGCGCGCCAGGTGAGCAGAGAGAGAGCGCCGCGGCGGCCCCCGCAAAAAAGAGGACGCGACGCACCTTCTTTCGTTGCCCCGCGCCCCCTCCCCCCGCCTCCCGTCCCCCACCCGGCCCGCACTGTTGCCCGTGCGTATCGGAGGGTGACCCCCGACCTGTCGACGTCCTCAATTTGACGGCGTGCGCGTGCGCACAGGGGGCGTTGTCGCGCGCGCCCGCGGTTTTGAGGGGCGCCCTGCGAGAGAGACGAGGCCCTCGCGTGTGCGCCCGCGGCGCGGGCCTCTCCCCGTGTTCCCCGGCCACGCAGGAGAGGCTGCCCCTGACACCGGGGCGGGAGGCGCCAGGGCGGGAGGCGCGGTGCTGGGCTTGGGGAGAGCGGCGGACATCCCCGCACACACGCACACGCACGTTCGAACCCGCGCCGTCGCGCGCGCGCCCCCTCTCAGAGACGAAGCCCCGCCTCACCTCCCCCTTCTCTCCCCCCACCCTCCTCCCTCAGGTCGTGCTTTGAGCCCGCCCCCTCTAGCTGGTTGAGCCCACAGGAGAGGGCTTGATCCAAACACACACACCGACACATCACAACACACCACAATGGCCCCCGTCCCCGCCGTCCCCGTCTTCCGCCCCACCCTCAAAGACATGGAGGCCGGCCTGGAAGCCTACGTGTCCCGCATCGAGCGCAAGGCGGGCGCGATTGGGCTGGCCAAGATTGTGCCCCCCAAAGGGTGGACGCCGCGCCGCGGCGGGTATGGCGGCAAGTGGGACGTCGCCATCGACAGGCCCATCAAGCAGCACGCCACGGGCACGCGGGGGCTGTACCGCACGTTGTTGGTGGAGTCGCGGCCGATGGGCGGCAACTCCAGCTTCAAGGCGGCTGCGTTGGCCGAGGAGGCGGCGCTGCCGGCGGGTGAACAACTGCCCTCCCCCGCTGCCGCGCGCGCCGACCCCGCCGCCCTGGACGCCGTCCTGGCCGCCCGCGAGCGCCGCTTCTGGAGGTCGGTCACGCTGGCGCCCCCCACGTACGGGGCTGATGTGCCGGGGACGCTGTGGGACGCTCCGACCAAGGGGGCGGGGGCGCCTGTCGACAAGTGGAACCCGTCCGCCCTCGACTCCCTCCTCTCCCGCGCCCTTGCCTCCTCGGGCGCCGTCCTCCCCGGCGTCTCCACCTCCTACCTCTACTTCGGCATGTGGAGGTCGCTGTTTGCGTGGCACACGGAGGACTGCGACCTGGCGTCCGTGAACTATCTGCACTACGGCGCGCCCAAGCGTTGGTACGCCATCCCCCCCTCCGCCCGCGCGCGGTTCGAGGTCGTCATGCAGGGCCTGCTGCCCGACCTGTTCCGCGGGTGCCCCGAGTTTCTGAGGCACAAGGAGTTGATGGTCAGCCCCGCGCTGCTTGAGGCGCACGCGATCCCTGTGGTGCGCGCGACGCAGCATGCAGGCGAGTTCATGATCAACTTCCCGGGCGCCTACCACGCCGGCTTCAACTTTGGGTACAACTGTGCGGAGTCGACCAACTTTGCGACGCGGTCGTGGATTAGGGTGGGCGCGCGCGCGCACGCGTGCGCGTGCTCCCCCGACTCCGTCACCATCCGCATGGACATGTTCCTGCCGTACGCGGGGCCCGCCGCCCGGAAAGCCATCCTGGACGCGCTGCCCAGCGACTCCGAGGGCAGCGAGAGCGGGAGCGAGGAGGAGGGGGGGAGCGATGATGAGTGCTCGCCCTCCCGCTCGCCCACGCCCGCCGCCGTCGCGTCCGCGACCACTGGCTCCGCCTCCGCGGACGCGGGGTCGGACGACGACTCCGCGGTGGTGTCCGTCCCCCCTCGCCGCAAGCGGGGGCGGCCGGCCGGCAAGAAGGCTGCACCGCTGCGCCGCGTCGGGCGGCCGCAGCTCAAGCGCGCCAAGGCGCCCGCGCCCGCCCCCAAGCCCCCGCCCCCGTCCACGACGCTGGGGCTGTCGCGCACGCGGGGGGGGCGCGTGCTGACGCGCACGGGGCGGCCGGTGAGCGCGCCGCGCAAGCTGTCGCTGTGAGGAGAGAAGAGGGATGGTGAAAAACAACCATCGACCCCCCCCCCCCCCCCAAACCAGCGTTTCTCTCTGCGCCCCCCCCCCCCCCCCCCCTTCCCCCTCCCTCCCTTCCTAAAAAAAAAAACGATACACCATCACCAGTTTCACACTGCCCGATCACTTTTGTTCCCCTTTCAACACTCATCGGGCTCGCGCCAAGGGAAAACCCCAGTTTTTTTCGCGGCTTGTCGAGACCCCCTCCCCTCCCTCGCACTTTTCACTTTTCTGTGTTTTTTTTTCACTTCCCCTCCCTTTTGTGCCTCCCTTGCCTTGACCGGCTCGGTCGTGGGAGCGCGCGCGGGTGTCCATGATTCTTTCTTTTTTTCCTCTTGTCAAAAACAAAACATTTTCATCCTTCCCCGCGCGCGCGCGCGCGTGTGTGTCTTTTTCTTTTTCCTCTCGGGGTGTGATGAGAGGCCTCCCTGCGATGTGAGAGAGAGAGAGAGAGAGAGCTTGTGTGATGTGCGTGCCAAGAGGGTGTTGTGCCGTGGTGCAACAAACAAAGCAACAAAAACCTGTCTCCCTCAACCCCTCTTCTCTCTCTCTCTCTCCCTCTTCAGTGGGCCAGGTGGCGCTTCCACCCCGCCACCACGGCGGCGTCCGTGTATTCGTGCGCCTTCCACGACGGGCGCGCACGCCACGCCTCGAGGTACGCGCCGACGCGCCTCACATCCGCAGGCAGCGCCCACCCTTTAAACTCGCGCAGGGCGACCTGCATGTGGTGCAGCTTGGGGGCGAGGGCGCAGTCGGCCTGGCCGAGGGAGGCACCCCCCAGCCAGGGGCCGGAGGCGGCCAGGTGGGCGTCGAGCGTTTTGAGCGCTGTGTGCAGTGTCTCTTTCTTGGCCGCCTCGTCCTCGCCCGAGGCTTTCAGGAAGGCCACAAACGCGGGGAAGACGTCGGAGCCGCTTTGTGTGAAAGGAGAAGGTGTGTGCAGGGTGAGGTGTGTGTGTTGTGTTTTTGTGACTCCCGACCCTCCCCCCACCGTCCCCTTTCCACCAAGCACTCACGCGGCGGGCGCGTCCGCCGTCTTGCCCAACGCGGGTGTCGGCCACTTGTCCTCCAGCCAGTCGCAGATGACGCCCGAGTCGACGATCCAGTCGCCGGAGGACAGGTCTTTGGCCACAGGGACCGATCCAGCGGGGTTGACGTCAAACAGCCACTCCGGCTTGGCCGCGAAATCGATCAGGCCCAGGGTCAGGGGGACGGACTTTTCGCCGGCGGCGAGGAGGACGCGGTGGCAGAAGGGGCCTGTGTGGTGGGCGGGTGGGTGGGCGCGTTGGTGTGCCTCCTCGTGCAGAGAAAGCGCATTCATTGGTCAAAAACACGCTCGCTGGCAGTGTGTTGAAGCCCACACCGCCCCCACCCGCGCCCCCGCCCACCACGCGCTGTGTAGGTGGGGTCTGTGTGCCGCCATTGGGCGTGGGCGGGGGCCCTCCCCCCCTCCTCCCTGCCCCACTCACAGTCCAAAAGCTCGCTCGTGGCCGGCACTCCCTTGACCCACAGCTCCACAGCGGGGGAGGACGACGCCATCGCACGCACAGCACGGGGGCGGGGCACGGGGGAGGCTCTCAGGGGGCGCAGGTGGGCGGCCGCGCGCAGGGCCGCGACCATAACACGCGGTGGGGAGAGGGAGCGAAGAAGAGAAAGGAGAGCGCGAGTGAAGAGCAAACACACCTTGGGAGAGATTTCTGTGAGGCGGCACTTCTCCCCCCCCACCGCGCGTGTGCGCGCGTCTCCTCTGCCACACACACACACGCACGCACACACCGTCGCACTCCCCAGCACACCGGGGCCGTCGACCGCGCCCGCAGCGCGCGCCACCCACGCACCCCGCGCTCCCGCCCACCCCGTGCCGCCGACGCTCTCGCCCCCCATGTCGGCCGCCGCCGACCCCTCCACCTCGGCGCCCGCCCCCCAGACCGCGGCCAACGGGGGCACCCTGCTGCCCCCCGGCGCGTCGGGCGTGTCCCCCACTCTGCAGAACGTGGTGGCCACCGTCAACCTGGGCACGCGCCTCGACTTGAAGGCCATCGCGCTGCACGCGCGCAACGCGGAGTACAACCCCAAGGTGAGAGTGGACGGAAGTGTGTGCGTGCGCGCGTGGGGGCGGGTGGGCGGGAGAGGGACGCGGTGCGTTTTGCGAGAAGCGGGGAGGCGGCATTCTCTCACCGACCGTCTCCCTCCCCCCTCCTCCTCCTCCAGCGCTTCGCCGCCGTAATCATGCGCATCCGCGACCCCAAGACAACCGCCCTCATCTTTGCGTCTGGCAAGATGGTGAGAGTGGGTGGAGAGAGGAGGGAGAAGAAGGAGAGACAGGAGGTCCCGTGACGCGTCGCGTGCCTCACACGCCCCACCCTCTCCTCCCACCCACAGGTCTGCACCGGCGCCAAGTCGGAGGAGGCGGCCCGCCTGGCGGCGCGCAAGGTGAGCAGCTGTTTCTGAGGGTGTGTGGGAAAACCGGGCAACAGTGTGTTTGCCCTGCCTCTCACCCTCCCCCCCTCCCACCACCACAGTACGCCAAAATCGTCAACAAGCTCGGCTTCCCCGCCCAGTTCAAAGACTTCAAGATCCAGAACATGGTGGGGTCGGCCGACGTCCGCTTCCCCGTGCGGTTGGAGGGCCTTGCTTATGCGCACGGCTACTTCTGCTCCTACGAACCCGAACTCTTTCCCGGCCTCATCTACCGCATGAAGCAGCCCAAAGTGGTGCTCCTCATCTTTGTGTCGGGCAAGGTGGTGTTGACCGGGGCCAAGACGCGGGGCGACGTGGTGGCGGCCTTTGACGCCATTTACCCTGTTCTGCAGGAGTTCCGCAAGGGGGACGCCGCCCCCCACCCGGCGGGAGCGCTGCCGCCGCCTCCCGGGGCGCTGCCTCCCGGGGCGGGGACGCCGCCGCCTGCGCTGGCGCGGCGGTGAGTCTGTGTGTGTGGAGGGGACAAAAAGAAACCAATGATTTTTTTCTTTTTTCATTCCCCCCAAAGCAGTCAACCTTTCCTTCCCGCCTTGTTTTGACCGCTCAAAGAATACTCTGCCCTGGCCTTGTGTGTTTTCGTTTTCGTGCGTGTGGCGGGTGTGAGGGCACACGCACCTTTTTCTTTGTTTCATTTTTGATTGTGCAACAAGTCGCACCGCCCTTTTGTCGCGCTGCTCTCTTCCTCTCTCTCTTGTGCGTGTTGCTTTTTCTTTTTCATCTGGCGCAACAAACAGTGTGTTGATATGTTGCAACAATGGGGGGAACGCGTTTTCTTTGTGTTCAGTGCTGGGAAAGAGGGAGAAACAAAAAAAACAAAAAACAAAAGAAGAAAGGAAACAATTCCACACACTCCCCTCTCTCACCCGTGTGGCGGCGCTGGCGGCCACGCCCTAAAATACTCACCCAGCAACCCGGGCCGACACCTCTGCCCCCCGGCCAGCACCAGCTTGAGCAACGCCCCGGGCGGCGGGCGCGGGCACGCGTCGGGTGGTGCGTCGGTGCCGCAGCGCACCGCTGCCAGCGCAGCCAGCACGGCTTCCGCGCCGTCCGCCAGCCGGGGCCCCGGGCGAGCCAGCAGGGCGCAGTCGATGATGAAGACGGCGCCCGCGCGCACGGCGGGCAGGGCCCACCACCCGGCGCGCACGGCGAGCTCTGCCACTGCGTGCGGGGCGCCCCCACGCCCACCACCTCTGCGGGGGGCCACAATGATGATGACGGAGGGGGCGGCCCGGCGCAGGTCGTCCCACGAGAGGAGGGAGGAAGGGTCGCCGGGACCGACGCAGGGCAGGGCAGCATCCCCCCCCGCCAACGCCACAACCTCTGGCACCCATCCACCACACGCGATGGGGGTGGCGGGGGCGGCCAGCACTGCGACGGTGGGGCGGGGGGGGGGCAGGCTGGCCGCTGCGGCCGCGACCCCGCGCAGGCGCGCGCGGAAACGTTCCACTGTCGCGGCAGCAGCCCCTGCGTCACACCCGGCCGCCGCCGCCAGCCTCAGCATGCCGTCCGCCACGTCGGCCAAGCATGTCGGAGCCAGCGCCAGCACGGTGGCGCCGTGGGCGGCGAGGCCGGCGGCGGCGAGGGCGGCGGCCGCATCGCGCGCGTCGGCGCCGCGCCCGGCGGCGTCGGGGCAGGGGCCGCGGTCGCCGCCGCCGCCGTCGGCCACCAGGAGGGCGGGGCGTTCGGCGGCGAGCCAGGACGGGTCGATGGGGGCCGAGGCGGAGGGGTCGAGGGGGGGGAGGGTGGCGCGCGGCGCGCCGGTCGCGGCGGCGGCACCCGCTCCCGCGGGGACACCGCACAAGCGGGGCGCCAAGCCCAAGGCGAGAGCAGTATCCACCGCGCCTGGCGTCAGGGCAGCCACACCATCACTGGCAGCCCGCCAGGCCGCGACGACGGAGGAGGGGTGGTGCAGGGGAAGGGACCTGCGCGCGGTGCCCGCGTCTCCCGACGCGCGCGGCGGCGGGGGCGGCATCAACGCGGCTGCATCGTCCGCCGAGTCCCAGCGCGCTGGGCCGGAGCGCCGGCCGCGGGGGGAGGGTGGTGGACTGCCCCACGTAGGCGACGGGGGCGGGTCCATGGACGCGCGGCCGCCAGGGGAGAGGGCGACGCCGCCGCCACCGCGGCGCGCGGCGGCGGCCAGCCACGCGCCGGCAGGCACACGGTCGACGCCCCGCTCCGACCCACCATCCGAGGATGGAGGCGCCCCTGCTGCCGAGCCACCGCCACCGCTCGGCAGCCAGGCGGCCAGGTTAGGGACGGAGGCTGAGGGGCCCAGCAGCGCGGTGTCTGCGCCGCGCCAGCGCGCGGCCCGCGCGCGCAGCGGCGGCGGCCAGGCCGCCTCCCCGGTCTGGAGACGCGCGCACGGATGCGGACCTGGGCAGGCCGGTGGGAGGGGGTGCAGGGGCGCGGGCGGCGCCATAGGCGTCGGGGGAGCCGCCTGCCGGCCACGAGTCGCCGGACGTCGAGCGCGGCGCGGCAGCCGCAGCCGCCGCGGCAGCCCGCTCGGCGGCAGCACTGCTCGCCGCCGTCGCAGCCGCCACATCCACACACCCCGCCGCCTTCAGAATCGAAGCCAGCAGGCGGGGGCACGACGGATAGTGCAGGCGGAGGGCGGTGGCCAGCGCGCGGCCGCGCACGTAGCCTTCCGCCGTGGGGGGCGCGCCGGGGGCCGCCCTCCGCGCCGTGAACGCGCACACCCAGGGCGGAGACGGTGGGGAGGAGGAGAGGGGAGCGTGCCCGCTGCCTCCATTGTCAACGCCGCCGCCGCCACCGCCACCGCTGTTGGAGGAGCCGTCGCCGCTCGCGCCGCGGCCCGTGTCGTCGCCACGCGACGCGCTCCACTCGCCGTCGTCGTCGTCGTCGCCGCCTCCACTCTCGCCGCCGTGGTCGCCATTGCCACCCCGTGGGGCGAGGGGGGTGGGAGGGCCGGTGAGACCATCCCCCAGGGAGGCTTCCACCAACACTTCGTAGCGGCGCGCCGCCGCGCCGCGCGCGCGCAGGCCGCGCGGCAGCCAGCCCACCGCCCCCGTCGTCACCACCTCGACGGGCGCGTCCCTCGGTTTGCGGGGGGGAGGCCCCCTGACTCTGCACCGAAAAGGGAAGATGGCGGCCATGGGCAGGGGGCGGGTGGTGGGGTGGGGGTGGGCGGACGCCGCGGCCGCGGTCGTTGACGGCGCGAGCTCCAACGACAATGCTGTGTACGCGAGCCCCCCTCCCTCGGCGATCACGACGCCGCCCGCCGCCGCAAAGGCGGCCAGCCCCGCCCGGGCGCGCGTGTTGGCGGCCAACCCTCTGGCTCTCGCGTCGACGCCGCCGCCACCGATGAAGACGGCGGCGATGGAGGGAGGAAGATCATCAGACAGGGGCGACCAAGGGATGATCACCGCCCCTGCCGCCATCAGCGCGTCCAGGTTGGCGGCCGACGTGTCGTGGCAGGCGGCATCGTGGGCGACGGCGACCCGGAGGGAGGTGGAGGGAGGTGGGGGTGGGGGGGCGGGGCGGGGGGAGCAGAGGCGCCACGGGCGCGGCGCGGCGCGCGGCGGCCAGGGCGGCCCCCACGTCGATGTGCAGGCCCACCAGCGCGCCCAGGGCGGCCGCTTTGCCCGCAGCAGCAGCACCGGCGGGTGTGCCCGGGCGGGGTGGAGGCAGGGTGGTGGGTGCCGAAGCCCCCGCTGCAGCACCATCAGCCGGCAGCGCGCCCCACACCGGTGCCCCCACGCGCGCGCCCGCCAGCGCCGCCCCCAGCCACCGCGCCGCGCCATCACTGGGGGCCCGGTTCAGGATGACGCCGGCGAGGGGGCCGCCCGGGGGGGGGGGGCGGCCGCCGCCACAGTCGGCCCACACGTCGTCCAAAAGGGCGGCAACACCTTTGACCAGCGCCGCCAGCCCCCGGCACGCGGCCCCTCCGTCCGCCATCAGGGCCAGGGGAGCCCCCAACCAGGCGGCCAGCTGGGCGGCGGAGCCGTCGCCCGCGTCCGAGGAGGCTGAGTGGGTGGAGGCGGTGTCCGAGGCGGCGTCATCGTCGGAGGCGGCGTCGCCAGACGGCGCGCGCGACTCGGCTGACGCTCTGCCCGCGTCGTCGCTGGCGTCACACACCAGCGGTTGCAACGCTTCCCGCCCCCCGCGGCGGGGGGCGGGGACGGCGCCGTCGAGGGGGCCGCCGCCGCCGTCGACGAGAGAGATGTCGGCGCCGACACTCGCGCGCGCGAGCACGGCCGCGTTGGACCGCCGCCCCAGGAGCCAGGTGTCCAGAGTGGACACGGGGCGGCCGGTGGCGGCTTCCAGGAGGGCAGCGGCGTGCGTGTCTGGTGTGGGGAGGGGAGGGTGGGTGAGGGGAAGAAAGGGGTGCAACGGTGACGCTCAATGGCGCCCCTGGCCCCCCGGATTCAACGCCTGCCCCGCCTCTGGCGCTCTCTGTCTGGTCCTCAGTCGCACTGGCGTGTCACACCGGTCACCGTGGGCGGACAGGAGGCGAGGCTCACGCGTGCACACCGGTGGCCGCGGCGCGCCGTTTTTTCGCCGTCGCGCGGAATCGGCGCGCCTCTCCCCTCTCTCTCCCACACTCACCAGCGCCCGTCACGAACGCTTGCACCGTCAACCCTCTCGACCGCAGCGCGGCCGCCAGTCCCGCTGTCAGCGTGGTGGTGCCGGCGCCGGGCGTGGTGCCCGCGACGACGAGCGTCGGCGGCGGGGCGCCCGCCACGGGGGGCGGGGCGCCGCCACTGTGCGGGCGTTGGGCGACCATGAGGTGCAAGTATGTGTACGTCAGGGTCGCGAAACCATGGTGTCCACAGCGAAAAGCCTCCGTGGGGCCCCCAAACACACGCGAAACGAAACAGCAAATTTGGAGAAAGGGTTTTTTTGTTGGGGGGGGGGAAGGCTGTTTTTCGCGCTCCTGTTGTTCACCCTGCGAGCCAGCCGTTTGCGTGCCCGCTGCGAGACGACGTGTGCACGTTTAAAAAATGTGAAACAAAGTTGAAACTTCACACAAAGAAACGCAAAAGTTGAAGAACACCCAAAGTGAAAAAAGGAAAGAAGGGAAGAAAAATAATAACGGCGCAGAACGCTGAGGCGAGGGTGTTGGAGAAAGCACTTCGGGGGGGGGTTAGGCGGGCCACACCAACGCGTGCACAGAGCGTCGTGTGTGTGTGTGTGTGTGTGTGTGCAGAAAAAAGTGAGGGTGAGGGGAAGGAGGGTGAAACACAAAAAGGCACACCCTCCCTTTCTCTCTCCCCACTCATCTACGCTCGCCGTCCCGCCGCCGTCGCCGCCAGTCTATCGCCAGCAGGGACAGGTGTCAGGCCGTCCAGCCCGGGCGCAGGCACGCGGGCCAGCCCGTCGCCAGCCACCGAGGCGGCAGCAGCCGCGTCGGGCGGCGGCGCAGCCAGGCCGGTCGCGCCGTCGGCGCGGCGGCGGGAGGTGGAGTAGCAGGCGGAGAGGGCGCTGGTGTGTGGGGGGGTGGGTTGGGGGGGAGTGTGTGTGTGGAGGTGTTTTTCATCTCCCTCCCCCGTCCCCCGAAAGCCAAACAGCCAGCTCACCCCCCCCAGCCAACCGGCCGACTCTCCCCCCACACTGGCATCACAGCGCGGGCGCCACCCGGGCCGCGCTGGGGCCGCCCGGGCGCCGCGTGGACACCGCGCGCGCGAGGGACTGCCGCCGGCGCGCGAGCGGCGTCGCGGCCTCCCCGCCGCCGCCCGCTGGCGCGTCCCGGCCCGCGCCGCCAGCCCGCCCCGACCACTCGGCGGCGGCGGCCGCAGCGGTGGCCTTGTGTCGGGCACGCAGCAGGCGGCGGGGGGAGGGGGGCGGGGGGCGCACAAGGCTGGAAGCGGCGTCGGCCGCAGCACCGCCGTTGCTGCGGTCGCTGGGGGAGCGGCCGAGGCTGGCGGCCACCGTCCAGTCCCCCAGGAACACGCGCGGCGTGGGCATGTGGGCGACCAGGCTTTGGGGTGAGGGAGAGGGGAGGCGATTCGCGTTGTGTCTCTTTCCCCAAACGGCTCGCCAGGGGGGGTCCCCCGGGCCGGGCGCGCGCGCGCGCGCTCCTTCCCCCCCCCCGGCCAACCCACCCCACTCCACACACACACACTCACCGCGTCACCAGCTTGACGACGAACGCCACCACCAGCGCCCCCGCGCCCGCCGCCACCGCCACCCCCCACTCGATGGGGGACGGGGGAATGACCTTGAAAAAGCGGCCGAGCGGGGTGAGCATGATGACGAGTTGGCAGGCCACCGACACGACAATCACCCACAAAAACCCGGTGCTCCTCCAGATCTTGTCAAACACGTTGAGCTCGTCCCCGATCTTGCGCGCGTTTATCTCATTGAACAGCTGCATGAAGATGAAGGCGTTGAAGACGAGGGAGGAGTACGTCTCGCGGTGGTGCTCGAGGTCCCGGTGAAACTGTTTGTCGGCCTGTGCATCCACCGCCGCCATCACCGTGGCGCGCTCGCACTTGGTGCCGCCGCCGCCGTCACCAGCACAGTACTGGGCCGCGTTGCGGCGGGCGCGGTTGCGGGTGACGGTGTCGGCGCCAGGGGCTGGGAGCCCGCACAACGGTTTCTCGGTCGGGCGGTAGTTGCCGCCGTCCGCCACCAGGTTGTCCACGCAGAAGCCGTCGGGGCCGACGACGCAGCACGCATTGAAGCAGGGGCCTTTCGTGCAGGCGGCCGACTCGGGCACAAAACCCGGGGGGGGTGGGCGCGGCGGGGCGCCACGGCGATGGGCCGGCCGCGAGCAGTGGCGCCGCCTTCGCCCCCAGGGAGTGCAGGTCCACCGCGCCATACGTCACAGCAGGCGAGGGCAGCTTGTACTTGGGGATGACGGCGGGGCCGCCGTACACAATGAGGAAGAGCCACGCCATTTGGTACAGGCCCTGCGTGACGATGTGTTTCCACATTTTGCCACTGATGAGGGGCTCCGACCGGCCGTGGGGGCGCTCCAGCAGGAGCTTGGGAGAGGGGTCCTCGGTGGCCAGGGCCAGGGCGGCTGGTGGGGAGAGGGTGAGGGTGAGGGGAGGGAGGGGTGAGGGTGGGGGAGGGAGGGCCGGCTCGCGCGCGCCCCCCCTGTCTCTTCCCCCCACCCACCCACACCACTCACCGAGCGCGTCCATGATGAGGTTGACCCACAGCAGCTGCATGACGTTGAGGGGTGTCTCCCCGCTCGTGACGGCGGCGACAAAGGCGACGACCAGGGCGACAAAGTTGACGGTGAGTTGAAACTGAGGAGGGACACGGCAGGAAGGGTGAGCGGGGTCGATCAATCGACACACCACCAACAACAACCCCACCCCACCCCACCACCCACACCCACACCCACCTGCAAAAACTTGCGGATGTTGCAGAACACGGACCGCCCCCACATGACGGCCTTGACGATGGACGAAAAGTTGTCGTCCATGATGACAATGTCGGCGGCCTCCTTGGAGACTTCGGTGCCCGCGATGCCCATCGCCATGCCGACGTCCGACTCCTTGAGCGCGGGCGCGTCGTTGGTGCCGTCCCCCGTCACCGCCACGATGTCCCCCATCTTTTTGAGCGTGCGCACCAGCACCAGCTTGTCGGCGGGGGACGAGCGGGCCAGGACTTGGAGGCGGGGGAGGAGGTTCATCAACTCGCCTTCGGGGAGCGCACGAAAGTCGGGGCCCTCCATCGCCAGCCCCCCCTCCGCCAGGATGCCGCACTCGCGCGCGATGTGGCGGGCGGTGTGGATGTTGTCCCCCGTCACCATGCGCACCGTGATGCCGGCGCGCTGGCAGGTGGCGACCGCGTCGGGGACTTCCGCGCGGACGGGGTCTTTGATGCCCACCACGGCCACCAGCGTCAACGCGTCTTCAGGAGGCGTCTCCGGCGCGCCACCAGCCACCTCCTTCGCGGACAGGTCGCGGTGGGCCAGGCCGATGGTGCGCAGCCCCGTGGCCGCCATGGAGGTGACTTGGTCGAGGAGGGCCGCGCGGTCGGCGTCGGTGAGAGGCTCCGACCCGCCCCCGGGCGTCCAGGCAGACACACACCGCCGCACCACGATCTCGGCGGCGCCCTTGGCGTACAGGCGGGCGCCCCCGCCGCCGCCTTCGGGGGCCAGCAGGACGGAGGCCATCTTGCGCTCGGACGAAAAGTCGTACTCGCGCAGCACGCGCGGCCCGTGGGTCGCCCGCAGCGCCCGGTAGTCCACCCCCCACGACCGCAGCAACAGCAGGAGGGCACACTCGGTGCGGTTGCCCACAAAGTCGACGCCCGCCATGGACGAGGCGGCGGCGGCAGCGGCCGCGACGGCGGCCGCGCCCGTCAGCTTCTTGGGCTTCTTCTTGGCCGTCTTTCCGCCCGCCGCCTTGGCGGCCGCCTCGGCGGCCGCCTCCTTCTCCGCCTCCTTCTCCGCCTTCTCAATCAAAAAGGCTTTGGAGTTGAGGGCTGCGTTGATGTGGAGCTCGTGAGCCAGCGCGGCCTCAACCCCGCCCGCCCCGGGCGGCGGCATCGCCAGCACCGCCCCCTTGCCCCCCAGCCTCGCCGCCACCACCGTCATCCGGTTCTCGGTCAGCGTGCCCGTCTTGTCGGAGCAGATGGCGGTGGCGCCGCCCATGGTTTCGCAGGCCGCGAGCACGCGCACAAAATTGTTGTCCTTCATCATTTTGCGCATGGAATACGCCAGCGAGATCGTGACCGCCAGGGGCAAGCCCTCCGGCACCGCCACCACGATGATGGTGATGGCAAAGATGAAGAAGCGGAGGGGGCCCTCCGCAAACTGGGACACGGGGAAGCCGCGGTTTTCGACCATCCAGCGAACCATCAGCACGATGAAGCACAGGACGCCGACAGCGAGGCCCACCTTGCCAACGGCTTGGGCGAGCACGGTGAGGGCTTCCTGGAGGGGGGTGTTGCCAGTCTCGCCGACGACCATGGCCATCGTGCGCCCCCACTCGGAGTGGACGCCCACCGCGGTGACCAGCATGGTGCCCGACCCCTCCGACACCTGGGTCCCGCACCGCAGCCACGGGTTGGCGGTGGGACACTTTTTGATGGGGTCGGACTCGCCCGTCAGGGAGGCTTCATCGACGACCAGCCCCTGCGCGGCGAGGAGGACGCCGTCGGCTGCCAGCTTGTCCCCCGTGACCAGGCGCACAATGTCGCCGACGACGAGGTCGGTGTTGGTGACCAGGGTGTCGGTGCCGTTGCGCACGACCTGAGTTGGTGGGGGGGGGGGGGGGGGGGGGAAGGGAGGGGGGTGAGAGAGAGGGAGAGGGGAGACTGAAGAACAAAAAAAAACGCACCGTCGCCCTCTCGTTCTCTTTCCCCTCACCCCCCCAATCCAAATCTCACCTTGATCTCCACCACGTCCTTCTGCTCGTTCAGCTTGCGGAATTGCAGGTCTTTCTGGTAGTCGTTGCCCGAGGCGATGAGGGAGACGATGACGACAGCCACCCAGATGGCCACGCCCTCCGACCACGCCGCCTGTTCACGCTCCTCGGGAATGGCCACCCCCAGCACCGTGGACACCGCGGCCGCCGCCATCAGCAGGATGAGGATGGGGTCGCGCAGCGCCTCCAGGAACAGGCGGAAGAAGGACTTGGAGGCGACTGTCTTGAAACGGTTGGGGCCAAACGCGTCGGTGCGCGCGTCGACGCCGGCCGGCGACGCGGCGCTCGTGTCGATGCCGGCGGTGGGGGAGGTGGCCAGGGCGGCGGCCAGGCCGGCCGGGCCGCCGAGGGCGGTGAGGGCGGCCACATCTTTTTCCTGGTGGAGGGGTGGGGAGGGAGGGTTGGGAGGGGGTTTGGGTCGACGCCACCCAAAAAAAGCAGCGCGAGAGGGACGGTCGCCCCGCGGATTGACTTGCGGGGGTGCCTCTCCCCGCCGCCCTTGCCTCCCTCTCCCTCCCTCACGCTCCCCACAACATCACGCTCTCACTCTCCCTCACCTCCGTCACCCGCGCCACCTCGCGCGGCGCCACGCCGAACGGGGGCGCCGCGACGTCGGCCAGCTCGCTGAGAGTCGCGTCTGCGCCGACGGCGGCCGCCTTCTTGGCGGCGCGGCGGCGGGCGCGGCGCCCCAGGTGGGGCGCTTCTGCGACGGGGGGCGGGTGGCCGGCCTCGATGTCGGTCGGCATCGGGGCGGGGGAGGGAGTGGTGCCGCGGCGCGTCGGTGGGTTAGGGGGGGGTCGCAGCGGTGGTCGAAAACCCACCGGCGCGTGTCAGGGCGGTGTCAGGGCGGAGCCCAAATGTGAAAGACAGACGAGTGGTGTCGCACGGGGAGTAGGCGACGAGGAGCACAGCTCCCCCGGGCACAGTCAAAAGAACCAACGAATTGTTCTGTTTTGTGCTTTTTCACGCTCCCGGCTCTTCTAGCACGAGGAAAAAAAAAAACGCTACATACTCACACACCAGGAAGGGCCTTCCTTTCGATCACAACTAAAGCACCCTGGCCGCCAACCCCTGCCACCACGCCACCGCGGGCGGTTTGCGCACGCCGTCGTCGGCGGCCGCGATGGCGGCGCCAAGGGCGCTGACCGTACGCGCGGCGCCCGGAGACCCCCGCAACGCGCCTTCCAAGCAACCTGCCGCCCTTCTGAACCCGGCCGCATCGCTGGCCAGCAAGCAGGCTGCCGCCGCGCCCGCCAGCGTGTTGATGCGGGCGCTGTCGCCGCGGGCCGCAGCGTCGCCCAGCGCGTTCGCCACGCGCGCTGCCACCAGGGCGGCTCCCGGGTCGCCCGGCGGGCAGCTCCCCAACGCTGCTCCTAGAGCGGGCGCGAGTGTGGCAGGCGGTGGCGGAGCGGTGGGGTCCAGCACGCGGTCCAGCAGCGCAGGACCGAAATCGCGCACCCCCGTCGGCGCGCTGGCCGCCAGCAGCGCGCCCGCCAGGGTGACGGCGGCGGCGGCGAGTGGAGGCGCTGGATGCACAGCATACAGCAGCGCCAGTGGCAGGGCGGCGTCGCGTGCAGAGGCGGGGGCCAGGGTGCGCGCGGCTTGGGAAAGGGCGACGAGAAGGAGGTGCGTTCGTGCCGCGCCCACCGCGTCCGTCGCCCAGACTGGGTCACAGGGGGACGGAGCCCGCGCCAGCAGGGCGTCCCCGGAGCCGCGGGTGGTGGGCAGGGCGGAGAGGAGTGTGGTGATGAGGCCTGAGTGGGCGGGGGGCGGGGCGGCGCCACGAGCAAAGGCAGAGGACGCCACCACGTCGAGACTGGCGGCCAGCGCTGCCGGTGCATTCCCATCCAGCGCGCCCGTCGCAGCCACCAGGCCACGCACGCCAGCTGTGGCAGCCATGAACAAGGCGTCCAGGGCGGGGCGCAGGGCGGGGGCGAGCTCTGGCGCGGCGAGCCAGGCAGGGGCTGATGCCGCGGCGGCCCTGTAAGCCTCGTGCGTCGCCCTGGCGCCCGCCGCCAGGCGGTCCAGAGCCGCGGTCGCGGCTTCTCGTCCTGCCGCATCCGCCGCGGCGGGAAGGGCGCGTGCGGCGCCTGGGGCCAGGGTGGTTGGCGCGCGCGCCGCCGCGGCAGCCAGCGCGGCCGCGCCCGCGGCCGGCGGCAGTCTCGCGTCCAGCGCGTCCAGCGCGGACGTCAGCGACAGCGGGCCAGCCGCAAGGACGGCCGCAAGCAGAGACGGCGCGGCGGCGGCGGCGGCGGGGGGCAGCACGCGCAGCGCGCCGCTCTCGGACAGCCGCGTGACGGCGGCCGCGGCGGCGGCAGTGAGCAGGGAAGAAGCCGAAGCGGCACCGGTCACGCCAGCCCCCAACACGCATGCTGCAGCACGCGGCAGCGACCGGGTCACGCCGGCGACGCCGGCAAGAGCGACAAGGGTGGACGGCGACGCTGCAGCGTGTGCGTGCGCCAACGCGAGAGCCACTGCTGCGCCTCCATCTGCAGCGCCCGTCACGAAAGCAGCGGCTGCATCAGCACACGGCAGAATGGCAGCAACATCAGGCAGCGGAACCGAGTCTAGGCCAGCGCACAGGGCGGCCAGCAGGCGCGGAGCGACCGCCCCACCACACGCCACCGCCAGGCGCGACGCCGCGGCCGCCACGTCGGCGGCCCCCCCAGGGTGAGCCCCCGCGTCAGGAAAGCCGAGCGTGAGGACGTCTGCGACAGCTGCAGCCAGGGCTGCCGCGGCGGGGGGGGGGGATAGGGCAGCGACTGCCGCCGCGGCGCCGACCGCTGCGGCGCCGTCCACCACGCTGGTGCGGGCGACAGCAGTTAAAAACGATTTCACAGAATTCAAAGCTGCCTCCACGTCTGTAGCCGGTGGAGAGCCACCCAGGCGGTGGGCCAGCGTCCAGCGCGCAAGCGCCGTCGCGGCAGCCGCGTCAAATGGCGCGCCAGGAGGGGGCAGCGGTGGGGGTGGCATGCTGGGGGAAAATGTGTGTGAAGTCTCACAGACACGCGCGCGTAGGTGCGCGTCTCACCCGGCGCCGCCGCGTGACGAGTGCAGCGTGTGGCGGCATTGGAAAACGACGCAGGCGGTGTTGTTTTTTTTTCACCGCTGTCGAACAACTCGCTGTCGGACAACAAAAACGCGGGTTGGCCTCGCCCACCCGGCCTCACACACCCCCTGTCCGGCACACCCGCACGGGCAGGAACATCACACGCCCCATGGGCGTCCCCTCCCATCCACCCACCCCCACCGACGGCGTCGGCCTGGCCGCCGCGCTCGCCGCGCCCGACGCTGGCAATGTGGCCTGCACCGCCGCACACGCCGCCCCCCGCCTCGCCGTCTCCCCGCTCAACGTGGTGCTGCAGGTGGCGCTAGATGGTGTCGACCGTTTTGCAGACGGTGACGGCCTGGACGCAGCCGCGGTGGAGGCCCACGTCGCCGCGCGCGTCGCGGCGCTCGGGGGTGGCGCCGACGCGCTGGCCAGTGGAGCCGAGGCTTCGCCGACCCACACACTCTCCCCGCCCACCACGCCCCGCCGCGCCCCCTTCTTCGACACCCGCCGCACCACGGGCGACCTGGCCCTGGGTGAAGGCGACGCCGTGGAATCATTTTCGAATTTCGCGTCCGCGCTCTCCACTGCCTGCATCACCACTGGCCGCTGGGCTTTCGACGTCGAACTACGCACCGCCGGAATCGCCCAACTCGGGTGGGCCACCTCCGCCGCGGGCGCCGCCTTCACCAACGAGGAAGGCACGGGCGACGCCCCCGGGTCGTACGCGTACGATGGGCGGCGTGTGCGGCGGTGGGGTGGCGGGCGCGCGCCCCGCCCTTACGGCGCGGCGTGGACAGCAGGCGACACCATAACCGTCGCCCTGGACGCAGACGCTGGGATCGTCACCTTCTGGCGCAATGGCACCCCCCTGGGCCCCGCGTTTCGGGGGGTGGAGCGTGGGGAGGCGGTGGGAGGGTACCATGCCGCGGTCTCCCTGTCGCGCGGCGAGCGCGTGACCGTCAACGGTGGGGGCGCGGCGCCCCTGGCCGCTCAGCTGCCGCCCGGCTACCGCCCCCTGATGCCACCTCCCGCGGGTGCAGACGAGGTGGCTTATCTCGTGTCTGCCACGTGCGAACTGTGTGCGGCAGCCGCGGGGCGGGGCGGGGGCGGCTTGCTCGACGGCCGCGCCGCGCGCGCGGCGACGGCCGCGCTGGCGGCCGCGCCGCGTGCGGGCGGGCCCTCCCCCGCTGACGAGGTCGCAGCCATCCTGGGCGCCATGCTGGTGCCGTGCCTGACGACCGATCCCGGCTGCATTCGCTACTGCGCCGCCGCCAGCGTGGCGCCCGCACTGACAGCACTCGCCGCGCGCGGCGGCGCGCGGTCTGCGCGCGCCGCGTTTGCCGCCCTCCGCGCCATGCTGTCCCCGATGCTGTCTGCCAACTTCACCTCCGCTGTGCTAGACGCGTTTGCGCGCACTGTGCGCACGTCCCAGATCGAGGTGGCGGCTGCGGGGGCGGCGGCGAGTGCCGCCGACGCGCTGGCCACCGTACGCGCTCTCGCTGCCGACCCGTCCACCCTCACCGCCTGGGCCGCCTCCCCCGGCTGGCACGCCGCCCTGGAGGACCTGCTGCTTGTGCGCACCCCCACCCCGTACGACCTGGCGGCCACCGTGCTGCCGCCGCACAGGGCGGCGGCCGCCGCGGCCGCAGCTGTGGGTGCGCCGTTTATTCCGCCCCTTGTCGAACTCACAACCGCCCTGGCTCAGCTGGAGGCACACCATGTGGCCCTGCTGGCCGACCTGGCGGCCGCCCCCGCGCCCGGGGCATACGCGGATGCCTCGTCCCCGGGCGGGCGCGGGTGGGCGGCCTCTGCGCGCACACCCTCCACCCGCTTGGACGCCTTCCTGACCGCCGTCGCCCGCCGCAACAGGGGCGCCATGCGCACCGTGCCCCCGCCCGGCATGTCCGACCCGTCGGCCCTGGTGTCGTTGTTCCACGCGGGGCTGGCCCTCGCGGCCCCTGCCCTGCGCGACGCGGAGCACGGGGGCGGCCCCCTGGCCGCCGTCGCGGTGGGCGCCCTCGCCGTGGGCGGCGGTCCAGATGCAGGCGACCGGTACGGTGGCGACGGCCGGCTGGGCGGGGCGGTGGGGTACGTGCTCAGTGCGCTCGGCGATGCGACCCCCGACGCGGCGGGCGCGGTTGTGCGCGCGGCGCGCGTGCCTGTCGCTGCCACCGCCTCGGCTGGCCGTCTGTCGCCACCGCCGCGCGTGCCCACGCCCACGCTGGCGGCGTGCACGCCACCGGCAGGGGGTGCGCACTCTGCGCTGCTCTCCCCGCTCGCGCAACGTGGCGGGTCAGTGTCGCCTGGCTCCTCCCCCTCGGGCGGGGAGGACGGCGGCTACGCCACGCCCACGTCCCTGCCCTCGGTCGACGGCAGCGAGGGCGAAGACGACGACGATGGCGCCTGGTCGTCGGCCGCGTCGTCTGCGTCGTCGTCGGGCGACGACGACGGTCCGTCGCCCACGGCGGCCGTGCCGCCCCACGCGGTCGCGTCGCTGGTGGACCGCCTGATCCTTTTATACCGCCTCGCCGTCGGCCCGTCCATCAAGGATGCCGGCACCCACGCCCAGCAGCTGTCCCTCGTGCGAGCCCAAAACGTGGCGGACGGCATCCTGGCGGACGGCGCCCGCCACGCGGCGTGGCAGGCGGCGCGGTTGTTTTCGCGGGCCAAGGCGGCGCGCCTGCGGTCGCTGGCCGCGCACGCGGCCAGGGTGCTGGCAGCGTCCGCGCGCGCCCCACGCGCCTCGCCCGCCGGCCTGGCCCTGCCCACCCTGCCGGACGCGTACGCGGAAGTCGCCCTGGATGGCTACCACTCGGCCGCCAGGGTGGTCCCGTTCCTGGCGCCCAACTCAGCGCGCGCGGCCGCACGCGGCGCGGCTGCCAACGCCGCCGCCGCCCTCGAAGTCGCGTCCGCGGCCTCCCTGCTGGTGGCGGACGACCGCGTCATTTCCCCTGACGTGCGCGACATGGCGTGGCAAGCCCTGGGGGCGCTCGTAGTGGCGCCGCGCGGGCGCGACGCGTTGGATGGAGCGCCCGACGTCTCGTCCGTCCTGCCGCGCGCGCTGCTGGCCGGCCTCGCGTCCCCAGCCTGGGTGCCGTCCGCTAATGTTCTCGCGTCCCTGGTGACGCCGGTCGGCCTGGCGCCTCCAGTCGGGAGCCCGGCGCCCGCGCCGCGCGTGCTGGCCGCGCTTGCCTCTGCACTCACCCCGGGGGCCGCTTCGGACGCCGCCTTGGACCGCGCCTTCTCCGCCCAGTCGTGGGCGTTGACCGAGGCTGCTGCCGCTGCTCGGGATGGCGCGGGAGGGACGCCCCCGGGTGCCGCCGCCCGGCGGCGGCGGGCGGCGGCACTCGACCTGGCGGCCGCGCTGGCACGGGCTGTTGAGTTTGCTGCCTCTGCCGCCCCCTCCCTCTTTGCCCCTCCACCCCACGCTCCCCACGCCGTCACCCGCGCCGCCGCCCTGCACCTGGGCCGCGCCGTGGACGCGGCAGGGTTTGTGCTGGTGCCCGGGCCGGGCGGCAGCGGCCTGCCGGCTGCTGGCCCCCCGCTCGTCGCCTCCGCGGCGGGCACGCTGGCCGCCCTGGCCGCCGCCCGCGGAGTGGCCGACGTGGCGGCCCGACTGATCGCCACGCCTGCGGCCGCGGGGCTGACCGCCCTGGCGGCCGCCGGCTGGGCCCCGCTTCGTAGTGACGCGTCCGCGCGCCCCGAAGCCGACGACCCGCGCTTGACCACGCTCACGTCCCTCGTCGCCGCCCTCGCCGCCGCCAAGGCGGTCCCCGAGCCCGTGTCCCGCCCCCCGCCCGACGAGTTCATTGATCCGATTACATCGGCGGTGATGGACGATCCTGTGGTGCTGCCTGCCTCCCGTGCGCGCGTCGATCGGTCGACGCTCGACCGCTTGCTGCTGGCGCCCTCCCCTTCCGACCCGTTTTCTCGGGCGCCCATCACGGCACGCGACGTGGTGGCGGATATGGAGTTGAAGGGGAGGATTGAGGCGTGGAAAAATCAGGGGGCGGTGGCGATGGAGGAGTGAGTTGATGGTTTCATTTTTCAGCGAGACACACTAGACTTGGTTTCGTTTTTCTCTGTGTTGCAAACTCTGAAACACACAGGCAGGCTCCCGCCTTTCTGCCAACCACACCCCTCTCCGTCTCTCACCTCACCATGGACGCCGCCCTGACCCCCGCCGCGACTGCTGCCCTGCCTTTCGCCACCATCACCATCGACGACGACGGCGACGCCGTGGTGGCCGTCAGCGCGCTGGACCTGGCCACAGAGGCGCCCGAGCTAGGGCAGGCGGCGATGGATGATCCAGGTTTGGGAGGAGGAGAGGGGGAAGGAGGGAGGGTCGAGCTTTCCGCTGCCCCCTCTCCCCGGTCGCCTCGTTCACTCTCGTTTCCCCTCCCAGACGCTGTCAACGCCGCATTCACATCCGCTCTGGCCGTCCAAGGCGTCGCCCGCGCCTTTGTGCGCGCGCACAGTGTGCCTTTGCCTGCCGTCCCCGCCACGCCCTGCGGCCTGCGCGCCGCCCTTGCTGGCCGCTGGTCAGCCCCAGCCGCTGTCACGGGCGTCGTCATCAGCACGTTGTTGGAGCAGCGGCCCTACTCCCGCACCCTGGTGTGCCCCACGTGCGGCGCGGCGGCGGTGGACGCGCCGGGTGCGCGCGCGCGGGCGCCCTGCGCGTGCGGCGCTGGTGCAGTGGTTGACGAGGCGGCCACCACGTACGCAACGTATGTGAGTGCGACGATGGTTCCGGTGTGTGCGGGAAGCGGCATGACCGAGGAGGTGGTGGTGCAGGCGGTGGGGGGTGACGTGGTTGCCGAGCTCGCTCTCGGCGCCTGCGTCCACGTCATGGGGGTGGTCTCCCTGACGCCTGCCGTGCGTGTAGTATGCGCCCCACGGGGGCTGGGTGGCGTCACGGCGCCCGTGCTGAAGGCGGCGTGCGTGTCGGTGCCCGCTGCGCCGCGCGCGGTCTCCTCTCCACCCTCCCTGGACGCCCTCATCGCCGCCACGCGCGCCGCGGGCGCGGGGCGCGCCCCCTGTGACGTTGTTCTGGTCGCACTGCTGCTGTCCGTTGCGTCGGTGGGAGCGGGGCGGGCGGTGCACGTGGGCGTGCGTGGCGCGCGCGCGAGTGCACTGGCTGCGCTGGCGCGCGTGCTGGCCCCCATCGTCACCACGCCAGCCATGGGGAGCATGTTGCCCAGCATCGACGCAGCCACTGGAGCCACCCAGGCGGGCGCGCTGGCGACTGGGCGGGGTGGCGTGTGTGTGATCGGCGCGGTGCGCATTCCGCCGGCCGCGCTGGCTGCTGTGCTGGCTGCCGCAGACACGGGATCCGCGCACGTCAAGGTGCATGCTGGTGCCGCACGTCGTGACCCTGTCCCCACCGATGGCTCGATGTGGTGTGTGGACCCGCCGGTGGTGAGCGGCGGGGCGCGGCGCGGCGCCAGCGCGACCACAGCAACTGCCGCTGCACGCGCCACCCTGGACGTCACCCTGCCGTGGGTCGACCACGACGACGATGCCGCCGACATGGACGACGTGCTCCTGGGGGCTCCCTCCGCGTCGATGTCGCTCGACGCGCTGACTGGAGTCCTGTGCTCCGCGGCCGCCTCGTCACCCCCCCGCGTCTTGCCCGCAACGGGCGCCGCCCTGGCCGCCTACTACGCAGCCGCCCGTGCCACGGGAGCCGCGACCCGGGGGGGCGGCCACTATATGGACACCCTGGCGCGGCTGGCTGCCGCGCCGGCGAGGCTGCACGGTCGGGGTGCCGCGACGCACGTCAACGCGTCGGTCGCGGCCGCGGTCGCGGACGCTGCCGCCGCGACGCGCGTGCTCCCCAAACTGGATGCCCCCTTTGGCGTGGTGATAGAGAGTGTGGCAGAAGCGCTGGACGTGCTGGTGGCGCGGGCGGGCGTGCGGGCGCGGTGGGAGGAGTGAGAAAGAAGTGTGAGTTTTCGTGTATTTTTTTTCAATGAAACAAAACTCTACTGCCTACCCGCCGCCGACAGCCCCACCGCCGTCACCACGTATGCGCCATAGATGGCGGCCAACGCCCACGCGGTGCCCGCCGGCAGGCGGCGGCCGCAGGCGGCGCCGACGGCGAGAATGGTGGTGACCATGGCCAGTGCGTAAAATGTCGCAGAACCACCCCCTGCTGACAACCGAGTCTTCACCACGCCCCCGCCACTCGCCGCGCCGCGCGCGATGCCGGCACCGAGGCCGACCAGGAGGTTGGTCAACGGTCCCGCGAAACACGCGGTCAGCGCCATGTTGGGCAGGCCGCGCCGCGCGACCGCGACGTTGGTTGCCAAGTCACCCACCGAGTTGCCCCACGCCAGCAGGGTGCCCCCCAGCACGGCGGGCGGGACGCGAGCGGCCACGCCCACGAGTTGGAGGGTGCCCACGAGTTCGGAGGCGGCGGCGTCGACCCACAGGGCGGCCGCGGCGAAGCCGACGGCGGACGCGACGCCGCGGAGGGCGGTGGCGGCACGCGGACCGACGCGATCGGTCAGCCAAGCGACCGAGGGCAGGCGGGCCAGGCCGATGGCTGCGCCCGCAGGCACAGAGACGGCAGCCATGGCCGCGATGGCGGTGGGTGGGGCGCCCAGGTACGCAGCCATGACGGGGGGCGACACCGCGCACGCGAGCGGCAGCCACGCGTCGCCACCCCCCGGCACCGGGATCGTGGCCGCCCGCACAAAGGCGAGGGGAGCGTCCAGGGTGGCCATGATGGCGGACAGCTTGGCGGCGGCGGCTGCGGCCAGGTCGGCGGCTGATGGTGGAGGCGGTGGCGCCGCGGCAGCGCGCGGCAGCGCGCCAGCCGCGTCCTCCTCCCCAACCCTCGACGGCCGCGGCGACGCCGCCAGCGAGGCCACCATGTCGGACAACGTCATCTCCACCTCGTCCGCGCACGACGAGCGGCGGCGGTCGAAGGTCCAGGGCGCCGCCCCGGGGGGCAGGTCTGCTTCTGGAGCGTCACTCCCGAGCAGTGGTTCAGCCGACGCGGCCGCGCGCGCGTCGGCGACGACGCGGGCCGTGTCTGCCGCCGCCACGGTGGCCACGTAAAGTGCGTACATCGTCAGCAGCAGGGCTGCGGCGCCTGGGCCGGCGGCGCCGGTGGAGAGGATGGCGGCGACAGTGGCCACCGAGATTCCATAGGCTGCCACGTCACGCACGAGGGCGCCCCGGGCGGGGGCGCCGCCGGAGGCGCGCAGGACGCAGCCGGCCACGCCGCAGCCGACGAAGAGGCCGCCGCCCAGGAGGGCACCGTGAGCCAGGTCGACCGCGCCGGAGCGGACGGCTGCCACCGAGGCCCCAATATCGGGCGCCCCGTTGCCCAGGGCCAGCAGGGTGGCCCCCGCCAGGCGGGGGGGCAGGCGCAGGGCGGACGCGAGGCCGGTGAGGCCGGGGGTGAAGTAGTCTTCGGCAGTGGCGGCGAGCGCGGCTAAAAACACGGCGGCCAGGGCGGCCGCGGTGGCCAGGGCGGCGGCGGAGGCCAGGAGGCCGACGGGGGAGGCGACGCAGTAGTAGAGCGACATGTAGGGGATGAAGGATGCTGAGAGGGGAGGGGAGGAGGGTTGGGGGGTGAAGGGGAAGAAAGAGGGGTGTGAAGCACACACGTCCCCCAACCCCATCACTCAATCCCACACCACACTCCACACTCACACTGCTCGCAGTGGGCGCGCGCATACTCGCACTGGTCCGCGCCGCGCGGCAGGCGGGACACGGCGTCGCACTGGAAGGGTGGGAGGGTCGGTGAAGAACACGTCTGAGTCCCCGCTCTCTCTCTCCCCCCCCCCCCCACACACACACACACACTCACCGAGGGCGCATCACTCGAAGCCGACACATACGCTGCTGCCAGAACGGCCAACGCTGCCACCAGCGTGGCGCGCGGTCGTGCGCGCATTGGGAGGTGGAGGGTTTGGGTTGCTTGGAACCGGGCGCTGTGTGCTTTCCCCGCCCGCACCACGTGTGTGTGTGTGTGTGTGCACGCGGGTGGTGGACCCTTCGACACGCGCGGCACACACACACGCCCAGAGGTCAAGAAGAAAACGCAAACAAAAGTGATTGTCTCACTCCTTTCGAATGCTTTTCTTCGCGCTCGTCCTGGCCAGCCTGGTCGGCGCCGGCGCCTGGCCGTCTGCCGACGCGAGTTGTGACGGTTCAAGCGTCGCAATCTCGCTCTCCAGCGGCAAGCTGTGGGGCCTCCCCGCACCCCTCGGCCCCCCGCTCACGCGCACGCCCACGCCCCCCCTCACGTTGCGCGTCGCCAGCCCCCTGGACGGCTGCACACCCCCAGTCGACCCCTACACCGCATCCCACCTGGTGCTGGTGTCGCGGGGAGAGTGCTCGTTTCTGCAGAAGGCGGGCGCCGCACACGGCGCGGGCGCAGTGGCGGTGGTGGCCGAAGACGCACACTGCTTCGCGGCGGGCGTGCCGGCCAACGCGACGTCCGCCCAGCTGGCAGCGGCCGCCACCACGTTCACGGTGGATGGGGCGACCGGGGCCCGCCTGTTTGCGGCGAGCGCGGGGGGGGGGGGCGGCGGTGACACTGGCTGATCTTTCTGCCGGGGCGGAGCGCGCTGATCCTGCGGCCGCCGTGATTGCGGTGGTGGCCACACTATGTGTGGCGTGGGGGGCTTTGCTGGCGGGGAGGGATGAGGTCGGCGGCCACCACACAGGCAGCGCAGAAGACAGCGACGACGACGGCGGCGGCGCAGCACAGACTGCCCCCCTCTCGCTCGACACACCCGCGGCCGCCGCCTGCCTCGTCGCCGGCGCCGTCACCCTGCTCATCATATCGGCCCTGCTGCCCTCCATCGCTTGCTATGCGTTGACCACCCTCTTTTTGGTGGGGGCGGGCGAAGCCGCGTCAGTTGCTGTTGCTGCTGCAACCACATCACTTGGCACGCACACCGCAACAGCCTCACACGCAGGCGTCGGCGTCGCGGCCGCCTGTGTCGCCACCTGGCTCGTGCTGGGGCCTCGAGTCGCATGGCCACTGCACGATGGCTTAGCGTCCTGCCTGCTCATCGGCCTCGTGCGAGCTTTACGTGTCCCCTCCCTCCGCGTCGCGACCGTCCTGCTCACCCTCGCCGCCCTCAACGACGCGTGGTGGGTGTTCCTGCAACCCCTGGTGTTTCCATCGCATGAATCCATCATGGTGAAAGTTGCGTCGTCCACGCCCGCCCTGGTCCTGCTGGCCCCCGGGTGGCGCGGTGGGCCACACGCGTTCTTTGCTTTGCTGGGATTTGGTGATGTGGCGATTCCCGGGCTGGCGGTGGCCGCAGCGGCACGGTGGGATGCGGCGCGAGGGCAGGCACTGTGGACGGCGGGCGCGGGGGTGCTGGGGTATGTGTGTGGGCTGCTCGCCACGTACGCGGCCCTCTTGGCGCGTGTCGGCGGAGGGGCGGGCGAACCCGCGCTCGTGTTTCTGTGCCCCGCCGTCCTAACAGCCATCGCTGTCGCTGCCGCTGTGCGCAAGCAGACAGGAGCCCTGTGGCGCGGGCTGGACGCGGAGGAGGAAGGCGGGGAGAGGTTGATGGTGTGAAACAAAAGTGATGGTCGTCCCATCTCCGCTCACAGACACGACGGCTGGACGCGGGGGAGGCGGGCGACGGGGACAGGTTGGTGTTGTAAAAACAAAAGAGCGTAGTCGTCCCCCTGCTCCAGCACCAACACAACCCCGACGACGGCTGGAGTTTTGCGGCTCCGACCCCCCATTCCCCTCCCCGCGTCGCGCATTCCCACTCGCGATGTTCGCCCTCACCCCCACCCGCCTGGCCGCCCCTGTGCGCGCGGCGCCGGCGTCCCTGCCGCGCCGCGCACCCCGCGCCGCCTCGCTCGCCGTCAGCGCGGCCGCCGCCGACGCGGAAGACGCCTCCTCTGACGATGACGTCCCCGCCGTCCGGGCTGGCGGCGGCCGCGGCGGCGGCCGTGGCGGCCGCGGTGGGCGCGGCGGCGGCGGCCGCGGCGGCGACCGCGGCGACCGGCGGTCGTTTGACGAGGCCCCCGAATTCACTGAGCGCGTCGTCCAAGTCTCCCGCGTCACCAAAGTCGTCAAGGGCGGTAAACAGCTGGCGTTCAGGGCTGTGGTGGTTGTTGGCGACGAGAAGGGCAGGGTGAGTGTGGGTAGAGGTGGGGGAGGCGGCGGGAGGGGGCGGCAAAAACCACCACGACCCGACGTCGGTTTTTTTGGGTGTCGGTGCGGCCGCCTCCACCGCCCTCCGTCGCCCACCTCTCCCCCAATCTGGGCCCCCGGAACGCGCATTGTGGCTCTGTGCCAACGTGGGTGGGGATTGGGGGGGTGGAGCGAGGGGCGAGCGGTGCGGGGGTGCAAAAGAAAGAGCGGGGGCGACCCGGCCGCCGCGAGCGCGGTTGGCGTGGCGCCCTCCACCCGGTTTTTCGTGGCCTCGTTTTTGCCTCACCCCCACCACCCCACCCCACCCACCCCCGACTCACAGGTCGGCGTCGGCACCGCCTCCGCCAAGGAGGTGGTGGACGCCGTCCAAAAAGCGGTGATCGACGCCAAAAAGGAGATGGTGACCATCCCGCTGACACGCGGCGCGTCATTCCCGCACCGCGCGGACGGTGTCTTTGGCGCCGCCAAAGTCATGCTCCGCCCCGCGTCCGAGGGTACCGGCGTCATTGCGGGCGGCGCTGTGCGCGTCGTGCTGGAGCTGGCGGGCGTCAAGAACGCGTTTGGCAAGCAGCTGGGCTCGGGCAACCCCCTGAACAACGCGCGCGCCACCGTGGTCGGCCTCAAATCCCAGCGCACGCCCGAGGATGTGGCCAAGGAGCGGGGGATGACGGTGTCTGAACTGCTGACGTTCAAGGCGGCGTGAGAGAGGGGTGGTTGTGTGTGGCGAGTGGGAGAGAGAGGCGACTTGTGCATCACACCTGTTGGGCGGCGAGCGGCGGCGGCGGTGTGTTTTCCCCCCCATTTTTGGTTTGTTCACACACGCCGACTTCGGGACACAGGCTTGCGCCCATCGGGGCGTGTGTGTGGGTGTGTGTTTTTGCTGGGTGCACAATCTGTTTCCTTTCATTTTTGTCGTCCATTTTAACACTTTCTTTTTCACCTTCCAAAAATCTGGGCGAGTGGCGGTGATGAACAAGCCGCAGGCTGCCTCCAATGGTTTGTGCGGGGGGAGAGCGGCGGCAGCACCTCTGTTTACACGCGCGAAAGAGAAAAACTGTCGCCCTCTCTTCCCTCTCTTCTCTCTCACCACTTGACCGACGTCGCGTGGCGCATCAAATCAGCCACCACCGCGCTCTTGCCCGCCGCCACCGTCTGCTGCACGGCGGCGACGGCGGCCCCCGCCTCCGCGTCCAGCTGCTTGGTCGCGTCGGCCGCGGCGGTCGCGGCGGCCGCCTTTGCCGCCTCATACGCTTCCTCCCGGGACGTGCGGAAGACTTTCAGCTCGCGCTCGGCCTCCGCCTTGGCAGCGCGCAGGCGGTCGGCTTTGGCTGTGGGTAGGGGTGTGGGGAAGGCAGAGAGGTCGGGGCGCCATCCCTCCGCGTGTTTCTGCTCTCGCGTCCCGCCTACCTCCCCATTCCTCCCTGCTCACCTGCGCGCGCTTTGGAGACAACAGCCTGCGCCTCCGCCTCGGCGGCCAGCAGGCGCTGGATGCCGTCCTGGCCGGAGGAGACCTGCATCGCGAGAGGAAGAGGGGGAGGGTGTGTGTTTTTTGCTACGGTGTGTCCCAGAACACGGAGCACGTCGCGACACGCGTGTGCCGGGAGGGGGGTGGTGGTGCGGAAGAGGTGACAGTCGAGCAGGGGACGCGCACAAGCCCCAGGGAAGGAACCAAAGGAGCGAATGGCAGTGTAGGTCGGCGTGCTCTCTCTTCTCACACTCGTCTGTGCCTTTACGACCGCACACACCCCCTCCGCGACTCACCGCAGCCATGTCGCACTGCAAGTTCGAACGTGAGTGCCCCGCGGAGGCCATTTCTCTTGCGTGCGGCCGGGAATGGACGGCCACGCGCCCGGCGGGGTGGCTGATCGCGGCGCAGTGAGAGGCGGCGGCGGCGTGCGCGAGCGGGGGACGTCCTCCCGCGTCCCCGCGCGTCGCTGCGTCGCCTCCTCCCCCGTGCAAAGCTGCCGATTGGCCGCCACTGGCCCATGGCTGGGCTGGGGAAGCTGGGAGCCAAGCGCACGGCTTCAGGCGCGGGCCCGCCCGACCCCGGCGCAAGCGAGAGAGCGCCGGCGGCCGCGCCGCGCTCTCCTCGCTCCCCGCGTGTGCCATCGCGCCTGCGCCCCACCCTCGCCCACCGCGGAACACGCTGTGTGGCCCCCCCGGCCACACCCGGGCCCGCGATTGGGGGAGAGGACGCGGTCGGGCGCGTGCCCGCCGACGCGATCGCGACGGCGGCTCCCCCCCTTCGATTGGCCACCCGACTTGTGCGTATTCCGCACACTCACCACACCCCTCCCCACCCCACTCCCCACCCCACAGACCCCCGCCACGGCTCCCTGGGCTTTCTGCCCAAGAAGCGGTGCCGCCGGGGCAAGGGCAAGGTCAAGTCGTTCCCCCGCGACTGCACGACCAAGCCGCCCCACCTGACCGCGTTCATGGGCTACAAAGCCGGCATGACCCACATCGTGCGCGACGTGGAGAAGCCCGGGTCCAAGCTGCACAAGAAGGAGACGTGCGAAGCGGTGACGATCATCGAGGCGCCCCCGATGACGGTGGTGGGCCTCGTTGGCTATGTGCCCACCACGCGCGGCCTGCGCACGCTCTCGACCGTCTGGGCCGACCACCTGTCCGACGACGTGCGCCGCCGCTTCTACAAGAACTGGTGCAAAGCCAAGAAGAAGGCGTTCACCAAGGTGGCCAAGCGCAACGCCGAAGGACGGGATGCCGCGCTGGACGCGATTCGCAAGCACGCGACCGTCGTCCGCGTCATCGCGCACACCAACGCCCGCATCGTCGGCTTTGGCCAGAAGAAGGCCCACCTGGCCGAGATTCAGGTGAACGGTGGCGAGGATGCCGCCGCCAAGGTGGACTTTGCGGTGGGCCTGTTTGAGCAGGCGGTGCCGATTGATGCTGTGTTTGCCGCCAACGAGATGATCGACACGATCGCCATCACGCGCGGCCGCGGCACGGAGGGCGTGGTCACGCGGTGGGGCGTGTCCCGCCTGCCCCGCAAGACGCACCGCGGCCTGCGCAAGGTCGCCTGCATCGGGGCGTGGCACCCGGCGCGCGTGTCGTGGACGGTGGCGCGCGCGGGGCAGCACGGGTTCCACCACCGCACGGAGATGAACAAAAAGGTGTACAAGATTGGCAAGAAGGGCGACGACTCGCACAAGGCGACGACCGAGTACGATGTCACCGACAAGGACATCACGCCGCTGGGCGGGTTCCCGCACTATGGCGTGGTGGATGAAGACTACGTGATGGTCAAGGGCTGCATCCCTGGGTCGAAAAAGCGGTGCATCACGCTGCGCAAGACGCTGGTGCCACAAACCTCGCGCAGCGCGCTGGAGGAGATCTCCCTCAAGTTCATCGACACCGCGTCCAAGTTTGGGCACGGCCGCTTCCAGACGGCGGAGGAGAAGGCCAAGACGCTGGGGCGGGTCAAGGCGTGAGAGGGAAGAGCGGTGCTGTTTTTCTTTCTTTGTCCTTTTTTTCTGTCAAAACCCCCAGCTCTTTTTCTTTACGAAAAGATTTGTGGTGTGGAGAGAGGGAGAGAGACAGCAGACGCGGCGGCGGCTGTGTTTGGGGACAAGAGCGGAAATACAAAAATGACAGTTCGAAATCAAAACCACCCAAAAAATCAAATCTCCATCGCCTCCACGCTCCCGCCACTCCCACCATCCGTCCGCCACAGCTGTGTCAGGGACGCCTGGCCGGAGGGCAGGGGGCGGGGCGCCACCGGCACGCGGTGGCGGCCGCCTGCGAGCACGGCCGCACGGGCGGCCGCGCCACGAGCAGCAAACGCGTTGCGGGAAGGTGACCCAGGGGGGCCGACCGCTGCCCCACCCATCGCCGCGAGCGCGCTGGACCGGGCGGGAGGCGGTGCAGTCGCAGGTATGGCCACCCCGGTGCGCGACTTTGCTGCGCGGAAGAGAGCAGTCACAGTGCCCGCCGCGGGCGAGGGCGACGGCGGCGCCGCCGCCTGGAGCGCGGTGGCGCGCTTGGAGACACCACCATACGGCTCCACGCCGTCGGAGGCGTCGGGCTTGAACGCGTCCACGGTGGTGGGCGCGGCTGCTGATGATGATGACGCGACCAAGGGCCCTGCCGCTGCCGCCGGCCCAAACGCGCCCAGACCCCGGGGCGCGCCCGCCCTCGGCGGCCCCACCGAGTTGTACTTGTCGGACGGCTTGGGGAAGCCGCCGTCGTGCAGCACGATGCGGACGGAGCCGTCAGCGTCGACGACGGCTCTGTGGATGCGTTGGACACCCACGCCGTCACAGACCAGGTGGCCAGTCAGGTCGGTGTCGAGGCGTTGTCCGTTTTCCAGGTCGATTCTGTGGCCGTGCGAGGGGCAAACGATGCAGGCGCGCCCCTGGAAGTCCTCTACGTCGCCCGCGGCCCCCAGCTCGCCGCCCATGTGGTAACACAGCGAGTCGAAGCAGCGCACAATGTTGTTGTGCAGGAGGATGGTGACGCGGCGGCCGTTGACTTCCTGTGGGTTTGGGGTGGTGGGGGTGGGGAGGGTGGTGAGTCGGCGACAAGGCCGTTGGTGCGGAGTGTGTGTGCAATTGGCAACCCCGCTCCCCGCGCACGCGCTGGCCCACTGCCTCGGCTGCCAGCCTGTGGGCATGAAATACACTCACGCAGCCGCAGGCGGCAGCGGCAGGGTGTCCGAGGCGTTAGCAATCAGGCGGGAGGCGCCCCCAAGTGCGTAAGAGCGGTTGCCACTGCCCCCCGACCTTGCGTTTTTGCACGCGCCGCCGGCAGCTCTTCCCCTCGCCTCCCGCCGTCGCTTGGTCAACACGCACACACGGTCGTGTCCGAGGCGCGGGATAGAAGGCGCGCCGGCGCGGGTTTGATTGCGAGCTTCCAATTGAGCCGTTTTTTTTTTCCTACTCACCCGATGCACCCGGCGCCCGCCCTCCAGCTCGCGCACGTTCAAGCCCAGTGCTTGCATGCTGGTCGGTGCACGTGTTCTGTGAGAAGGAGCAGGCAGAGGAGGGACCGAGCAGGAGCAGGAGCGGAGGGACCTGCTTCTCTCGCCGCACAAAGCACGGCGAGAGAGAAAGCGTTGTGCGAGGGGAAACCGCGTTTTCACTCTTCAATTGCCGTTAGCTTTTCGGACCCTCGCCCGCCCCGACGCCTCCACACAGGATGGCCCCAGCCACCCTCACCGTGCGCACCGACGCGCCCACCGCGGACGCGTCCAAGCAGCCCGGCTCGGCGCGCCCGCCGCGCGCGCCCGACCCCGCATTCGATCACTTTGCGGGCTGGCTGGCCGACGCGCTGTCCTGCTGCCCCGCCCTGCCGCCCGCCACGCCGGCGACCGCTCTCACGGTCGCCATATACGGCGGCACCGGGGACGGGCGAGCTGCCGTCGGCCGCGTAGGTGCAGTCGCAGACGCGCTTCGCGCGACCGGTGCGTTGGGTGGGGCGTCTGCACCCACCCTGCACGCTCTGCTGGTGGACGACCCGTCAGCGACCGATTTCGGAGCATTGGCGAATGCTGCTGCTGCCGCGGCGGACGCTTCTGGCGTACTCTCCGCCAGCGGCGTCTCCGCGGTCGCCACGCTCGCACCGCGCGCTCTGCACGCCGGCGCGGCCGCCCCTCCCTCCTCCGTCCACGTCGGCGTCTCCGTCGCCGGCCTGGCCCGCCTGTCCTCCCCCCCCTGCGGCGGCGGCTTCTACGCAGGCGACCCGGGGGCGCAAGACGGGGCGCGCGATGCTTATGATGTGCGGGCGGCAGGTGATCTCGCCGCCTTCCTGCGCGAGCGGGCCAAGGAACTGGTGCCTGGTGGCCTCCTGCTCATCGTGGTCCCCGGCGAGTTGGGCGGGCACAGCGCGCTGTCTGCCTCCCTGTCCGCCGCGCGCGATGCGGTGGAGGCGGCCGCGGCCGAGGGAGTCGTCGACGCGTCGCTGACAGAAGCTTACAGCGCCCCCCTCTACTGCTGGGACGCGCGGTCGCTGGAAGCCGCCGCCTCCGCCACCGGCGATTGGGCCATCCTGCAGCGCGGGTGTGCGTCCCTGCCGTGTGCCGCCGATGCACTGCGCGCGGGCGCGATCGATGCTGCAGCCTACGGCCGCGCCCTGGCAGAAGAAGGCGCCGCGCTGGTTGGTGAGTCTCTGCGCTCCGCTCTGGGCCTGTCACCTGCGGCGGAGGCGGGCTTGTGGGCGCGCGCCGCGACGCTCGTCGCGGCCGACCCAGGAAAATACCCGCAGCGCGGCGTCGCGGCCGCCCTGCTGCTGCAGCGGCGAGGTGGGGGGGCGGCCGCCCGGCCGCGGACGGCGGGGCGGAGGGAGTGGTTTGAGAGCCGCAGACGGTCGATGGATGGGTAGAGGGTGGGGTGGAGGAAAGGGGTGATGTTTTTGGGTGGGTTGCGTGTTTTTAGCACCATCTGCATGCTTCAACGAAACGAGATTCTGCCTTCCATCACCCCGCGTGTGTGTGACGTTTGTCTAATGACCGTGTGTGCGTAACAAAGTAGCAAGGAAAGGGAAAAAGAGTGCAGCCACACGGCAAAAAAACACAGTCCCACACACCCCCATCCAGTTATCTCCTCTCTAGGCCCCACCCGCTGCCGGCAGCGTGCGCCTCAGCACCGCCTTCTGCTCCTCCGTCAGCGTGCGCGGGAACACGATGTCGAAGCGGACGTGCAGGTCACCGCGCGCGCCGGGTGGACCGCGCGAGATCGGCATGCCCTCTCCCTTCACCACCTTGGTCGCGGTCGGCGTCGCTACCCCACTCGTCGTCACCGTCAGGGGGCGTCCATCCAACGACGTCAGGTTGATGGTGGAGCCGCACAGAGCGTCGACCAGGGGGATGCAGGCAGTGACGATGAGTGTGTCGCCATCCCGCGTGAACGTCGCGTGCGGCTTCTCCTCCACCACAAACACGACGTCGCCAGGGGGGCCGGCGCCAGGCCTGGCGTCCCCTTTCCCCTCAAACCTGACTTTGGTGCCGGGCTTCCACCCGGGCTTGACGTCGATGGTTAAAACTTCTTCGACGCGGCCCGCCCGCCCCGCGGCGTCGGCCACGGTGCGCGACAGCTTGACGCGCTTGGTGGCGCCCGAGTAGAGTTCCTTCAGGCTGCACTTGAGTGCATGCGTGACGTCAGCCGCTTTGCGGGGGGCGCCAAAGCTGCCGCCGCCGCCGCCATACCCGCCGCCGCCGCCGAAGCCGCCAAACCCGCCCCCACCGAACAGGTCGTCCATGCCACCGCCGCCGCCGCCCGCGCCAAAGGCGCCCCCAAAGAATTCACGGAAGATGTCGTCCGCGGAGCGAGGGGTGTAGCCGCCTGTAAAGCCGCCCGGGTGGCCGTGGCCGCCGCCGCCGCCAAAGGGGCCGCCACCTCCCGGGGGGCCGCCGTGTTTCAGGCCGTCCATGCCGTACATGTCGTAGATTTTGCGTTTTTCAGGGTCGGACAGGACTGGGGTGGAAGGTGAGGAGGGGGGGGAAGGGGTGGAAGGGTCGGCCTTTTTTTCGTGCCGCGTTTTTTGCGAACAGCACCCCGCCTTAAGCTGCGCTCCCAGCACTCACCATCATACGCTTCGCTGATCTCTTTGAACTTTTCCGAGGCTTTGGGGTTGTTTTGGTTTTTGTCCTGGGGGGAAGTTGGGGTGGCAAGAGGGTGTGGGTCAGCGGGAGACGCCGGATGCTCGGTCGGGTGGCGTGCCAGTTTCTGTCTGATTTGTTCTCTTTTTTCTGCACCACGCACCGGGTGCCACTTCATGGCCAGCTTGCGGTAGGCTGATTGGGGGGAGAATGAGGGAGGAGGAGGTGAGCGGGGAGGGGACACGGCAACAGCGCGGCGTTTTGACCGGCGCCGCAATCGGCGGGCACCAGCCGCACTGTCACGCGCACTGTCACGCACACGCGCACACAGCACTCATACATTTCTTCAGGTCGGCGTCGGACGCGTCCTTGACGACGCCCAGGGTGGCGTAGTAGTCGGCCGGCATCGGTGAAAAATAAGAAAAATGAACGCCGGTGTTTTTGTGTCTGATGCGAGCGAACACTAGGAGTGTGCAGGAAGGCGGAAGGAGCGCAGGGAGGGGGGGCGGCTCTGCCGGTGGACGCCCCCGAAGTGTTGGTTTTTTTTTGTTCGCAGTCTGCGGGCGGCCGCAGCAAAAAACCAATAACAAAACGAAAGAACGCGCAGCCGTCTCTGCGCGGCGCCGGCAACACACGCGCCTCCCCACCAAACACAACCCATGCCGTCCTCCTCTGCTAACGCGTACGAAGCCGAGCGTGAGGCCCGCATCGCGGCCAACCGCGAGCGGCTCGCGCGGCTGGGGCTGAGTGCTCCTGCCGGCCCCCGCCGCCAGGTCAAGCGTGAAAAAGCGACCGCCTGGTCGCGGGCTGCACGTGCCGACGACGACAGCGACGATGGGCGGGACAGGCAGCGCCGGCGGAAGGGCGGGGCGACTGTGGTGAGTGGGAGTTGAGAGAGAGGCTCGCATGCCGCGGTTTTTGGGAGTCGGGACTGCGGCCTGCCGCGGCGTCCCCTCCGCCTTGGACTGGCAGGGGTAAGGAGGCCTGATGTCAAAGCACGTGTCTGCAGGGTCGGCACACGGGCTGGTGCAGGCGACGGGGCGGGGGGCGCCACCAAACACGGTCGCGCGCGCTTCGCAAACACGAAAAAACGCCGACCTGCGCTCTCAACCCACACACAGCTGCCCGCCCCGCCCCCCACCCGCGTCTCGCGCCGCCTGCGCGGGGAGACCGCCCCGGGGCAGGCCCCCCGCCGCGCGCCGTCTCCTCCACCGGCTGACGACGGCGACCGTCAGCGCGGCGCGCGGCGCGGGCTCGTCCACACGGCGCCCCCCGGCACCTCTTACGCCGCCCCGTTCGCGCTCCGCTCCATCGACGTCACCGTCACAAGCCTCGGCGCCATCCACCGGGGCGCGTGGGCCCCTCGCTACTGGTCGTCGGGGGGGTGCCTGCACCACCACGCGTACCCGGTGGGATACACAGCGACCAAGCCCTGCTTTGGCACCGTGTGGGAGTGTGCGGTGGAATCGGGCGAGTCTGGCCCCGTCTTCCGAGTGACCGACACCGCCGACCGGGCCCGCACGTTTGTGGGGCCGACCCCCACGCGCCCCTGGACGGACGTGTGCGTCGCCCACAGGACGGGGCAGAGGATTTCGGGGCCCCTGTTTTTTGGCTTCTCAGACACAGTGGTGCAGCGCGCGGTGTCCACCCTCTATTCACCCGCTGAACTGGCTGCCGCCCAGTCTGGCGAAGTCGCTGCGTCAGCCGCCCCCTCTGCCGCTGAAAATGCGGCGGCCGCGTTCGCTGAACGTTACGGTGTGGGCGACAAAACGGCACAACTGCTGGCGTTGACGTGCGCGCTCGGCGGCGACCGCCACACCGGCCCCGCCTCCCTGGAGTCCTGGGCCCGCGCCCCGGGCACCCTCCTCGACCGGTCCCAACTCATGCTGCGCTGGCTGCTGGAGTCGGAGGAAGTGCCCGCCAACACACGGCGGTGGCCGGGGTGGAGGCTGCGCATTGTGCCGCGGTTGGTGGCGGCCGTGTTTGATTTGCCGCCGCCGGTGGCGGAAGGTACGGTTGAGAAGGACGGTGCAGCTGTGGCGGACGCACCCGCACCAACCGCCACCACCGCTGCGCCCTCCTCCTGCCCCTCCGATGGCGGCAAAGAAAACGCGGCGCCACCGCCGCCGCCCTCCCGCAAGCGTGCTTGCACAACCAAGCCGCCTGCCATGGCCGCGCGGCCGGCGCAACCTCGGTCGACGAAGCGCCGTGCGTCGCGGCCGCCGAGCGCGCTGGCCGAGTTTGTCAAGTGAGGGAGAGAGGTGGGGGTGTGTAAACGAAAAACATAACAAAAAACTGCACCACAAATTTCAACCATTCAATTATCTCTGCCCCCGCCCCCGCCAGCAGCAGCGGCAGGGAGAGAGAGAGAGAAAGTCTGGTGCAGCGCGTGCGTTTCGTTTCGGTTGATTTCGACTTTTCGCTTGTAACATGCATCAAACCCCCACACCACACCACACACCACACCACGCACAAGCAAGCTCGCCCCGCTTCCTGCTGCAGTGTGATGAGGCGGCTCTGTGAGCGAGTGGGAGGGGAGGGAGAGAGGGAGACGCGGCTGTGGAAACCGCGGTTTGGCGTGAGAAAAAACGTTACCGTCGCGCTCCTCTTTCGACCCTCCCCAACTTTTGCTATCAACCAAACTGCAGTAACACGACACTCTCTCTGCCTCGCTCTCTCTCTCTCTTCACCGCCCAACAAACAAGGCAGCCGCAACCAAGAGCGGCACCCCCACCACCGCCACCGCCACCGCCACATCCACCGGACGCGCCCCATTTTCCCCCGCCCCCGCCACATAAGTGTTGTCATAGTCGCCACGCAGCTTGGCAAAGAAGGGGGCCGCCTCCTCTGCTGTGACACGGTAGTTGATGGTGTCTGCTTTCAGAAAATCAGACGCTTTGCGCCCAAACATGAGGCGGGAGACAGGTTTGGCGACGGTCGCGTTTGGGTGGCTCTGCACAGACTTGTAGAGTGCGAAAGCTTCTTCTGTGCGGCCGAGTGAGTCCAGGCAGATGCCCTGGTTCATGCGGGCGAGGCCACCGATGAGGGTGCGGGGCGGCATGAGGTTGGCGGCTTCAGCAAACCTACTCGCTGCTGCCTCCAGCCTTCCAGCATTCAGCAACTTCGTCCCCTCGTCCACCGCCTGCTTGGCCGCCGCTTCATCCGCGGGGTCGATGTCCAGGCCCGCCAGTTTGCGGTACTCCTTCAGAGCGGCCTGCTGCCTGGCTTTGCGCGCAGCTGCATCATCCTCGCTCTCCAGCGCCTGGCCCGGGCGCAGGGTGCGACCGCCCCCGTAGGCGCGTGAAATGTTGTCGGGGCGTGGAAACACGCCCCAGGTGGCGACCGTCGGTTTGTAGGCGGGGGAGGTGATGGTGTTGCCATCGCTGTCACCATCACCATCCCTCCGCCTGGGCGCCGCAGTGATGATCTCCGCCCCGCGCGCCCTCTCCGCCGCCTCCCGCTTGGCCGTAAACTCTTCGGGGCGCAGGGCAGCATCATCCGCCGAGGGAGCCGTGTCCATCAACCCGCGCAGGAAGCCGGCCGCGACGTCGGCGGAACCAGAGTCTGCTCCGATGGGACGTGCATCGATGGATGATGATGAGGACGGCGATGCATCACCATCCTCCTGCGTTCTTCGAGACGGCGTGGACGCGGGTGGCGGCGTGGACCGGTCAAACAGGGCGCCAGACGGCAGGGGTGGCGCAGGCACACGCGGCGGCGCTTTCGCTTCCACAACGATCGGCTTCACAGACGCCGCATCACTGCCTTCATCCTTGCTCTTTTTGTAGGCGGCTGCGGCGGCGCGGGCGGCTTCCAGCTTGGCTTGGGCGATGGAGGAGGTGGTGGCAGGCGGCGGTGGTGGCGGTGGAAGTGACGACGCCTGTGTCGCCGCCGGCGCTGCAGACAAAGCTGCCGTCAGCACAGCTTCTTCGGCAGCTGTGATGTCATCAACAGGCGGGGGGGTGTCGCGGGAAGGGGTGTCGGCGCGAGGGGGGCGCAGCGCGGGCCGCGCACCCCGCCCAGAAAAGCGCGACGCGCGGGGGCGCTGCATCGAGGACGAGGGAGCGGGGACCACGTGCAGAGTATTGTGGGTAGGCGCGCGCTCTGCCCCTTTCCCTGTCCCCCGCAACAACGCGTTGGAGTGGTTGCTTTTTCGCTCCAATCGAGTGTGTCGAAATTTGGACGACCCACAAGCAGCTGTCCCCTTTTTCCCCTCCCGCCCCGCGCGTTGTCCACACACACAATGCGCCCCTCCTGCCGCCCCATCGCCGCCCGGCGGACCTCCCTCGTACCCCGCACCACCACCCGCGCCGTCCGCGCCCGCCCGCACGCCGCGCGCGCCGACGCCGCGTCCACCGTCGGCCGCCCCGACGCCCAGGTCGTCGTCGTCCTGGGCACGCAGTGGGGGGACGAGGGCAAGGGCAAACTGGTGGACATCCTGGCGCGCGAGTTTGACATCGTGGCGCGGGCGCAGGTGAGGAGAGATAGGAGGTGGAAATGGGCCGCCGGTCGTGGACGAAAAACTCGACCCCCACACTCACCCCATCCCTACCACCCCCCCCACTCAGGGTGGCGCCAACGCGGGCCACACCATCTATGACGACGCCGGCAAAAAGTATGCCCTCCACCTCGTCCCCTCCGGCATCCTGCACCCGCGCGCGGCGTGCGTCGTCGGCAACGGCGTGGTTGTACACTTGCCGGGTCTGTTCGCCGAACTCGACGCCCTGGAAGCGGCCGGCGTCCCTGTCGACGGCCGCCTGACCGTGTCCGACCGTGCCCACGTCCTGTTCGACCTGCACAAAGCGGTGGACGGGGCGCGGGAAGCCGAGTTGGCGGGCAAATCGATCGGCACCACCAAACGCGGCATCGGCCCCGCGTACGCGTCCAAGGCCACGCGCAACGGGGCGCGCGTGGGGGATTTGCGCGACTGGCCCGCGTTCGAGGCGAGGCTGCGTGGTTTGGCGGCGGACGCGGTGGCGCGGTGGCCTGGCCTCGAGTACGACGTCGAGGCGGATGTCGCCACCCACAAAGCCATCCGGGGCCGCGTGCTCCCCCTCATCGGGGACACCGTGGACCTGATCAACAATGCGGCCGACGCCGGGCGCCGCATCCTGGTGGAGGGCGCCAACGCGACCATGCTGGATGTCGACTTTGGGACGTACCCTTTTGTCACGTCCTCCAACCCCTCCATCGGCGGGGTCATCTCGGGCCTGGGCCTCGCCCCCACCCGCCTGGGCGCCATCATTGGCGTCGCCAAAGCCTACACGACGCGCGTGGGGGCGGGGCCGTACCCGACCGAGATCCATGGCGCGTTGGCGGAAGACCTGCGTGCCGTCGGCGCAGAATACGGCACCACCACCGGCCGCCCCCGCCGCATCGGGTGGCTGGATGTGCCCACGCTGCGCTATGCTGCGCGTGTCAATGGTTTAACTCACTTGAACCTCACCAAGCTGGACGTTCTGTCCGGCCTCGACAAAATCAAGATCGGCGCCACTTACCGTGTCGGCGACGGCCCCCCCACCACCGCCGTCCCCGCCTCCGTGTCCGACTTGGAGCGCGTGGTGGTGGACTATGAGACGCTGCCCGGCTGGAAGACCGACATCTCGGGCGTGCGCAAGTGGGACGACCTGCCGGCCGCAGCAAAATCCTACATCGCGCGCGTCGAGGCCCTGGTCGGCGTCAAGTGCGCGTGGGTTGGGGTGGGGCCGGGGCGGGACGCGATTGTCACACAGCCGGGCACGGTGTGAGAAAAATGGAAAGGGCTGTGTGTTGGGGTCGAGTTTTTCATTTTTTTTTGGCAATCCTCCCTCGCTCTCTCTTCTAAACAAATCATCTCTCTCTCTCTCTCTCATGCTGCAGACACGTCACCATTCCCCTCCACGACTGCCGGTGGATCCGGCACAAACAGCACGCCTGCGCCATCGACACCAATCACCAGCCGCCCCGTCAACTCTCTCACACCGGCCGCAGCCGCTGCATCCTGCAGGGCGCCGCTCACGTACCGCGTCACCAGGCGGGACGCTTCTGCGCCCCCCTCCACCGGGAAGCGGCCGTCACCGTCGTAGTCCGCTCGGTCGGCGAGGAAGGGCACCACGTCGCGCCCCCACGCCGCGCGCACGGGCGGGGAGGTGGATGCAGCGCGTGCGGTGCGTGCAGTCAGGGCGCGTTCAATCAGGGTTTCCAAGTGGCCTCGTTCCAAGGGCAGGAAGGGAAGCACGTGGTCGACGGCCGCGAGCGCGCGCAGCGTGTCGGCGCGCGGTTCGCACGCGGGGGCCGCCCACGCGGCGTACAGTGCATCCTTGACGGCCCGGGTGGCGGCCTCTAAAGTGACACCGTCGCGGCCGGTGGGTGATGAAGTCACCAAAGCGTGCAGGTCGGCGTGGCCGGCATTCGATTCCAGAATGATGATCGACCGCGCGAGCGCGGCGCGCGCGGGGTCGCCCGGGGCGGGCGCCACCAGGCCACGCAGCATGGCGCGGGCCCCGCAGTCCAGTTTGTCGTACTCTTCGACGACGATCAGCGACTGGGGGTGCGCCGCTGCGTGGTCGAGCAGCGCAGAGCGCAGCGCGGCCAGTGACGCCTCCGCCTCCGCACCCGGCGCATAGTCCAGCCCAAACACGACCCGGTAGCCGGGGCAGCCCCGCCCCGGGCACGGTGGGCCGGTGGACGAGGAGGCGGCGGCGGCGGGGTCGGCTCGATACAGAGCGGCAGCCAGCGCGCCGTGCGCCAGGCTTTTCCCCACACCCGGCGGCCCATGAGCCGACAGCACCAGCGGTTTGGCGGGTGCCACACTGCTCACGTGGTCGCACACGGCGGCCGCCAGGGCGGACGTGGCCAGGGGCTGGCCGACGACGACGGAGGGAACGTGCGAGCGTGCGTGCGCGCACGCGGCGGGGTGAAAGTCGACGGGGCCGCCCACCAGGTGCAGGGCCAGGGATGCCAGGGCCGCGGTGGCCGACCAGGCCAGGAAGGCGGGGCCCATGGCTGTGAACGGGGGGCGGGAAACGCCGCAATTCGGCGACAACACTGAAGCGAGGCCGACTTCCTTTCACATCTCGACGTCGGGCAGGTGTGCGCAGGGCGCCCTCTCGCGCCCAGTGTGCCCCCCTCTCTCACTCACATCCTGTGCTGACCACAACTCCGCACACTCCCCCCTGTCCCCTTGTGGCCGGTTTGGCGCGGCTACACGCGCCACCGCGGCGCCCCGCCGCGGCGGCATGCGTGCTGCTGGCGGTCTGCGCCTTGCTCACCCCCCACGCCACCGCCTACGTGCTCACTCCCGACGCCCGGCTGGCGGGGCGTGTCCTGCCGTCCGCCGTGCGGGGTCCGCCCCCCGTCGTGCCGACCGTGCCGCGAACGTGGCGTGACGCCGACCGCCGCGCTGTCGCCACCACCGGCGACCGCACGTCGCTGGGCATGCGTGACGGCCCTGTGGTGGTCGTGGACAGAGCGGGCGCCCTCGTGGAGGGTGGAGGAAGGGCGGACAGCGCACCCTCTGTGCGCACGGTAACGCTCGGGTCCGCTCTCGCCGTCGCCGCCACCGCCGCTGCGGCTGCTGGCTACGCCGCCGGCCGCAGTGGCGGCACCCGAGCCCGCCCCCGCGCCTTTGCGGTGCGGCGCCGGGCCGGGCGCCCGCTGTGGCGCCCCCCCGCGGTGAGCGCGCGCGGCAGCGCGCGCGGCTCCGGCCTGCCGTCGTCCGAGCCGCCCGACTCGCCCGCGTCCGCCGGCTCCTCCTCCGGCCCTCCCCGATCAGGGTCGGCGGGCGGGTCGGCCGTGCTGAGGCGGCGGCTGCGGTCCCTGGCAGCGGGAGGCTCGGGCGGTGGTGGAGGCGCGGCCGGCGCGCACCTCCCTCCACCCTCCTGGGCCGCCGCCGCGGGCGCAGTGGCCGACCTGGTCGCTGCAGCCGGCGTCTCCCCCGCCGACCTGGGCGCGACGGAGCGGGTGCACCTGGTGTCCGCCGTCGTGGCCGCGTGGCGCGGGTATGGCGCGCACGCGGCGGCTGCCACGCGCGCGGCGCTTGCGGCCGACGCGAATGCGCACCTCTCGACGTCGGCCGCCGCGCACCGGGGGCTGCTGGCCGCCGCCCGGGGGCGGGCCGCGTCCGATGCAGGCGGAAGAGCGGCCGCTTCATCTGCCTCCGCCCTGGCCGACGCGCTGGCGGCGGGGCTGGCGCTGCAGACGGCGGTCGCGCTGGGCGCGGGCGCGGTGCGCGCGCCGGCCGCGTGTGCAGGGGCGTCTGCTGCCCTGGCGGGGGCGGCGACTGGGTGGGGGCCGTTTGCGGTCCCGCGCGCGGTGGGCGCAACCCTCGTGCTGACCGCCTGCCGCGCGGCGGCGGTTGGCCGGGCCTTGATCGGCGGGGGTGTGCTGCTGTTCGCCGCACGCGCAGCAGCTCGGGCCGGCCTCGCCTCATCAGCTGCCGCCCCAGCCGCCCCTCTCACCCGCCTCGTGCTGGGTTTGGGTGCAGCGGGTGGCATCGCTGGTGCTTTGGGCGTGCGTGCCCTGGGCGGCGATGTGCGGGTGTGGAGTGTGTTGTGGGCGGCCTGGATCAGCGCACACGCGGTCGCGGCAGTCGCGCGCCCACGCGCGGCCGCGCGCGCCGCCGCCCGCGCCGCCCGCCGCGGCCGCTCCGAAGTCGGTCGCATCACGCCCAGTGTCTTGGCTCTGTACACGCTGCTGGCGGTGGCCCTGCCCCTGGCGGCGGGCGGGCTGCCGTTTTGGGTGGCGGCGCGGGTGCGTGCTTCAGACACTGCCGCCTTCGCCGCTGTCGACCCGCCACCGCGGCAGCCCCCTCCCCTGCCCACCGCCGTCACGTCCGTGGCTCACCTCGCCAAGTCGACTGCGCGTGGAGCTTTTGCATCAGCAGCCGGCTTCCTGCCGCACGCGCTGGCTGCAGCGCGCGGCGTGGCGCGCGGCGCGCGACGGCGCGCGGCCACGGCGGCCGACGCGCTTGCGGCGCGCGCGGCGGCGGCAGCGGCCGCGGCCGCTTGATTTTTGAGTTCTGTGTTTTTTTGTTTTGGTTTGCACCCCCTGTAATTGTCCAGTAGAGAAGGCTGTGTTTTCATTGTGCTTGTCGGTCAAACGCGAGGCGGAGAGTGTTTCGACGACGACGAACAAAACACTTCGCCCCGCACAACGCACGCGCGATGGTGCGGCGGTGAGGCGCGCGCGCTCCCCTTTCCCCCGCGCGCGCAGACACTCTCATCTGGCTCCAACCTACACGCACGTCAAACACACAATGCCGGCCGCCGACCGCCCCTCATCGGCGCACGCGCCGCCGACCGGTGTCGAACTGCAGCCGATGCTGGCCGGCCCGCACGCCTCCTCCTCCGACACCACCTGGGTGGCGGTGGACCCGCCCAGGTCGGCCCCTCCCCGCCGTCGCGGCCTTGGCGCCGCCCTGGCCCACCCCGTCGCGCGCACAGCCGCGCGCAACCTGGGCCTCATCCTCCTCTGGTACGCCTTCTCCACCACGCTGTCCCTCTACAACCGCACCTTGCTGGGCCATGGCCACGGCGTGGGCGGCAGGGGGGCGTTCCCCGCGCCGTTGTTGATGACCACGCTCCAGTTTTGCGTGCAAATTCTGTTGGCGCGCCTCACGCTCGCGCTCGGCATCGAACGCCCTCCCGCCGGCACCCCCCGCCCCCCTCCCCTGTCCTGGCACGCGTGGGCCACCCAGGTCGTGCCCAACGGCGTGTGCACGGGGCTGGACGTGGGGCTGAGCAATTTTTCGTTGTCCCTGATCACACTGTCGTTCTATACGATGTGCAAGTCGACGACGCCCCTGTTCCTGCTGCTGTTTGCGTTCATATGGGGGCTGGAACGGTGAGTAGGAAAAAGGGTGGGAGGAAATCAAAAGGATCGGGGGTTGATGCACTCGTTTTCGTTCGAGCCACCCACTCACCCACCCCTCCACCCCCCCTCACCCACAGCCCCTCCTGGTCCCTGGGCGGCGTCGTCGCCGTCATCTCGGTCGGCCTCCTCCTCCTGGTGTATGGTGAAACCTCGTTCGACGCGGTCGGCTTCACCCTGGTCATGACGGCGAGTGCTCTCTCCGGCCTGCGCTGGACGATCACGCAAGTGTTGCTCCAGGGGCCCGCGTCTGGGGGGCATGGCGGCGGCCACGGCGCCCCCGCGGCTGCAGGGCCGGTGCACGTGGTGGCGTCGTTGATGCCCATCATGGCGGTGACAGTCGCTGCCGTGTCTCTCGCAGCGGAGCGCCTGTGGGTCACGCTCCCGGGCTCCCCCTACTTCTCCACCCCGCGCGCCGCCTTCGTCACCCTGGGCCTCGTGTCCGGGGGCGCCACCATCGCCTTCGCCATGGTGTGGACCGAGTTTGCGGTCATCAAAGCCACCAGTGCGCTAACGTTTATGGTGGCTGGAACCTTCAAAGAGATCGTCACCGTCCTCGCCGCCGTCGCCCTGCTCGGCGAGCCCTTCTCCCCGGTGAATGCGGCCGGCCTGGCCGTGTTGATCGCGGGTGTGGCGTTGTTTAATTATAACAAGTACACGGCGACCCTGGCCGCCACGCGCGCCGCGGCGGCCGCGACCGCGGCGACCCTGGCCGCCAACGGTGGTGATGACAACGACCACGGCGATGGCTCGCGCGCCCCGCTGCGCGGCCGGGATCGCTCCCGCAAGTCGTCGGGGGACGCGCTGGCCGTGCTGGAGGCGGGCACGGCGCCCGTGCCTGCACCCCCCGCCGCGCCGGCCGTACTGCGCACGCGCACGGTGTCGTCGTCGCCGGACGAGGTGGGGCTGGCGACCAGGGTGGGGGCGCGGGCGGCAGCTGCGGCGATTGCGGGGGGCGGCCTGCCGCGCGTGGCCAGTGGCAGCAGGCTGGGGCGCGGGTCTGAGTGATTTGTCGAGGTGACGGTTTAGAAAACATTGTTTCTTTTTTCTTTATTTACTGCAGTTTAAACCACGTTCCGCTTCGATCTGATCTCACGTGAAATTCGCGCAGTCCATGCTTCATTGATAGAGAGGGAGGGTCGAGGGTCAGAGGGTGTGGTAGCGGATGGTCGGTAAGTGTTTGTGGTTGATCATCCAGGCACAGTCCTTTCTGAAAAAATCCACCCCCAAACACTACCCACCAGCCACCTCTACCCCCACCGCCCTGCTCCCGTCCTCCTCTGGTGGATGCTCCCAATGCTTGTATCAGGCTGACGCAGGGAGCAGGAGTGCATAAAAAACGTCAACCGTCAACCGTGTCGGTCGACCGGGTCGCTGTTTTTTTTTTTTTTTTCTTTTTTTTTTTTTCATTTCGGCGACTCGTCGTCCCGCCATCACACATTGTTTTTTTTCTTTTTCTCCCGCGCGCCGCGGCGCGCGCCCTCCCCTCCCACACCCAATGTCGCTGTGGGATGCCTGTCAAGCCGCTGCGGCAGCCACCTCGGCGGCCACCCCGCTGCCCGACCCTCCGCCCGCCCCGCGCGCCGTGCTCGCCCCCGCCCCCCAACCTCGCACAACCGACCCACCCCCCAAACGCCCCCGCCACGCGCCCCTGCCTCCCGCCTCCTTTTACTCGGCAGGCGCCACCAGCTCCCTGACGCGTCTCCTGGCCGCTGTCGACGCCCGCGTCGCCCGCACGCGCGCCGCTCCCGCCCTCCCGCCCCCCTCCTTCCCGCGCCAAGCGCCCGCCTTTGATGCAGCAGACGCCTCCCCCGACCACGCCCGCGTGCGCGTGTTTTCGGAGGAGGTGGCGGGTGGCAAGGGGCGGCGGTACGTGGTGGATTCAGTGGCAGGAGTGTGGCGCCGCTATCGGACGCTGGCGCCTTCCGCCCGCCACTTTTACGAGATTCTGCGCGAGGGCGACCCGTGCCACATGTACCTGGACATCGAGTTTAAGAAGCTGCTGAATCCGGGCGTGGATGGCGATGCCTTGACAGAAGCGCTAGTGTGCGCGCTGAGGGAAGAAGTGTCGTCCCTCTTTTCTCTGACTGTCGACGATTCCGACATCCTGGAGCTGGACGCCTCCTCAGACACCAAGTTTTCACGCCACATCACGCTGCGCGTGCCGGGTGCCGTGCTGGCCACGACCGCGGACGCGGGCGCGTTGGCGCGTGCAGCGGTCGACCGCGTCGCGTCGACCGCCACCCCCTCCCCTCTCACCATCGTCGCCGACGACTCTGGCAAGCCCGGCCTGGCCCTCGACCTGGGCGTCTACACCCGCAACCGGGCGTGGCGCATGCCTCTGTCCTCCAAAGCGGCGGCACCGCACCGCCCGCTGCGGCCGACGGAGCGGTGGGGAGGGGCGGCCGCGTCCGAGCGTGCCGCCTTCTTTTGTGGCCTCGTCGGGGACGTGCCCGACGGCTCCCGCCTGCTGCAGATCGAGGGCGCCAGGTATGGCGGCGGCGGCGGGGCGCCAGCGCGCGGCGGGGGCGGCTGCAGCCCGCGCAGTGGCGGCACGCGCCCGCGCCGCGCACTCACCTCTCTGGCCGCCCGCCCCGGCCCCTCTCTCTTGCCCGCGGTCGACGCCTTCATCGAGGGCGTGGCGGCGGATGCCTCGCGCGACTCCTCCGCCGCTGTGCGCACCTGGGCGCTGTCGGGCACCACGCTCGTGCTGGCGCTGCGGGGCGGGCGTTTCTGTGGCGCGATCGGCCGCCCCCACAAATCCAACGGCGTGTATTACGTGGTTGATCTAGCCGCGGGCGCCTACCACCAGCGCTGCCACGACCCCGAGTGTGTGGGGTGGCGGGGCGAGTGGGAGCGTCTGCCTGGCGACGTGGTGCGCAGCGCAGCGGCGGTCGTTGCCGCCGCGACGACCGCCGCCACCGCCACCCCAGGTGACGACCCACTCGACGACGCCACCGTGCTGGCCGCCGTGGACGCTGCCGTCTCCGACGCCCTGGCTGCACGCTCCGGCGGCTCCTTTGACGATGACGCAGCGCTCGTCGCCGCGGTCGATGGCGCGGTGGCGGCCGAGCTGGCCAGGAGGGCAGGGCAGGAGTAGCACGTTTTTTGTAGTGTTTTGTTTTTGTGCGTGTGTGTCGTGTCTTCGTTGTTTCACAACACCCCCTCCCCTTCACCCAACCTGCATCGCCTCCTCCTTGACCTCCAGCGGGGTTGGCCCTCCACCCGCGGCCACCCCTGCCGCGACTCGCCCCCGCGCCGCCGCGTCGATCGTGGCCGCCCCTTCCGCCAATACTGCCTCCACCTCCTCCTCTGGATCAGCCAGCGCCGCCCTCCGCGTCAGCGCCGCCAGGCGGGCCCCCGCCGCCGCCCGCCAGGACGCCAGCACGCGGTCGGCAGCGGCGGCGACGGTGGCGTCGCGGCAGGCCGAGGCACGTGTCGTCGTCGCCACAATGTCTGGAACCCCCGCCGCCAGCTTGGGCCCCACCGCCACGCCCGCCACGTCGCGCAGGGCGTCGTGGGCGGCGATGAGGGGGGGGGGCGGCCCGGTCGGGGGGGGCGCCAGTCGGCACGGCGTCCAACGCGTCCAGGGCAGCGGAGAGTTTGGCGGCCGCGGCACGCGCGCGCGCGCGACCGTGGCAGCCGCGGGCGTCCGCCTCAACCACCCCACCGCCACCCGCTTGGCCGCGGTCAGCCCCGCCGCCGCGCGCGCCGCGCGGGAGCGGGCTTCTGCTGCCACCACAGCCCGGGCGGCGGTCTCGCGGGCGACAAAGTCGGCGCGAGCGCGCGCGGCCAGGGAGGCTGCGGCGACACCATCCAGCGCGTTGTCACGCGGCAGTGCCGCCGCCAGGGCGGCCGCCAGGCCCGCCCTCCCCGCCGGGTGGGACGACGCCAGCTCAGCCACCGTGGGCTGGGGCGGGCCGTCCCCGTCGGCGGGGGGCAGTGAGGCACCAGCCGGCGGCGCGGGCGTGCGGGCGCACGCGGTGTGCGCGGCGTGCGTCACCGCCGCCGGCAGAGCCACGCCTCCTCCGCCTCCTCCTCCGCCACCACCACCGTACTCGTCATGGCCAACGCCAGGCCCCGAGCCCGCGATCATGGCTTCCAGGTATTGAACAATGGACGCTTGGTTAGCGTACGGAATTTCAGCTCCCCCGGGGAGACTGCCCAGCGTCCGGTACGTGTAGTGGCCGTCCTTGACGCCGCGCTCCTCGCCGACGGCGGCAGCGTGCTGTGTGGGAAGAGGGTGAGTGTGTGTGGGTTGGGCTGTGGCTTGGCGGGTTGGCGCGTTTCCCCCTTCCTCTCTCCCTCTCCCTGTCTTTCACTCACCTCCACCCCCGCCGCATCCACCAGCCACCACTTCATGCGCCGCCTCCCATCGCTCCCCTCCGTCTTGGAGTAGCGGTACGCAATGTAGGCCGGCACCGGGGGCGGGGAGGAAGAGGCGGCGAGTTTGGCGGCATCGCCGGGCGACGAGGCGCGCGCGGCGCCAGCGGCGGCGGCCGCTTCTTCATCATCCGATGCGGTCACGTGAAACCCGGCCGCATCCTGAGACTCCTTGATGACGGCGTCCAGCCAAGCTTGGAGGTCGCGCCGGTTGCGCGCTCTCAGCGGCCCCGCGCGCGGGGGCGGCACAAAGCCGGGGGCCGTCACATACCGATAGTGCGCGTCCCCCGCGTCATCGCCGACAGCGGCGAGAGTCTCGCCACCGTCGACGTGCACCAGCATGAACTCCAGGTGGTAGCCCGCCTTGCGGGAGGAGCGGGACGCGGGTTGGCGCGCTTCGCGGTGTGACACAAACACGGGGCCTGGGGGCGGGGGCGGCGGTGGTCCAGCGCCATTGTCGGCGGCCGCAGCCTGCCCACCGTCTGCGTAAGGTTGAGACATGCGGCGTGCGTGTAAAACAGGCAACAAAAAACCCTTTTCAGGGTTTGTCCTTCAGCGTCACGTACACTTTTTTCACGTCGGGCTTTGCGTAAGTGCCGTGCTTGCCCCGCTTCTTGCGCCCGCCCAGCACGCTGGTGCGCAGGGAGGCGATGTTGAGGCCGTAGACTTTGGTCAGGTACTCCTTGAGTTCGAGCTGTGTTGTGTGGGTTTGTGTGGGGAGGTGAGAAAAAAACGCGGCCGGCGCCCCAATCGCGGTCCCCCTCTCTTTCCCTCCTCCCTCCTTCTCCCACACCCTCTCTCTCTCTCACCTTGCCGACCCTCGGCACCGTCTTGAACACCAGCTCGCGCACACTCTCCCCCGCCTCGCGCGCGGCTGCAGTCACCGGCACGACCCGCAGCGGGAACGACGGCAGGTACGTCGGCAGGCGGCGCCACACCATGGACCGCGCGGAGGTGTGGCGGTGTGTGTGTGTGTGTGTGTGGTGGGGAAGGAGCTGGTCGCGGGGACGCGCTGCAGACGGGCGATCCGCGGGGCGCGAAGAGTAGGAAAAAAACGACGACCCGACTGTGGGACCCGTCAATTGACGACGCTGTTTTTCTTTTTCTCGCGGGCGCTCCTCACAGCTCGCTCTCCACCATGGACGACAAAAACGCCCTGGAGCGCGAACTCCTGAAGACCATTCACGATGCCGGCTCCGTGGACTCTGGCGCCTTTGCGTCGTCGCGCGGCCTGCGCCCCAACGACGAAGCCGTCACAGGGGTTGTGAAATCGCTCCTCGCCGCCGAAATGGTGGCCACCACCGACGTCAAACACTCGCGCACCGTGCTGACAGCCATGGGCACTGAGTTTGCGGCCGTAGGCTCCGCGGAGGCTCGCGCGTTTGCCGCGACGCCGGGCGACGGCACGACGATCGAAGCACTGAACGCGGCGCTCGGCGCCGACGTTGCGGGCCCCGGCTTCCGGGCCGCCATGCAGGCCAAGTGGCTGAAAGTGGACAAGTCGGGGGGGTCGCCCCGCGTCTTGCGCGGCGTGGAGGGCCCCGTGGAGGACGCGATTGGGGCCGCGTGCGCGGCGCTCGCGCGCGGCGACGCCGTCCCCCCGCCCGTCGCCGACACCCTCAAAAAGCGCAAGCTGACGGCTGTGGAAACGTGGACCACGTACACGGTCACCCCTGGCCCCGCCTTTGCCCTGGAGCGGAAGCAGCTGGCCACCGACGTGACGGCGGCGGCGGTCGCGAGTGGCGCGTGGCGGACGGCTTCCTACAAACCTTTGAACTACGACGCTCTCGGCACCCTCCCCACCGGGGGCGCCCTCCACCCCCTGCTCAAGGTGCGGGCCGCCTACCGCCGCATCTTCACGGCCATGGGGTTTCGAGAGATGGACACCAACGCGTGGGTGGAATCGTCGTTCTGGAATTTCGACGCGCTCTTCCAGCCGCAGCAACACCCCGCGCGCGACGCGCACGACACCTTTTTTGTGGCTGATCCTGCGACGACACCGCTGTCCGGTGAACCTGCCGACTATGTGGCCCGCGTGCGGGCGGTGCACGAGCGGGGAGGGTACGGCAGTGTGGGCTACCAAGCGCCGTGGTCACCCGTGGAAGCCGAGAAAAATCTGCTGCGCACGCACACGACCGCCGTGTCGTCACGCATGCTCTACCGCCTCGCCACCACCGGCTTCAAACCCGCCCGCCTGTTTTCCATCGACCGCGTGTTCCGCAATGAAGCCATCGACAGGACGCACCTGGCCGAGTTTCACCAAGTGGAAGGCCTCGTCTGCGCCCCGGGCCTCTCTCTCGGCCACCTGATCGGCACCCTGGCCGACTTCTTCAGGCGGCTGGGCCTGACCAAACTGAGGTTCAAGCCCGCGTACAACCCGTACACTGAGCCATCGATGGAGATTTTTGCGTACTCGGATGAACTGGGCAAATGGATGGAGGTCGGCAATTCAGGCATGTTCCGCCCCGAGATGCTAGCCCCCATGGGTCTGCCCGACGACGTGTCCGTCATCGCGTGGGGGCTCAGCCTGGAGCGCCCCACCATGATCCTGTACGGCATCGACAACATTCGGGACCTGTTTGGGCACAGGGTGTCGCTGGCCACGGTGCGGCGCAACCCGATCTGCAGGCTGGGGTTGTGATGAGAGGGCGAATTTGTTTTTTTGGTGTGTGTGGGGTGGCTCATTTTTTTCTGATTGTGTGGTGTAAACAAGCACCAACCAAAACACAGCGCTCTGCAAAAACAAACAAAAAAAACGGTGGAAGCAAAACGTTGACACAAAAACACAAACTTACCCGCCACCCTCCGCTCCAGACAAGTGCACCCTCCAGAACGCGTCCACCGCGGCGTCGTGCCCTCCATCGACCGCTATCGCGCCCAACACACTTTCAAAGGCTTCCGCGACCATCGCGTCCGTCGCACCCCCCACGTTGGTGTTGGTGGACGCAAACGACGCGCCCGACGCTAGCAGGATGTCGATGCCCAGCTCGCGGCCCGCGCGCGCGCACGCGGCCCGCGAAATGTGGGCGGCGCGCGCGACGGACAGCTCTCCGAGCGCGGCGGTCGGGAAGCGTGCTAGGAGTGCCATCGTCGCGCCCTGGTACATGGACGCGTCCCCGATCCAAGCCAGCAGCTCTGACGAGCGCGAGCGGTAGGTTTCGGCGTCGTATGACCGGTGCATGAGCGCGGCGTGCAGCAGCCAGGGTTCGCGGAACGGGTGGCCGAGCGCAGTTTCCAGCTTGGTCAGTTTCTCTGCGTCAAACACGGACGCCGTGTCAGGGCCTGCGTCGGCCAGGACGCGGTCGTACAGGGGCCCTGCCGCGTCACGCACGGCGGCGCGCAGGGCGGCCAGGTCGGTGTTAGGAGGGGGCGTGGTCGAGGCGGCGGCGCCGGGCGCAGAGGAAGGCGCCTGCTGCCCAGCCGCGCCCGCCTCTTCACTCCCTGCAAACATGTCCTGCATCCTGTTCACCAGGGGCTGCACGCGCCAAAACGCGCGCACCGCGGCGTCGTGCCCCCCGTCGACCGCCACCGCGCCCACCATCGATTCAAAAGCTTCCGCCACCATCGAGTCGGTGACCCCGCCCGCCCCAGAATCGGACGCCGCAAACGAGCCGCCCGTGCGCAGCAGGGTGTGGATGCCGACGGCGCGCCCCGCGCGCGCACACGCGGCACGCGAGATCAGCGCCTTGCGCGCGTCGGTCAGGCTGCCGATGGCGGCCGCCGGGCAGCCCGCCACCAGGGCCATGGTGGCGCCCTGGTACATGGAGGCGTCCCCCAGCCAGGCCAGCAGGTCGGCGGAGCGGGTGCGGTAGGTCTCCGCGTCGAACGACCTGTGCATGAACGCGGCGCGCAGCAACCACCTGTGGTTGAAGGCGTGGCCCAGCGATGTGGCCAGATCGTTCACTTTGACGCTGTCAAACACGGTGGGCGTGTCGGGGCCGGCGTCGGCCAGGGCGCGGTCGTAGAGGGGGCCTGCTGCCGAGCGCACTGCGCCGAGCAGTGCGTCACGGGGGGCGGCGGGCGGGGGCGAGGCCGGACTGGCGGCGGTGGCCACGCTGCGCCGGGCGGCGGTGGCCACCAGCGCGTGTGGCTGCCGCATGTGTGTGCGGGTTTGGACGAGGAGTGGGAGGGTCCGAGTGTGGCCGACGTCGTTTCTTCGCGTTATGCTTCGCGCCCTCACTCTCGCAGGCAATCCCCGTCTCTTTCGCCCACCGCCCGCGGGGCCCCCACGCCTGCCCACGCACACCACGCGCAAGGCACACACACTCTCACCCCCTCCGCTCCCCCCATGCGGGCCCGCCCGCCGGCGCGCCCCCCCGCCGACCCGATGCTGCTCCTCCGGTCGACGCTCGCGCGCGCGCCACGCTGCGCCCTCCTCCCCGCCCGCGCCGCCGCCACACCGGCGGGTGGCAGCAACATTGACAGCACTTCGACTGATGGCGCCAAAACCTACCGCACCGCCACGTGGCCCCCTCCCGCCTCCGCCGACGCGCCCGCCCCGGCCAAGCTCGTCGTCCCGCCCCCCCCCACCGTCACCGACGACGCGCCCGCGTGGGCGGGCACCGCGTGGGCGTCCCCGCTGGATGTGCGGCGGCGCGTGTTCTGCAACCGGTCGCTGAACATGGCGTCTGTGTCTGCAGTCGGATTTGACATGGACTACACACTCGCCCAATACAAACCCGACACGTTCGAGGCTCTCGCCTACTCCCTCACCGTCGACAAACTGGTCGCCGTGTTTGGCTACCCCGTCGTGCTGAAAGATTTCGAGTTCGATTGGCGCTACATGGCACGTGGGCTCGTCATTGACAAAGCGCGCGGCAACGTTTTAAAAGTCGACCGCCACAAGTACGTCAAGTTGGCGTACCACGGCTTTGCAGAACTGTCGCGCGATACGCGGCTGGCCACCTATGCCGCCTCCTCGGAAGCGGTGGACTTTGATGAGCCGAGGTTTGCGTTGATTGACACGTTGTTTTCACTGGCCGAAGCACACCTCTTCATGCAGCTCGTGGAACTCGCTGACGCCGCCCCGGGAGTCCTGCCCGCCGGCAAAGCCTACGCCGACCTGTACCGCGACGTGCGGGCGGCGGTCGACCTGTGCCACAGGGACGGCAGCCTGAAATCGGCCGTCGCGGCCGCCCCCGCCCGCTACATCCACGACGACCCCGCCCTCCCCTCCCTACTGCGCACGCTGCGCTCCTCGGGGCGCAAACTGTTCCTGGCCACCAACTCGCTGTGGGACTACACGGATGTGGTGATGCGGCACCTGTTGGGCGGGGCCAAGGGCGCGGACGGCGCGCCGACCTGGTTGCGCCATTTTGATGCCGTCATCACGGGGTGTGGCAAGCCTGGATTCTTCACGGAGCGCAGGCCTCAGTTCGAAGTCGACCCCGCCACCGGCTGGCTGCGCAACACGGACTCGGGCACGCCCATGGTTCCCATAGGAGACGCCGACCTGCCGAAAGGTGGCGCGTTTGCGTCGGCCGCCGCGGGCGCGCGTGCCACCCCCCACTCCCGCGTCTTCCAGGGGGGCAACGTCGCCGACCTGCACCGCCTCCTCGGCGTGGCGTCTGGAGCCGAGGTGCTGTACATGGGGGACCACATCTATGGCGACATTCTGAGGTCGAAGAAAACGCTCGGCTGGCGCACCATGCTCGTCGTCCCAGAGCTTGAGGCCGAACTCGACGTCCTGGCCCGCACCGGGGACACCGCCGCCGAACTGCGCGCCCTGCGCGCCGCCCGGGACGCGTTGGAGGACCAGATCCAGAGGCTGGAGTGGGCGCGCGCGCACGGGTGTGCGGGCGGCGGGTCTGATGATGGCGATGCCACCGGCGACGAGCACGACGCAGTGCTCGCCTCCCTGCGCACCCAGCGTGACGGTGCGCGTGAAAAACACCGCGCCCTGCTCAAAGCGCACCACGCCAAGTTTCACGCGGTGTGGGGGCGGTTGCTGAAGACGGGGTACCAAAACTCGCGCTACGCCCACCAAGTGGAGCGGTTTGCCTGCCTCTACACGTCCCACGTGTCCAACCTGACGTACTACTCGCCCGAGAAGTCGTGGAGGGCGACGCCGGACGCGATGGCGCATGAAGAGGACCCTCAGTTGACGGGTGGGGGTGGCGGGGCGGGGGTGCGTGGCTAGTTTTGGCTCGTTTTGGGTCGGTTTTGGGTCGTTTTGGGTCGTTTTGGGGGTTGAAAATTCTTATGCCACCGGTGCACTATCTGTAACTTCGTTTTGGGGGCACCAGACACAGAGAGAGGGAGGGAAGAAAAGAGACGCAGCCGGCCTGTGGTTGCAAAAGAATCAAAAGCCGTCAATCACACAAAAACACCCACCCCACTCAAACCGCAGGCGGCGGCCGGTCCCACAGCAGCCACACGCCCGACGGGTCAGCCTCATCATCTGCCTGCACCACCAGGAAGTGGAGCCCGCCGGCTGCGGCTTTGGCGGCTTTCCACGCGCGCGCTTCGTCGTCGCCGCCGCGCGGGAGGGCGGCGTACCGCCACCTCGTGTTGACGCCCGTCTCCAGCACAAGGCAGCCGCGCTCCACGTCCGCGGTGACGGAGGCGAGCTCGTAGCCGGCGAGCCAGCCGGCGACGGGGAGGGCGCGGCGGGTGTAGATCGCGACGCCAGGGATCTGAGCCTCAGCCCCCGGCGCGGCCGCCCCCATCACAGCCGCCGGGTCGAATGCCTCCCCAAACGCGGCCCCCGTGGCCACGCTGGCCAGCTCGGGGGCCAGGTCGGCGAGGGGGAGGGAGACAAACTGCCAGGCCTCCCCCCGCAGAGCGTCGGGCGCGGGGGCGGGGGGGGGCCGCGTCAAACCCACCGAAAGGCGGCGGCGCGGTCGCCGAAAACCCGAGCAGGCTTGGGTACACGTCCACCGCGCGCCGCTCCAGGGCGGCCGCCAGCGCAAACGCGCGGCGCGAGGGGACGGGCTTGATGGACAGTTCGTCCAGCGCGCGCGAGATGATCGTCCCCATCGCCCCCCGGAAGAAGCGGGCCCGGGTGGGGGGTGTGGCGCCCGGCATGGCCAGCAGGTCGGCGAGGGCGGCTTTGAGCTGTGGGGGTGTGGGGGTGGTGGGTGGTGGGGAGGGTGTGGTGGGAGTGGGGGACTGGGCGGCGTGCGAAACAACACCGGCGTGGAAACAGTCCCCCCTCCTTGTCCTCTCCCCCTCCCTCTCCCTTCCAATCACTCACCTGCTGACTGTTGATGGCTGTGTTGGGGAACCACCGCACATACTCCCACGCGCCGTCGGGCGGCGTCACGTACAGCTCCCACCTCTTTTTGCCGCGCTCGTCCAGCACCGGCCGCGAGCTGAAGTCCAGCTGCCACTCGGTGGCGGTGGGGGGGGCGGCCGGCACCACGTCGGGGGGCGGGGTGGGGAGGGCGGGCGTGTCGCCGGGGGGGGGGGGGGGGCGCGTCGGTGAGCGGGGTGGCGCGTGGGGGGGTGGGGGCGGCCCGCGCCCGCAGCGCCGGGCGGGGGACCGCGGACACGGCCCGCGTGCCACAATGCGGCAGCGTGGCGTGGGGACGGGCGCGCATTGCGGTAGAAACGGGGAGGAGGCAAGGGAAGAGGGTGTGGGTCGAAACAACACCGCCGGCCCTGACCCAGAAATCGAGCGCTTTTTCTTCGCGCGCCGGCCCCCCCTCCTCCATCAATGTGGCGCCTGCTACTTCACACCACACGACGCCAGGCGTCGCGTGGTGTGGCAGCGCCTGGCGCCCTGGCAGCCGCCCCCGCCGCCCTGGCCCGCGGCATCGCACAGCCGCTGTCGCCGCCCCCAGCCGCCGCCGCCGCCGCCCTCGCCTGGCGCCCTCCCTCCTTTGCAGCGCTGTCATTCAGCAGCGCCGCATCTGGCGGGGGCGGCCAACCGCCGCCCACCGACGACGACGGCGGCGAAGACTGGGGCGCGCTCGCAGCCTCCCTCGCGTCGACCGACGACCTGCTGGACGCGTGGTCAGACCTCCTGGACGACGGCGACCACGACGGCATCCTGCGCCTGCTGGAGGCGGCCACGGCCGGCGTGCCGGGGCTGCCCCCTCTGGCCGAGGTGTGGGCGTCCGCGTCGGCCGCCGACTCCGACCGCGCCGCGCGCCGCGCGTTTGAGACGGCGGCCGCCGCCGAGGTCGCCGCCCGCCGCACCGCCCTGGTGGATGGCCAGGGACGGGCCTACGCCACGGGGAGGCGCAAGGAGGCGGTGGCCCGCGTGTGGGTGCGGCGGGGGGCGGGGGGTGTGCGCGTCAACGGGCGCCCCCTGGACGCCGCGTTCCCGTCCCTCGCCCGCCGGGCGGACGTGCTGTCCCCCTTTGTCGTGACGGCCACCCTGGGCGCATTCGATGTGCGGGCCACCGTGTGTGGGGGGGGTGCCACCGGGCAGGCGCACGCGCTGCGGCACGGCGTGGCGCGCGCGCTGCAGTTGTTCGACCCAGACCACCGGCCCGCGCTCAAGGCGGCGGGCCTGCTGACTCGCGACCCGCGTGCTGTGGAGCGCAAAAAGCCGGGACGAGCCAAGGCCAGGAAGGCGTTCCAGTGGGTGAAGAGGTGAAGGAGGAGGTGGGGAGGGAGGGAGGCAACAGAGAGAGGGGAGGAAAACAGCTGTGTTTTTTACTGTTTTTTTTTTTTTCTTTTTCAGAAGTGTGTGTCTGTGCAATGCTACAATGGTCTCTGTTCCAGTCCCTCATTCACACGCCATACTCACGCCGCACGGCCGCCAGGGCGGCCGCGGCGCCCGCGTCTGTTACCCCGCGCGCAGCACAATCCCACGCCTCCCCCACCCCCTGTTTGTCCCCAGGCGACAAGCACAACACCGCCATGCCAAACGTGGGTGCACGGGCCACGTGCTGCAGCAGGGCGGCCGCGTGGTGGGCGCCTACGCGCGCCGCCACGCGCAGCGCTGCGCGCGCGACCGCCGCCACCAGCGCCGGCGTCAGCGCGGCCGCCAGTTGGGGGGGCGGGCGGGCCGCCAGGGCGGCCACGACGGCGGCTTCCAAGTCGGGGGCTGTCTCGCCACGCAGGAGGGCGGCCTCGATGTCGGCGACGGAGCGGAGGGAGGGGGTGGTGATGGAGGATGTCACCCCGCCCCCGCGCTTCAGCAGCGCGACCGCATCACTAGCTGCCGCTGCAGCCGCAACGGCCACAGGGTCGGGTGCAGGGTTAGCAGGCGCGTCAACAGGGGTGGTTTTGGTCTCCACCTCCATCGGGGCGGTGGCTGCGGAGGCGGCGCTGCCAACGGTCACCTCCACCTCCCGCCCACTGCCGCACACCAACCCTTTTTCAGCCGCCAGCGCCGCCAACGCAGCCGCCCGACCTCGTGCCAGGGGCTCATCACCGGGAGCTAAACGCAAGGCGGCGTCATAGTCGCGCGCCGCTTCGGCGTGCCGCCCCAGCACGGTCGCGGCCGCCGCCCTGCGCTCCAGAGACTTCAAGTGGTGCGGATCAAACGACAGGGCCAGAGTGGCGTCATCCACCGCTCCTGCACAGTCGCCCAATTTCAGGCGGGCGGCTGCCCGGTTGGCTGCTGCCGCCGCGGTCGGGCGTGCGTCCAGCGACCGCGTGTAGGCGGTCGCCGCCTCGCCCCACGCGCCGGTACGGGCCAGCGCGTTGCCTCGCTCGCGCCACACGTCGGCTTCGTCGGCGCAACCGGGGGGCAGGGGGGTGTTGTGGGGCGGCATTGGCGGCCGAATGCCCTGCGGAGACGCGAACGAAAAAATACACGTCTCGTTCTGAACAAGCCTCTTCGACTTATCTCTTTCCCCGAAACCGCCCCCCGCTCTGTTTGATCCACCACCACCTCTCAAACACACACGCTCACATGCCCAAACCATCACCAACCGACCTCAAATATGCCATCGACCGCGCCTCCAAGGCGGCCGGCGTGGCCCCGGCCGCGCTGCCTTCCCTCGACGCGTGGGGGCAGTGCCCCCCCCTCGACCGCATCGATGGCGTCGCCCTGGCCCCTCTGACCTCCCTGACCCGCCTGTCCCTGTCCACCAACGCCATCGATCGTGTGGCGGGGGTGGGCGGCCTGCCCAGCCTGCGTGTGCTGTCGCTCGGCCGCAACGCGCTGCGCAGGCTGGACGGCGTGGAGGCGGCGACCGGGCTGGAGGAGTTGTGGGTGTCGTACAACCAGCTGGACAAACTGGTGAGAGGGTGTGGCAGGCGGCGGCGCAACACAGGCCCAAGGCGATGGTTTACAACCTCAACCCTCTCTCTCCCCACCACCACCACCTCCAGGCGGGCGCCGACAAGCTGCCCAACCTGCGCGTCCTCCTCGCCTCCAACAACCGCATCACCGCCTGGGCTGAAGTGGAGCGGTTGGCGGGGCTGGCCAAGCTGACGTCCCTGCTGCTGGCGGGCAACCCTCTTGCCACCGAGTATCGAGACCGCGGCGATGCGGCCAGCTTCAGAGTGGAAGTCCTGCGTCGGTTACCGAAGTTGGTGGCGCTGGATGGCGTGACCGTGGAGGAAGGGGAGCGGCGGGCAGCGGCTAAAGCCGGGGTGGTGAGTGGTGGTGGTGGTGGGGGCGTGTGATTGTTTTTGTGCATCCCCCTAAAAACCGCTGCTTTCTACAGGAAAAACACACTGTGCAGAGCCTTCTAAACCAACCATCTCTAAATCTCCTCCACGTCATCGGCCGCCGCCTTCCCCCCCGCCGCGTCAGCGCACGCGCGCGCGTCGAGCGCCGCGCGCTGCGCGCGCCACCTTGGCGCTCGCGTTCGCCTCCCGCACCCGGTCTGCCTCCCGCTTGGCGGCGCGAGCCCTCAGCCTGGCCTCCACCCTCTCCGTGCGGGCGGCGTCCAGGTCGGCGGTGGGGCCGTGGCGGGCAGAGGAGGCGGCTTTGACTTGCGATTCTAGATACAGGCGCATGGGGGCAAAGCTCCCCCCACCGTGCGGGTTGCGGCGGGTGACGGACCCCAGGCGGGCCAGGTCGCGGTCAGTGACGAGGTAGAGCTCTTTGGCGGTGGACTGGTGGGAGAGGAGAGAGGGTTTTGATGAAAGGTTTCGTTTGACCAAGACCTTAAGCCCTTGCCCTCCTCACCCCTGTGCCACCGCACACGCACTCACCTTGGACACCAGGTGGTCGTCCTGCTTGCATCGCCCGCAGCGCGCGACGCCAAACGCGGTCGCCCACTCTGCGTCGAAGGTGAGAGACTCGCACGTCTCGCAGCCTGGCGGGGGGCCACCGGGGTCCATTGTGCGTGTGTGTGTGTCGTGTGGCTGGAGCGTGTCGCGACGCCCAGGCACCGCCTGGCGCGCGGCGCGGCGGCAGAGAGGGAGAAAAAACCGCCAACGAAAGTGTTTTCGGCAATCTGCTCTTTTTTCACACTCTCCAAGCTTTTTTGCCGTGCCTTTGCGCCGCAATGGACGCGCCATCGCCGCCCCCGCCGTCCTCAGACGCCGGTGGCGACCGCTGGAGTCCACCCCCGGCGAGCGGGAGCGACGCGCCCCTCGCGCGCCGCCCGCGCCCCCGCACCGCCGGCCCTCGGCGCAGGCCTGGGGACGAGTTCAGTGGCTACCGCCCCTTTGCGCCCGGTGCTGGGGTGATTCGCATTGATGACAGCATTGCGCTGCCGCCGCAGCCGCCTGCCGGCACTCGCGCAGACCCCGTCCTGCCGCGCCCGGACGCGTTTGATGCGCCGCCCCTGTCGACCGCGGCCGTGGCGCCTTTTGTCGGGCGCCCCCTGCCGCCAGCCTATGTACGGCCGTATGATGACCGGCGCAACGCGGCGGGCGTGCTGTACGCGGCGGCGGTGGACGGTGTGCCGCCGTCCCTGGCGCCGGAGAGACCGCTCTCGTTTCCGATGGTCCTGGGCGACGTCCTGCTGCCCACGTCTGCGTTCCACCACGCGGGCGTGCGGCTCAAGGCCGCTGCCGCGGCGCGCGCCCCAGCCACCCTGGCCCTGGGCGCCCCCCACTGCGGCGACGACGGCGCCTGGCTGCCGGTCGACCTCGACGACGCGCCGTCCGACGACGCCGTCACGCGCGCCCTGGTGGTCAGGGCCACTGCGTGTGCTGTTGATGACGGCGACACCAAGAAGAAGAAACCGTCCAAGGTCGCCCCTCCGCACGCCGACGTGCCAATCGGGCGCGACTCGCCCGACGCGTCGGCCGTGCTGGCGCTCCTGGTGCTGGAGCGCACAGGCGTGGCCACGCTGGCCGCACGCTTTGTGCCAGCCGGCAGTGATGGCGTTGCTGTGGCTGTAACGGTGGCGTTGACACAGGATGCGTTTGACATCACCGGGTGGGAGGATCCCGTGTGCCCCGACCCGCCGTCCGACGCCAAACCCTCCTCCGCCGTCACCCGCGTCACCAACGCACTCGCCGTCGCGCTGTCCGCCCTGCTGGCCCTGGGAGACGGTTTGCGCATGGGCCCCGACTGCGATGGCTCTCTCAACGTGACCCTGCCGCCTGAGACAGCTGCAGCGCTCGGTGGCGGGTGCGACGACGTGCTGCTGCCGCACGCGCAGTCGCTGCCACGGCTGCTGGCGGCGGCGGGCCTGCCGGCGACTGCGCCCGCGGCGCCTCAACCAGCGGGCCTGACGACGCCTCTGCTGCCCCACCAGCGGGCGGGTTTGCAGTGGATGCTAGATCGGGAGCACGCTCGCGACGCGCGCGGCGTGGGCGGACTCGCCCTCCACCCGATGTGGGTGCAGTTCGTGACCGCCGACGCCCAAACCTTCTACGCGCACCGGGGGCGGCGCACCCGCCTGTCGGCCACTTTTTACACCGCAGACTGGCTGGCCGCTGCGACCGCGGGCGGCATCGTGTGCGACGAAATGGGGACTGGTAAAACCGCCCTGATGCTTTCATTGGTGCTGGCCGCGCCGCCGCCGGCCGGCTGGGCGGTGGAGGAGGACGACGACGACGCTGCGGCTGCAGCCGCCACCGACTGCCCCCTCCCCATCAAGACCACCCTCATTGTGGCGCCCCACAACCTGCTGGCTCAGTGGCACGCTGAGGTTGAAGCCCACGTGGCGTGCGGTGCGTTGACGGTGGGCACGTACCGTGGCGCGACCGAGTCGGCGCGGCTGGCGGCGGCCGCGGCACGCGCGGCCGCCAACGCAGCGCTGCGCTCGGACGCCGCGCCCGTCGCGCCGCCAGGCCCCAAAAAGAGGGTTCGAGGCACAGATGCCCCGTCATCTCCGCCATCCCGCATGACCCGGTCCCGCCTGGCGCCGCCCGCGGCGTCGGGTGGCATCGCTGCCGCCGCGGTCGCGGCGGGCGCAGAGGCAGCGGGCGGTCCGCCCGCCCTCGCCCCCCGCCCGCCCCGCCCCTGGGCGGCAGCGGTAGATGGTACTCCCATCCCCGTGTCCCGCTGCGACATCTGCTTTATGTCCCTGGAGGAGCTGCGCACCGAGGCGGGGTGGGGGCACGCGTCGCCACTTGCCCGCGTCGGGGTGTGGAGGCTGGCCGTCGATGAAGCCCAGCTGATTGCGTCCGCTGCGTCTGTGGCTGCGATTGCCGCCTCCTCTGTGTATCGACGGGCCGCTTGGATGCTGACGGGCACGCCCGTGGGGCGGGCCGTGGCAGAAGTTGATGGACTTTGGGACTTCCTCAACTTGTGCTCCCTCTGTCACCCAACGACTGCACGCACGCTCGCGCTGTCCAAGCCCGGCACCCCTATCCGCGGCCTGGCCACCCTGTTCCACGTGTTTGCGCTGCACCGGTCCCGCGCCGACGCGCGGCTGGCGGTGCCTCCTCCGTCCGTGGTGGACACGATTGTCACCCACTCGCGCGTCGAGACAGCAGCATACAGGGCCGTCCTCGCCCGCGCACGCACGACACTGACCTCTTCGAGGCGGATCGCGTTCACGGGCGGCCCCCGCCGCGCCAAGCACGCGGCTGCCCTGCGCCTGGCCCTCGTCCGCCTGCGCCAGGCGGCGTGCCACCCGCGCGCCGCGCTGGCCGCGCTCGGCGCCACTGCCCGCGTGGCGCCGTCGGCGGGGGTGGGGGACCAGAGAGCCACGATGGACGAGATCATGGACGCGTTGGTGGCGCGCGCGGTGGCACGCGACGCGGCCGCGCGCCGCGCTGCAGAGACGGCGGCCCTGCTGGGTGCGGGGCTGCGCGCGTCAGACGGCGACCAGTCGGCGCGCGCCGCGCTGTACGCCTGCCTGGCCCGCGTCGGCCAAGAGGCACTGGCTCTCGCCTCTGACGATGGCGCCGCCCCTGAAGCCCTCGTGCGGCGGCGCGCCGCGGACGGCAGCCTGGTGGAGGGCGTGTGGCTGGGCGCGTCCGCGGGAGGCCGCGCCCTGGCGACCGCTGTGGCCTCGCTGGCCGCTTCTGCTGGCGGTGGTGGCGGCGGTGCCCGCGGCCGGGGCGCGGCTGGCGCGCGCGCGGTGCGCGCGGTGATGACCGACGCCGACACGCGCGCCGCGGTCGACGCGGCCGCCGACGCGGCGGCTGCTGCCGCCGACGCGGGAGGCCCGGCCGACCGCGCCCGCTTGGACGCAGCTGCTGCGTGGGCATCGCTTTACCTGGATGGCTTGGACGTCGCGGCCGCCGTGCTCGAGGAAGACGGTGGCGACTCCCACGCCCTCGCGACCGCTGCAGACGCCCTGCGCTCCGCTCTCGGCATCGACGACCCCACCGCCGCCGCCTCCGCGTCGGCCCCCCGCTACTCCCGCCGCGCGCGCGGCATGCAGGTGGATGAAGAGCTGGGCGCAGCCGCCGCCGCCCAGCTGGCGGCCGACCACGCTGCCCAGAGGCAAGCCTTTGTCCTGCGCGCCTTTGACAAGCTGCGCGCGCGCGACGGTGGCGACTCACGCCGCCGCGGCGGCGCAGTCGAAGCCGCCGCCCGCGCGGACCGCGCTCAGGCGGCCGCGGGCGACGCGTGGCACTCCCTCAAGCACGCGCTCGCCCAGCGCGCAGCGTTTGTGAGGGAGAAGCAGCCGGCCGGGGGCGCAGGCGCGGCCGTTGACGGCGACGACGCTGTGACAGACGGCGACGGCGACGATGGGTTCGACCCCGGCACCGCGTGCCCCATCTGCTTCGACGCACTGTCCGCGCCGTCCGTCACGCCGTGCGGGCACGCGTTCTGCACCGACTGCATTTCCGCCGCCCTGGACGCGGCTGCTGCCGCCCCCGGCGCCCAGCCCGCGTGTCCCGTGTGCCGGGCGCCGCTGAGCGCGGGTGACATCGTGACGGCTGTCGCGCCTGGTGACACAGACGCGGCCGCTGCCGACGCGCCTGCCTCGCTGGCCGCGTCCGAATTCGGTGCCAAGCTGGCCTCCCTGGTGGACCTGCTGACATCGGAGCCCACGTGCAAGGCGGTCGTGTTTTCGTCGTGGGGGCGCCTGCTGAAGCTGGCGGGCGCTGCACTGGCCTCGTCGGGCGTCGCCTGCGTCTCGCTCGCGGGCGCGTCGCCCGCAGCGCGCGCGTCCGCCCTCGCCTCCTTCCGCGCCGACCCCGACGTGCGCGCCCTGCTCGTCATTCTGTCGACCGCGGGCGGGGCGGCGGGGCTGACCCTGACGGAGGCGGACACCGTGGTTTTACTGGACGCTGCTTCAAACCCCGGTCTCGAAGCCCAAGCCGCCTCCCGCGTGGCGCGGCTGGGGCAGACCCGCCCCACGCGTCTGGTGCGCATGCTGGCGCGGGGCACGATCGATGAGCCGGTGGCCGCGCTGGCGGCTGAACGGCGCAGCGCGGGGGCGGGGGACGGGGGTGTGGCGACCGCACTTGCGGTGGACGAGGATGAGGGCACCGTGGTGCGGTTGCTGGATGCCCACCCATAGAGGGAGGGAAATATAAATGACCGACTGCTTTTAGGCGTGCTTTTAGGCAGGAGAGTGAACACAAAAACTTGCACGAAACATGAAACACTTCTAACAAAACATTTAAACCCACGAACCATTCAAGCATCGATCAACAGCGTCATCGTCCTCTCCAGCGCCAACACGCGGTCCCACAACACCCGCCTCCGTGCCGAGTACGCGCGCAGCTGGGCCGCCCGCGCCGCGGTGACGGGGGGCGCGCCCGCGGGCGCGGAGTCGCCGCCCGCGGCCGCGCTTTTGAGGGCAGCGACCGCGTCACTCACACGGGCGCGCTCAGCCTCCACCGCCAGCCGGGCCAGCGCGTTGCCCGCGGCAAAGGCGGCTTCAGCGCCCAGGCGGGCGGCTGCACGCTCGCCGTCGGCGCGCCAGGTGTAAAGGGTGCGCGACGGGGCGCGGTCCGCGCCGCGCGGCACGTCCTGGAGGGCCACCGCCCCCGCACCGAGCAGCGTGTACAGCAGCGCCCTCCCCTCCTTGGCGGGTAGCATGGCCGCCTCTGCGACTGCTTTGGCCTCCAGCTGGGGGCGGGCGTCCAGCAGGCGGAAGACGCGGGCGCCCGCGTCGCCGTGGCGCGCGCGCAGGGTCGACGTCAGCTCGACCGACCGTGCGCGCGCCAGCATGGCGGTCGCGCGCGGAATGACGCGGTCCCGACCCGAGTTTTCAATGCAGCCGTCTTCAGCCAGGGTGGCGAGACACGCCGTGGCGTCGACATCGGTGCGGGGGGTGGACTCGCCGCCCGCGTGCATGCGGCGCGGGGTGCCTCGCGCGGACGCATCCAGGGCTGCCACCACGGCCGACCTGTCGACAGACGGCCACACATCCTCGAGTGAGTCGTCGGAGGCGGGGGGGGCGGCGGACGACGAAGCAGAGAGGACGGCGGCGAGGACAGCGCCGACGGCGGGGCCGCGCCGCGCCGCGACGGAGCACACGCAAGCGTCGCACCGAAAGGCGCGCCCAAACTCGGCTGCGTTCAGGCGGAAGAGAGGAGGGGAAGAGGCGGGGGTGGAGGGTGGAGCAGCCACGTCGGGCGGGGTGGGGGCACGTGCTTTGCGCTTGCGCGCAGGGGCGCGGGCGGCGACCGGGGCGGAGGGTGCAGCGTCGATCACGCCCACGTTAAACCTCACCCTCCCATACTCTGCCTCCGCCTCCGCCGCCCCATCATCGTCCTCCTCTTCATCGAACCCTCCCCGCCCGCGAGCCCCGCCTCCGCGGGTCGGGGGCGCGGGCACCGCGCGCGCGTGCGGCGCGAGCGTGGGCGGCGGCGCGCGCTCGATGAGACGTGCAGCGGCCAACGCTGTCAACGCTGCCCGGGCAGCGGCTTCCTCGTCGCCATGTTCGCGTTTGACGAGGGGAGGGGATGCGGGCGAGGCCGCAGCGTCAGCGTCAGCGCGTGCCGCGTCGGCGCGCAACCGCGCCGCGGCCGCTGCCACCGCTTGCTCCGCCCTCAGCCGCCCGTGCTCCGCCAACGCCGCCGCCAGCGCGGCCGCCGCGCGCCCGTGATGCCGCCTCACGTGGGCCACGCACCGGGGCAGCCTCAGCACGTGCAGGAGGGCGGCCGGGCGCGCGGAGTAGGCGGGGCGCGGGCGCGGCGGCGGCGCGCGCGCGACACCGCGCGGCGCGGGCGGCACCGGGGGTGGCGGTGGCGGCGGCAGCGCGATGGCCAGGTTGTGCTGCAGCAGCACCAGCAGGGCGCGGCGCGCGTCGGCGGGGGGGAGGGACGCAAAGCGGGCGACGTCTCGTGCGGGGAGGGGGCCGTGGTGGACCAGAGCGCGAGCGGCGGCCTGTGTTGTTGTTGGGGAGGTGCATGTGCACACAATTGGTCAGTCTTCTCCCTCTTACCACGCACCCAGCGTGCTTGTGTGTGTGTCCTGGTCACGCGCAGAAGCGGTGGTGCGAGGTAGGGAGGGTGCGGGCGGCGGCGGCAGAGCGCCCCAATTTCGCGGCTTGTTTTTTGTGTCCGCGCTCCCTCTCCCCCCCCTCCCCACGCCACTCACGTGCACGACGGGCCCAAAGTTTTGCTCTACCAGCAGCAGGCCCAACCGCGCGACGGACGGGTGGGCCGGGTCCATTGTGGCACGGGAAGGGAAAATACGACGATTTGTGTTGGAATGGACCGGTCTCGTTGTTTGTTTCTTCGTTGTTTGTCTTGACGACGCCCGGGACCGTCGCCTGGTGCTCATCGGAAGTTTGGGTTACTATAAGTGATCGTCTACACAACGCGCGCGAGAGAGATAAAAAACACACACCATCCCCTCTTCTCAGTTCCGCCGCACCGGCACGGCTGCCGCCCGCGCGCGCGCCTCCTCCAGCGCGGGCAGCAGCACGGGCGCGTGCAGCCTGGCATGGTCCATCAAGTAGTCCAGGGACTGCATCTCCACCAGGCGGGAGATGGTGCGTTCTTTCGCAAAGGCGAGGTTGTCATCTACGACAGCGTCCGACGGCAGCCTGTCTCCCAGCCCCGTCGCTTCTGCACGCGACACCACCCGTTCAAATAGGGCGTGCGGCGCGTCCGCGGCCGCCGCAAACAGGCGCACGCGATGGTCGTACAGGACGTCGATGAGGGACACAAAGCGGGCGGCGGCGGAGGCGGTGCGCGTGGAGAAGGCGGGGACCGCGTCGAGGGCGAGGGTGTGGAATGCCTCCGCGAGAGCGATGTAGTCGGCCGCTCCCTTGGCCGCCCCACACAGCGCGTCAAAGGCGAAGAAGGCGGCCTTGCCCGCCGCCAACGGCACGTCCAGCGTGCGCCCCATCATGACGGTTACCGTCGTCGGCGCGGGCGTCGGCGCGGCCCCGTCGCCCGCGTGACACCCGGGGGCGGCCGCCACTTCTGCAAACCTGGCTTTCAACTCGGCCGACGCGTCGGGCCAGTCGGGCGGCGCAAAGTATAGCCCCCGGTGGGCGTGAGCTAGGCGGCGGTAGTCGACGGGGGAGTCGATGTCGTGCACGGCGCACCGTTGTTCAAGGGAAGCAATGAAAGGCAGAAACAGGTCGCGCTGCAGCCCCCCCTTGTACAGGTCGCCCGGCGGCCGGTTGGACGTCGCCACCAGCACCAACCCCCCCACCCATAGCGCGTCAAACAGGCGGGCCAGGATGGCAGCGTCCGCGACGTCGTGGACAAAGAGTTCGTCCAGCGCGAGAACGCGCCCTCCATCTGCGAGTGCGTCGGCCGCGACGCGCGCCAGCGGGTCGCGCGACCGGGAGCGGGCGCGCAGGCGGACGTGGACGTCCAGCATGAAGTCGTTGTAGTGGACGCGGCGGGTCTGTGGAAAGGTGGGGTGGGGGGTGGGTCGAACAAAGCGAGAGCGTGGTTGTGGTTTTCGCTCGCGCGCGTGTTTCTTTGTTTCCTGCTCAGAAAAAATGGAGAGGCGATACTTTCGGCAGCGGCATGATGAAATGTCGGCGTCCGCATGAACAGCAATTGCATTTTTTCGTTTGGCCGATCGATCACGGCAGGAGGTGCACCGACACACCCACGCTTTTTCCCTCCCTCCCCCTCCCTCTCTCACCTTGACCACCGGCGACGCCGCCTCCACAAACATGTCCAACAGCATGGTCTTGCCTGTGCCCACCCCACCATACATGTAGAGTCCGCGCGGCGGGTCGGGGGAGGCCCCCGGCTTGGCGTGATCACCCCCGCCGCCAAAGAGGGACGACAGCCAGCCGCCGCGTTCGCCCTCGCCGCCGTCCGGCATGGCGTCCATCAACGTCAGGCCCGACCGCGCGGCCCCCGCCCCCCCCGTGATGTCGTCATACACGCGCTGCAGCTCCAGGATGGTGGCCTCCTGGCGCGGGTCGCGGCGCACGCGCCCCTCCAAGCGGCGGGACGCGTACAGCGCCAGCGGGCCGCGCGCTGTGGACGCCACTTCTGGCCTCAGCAGGAAAGGGTCTGATGATGCATCTGCAGGCGGAGGCGGCGGGGGCAGGGGGTCGCGGAGCACGTCCTCGATTTGACGACGCGCGGGCAGGGTGAACAATGGCGCGTGCGTGGAGGGCAGGGCGTCGGCCGCGGCCGCTGCGCGGGTGGCCAGGGACAAAGCCCTGGCCGCTGCACGACGCATGAGTGGGCGTCGCGACTGTGGCGTAGGGGGGAGGGCGCAGCCCCGGAGGAAAAAACTTGTTTTCAGGGTGTGACCGAAAATTCGGAGGCCAAACCCTTTTTTCTTTTCTCGCCGAGAGAGCCCACACTGTCCACACGGCGTCCTCCCGTTGATACGTCGCTGCTCACGCCTTTGTGTGTGTGCAGGACCGGCGCCAAGCGTGCGCGTCGCGGCGGAGTGTCCTAAAGGCCCGCCATTCGTGGGGTGACCGCTGTGTGGCTCCCCTTCCCCACGCGCGCCTCCCTCCTCCTGTGCTGGCGTGCGTGTTGAGAACGAGAAATCACGCGGGCAGAGACTCCACAGACACGTCTGAAAAAAAACACAAACCATGGGCAAGCGCAAGTCGTCGAAAAAACCCGTCGTCAAAAAGGTCAAACCCAAGCTGGAGACCACGTTCCCGTGCCCCTTTTGCAACTCGGCGGGCGCGGTCACCGCCACCCTGGACCACGACCGGGAGCACGGCGCGGTGGCGTGCGGCGTGTGCGGCGCTGATTACGCGACCAAGATCGATGCACTCGCAGAGCCGGTGGACGTGTACGCCGCCTGGATCGATGCGTGTGAGGACGCCAACAAGGAGTAAAGCATGAGGGAGAGAGAGGGAGTGTGTCTGGTGGAGAGAGACTGATTTTTTGTTAAAACGTTTTTTTTTCTTCGACAAACAACTTTCTCGCTACCGAGGCACACTGTCCGCCACAGCAGCCGCCAGTTCAGCCACGTCGCGCGGCTCAAAGGACGCCACCACATCATCCCCCGTGACCAGGCAGGAGGACGCCACAAGGTAGCGCGCGCGCGCGCCGGGCCGCGCGCTGAGCCAGCGCAGCGCCGCGACCTCTGCCGATGTCGCGCCCCCGATCAACGCCACCAGCACGGTGCGAGGCGATGTGGTTGTCGTCGTCGCCGCCATCCCGCCCGTCACCGGCTCCTCCACAGGACGGCCCCGGCCGTCGACGCGGAGGGCGGCCTCGCGCGCACCGCCGACCGCGCGCGCGGCGTTGGCGACGCCGCCCGCGCTCCACCCGCCCGTCGCCGCTGCCGCCTCCACAAAGCGCACGGTGGCGGGCGCGTACCCGGCGTACGCGTAGGCTGCATCCGTGGGGGAGGCGGGGTCGCCGCCGTCGGCCAGCAGGCGCAGGCCGCGGCGCAGCGTGGCAAAGGCGGCGCGCGGTTGAGGCCCGCCCGCCGACGCCGCGTCGGCCGCGGCGCCACCCCCACCAACCCGCAGCAGGCCGCCACCATCCAGCCCGCACAGCGTGGCCACCGCTTCCGGGCCAGAAGTCGCGACAAGCTCTCGCACCACTCGCTCCAGCCGGCCGCGTGAAGGGGGGGCGCCAGTCACGGTGGCTAAACACAGTAGGCGCAGCGCGGTCGCCGCCGCGCGCGGCGCGCCGCGCGCCAACGCCTCCTCCGCAGCCCCCGCCGCCGCGTCCCCCGCGTCACGGGCACCGGCTAATAATGATTGTTCAGCTGCGACGCGCGCCCGAAACTCGGGGGTGGAGGCGGCCGCGCCCGCGGCCTCGGCGAGGGCCACGTGGCGTTGAACGGAGGGCAGGTCTTTCAAAGCACTCGCAAACGCCTTCAACTCGGCCAGGGGCACGTCCCCGCCCCTGGCGGCGCCGTAGCCGGCTTGCAGGGCGCGAGCGCGGGCGCCCAGGGACGGGCCGGCGGCGGCAAAGGAGAGGTCGCGCAGGGAGCGGAACGTGGTGTCGGTCACTGAAAGAGCAACACGGGTCGTGCTGCCGTCGCCGCCACCGCCACCCGGCACGACGGCCGCCCCACCCACCACGGGCACTGTCTCCCTGACCAGGCCTTCGTACGTGAGCTGGGTGAGAAGGGGGGTGGCCCAGTCGATGGCGCGGTCGATTAAAATCCATTCGGTCACAGAGCCCGCGCCGGGGGGAGGGGCATCCGCGCCCGCCGCCCTGTGACCGGCGGAGAGCGCATCAGCCACCACCAGGGCGGCGGGGCCGACCGCGCGCACAATGGAGGGCGCTCCCAGGCGGGGATGCAGGGCTGAGAGACCCGCTGCCACCGCGTGCGCTGGCCCCGGGTGGCCGCGCGCGTGGCGGGAGGGGGCGCCCCCATCCTCCAGGGTCAGCACGTCTGCGTCGGAGGGCACAAAATGGATGGGCAGGTCGACGACGGCGACGGAGCCCAGGACGCCGGCTGCAGCGAGGGCGGCCCGCACGGTCGGCCCCGCGCGCGGCGCAAACAGGGCTCGATACTCGCGCCGGGCGCCACCATTAGGCGCAGCGATGCCCGCTTTCACAACCGCCGCGATGGCTGCCGCGGCGGCGGGGGTGGGGCAGGCGACAAAGAGGGAAGGCCCGGTGCCGGGGGGCGGCGCCGCGTCGCGCGCAGAGCGGGGGAGCAGGGCCAGGTGGTCCACACCGTGCTCCTTGAGCGTGGGGACATCGGCAAACAGGGAGAGCCAGGTGGAGGCGTCGGGGTCGAGGAGCAGGGTCTTGCGGCCGGGCGACTGGAGGGTTGGGGAGGGGAGGCGTGAGTGTGCGTGTGTGAGGTGACGCTTGCTTCCACGTCCCCTATCCACACCCCCTCAGACTCACCGCGTCCAACAAATCAATCAGCGTGCGCCGCGCGTCGTCCCGCAGGGGGGCCAGGTGCACGGGGCCTCCGTCGAGCGCGTCGAGCGGAGGCATCGGTTTTTCGGTTTCTTGGCAGGCCAGTGTCAGAGGGTTGCACGCGGCCCCGTACGGACGTATGTGCAGTGTGTGAGCAGCGCCGACACGCCGCGTGTTGCCGCGGGCAACTCCGCGCAGGCGCTCCTTTTTTTTGGGAGTGAGCGAATGCCCTTTTCGCGTCGATCCCTCACTCTCGCGCTCTGTTTCTCGCGCCCGCCTCCACACACGTCCCGCACGGGCCAAGCGTCTGTTCTCACTCCCACACCTCAATCTCACACTTTTTGAGACCCGGCGGAGCCGCGCCCCTTTCCGCAGCCTTTTGGCCCGGACGCTCGACTGTCTCGCTGGTCGTTTCCCCGCTTTCCTCGCCCCCACACATCCTCGTCTCCATGAGCGAGTCCCAGGTGCGACTGATGGCACGCCCCGCCTCCCGTGTGGCTTGGGAGAGCGTGGCCGGGGTGGGACGCGGTCGCACCACACACCCGATCGGCCGTGGTGCGCGCATCGGCTCTCGCAATGGGCATCTGTGTCTCACCTTCCCTACCCTCCTCCTCACACACAGTATTCATTCTCGCTGACCACGTTTAGCCCCAGCGGCAAGCTTGTGCAGGTGACAGTTTGTTGGGAGGGATGGAAACGGGGCGATGAGACACAGCGCCACCCGTTCCCACCGACACTCACCCACCCCACCCTCCCCTCCCCCTTACCCCACACCAGATCGAGCACGCCCTCAACGCCGTCTCCGCGGGCGCCACCGCCCTCGGCATCCGGGCGGTGGACGGCGTCGTGCTTGCCACGGAGAAGAAGGCACGGTCGCCGCTGATCGATGCGTCCACGCTCAAAAAGCTGTCCCCCGTCACCCCCAACGCGGGGCTGGCGTACGCGGGCATGGGGCCCGACTCGAGGGTGCTGGCCCGGCGGGCGAGGAAGAGCGCGCAGGTGAGTTGTGGGTCTGGGGAGAGACAGAAAAAAGAGCGAGCGAGCGTTGTCTTGTCTTTTCGGTGCACCCCCCCACCCTCCACCCACCCCGTCTCATCCCTAGGCCTACTACCGCACCTACAAGGAGCACGTCCCCGTCGCCCAACTGTGCCGCGAGACGGCGGCCGTCATGCAGGAGTTCACCCAGCGCGGCGGCGTGCGCCCGTTTGGCGTGTCGCTGCTCGTCGCGGGTGTCGACGATTCAGGCCCCCAACTCTACCAGGTCGACCCCTCCGGCTCCTACTTTGCGTGGAAGGCGTCCGCCATCGGCAAGAACATGGCCAACGCCAAAGCGTTCCTGGAGAAGAGGTACGCGGAGGACATGGGGCTGGAGGACGCGATTCATACAGCGCTGCTCACGCTCAAGGAAGGGTTTGAGGGTGCCCTCACGGGTGACTCCGTGGAAGTCGGCGTCGTGGGCGCCGACCGCGTGTTCCGGGTGCTGACGCCGGCCGAGGTGAACGACTACCTGCAGGAGGTGGAGTGAGTGAAGAGGGAGAGTGCGTGTGTGTGGGGGGAATACGGTGCCGCGGCACGTGGGAGAGCTTGTTTTCTTTCTTTCACTTCTTTTTGTGTGACTCCTGGAGGATGGTGTGCACGAGCCAGAAAAACCAGCCAAACGAAAAAAAAACGTGGAGGGAAGACGGTGGGGGTTGAAGCAAACAACACACAAAAAAACAGAAACAAAACACACACACACACGTCCAGCTCTCGTCGTACAAACACACTCCTCTCACCCTGGCCGCAGCGCCTGCATCAACCGCCCGCACACGTCCAGGAAGGCGAGAACATCGCCCGACAAGCGCTGCGTGTCAAACGCGTACTCGCCGTCCCGCACCTTGTACAGCTGCACTTCGAACGTCAGCACGTCTGCTGCTGCGCCGTCGCCGGGGGCGAGCACGGTGCCCGACCCGCCGTCGATGATCGCGGACGGGGGGAGCACGGCGCGGCAGCGGTAGTTGTAGGGCCCCGCTTTCTTCCACGCGATGCCGCGCGCGGCCAGCGCGGCAAGTAAGTCTGCCAGCGCGGCCGCTGGGTGCAGGCGGGTGTGAGCGCCCAGGCGCCACCTCCGCTCTGCGACGACGCGGCCACCTGGGCCGCCCGCGCCCGCGCTGCCCGCGGGCGGGGGCGCTGCGTCGCCGCCCGTCAGGTCGGGGCGCAGCGAGGCAGAGGATGGAGGCCGCCGCCGCCGATCAGCCACCAGGTGGTAGGTGACGGTGGCTCTGGTTTGGGCGCGGGCAGCGAGGGCGGCCACCACAGCCGCCCGGTCGTAGCCGAGCCTCGCGACGTCGTCCAGCGCGGCCTCATCGAGCGGCGCGACTGCGCCCGTCGCCACGCCACCCAGCGCGGCCCCCCCATCCCCCGCCGCCAGGTAGCGGGGCAGGTGCAGCGCAAACCAGGGGTGGGCCCGCACTTCGGGCAGGGTGACGCGCTTCAACGGGTCGACCAAAAGCATGCGCGGGATCAGATCGCGCGCCCCGGGCGACAAGTGACTCGGCAGGGCGTACGCCCCCGCCTTGATCTTTTTGAACAGCGAGGGGATGTTCTCATCATCAAAGGGGAGGGATCCGCACAGCAGGGCGTACAGAATCACGCCGCACGACCAGACGTCGACCTCGGGGCCGGCGTAGAGGCGGCCCGAGATGACTTCGGGGGCGGCATAGTTGGGCGACCCGCACGACGTTTTGAGGAAGCGCCCATCCCGCATCACGTTGGACAGCCCAAAGTCGGCAATCTTGACGCGCATGGCACCATCCAGCAGCAGGTTCTCAGGTTTGAGGTCGCGGTGGACGACCATGTGGCGGTGGCAGTATTCGACGCCGCTCACGATCTGTTGAAAAAAGTGGCGCGCTTCGGCTTCCGGCAGCCGCCCCTTTTCCACAATGTAGTCAAACAATTCGCCCGCCCGCACATACTCCATGACGACGTAGATGTCGGTGGCGGTTTCGACGACCTCATACAAGCGGATGACGTGGGGATGGGTGAAGAGGCGCAGAATCTTGATTTCGCGCCGCACTTTTTCCTCCATGTCCATCTGCTTGATTTTTTTGCGGTTGAGGATCTTGATGGCCACTTTGTGGCCAGTTAGGATGTGTTCCGCGATTTTGACCTGGGGAGAGGAGGGTGGTGTGGGAGGTGGAAGGGGAGGGTGAGGTCGGGCGAAAACGGCGACCGGACGCATGGCGGCTTTTCTCGCGTGCGTCGTCTCGCCTCGCCCCGACGACAGGCGCACCGCATTGCCTGTCACCATCCACCCACAACTCACACACGTGTCCTTGCTCCAGGCTTGACGCAAGTAGCAGGCAGCACGTGTCGTGGCGGAGCGAGCGAGCCCTTTTCTCACAGGTCGACCCTCTATCCCGTTTCGCCCCTCCCTCGCCACCTCCTCTCGCATTCCACACCTTGCCAAACGAACCGATGCCCAGCGTCTTGCCCAGCCTGTAGTTGGACAGGAAAAAGTCGGCCGCCGCCGCAGCGGCGGGGGGCGTGCCCGTGTCGCCGGGCGGCGCGCCTGGCGCGTCGGGCTCCATTGCGCGTGTCGGCGCAGTGGGGAGGCGGTGCGGCGCGCGTGTGTGTGCCAGCAGGAGTAACGTGGCAGTCGTGTAGCGCTGGCGGGGGCGGCCACTGGCGCGCCCCGGAGTAAAAAAAGAAGCGCCGATGAGGGTGTGTTTTTCGGGAGGGTCGGTGTTTTTCGGTTCGTGGTCTCAGTGGCGCCGACCCCGCCTGCGCTGATCCCCCAATCCGGAATCCAACAGCGGCGTTAGGACAGAGCATGTTGAGCAGCATCATTTCATTGGGAAAGCAAAAGAAACAAAAAAAAGAAAAAAAACACATAAAAATCAAACCTCGTCATCCACCCGCACCGGCACCCGCACCGCCAAATCAGTGTCCGCATCCACGCCCGCCCCCCCCGCATCCGCGAACGCCAGCACAAAGTGCAGGGCGGCCCCGCCCGCGGTGACGCCGACCAGGGCGCGTGCCGCGCGCGTGGACGCGGCGATCGCGAGCGCTCGGATGACGTCTTTGGAGGCGACCGCCACTCGCACCGCGCCGGGGGGCAGGGGGGCGTCCTGGGCGAGGGAGGGGGGTGGGCCGCCTGCCGAGGGGACGCGTTCACGCGGCGGCAGCACGTCCAGCCCCGCTGTTTCGACCGCCAGAGCGGCGCCGCCGCCCGTGGCGCGCAGGCGCAGGGCGCCACTGGGGCACAGCTCCACCACGACAGCGGGCGCCATGGAGGCCAGCTTGTCGGCGGCGGCTGCGAGGCGGGCGGCGCGGGGGGCGGCGTCCACGTACCAGGGGGCGAGGGGGGCAGCGTCACGGTCAGACACCAGCGCATCCAGGTCCGCAGGGGGCAGCGGCCGCGCCAGCAGCGGCAGGTCGTGCGTCAGTCCAGCGTCTCCCCCCATGGACACGAGGCGCAGGGTGGGGGTGGGGTGGGCGGCTGGCGCGCCCGCGCCTGGAGTCGTCGTCAACCGTACGTCCACACTCTCCGGGGACAGGGCGGCCGCGCCGCGCAGCCCCCGCCGCAGGGCGGCCAAGTCCAGCCGCAGCGCGATGGAGTCCTCGTGGCGGGAGGAGAGGCGCAGGGTGGCGGGCACAAACGCTGCGCGCGCGGCCCAGCGCGCGCACACGTGCACGCCGCCCGCGTCGCGGGGGGAGAGCAGGAAGTGGATGCCGTCGGGGGTGAGCAGGAGGTGGCCCGTCTTGGCGTAGCGTTCGAGGGCGGGGAGCCAGGCTGTGTGGGGGAGGGTGGGTGGGGCGCAGCGTGCGCGTCGTGAGAGGGTGTGATCCGCCCGCCGTGGCCTCCGTGTGCCGTTTCCTCCCGATCTCTCTCACACTGTCTCTCTATCTCCGACAAACACTCCCAGAACTCACTCTGCTCCAGGTCTCGCAGCGCGCGGTCGGTGAGCGAGGCACGGAACTTCATTGCGTTTTTGTTTTGGTGTCGAGTGTGTGTGCTGGCCGCCCGACACAGGCAGGCAGGCTGGTGACAGCCGCTGCAGAGACCTGCTGGCTTGGTGGGCGCGCGTCCGAGGCGGCGGGCCGTGCGTCCGAGGCGCGATCGAAAAACGGAGAGTGACGATGGGCCGACGAAAAAAACAAAAAAAACTACGTCACTCTCGCTTTTTGCCGGTCAATTTCGTCCCTGCGCGCGCCCGGGATCCCGCGCCGCACGCTCTGCTGCCTCGCCCGTGCTCGTGTGCAAAGCAATCCAGCCGCGTTTGCGTGGAGTGGCTTGCCCGGGGCCGACGTCCGGCACCGTTTTCTTTCTTCCCATTTCAGCCGCGTGCCTGCGCGCCGCCACACACGCGCGCACACTCCCTTTCACACACGCACCATGCTTTTCTACTCCTACTTCAAAACGCTGACCGGGCGCGAGGTGACGGTGGAGCTGAAGAACGATGTCGCCATCACCGGCACCCTGCACTCAGTCGACCAGTACCTCAACGTCAAGCTGCACGGGGTGCGGGTGGCGGCGCCGGAGAAGCATCCGCAGGTGAGTGTGTGGAAACTGGTGTGCGTGTGTGGAGACAAAGGCACAGCCAAAGCGAGTGTTTGACGCCAACGGCACCCACCTTCCCACTCATCTTCTTCCTCTTCAGCTGGCCGCCGTGCGCAACGTCTTCATCCGCGGCTCCGTCGTGCGCTACATCGTGCTCCCCGCCGACGGCGTGGACGCAGAGCTGCTGCACGACGCCACCCGGCGCGAAGCGCGCGGCCAGTGAGAGAGAGAGAAAAAAAAGAAACGTCGTCGCCCTGTTTTGTTTCGGTTGGTTTCCCCCCGAGTTTCTCTTGTGAAAACGCACTCTTTCATTTTGTTCTTGTTGCAGGATGGTTGAAAAAAAAACTGTCTCTCTCCCTCTCCCTCACTGCGCCGCTGCCACGATCTCATCGCGCGCCACCGCAAACGCGCCAGCCAGCGCCCCCAGCTGCAGTTTCTCGGACGCCCCCCCCGCCAGCGCAGCCTCCACATCCGACATGGCGATGAGCAGGTCGGCCCGCGCGCGCTGGGGCATGGCCAGGCGGACGACGAGGGGGTGGAGCGCGCGCACGATGTCGGCAAGGGCGAAGCCCTGGTGCGCCTGCATGCCTTCGACCGCGCCCACGGCGGCTGCCACGTCCGCGTTGAGCAGGGAGGATGCGGCAGTCTCCACGTCGGCGGGGGTGGGGTTGCCGGTGCAGGAGTAGACGGATGCCGCGTCGACGGTGGGAGACGCTAACGAAGCCGCCTGCAGGATGTTGAGCGCTTTGCGCAGGTCGCCCGCCGCCAGAGCGACGACGGCGTCCAGGCCGCCGTCACCCAGGGACACGGACTCGGCGGTGGCGACGTCGGCGACGCGCGCGCGCACGTCGGCGTCGGGGAGCGGGGGGAACCGGAACCGCGTGCACCGCGACTGCAGCGCGGGAATGATCTTGCCAGCATAGTTGGCGATGAGAGCAAAGCGCGCGTTGCGGGTGTACTTTTCGATGACGCGGCGCAGGGCAAACTGGGCGTCCTTTGTCATCGCGTCGCACTCGTCCAGCACAACCAGTTTGAATTTCGCGCCAAACATGGTGCGCGTGGACGCAAAGTCGACGATCTGCTGCCGCACGACATCGATGCCGCGCGCGTCGGAGGCGTTGAGTTCGAGCACCATGGAGGAGGCGGAGGAACCGTAGAGGGCACGGGCGACCGCGAGGATGGTGGACGTTTTGCCGGTGCCCGGGGGGCCGTAGAGCAGGAGGTGGGGGAGCCGGTTCTCGGCCACGAGGCCGCGGACTGGTGTGGTAGAGTGGGCAGGGTTTTGGATGTGGTGGGCGGGTGGGTTGGGAGAGGGGGGCGCCGTTTTTTTTTCGCGTCGCGCGCATCGGTGGGAGCAAAGGCCTTTTCGACGCCCACGGCCGCCCCCACTCCCCCTCCTCTCCCACACTCACTCGTGTCAATGATCTCCCGGTGCGCCGCCACGTCGTCCAGCGAGTGTGGGCGATACTTCTCCACCCAGGGCGCCGCCGCCAGCGGGTCGGCCGGCAGCGCCGCGCCCTTGCCTTTGGCGTCCACCATGCTGTTTGATGCGGGAGGTGTGTGCAGGAGGGTAAGAAGAGGCGAAGCCCAGCGTGCAGCACGCGGTGCCCACCGACGACAGAGAATACGAAGACGCGCCGACGTTTGTGTTTTGATGCGATGGGGCATCGCTTTCACTTGTGTCCCCCGTTTTCCGCACGAACCCTCACAATCATGGGGTGCGCGTCGTCGCGGGCCTCGCCCACGCCCGCCCCCCCCCCCCCGACTCACCAGCCGCGTGGGCGGCGCGCGCCCTGCTGGCGCACGACGCTGCACCTTCCACCTTCCACCTCCCCCCCCCCCGCCCACGCGCGCGCCGCCCCGGACGGCGTGCTGGACACCGACACCCTGCACGTGGACACGGTTGCGGGCGTCACCTTTGTCAACCAGTACGTGGTGGCGGGCAGGCTGGGGCGCGGCGCGCACGGCGCGGTCAGGGCTGCAGTTGACACACGCTCCGGCGCCCTGGTGGCCCTCAAAGTGGCGCCCCGATGGGGTCGGGCCGACAAGGCGGCGCTGTTGGCGGGCGGGAGGAGGGGGCGAGCAGCAAGAGCGGGCGGTGGTGGCGCCGACACGCCCGGCGCCGCCGCACGAGAGGCCGCCCTCCTCCGCGCCCTGGCCGCCGCCTCCGTGCCCGGCGTCGTCCGCCTCCTAGAACTAGTCGACGACCCCCGCCGAGACAGGCTGCTGCTGGTGTTGGATTTTGCGGAGCGTGGCGCGGTTGGTGCCGCCGCCGCGCCGCGGACTGTCTGCGCGGCGCGTGTCTGGAATGTCGCGTCGGGCGTCGCCGCCGCCCTGGCCGGCATGCACGCCGCGGGCGTCGCACATGGCGACGTCAAGCCCGACAACGTGTTGGAGCGTGGGGATGGGCGCATCGTGCTCGCAGACTTGGGGGCGGCCAAACCGGCTGCAGAGCTGTCGTGCGGGGGCGAGTCTGGCGATGACTCCACCACCACCACCACCACCACCACCCTCACCCGCCCATCGTCGTTAGCTCACCTGGCTGCCGCCCCGGGTTCATCAGCGGGCGGCACCCCCGCGTTTGCGCCGCCGGAAGCGTGCGGCACGACGCCGCGCGATCCGCGCGCTGCGACCGCGGCCGCCGCCGACGTCTGGGCCCTCGGCGTCACCCTGCACTGCCTGGCTTACGGGGTGCTGCCTTTCAGCGGTGCCCCGCTGGACATGTGTGAAGCGATTGTGGGCGGGGAGCCAGACCTTCCAAAGGACGCTGGTGCGCAGGCGCAGACGGTCAGCCCGGCGTCCCCGCTTGCCGCCTTCATTTCATCCGCCCTGGCCAAAGACCCGTCCGACCGCCCGTCCGCGGCCGAGCTGGCGGTGGCGGCAGCAGCTGGCGCGGCGCAAGCGTCAGCTGGCAGACCCACCAAGCCCGCTTTTTTCGGGGGCAGCGGCCACCGCACCCGCTTCCCCCCAGGCGCCCGCGTCGCGCGGGAAGGCGACCCCGCCCGCCACGCCCTGGCTGTCGCGTCCGGCACCCTTAACATTGTGTGCGAGCGCGAGATCGGCGTGCCTGCTTCCTCCTCCGACGACGACGGCGACGGTGCTGCGGGGGATAAAGAGTTTGATGGCGGCGCCTCGGACGACGACGCGGCGGCCGCGCGTGCGGCCGCGCGGCGCGCGCCCGCCGACGCCGGCGCACCGGAGCACGGGAGGATGGTGCACCCTCCCTCGCTGGCGCTACTCGGTCGCTCACAAACAGTCAGCGAGACGGTGACGGGGGCGACAGAGCGGGCAGCAGCGCTGGTAGAGGCCGCGCGGGTGGGCGGGCAGTCCGCTACCGTCATCGCGACGCGCGGGCCTGGCGCGTTGGTGGCCGAGCCAGCGCTGCTGGACGCTGGTTACCAAGGCTCAGACCAGCCTGCCGTCTGGCTGACCTCTGTCGTGGCAGGCCCTCGCGGCGCGGCCGTGGTCCGTGTCCCCCCCGCGACCACGCGTGCGGCCGCCGCCGCCGACGCGGATGCCGCCGACGCGCTGGACGCTGCCCTGGCCGCCCGCCGAGCTGAACTGTTGGTCGCGTCCGCGCTGGAGAGGTTGGCCGCGCTGGCGGCGCGGTTGAGGACGGGGGAGGAGCTGGGGGCCGCGTGCGACGCGGCGGTTAAGGCTGAAGAGAGTTGATGGCAAAAAAAACAGTGTTTTTTTTAGACGTGACAGCATTTCATTTTTTGTGAACCAACCAGCTAGACAGATTTCGAGACAGTTAAAAACTGCGCACCAACGAACCAAACAAAACAACATCACGTCGCGTCGGCCCACCCACCCGCGTCAGTCTCAACCTTCAGCCCCCACTCCCCCGCCGCCTGCCGCCCCCTGTCCAGGGCGGCAGCCTCAAACGGTACCCCTAGGACTGCCTCCCGCCGCGCGCGGGTCATCGCGTCCTTCAGCGCGGCCTCCAGGGCGGCCGCGACTGCGGGACCCAGCCCAGCGTCGCCCACGGTCGCGGCAGCATGGGCGGCCAGGGAAGCAGCAGGGCATGCCACATCCCACAGTAGCCTGTCAGTGACGCGCACACCGTCGGCGCGGGCGGTGACGGTGAGCTCTACAAGGCGGGAGGTGGTGGGGGCGGGGGTGGCGTCCGAGCCGCGGGACGTGGCTGCAGCATCACGCTGGGGTCCCAGGTACTCCCCCACCTGGGCCGCCACGCTGGCCTCGTGGCCGACCATGCCGGTCTCAGCGCACAGCTTGGCGGCGACGGCGGCGATGGCGTCGTCAGAGGCTGTGTGGAAGGGGGAGTGTGGTGAGCGGTGGACCCCACAACGCATGATCACACACACAATCTCTCTCACTCTCTCTCTTCTCTCTCACCATTCACAGGCAGCAGGATGTCCTCCCGCACCGCCCCCACGTGGCCGCCTTCGCGGTCCAGGGCGACGTGCACGGGCACCACCCACGGCGCGCCCGGCCCCGGGGGCGGGAGGCGGGGTGGGGGGCCGGCCGCTCCCGTGGAGCGAGCCCGCACCTCGGCCAGCGTGTGGCGGACGGAGGGCGCGGGGTCGTCGAGCATCGGGGGAGCAGCGGCGGAAAAAAAAAAAAAAAGGAATCGAGAGTGTTGTTTTTTTTTTCACTTTCCGCGGTTGTTTCACGTCCGTCTCTCTCCCTCTCCCGGTCTTCCTCACCCACCCCCGATGCGCCTCACCGCGGTCGCCGTGCTGAGGTGGGCGGGCGAGGGTGAACCCCACCTGCTCGGCTTTGGCGCCGACCTGTCGTCGTTTGGTTTCTTCCAGCGCGGCAGCGTGCGCGAGATGCTGACCTTTGTCGCGCGCACCGTGGCCAAGCGGACGCAGCCCGGGTGCCGCCAGGTGAGTGTGTGAGAGAGAGAGAGAGAGAGAGAGAGAGAGAGATGTTGGTCGGTGAGGAGCACACACGGCGGTGGCAACAACCAGCGCGGATTGGCGCGCGCGCGCGCGCGCGCGAGCGCTGTTCTCCGTCGCCCGCCCGGCCCACCACGGCCACCTCTGGCGCAGCTGTTGTACCCCAGCGCGTGTGCTGCAATGCGGACTCGGTATCGGGGGGTGGCGTTCGCCAGATGAAGCGTTGCTAGTCGCCCGCCCACCGCCACAGGACAGCGCTCACCACTCTGCCTTCCCCTCCCCTCCCTTCCCCAGACCGTCCAAAACGAGGACTACTTCTGCCACGCCCACAATGACGACGGCCTCGTCGGCATCGCTTTCGCGGATGCCGACTACCCCGCCCGCGCCGCGTTTGGTGTCGTGGGCAAAGCGCTGGACGACTTCCGCGCCGCCGTCGGGTCCTCCTGGCGCGACGCGCCCACCGACACCCGCCTCGGCGACGCCACCTGCGACGCTGCGGTGGGCAAGTACCAGGACCCGGCCGCCGCAGACAGGTTGACCGCGATTCAGCGCGACCTGGATGAGACGAAAGTGGTGCTGCACAAAACGATTGAGAGCGTGTTGGCGCGCGGTGAAAGGTTGGACGCCCTGGTCGACAAGTCGGCCGACCTGTCGCTGGCCAGCCAGATGTTTTACAAGCAGGCCAGGAAGACGAACTCGTGCTGCAAGATGATGTGAGAGTGGCCAGCGCGCGCCGGTTTGCCTCGGCGCGCTCACAAACACTTTTCCAGCCACAACTAATCTGATTTTTGTCACTTCAAGGCCTCCAGTAGGCCCAACACGGCCCACCTGAACAGGACGCGCCCGGTGTGATTAGCCAACGTGTTCCTGGGGTGTTGGCAACAGCGCTGCCGCCGAAACGCAGGGAACAGTCTTTGGCGCGGGAATTCGGAGGCGTGTGCCGCCCACGCCCCCAAAACACGTGCCCTCCCTGGATCACCTCCCCCCCTGTTCGTTCGCCATCGTCGAGCGCGCGCGCGTGTGTGCGTGCGAGAACCAGAGTCTGGCCGCCACCCTGGTGGCGGCTTCTCCCTTTTTTCGGGGGGGAGCCCCCCGCATGTCGGAGGCCACCTCCTCCGGCGCCCCTTCCTCGGCCGCCCTGCCCGGCGAGAAAAGGGGCCGGAGCAGAGTGGAACTGAACCGTGCTGCCCAGGCCAGGTGAACGAGGGGAGGGAGGCGAGGGGGGCCCGGGTTCGCGCCGACGCTTTTGTTTTTCGGCGACCCGCGACCCACACGACTCACCTCCCTCCCTCCCTGCGCGGCCGACGCCTCCCCACCTACCCCAGGTTCCGCGCACGTCGCAAGGCCCGAATTGCCGAGCTTGAAGCCACCGCCGCCGCCCACGCCGCCGCCCTCGCCACGCGCGCAGCACTTGAAGCAGAAGTCACCCGCTTGCGCGCCCTAGTCGCGGCCGCGCGCGCGGGGCAGCCGTTGCCCGCTGCCGACGAAGCCGACTTTGGAGACGGCGTGGGAGGTTTGCTGACCCCCGTCGCTGACCCTCCTGCATCGGGCGATGCACGCGGCGGCGACCCCTCCTCTGGCTCGGGCGGCGCGACCCACCCGCCGCCGTCCGCGTCCGACGACTGGGCCCGCCTGCTGCCCCGCCTCGTGCCCGCCGACTGGGATGGCACGCCTAGTCCGGTGCGGCGTCAGCTGGAGGCGGCCGCCGTGGCGCGGTCGGTGGCGGACGCGGGGGCGCCGCGGGCGCAAGCCCCGCCGCCCGTGCCTCCCGCCGCTGTCTCCATCCGCCTGCCCCACGCGCCGGGTGGCGGCCGTGGTGCCCGCCCCGCCGTCACCGCGGAAGACATGATGCGGTGGCCGTGGCGCACCCACATGGCTGTGCTGCGTGCCGCCGCGGGCGAGTGCGCGCGGTTGTTGCCGGCCGTCGCGGCAGGGGACGACCGTGCGGCAGCCGCCGCCGCCGCGGCCGGCGCCCACGTGCGCGCCCTGCTGACCGTGCTGGGCGCCACCGACCCCCGCCGCGCCGCCCTGCTGGCGTTGACCGACTTGCGGTCGTTGGGGCTGCCTTGCGATGGCGATGGCCGCGCGTCCGCGCGCGCGGCGGCCGCCGCGCTCGCGGCGACCATCACCCCTCAACAGAGGGCGGCCGCTGCAGCTGCCGGCCAAGCCCACGCAGCCGCTGTCGCGGCCGCCCGCGCCCGCCGCGCTGCCCTGGTGCCGCTGGCGTGCGGGGGTGGAGGCGAACTGCGTGCCCTGGAAGCACAGGGCCTGCTCCGCGCCAACCTGGATGAAGAGGTGGCCGCCGCCGCCCTGCTGACCCACGCCCTGCTGGCCACCATTCTGACTCCCGGCCAAGTGGCAGCCGCCGTTGGGGCAGCATATCCGAGTGGGCTGGATGCAGCGGCCGTCGTGGCCGCACTGACGGGGGCGGGGTGTGGGCCGAGTGACGGCGGCTTCGTGTCGCCGTCGTTGCTGGAGCCCGTCGATGAACCCTTTGCCGCGCTGCTGGCGTGATCCTGTTTTTGTGGGTTTTGTGTGTGCGTGTCGCAGTCCTCCTCCCTGCCCCCTGCCCCGGTCCCCTGAGGGAACGTGTGGGGGGGCGTGTTTTGGGGAGGCCCTTTTCTATCTGGTCGCTGTCGCCGCCCTCCCTTTCTTAGGTCAATCACTTCCTTCACACACGCTGGCTGAAGGTTTGATTGACTCCAAACGCTCACACAAAATCACGCACTGCTCCCCCTCATTCATTGGTGGTGTGCTGGGCGCGCTCTCGAGTAAAATAAAAATGACACACACACACAAAACACACTCGTTTTTTTTCTTCACCCTCCTCTCCTCGCCTCTCGCCACCTTTGCGCCCACGCCATGGACGTGAGTGACCGGGGACTGAACGCGTGACTAGCGTGTTGCCAGCGAGCCACAATCGAAGGGAGTCGCGCAGCTGCAGGCGCCTCGAAAACGAGAAACTCGTCTAAAAACGGACACGCCGCGCCGTCACCGCAGCTGCTCTTCCATCTGCTCACGGGCCCACCCTTCACTTCACCCCCACAGCCTCTGCGCAATGTCTTTATGTCGTACGCAGCCTACGGCGTGCGCCGCCCCACGGCCGGGGGGCCGGCCGCCCCCCCGGCCGACATCGACGGTCCCCGCTTCGCCAAGCTGGCCCGCGAGGCGGGCATCGTGGGGGGGCGGCTGACGCCGACGGATGTGGACCTCGTGTTTTCCAAGGTGAGGGGGTAAGAGGCGGGAGGGAGACATGTGCGGGCACACGCTGGGTTGCTAAAAAAAGGTGCGTGGCCTCTCCCCCCTCCCCACCTCCACAGATCACCGGCTCCAACCGCCGCCGCCTCACCTACGACGAGTTCACCGCCGCCCTGGACGCCCTGGCTGACCGCGCCGGCGTGCCGCATTCGTCCCTACGCGCACGCGTGGCCGCGACCGGCGCGCCGCGCGCGTCGGGCGACGCCACGTCACCCGACTACGTCCGCTTCTTCGACGACAAGTCCACCTACACGGGGGTACACGCCCGGGGCGGCCCCACCACGGTGGACGGCAAGCGCGACCTGCGCGAGCTTTGCGACCGGTCGGCCGCCGACGCGCGCGGCGTGTCGTCCACATTTGGCAAGGCGCGCTGAGTGGGAGACAAAAATAGGGGGGGTGGAGAGAGAGAGAAGAGAGGGAAGTACACACATACACACACAATGCTACCGCGAGATCGAGACTTGCAGTCTGATCGCAGTGGGGCGGGGGCGGGTCGTTGAGAGAGAGGGCGAGTGAGGGTGGCTCGGTCGCTGTTGCTCAAAACTCTCTGCGCTCTCTCTCGCACACTCCCCCCTCTTTTTCTCGTGTCTGCTGCGAGGACCGTCGTCTCCGTCCCAGGTACGCATCTACGCACGCACACGCACACGTAGCCTGCCTTCTGCCTCGGGGCTGCGGGCGGTGCAAGTGCGCTGGGCGCGTGGCGGCCGCCAATCGCGACCGCGTCACGCCGAGCCGGCGGCCCCGTCTCTCTTGCGGGGGCAGCCGCCCGTCCTCCCACACATGCGCCTGCCTGCGCCCGGCGTGCCTCGCATCGAGGGTCATTGTCTGCCCTGCGATCGAGAGCGTTTGCGGGCCAGGGCTGGCGGCTGTGACGCGGGGCGCGCGCGCGCTCCGTCCTTGGCGGCGGCGGCCCGGTCGATCGCGCCCGCCTGCTCGCTGCCTGGCCTGCGCCGGCCCCCGTCCACCGCCCTCGCCCCTCCCCGAGTCGAGTACTGGTCCGTCCGCGCCCACTGGCGCGGTCGGCCGGCCGATCGGGCGGGAATCGCGACTGCACACTGCGCGCACACAATGACCCGACACCCCCGCCCGCTCACAACTCCCTCCCTCCCCTCTCCTCCCCTCCTCCCCAGCCCCCACACCCCACCACCAACCATGGGCCGCGTCATCCGTGGTCAGCGCAAGGGCCAGGGCGGCATCTTCAAGTCGCACAACACGCACCGCAAGGGCGCGGCCGCGCACCGCACGCTCGACAACGCCGAGCGGTCGGGCTACATCCGCGGCATGGTCGCCGACATCATCCACGACTCCGGGCGCGGCGCGCCCCTGGCCAAGGTGCGTGGTTGAGAGGGAGTGTGGGAGGGGAGAGGGGGGTCGCGCGGGGCACGGATGGGAAAGCTGAAGCGCTCGCGACTCGGGCGACGGCGGCTCCTAACCCTCGAAAAAAAAAACACTCACCCTCCCTCCTTCCCTCCCCCCCTCCCCCACCAACCCTAGGTCGTCTTCAACGACCCCATCCGCTACAAGAAGGCCAAGGAGCTGTTCATCGCCCCGGAAGGCCTGTACACCGGCCAGTTTGTGTACTGCGGCCGCCGCGCGACGCTGACCATCGGCAACACGCTGCCCGTGGGCGAGATGCCGGAGGGCACCATCGTGTGCAACCTGGAGGAGAAGGCGGGCGACCGGGGCGCCATCGCGCGCGCGTCGGGCGACTACGCGATTGTTGTGGCACACAACCCCGACGCCGGCATCACCCGTGTCAAACTCCCCTCCGGCTCCAAGAAGGTGGTCCCCTCCACCTGCCGCGCCACCGTGGGCCAAGTCGCCGGCGGCGGCCGCACGGAGAAGCCCCTGCTTAAGGCGGGGGCGGCGTACCACAAGTACAAGGTGAAGCGCAACTCGTGGCCCAAGGTGCGCGGTGTGGCCATGAACCCGGTGGAGCACCCCCACGGCGGCGGCAACCACCAGCACATTGGCCACGCGTCCACCGTGCGCCGGGACGCGCCCCCGGGCAAGAAGGTGGGGCTCATTGCCGCCCGGCGGACGGGGCGGCTCAAGGGTACCGCGAAAGTGGTGGACAAGGAGTGAACGAGACTTGTTGTTGTGGTGGTGTGTGTGTGGGGGCACCATCGCCTGCACACGCCTCCACAGTGCCCTCCTGCTCTCTGCCTTTCTTTTTTTCCACCTGTGTTTGTGTGGGGGCGCGTGTTTCTTTTTTCCTTTTGTTGGACGTGTGGCGTCCCCCCCCTGTGGAAACCAAAACCATCCCCCCCCCCCAAACCACGTTGTTTTTTGTCTCTCGCCCTCCTCGAGTGCACTTCACACACTACACACACAACTGGTCACTTCACAAGCATCACCCCAAACACACTCTCAAACGCGGCCAGCAGCGCGTCGGCCGTCGCGCCGACGAGCGGCGTGGTCGCCAAGCTGTCGCTACCATCCTGCCCCACCAGCTCAGTCGGCAGCTCCTCCACCCCTGCCGCATCCAGCGCCACCGACGCGATGGAGCCGACGGGCCTGTCCGCGATGCCGCACGGCACGATGTGGCGGAACCCGTTTAAATCGGGGGCGACATTCAAAGCCACTCCGTGATACGTCACCCACCGCGATGCCCTCACCCCCACCGCCGCCAGCTTGGCGCCAGAGACCCAAGCGCCCGTCAGGCCGGGCAGGCGGCCGCCGTCGGCCAGGGCGGCGTGGACGGAGGGGGCGGAAGAGGGCGGAAACGCGGGGGCGACGGTGGCCGCGCCCACGGTCGCCACCGCTCGCAACGCCACCTCCTCCAGGCCACGCAGCCACCAGTGCAGGTCGGGCAGGAGGCCGAGGGAGGCCAGGTCGAGGATTGGGTAGAGAACTAACTGCCCCGGGCAGTGGTGTGTGGCTTCGCCCCCCCTCTCCACACGGTGCAGGGGGGCGGGCGGGGCGGCTGGATCGAATCTTAGATGGTCCAGGGTGGCGCCCGCGCCCAGCGTGTAGACGGGCGGGTGTTGGAGGAGGTGGAGGGTGCCTGCTGTTGGGCGGTCTGCCTTTTCTCGTGCCGCCAGCGTGGCTGCCACGGCGGCGTGTTGGTCCGCCAGAGCGTCGCTGTAGGGTACACACTCATAGCGTCGATCTATGAGCGTGACGCGGGGTGTGGACGTGGGAGGGCGGGTGGACCGGGCGGCGCACCAGTCGGGCCAGTCGGCCGCCCACGCTGTGTCGGCCGGGGGGGCGGTGGGGGGGGTGCGCGGCGGCTGCGCGCGTGCCTGGGTGCGCAAGGTGGTGCATGGTGGTCGGTGAGGGGCCATAATGCGCGCAGGCGGGGGCCGAATGCGAGAGCCCTCCCCGCCGCGTCTGCGGCCGTGTTTTTCGGGGAGTGGCAAAAATACAAACCCCTCTCCCCCGCGCGCCTTCTCTCGCACGCCCACCTCGGTGTACCGCCCACAGCAGCGGTCCCTGCCACCCACACTCCACGCTCTCGCCTGGGAGCGTGCGCCAGCTGTGGACGGCGCACGCACACACCGCACCACAGAAAAGCCGGTTCGAAAAACACAATGCGCGGCGCGGCCACCGACATAGAGAACGCGGCGCCGGGGCCGGGGCCCAAGGTGATCGTGGGCGTGGGTGGCGTGTGCGTGGCGCGCCTGCCGTTGGACGAGGCTGAGGGGCGGGGGGAGGCGGGGGGGCACTGCGCGCGGCGCGACCCATTGCATGCGCCCAACCCTGCCTCCGTCCGCCACCGCCCCCGTTCCACCGCACTTGACACACACACAACACACACACACACACAGCAGCAACCATCATCTGACGACGCCGCCCCCCCCCGCCGCCGCCCCCGCGCCCTGGCGTCCACCGCCGCGGTCGACGCGACCGGCTTCCCTGCCGCCCTGGACGCCACCGCCGACGCAGACACCGAGTACGAGCGAGAGCGCGCGGCCCGCATCCAGCGCAACCGGGCCATGCTGGCCGCGCTGGCGGTGCCGGACGCGGTGGCGTCCGCGCGCGCGGCGGCGGTCGCCGCCGCGCCGCGCGCGGCGCGGCCACGCGCTCCCGCCGGCCGCGGCCCCCGCCCGCCCAAGCGGGAGCCGCTGCCCGCTCCGTTGCCGACGCGCCAGTCGGCGCGGCGGCGGGGGCTGGCGCCTGAGGGGGGTGGAGGCACCGCCCTGCCGGATGATGAGGGTGGTGAGAGGGCGGGCCGCGAAGAGTTGATGACGATCGAAGCGTATTGGGCGGGGAGGGGGGGGAACCCGGTGGCCGACCCCATCGTGTCGGACGGCTGCTTCCGCGGGTGAGTGTGGAGAGAGGATGGGTGTGGAGTTGGTGGGGGTCGAGAGAGGGAGAAAGAAGCACACAAACACCAACACCCTCCCTTTCTCCTTCCTCAGCTGGGTCGCGCCCGACGCCTGCGCCCGCTTCGACATCGAGGCCTCCGCCGCCGCCGCCTGGGACGCGCACGGTGGTGGCAAGTTTAACTTTAAAATCGACAAAGCCCAGATCCCGGCGTCCCTGAAAGCGCGCGGCTGGTCGGACGCGCGCGCGTTTGCCGCCACCCAGCTGCGCAAGAATCCCAACGCCTACTTCTACCGGCACGTGGAGCCGGGGGAGGTGCAGGCGACGGGCGAGTGGACGGCGGAGGAAAAAGCCGAGTTTTTGAGGGTGGCGCGTCTCCATGGTGTGGGCGACAAGTGGGGCCTCTTCTCCTCCTTCCTGCGCCACCGCGTCGGCTACCAATGCTCCACCTACTATCGCGAGGTGATCATCCCGGAGGGGCACGCCCTGGATGATCGGTTCAGGATGACGCGGACGGGGAAGGCCATTTATGTGGGGGGTGGCGGGTCGGGCGCGGCGCGCGCGGCCGAGTGAAAGAGAGAGAGTGGCAGTGGGGGTGGGCGTGCGGCAACGCACACACACACACACGTGTGACAACAGATGCTTCGGTCAGAAACATGTTCTCTGTGTGGTGGGAGCGAAACAAGGGTGCGTTAAAACTACAAAGCTCCACCTCTCCCCCCGAGTGGTTGACGCCACCTCCCTCCCTTTCATCCACTCACCGACGGGGACCAGCATGCGCGTGTGTCTGCATGCCTCGCCGCCAAAGAAAAGATGTTATTTTTCCGCTGCCAAGCGTCTTGCAGGGCGACTGGGGCGGGGTGAGTGTGTGAAAGGGGGGGGGGGGGGGGGGCGTTGTTGGGGGGAGGGCGAAAAAACAAGGGCGAGTTTGGGTGGTTTGGGGACAAGGAAGATTGTGTGTGTCTACGCTGTGGGTGAAAGGAAAAAAAAAGTCGAAGAAAACAAGGGAGGCAAGTGCAAAGGGTGCCTAGTGGGGGGGTGGACGAAGAAACAAGGCGAGAAAAACAGCCACGCGCGTGCCACGATCACGCGTCCCCAGTCGTGGCGGCCGCTTTCTGGGCGGCCGCCCCGAGGGCTGACAAGTCGCCAGCCACGCGCAGAGAGACAAAGCCACCCGACGGCACGGACGCGACCTCCGCCACCGCGTCCGCCGCCGAGGCAGCAGCCTCATCCTCGGGCGTGCCCTCCTCCTGGTTTAAGGCGCGGCGCTCGCCCAGGGTGAGGGGGCGGGGTGGCGGGGGCGCCCCCGCCGCGTCGGCGGCCGCGTCGGCCAAGGTGCGCGCCGCGGCCGCGCCGTCCAGCAGGGCCGCCGCCTCCGCCAACGCCGCCGACTGCTGCTCCCCGATGGCGCGCAGCGCGGTGGACAGCTGGCGCAGGACGCCGGCGGGGACGCCTCCTGTGTGAGTGTGAGTGGGGGAGTGTTGAACGTTGTTTGGTTGCCCCTCGGGCGTGTCACGCGGCCTCCGCCCCGAAAGGACACCCCACCCGCTCCCTCCCCGTTCCTCTCTCTCTCTCTCACACACACACACACACACACACTCACCATCAGCCTGCAGCGCGCGCGCTGCCGCCACCAGCTCGCCCGCGTCCCCCACGGCGGCCGCGAGGCGCGCGGCGGCCGCTTCGAGGCGCGTCGCGGGCGGGGGCAGCGCGTTGGCCACGTCCAACGGGGGCGGGGGCGCCAGGGAGGAGCTCAGCACGGGGGGAGCGATGGTGGGCAGCATGCTGGTGGGTGTAGGTGTGGGGCGGTGGTGGGGGTGCCCGTTGGCGGCGGCGGCAGAGGTGGCGGCCAGCTGAGAGAAAAGAGAAAGGAAAAGTGTGTGTGAGAACAAAAGGGCACGCGTTTTTTTATGTGTTGCGTTCGCCCACACTCTCTCTCCTCACACCTGGCGCAACCGTTTGGCCGCCTGGCGGGGCGCCACGGGGCCCGCGGAGCAGCCGACGTGGTGGCGCCCGGCTTTCAGAGGGGCGCCACACTTGGGGCAGTGGGTCAGCTCGCGCCCGTGGCCACGCTCGCGCCCTGAGCCGCGCACGTCGGGGGGGGCGCGGTAGTGGACTTTGAGGCGCCTTTGTGGGTGTATGTGGGATTGGGGAGTGTGGTGGGTGAACAAGGAGTGGGAAAGGGGTTTTGTGTGAGCGTGGGTGAAAAGAGGCACTTGAGCAACCGGCCCCCGCTGCCGACGTCAGCACGGTCGTCCCAGCCGCCTGCCTGCGTCAAACGAGGGAGTGCTAATCCAGAGGCGCATGTAAAGAGGCGGCAGGCTCGCAGGCGACCGGCGGGGAGGGGGGTGGGGGGACCCTCCCACGCTGCCCGCCGCATGTAAGAGGCTTGCGTCGGAGCAGGGCGGTGGGGCGACCTCCTGGCACTAGCAGCCTGCCTCTCGCCCCCTCACCCACGCCGGCGAGTTGCATGTGCCATGCAGCGCGGCTGCTACCATAGGTTGGGGGCAGGGTGCCGCCCACCAACCGCCGCCCTTTTCCTCCGTGTTTTGTTTCAATGCCACCATCCCCGCCAATCAAACCTACCAGAGCTCGGCAAACGAGCGCTTGCACCCAGGGTACGGGCACTGAAACCGGCTGGCTTCACCCGAGGAATCTGTGGACATAGTGTGGTGGGGACGGCGTCCGGTGGGGGACGCGGACGTCCGCACAGGCGGAGGGCGAAGAGGAAGGAAAAAACTATCGCACCGTTGTGAGAAGACCTCTTGACACTTTTTTGCTGCCACGCTGGCAAGACCCCAGATGATATCAACAATAACGCCTGTGTTTGCGTCCGCTTCGTCTCGACGTCTCAGCAGGCCGCGTGTACAAAGCGATCCGTAAAGCAGCAAGAGGTTCGGCGCGTTGAGACAAACACACCAACGAAAAAAAGGCAAGTGCGCCCTTGCGTTTCGCTTTTACTAGGCCCCCCACCGCACAAATACCGCAAAACGAGTGCGCCTCTCTCTGGTCCTGCGCACACAAAAAAACGAAGTCTCATCGTCCCTCGCTGGCCGCCTCCTGGCCACCCCCGCTCGCACCGCCGTCTCCTTCCTTGACTCCCTCCCCACCCTCCCCACTCTCATCCCTGACAATAAAGTCGCCATAATACGCTGGATTGCGCTCCATGCAGGCCTGCAGCTCCAGCGTGGCCACGCGGCAGGTTTCCGCGAAGTCGCCCCCGTCCCCGCGCGCCGCGTCGACGCAGGCCGCCCACGCTTCGAACGCCGCCTTGCAGCCTCCCCCCTTCATGAACACGCAGAAGCCGCACTCTTCGTCCTCGGCGTCGGTGGGTGGGGGGCCGTCGCCGGAGGCAGGGTCGACGGGGGGGGTATCGTCAGTGGGCGGCGGCGGTGGAGTCGCGTCGGCCGGCGAGGCGGCGGCTGGTTTGGCTGAAGATGGTGAGTGTGGGACAGGGTTGTGTGCGCGAGGAAGGCGGTGCAAAGGGGGGGCAACCACGCTCGCCGGCTGCTCCGCAATGGGCCAGCACGGCGGGTCTTGAGCGGGACACAGGGCCCCGTCGACTCGCGGCCTCCTCTCTCCCCTCCTCCACCACGCACCATCGCCACCACTCATCGTGCAGAGCAGGAGGCACGGAAAGGGGGGCTGGTTGTGACTCCTTGTCTGTTTGTTCCCCCCCACACACGAGAATGCGTGAAAAAACAATAACGTCGAGTCTCGACGTTGTGTTTTTGCAGTGTTCGCACCCACACCACCCTCCCTACTTTTTCTGTTTGCCCTTGCCACCAGGTGCTGCTGCTGCTTTGTCACCAGCGTCAGCAGCGTCGCCGTCTTCCCTCACTGGTTCACCCACCCGCACCGTCAACTCCACCGTCTCCCCGCCCAGCCTCAACTTCAGCGGCACACTGTACTCGCCATGCTGCCTGATCGCCTCCTCCAACGTCACCAGGCGAGCGTCCAGGCGAACACGCACTTGGTCCTGCACCGCGGCCGCCACGTCGGCTGCCGCCACAGGGGTGTGCAGGGTGCCGCCCTTGTTGCCGCGGGCGGGAATTTCAATGACCGCGGCCGCCAGGCGGCGGGCGACGGAGGCCAGACGCTTGGCCGCCAGCGCGGCTTCGTCGACAGGGGCGGCGTCAGAGGTGGAGGGCGCGGGAGTGGGAGTCGACGCCTCTGCCGCCGACGACCGCGGCACGCGCGCCGCGCGGTCGGCGCGAGTGGGGCGCACCCCAAGGGCGGCTCCTGAAGGAACCAGGAAGTTGCGGGCGTAGCCGGGGCGCACGGCGACGGTGTCGCCGACGGTGCCAAGGCCGGTGACGGTCTGTGGAGGGTTGGTGAAGGGTGGGTCGGGGTGTGTGCCGATTGGCGGCGGCGCCGTGCCCCCTCCCACTGCACGCGCATCCCCACGCACTCGCCCACTCTCACACTCACCTCCTGCAACAGAACATTGAGCTTGGGGCGGCGCGACGCGTAGCCACGGCGCCCGGTCGCCGCGAGCGCGGCCGCCGCTTGGAGGGCGGCGCGGCGCATTGGTGGTGGTTGGCGAGGGGTCTGGCGCCCGCTCTGATGGTGTTGGAGCGGTGAGAGGTGGAGGCGTGCGCTGTGCTGTCGCACCGTGAAGTGTTCGCCGCCGAACAAAAACACGACGAGCGAAAAGTGTTTTTTAACAATTTTTGTTTTCACTTCCACACACCACCGCCACCTCAAACACCCCGCCTCCGCTCCCGTTGGCCATGCTCCACTGGCCGCGTTTTCACTTCCACACAACCACCGCCACCTCAAACACCCCGCCTCCCTCCCCGTTGGCCACGCTCCACTGGCCGCCGTCCTCTTCGCTCCAGTAGCGAAAGGTGCCGGGGTCGCTGCCTCCCAAGTCGGCCAGGGGGCCGCTGCCAGTGACGCCTGACCCACCCTCGATCACGACGATGACTGCAGGCGTCGTGGGAGCATCAAACGGGGGCAGACTCTCACCAGGCTGCAACACCAGCTTGGCAGTGATGAAGGTGTCTTGGTCCACTTCAGTGACCAGCTGGGGTGGCAAGGCCGGAGCAGGCCCCCGCACAGGCCGTGGATGCACCTCCACCCCCACAAAGTGGGGGCCCTCGTCCGCGTCGGCCGGGACAACGACGCGGTGCATCATGATCTCGTCGCGACAACAGAATTAGAAGAGGTCGCCTTTCGTGAAGGTGATGTCGACGGGAGAGGGGGGGAGGGCATCCGCGACAGCCACCTCGTTGTGCACAGTCACGGGCTGCCTCGAGGGAGGCCCCACCGTCACATACGTTGTGTGGTCTGCCGTGTGTGAGTGGAAGAGGGTGGCTTGGCCGGGAGACAGGCGGGCCTCGTACACGTGCGTGGTGCGGTTTGTTAAGAGGGCGCGGTGGAGAGGTTCCTCATCCCACGGCACGACGGTGACGGACGATGCATTCGAAAACACGAGACGGCGGGGGGCGACGCGTGGCATAAACACTGGCGCAGGCCCGTCGAAATTGAAAGGTGAGAAGTGTTTTAACAGGTCTTCGTTTTTTCGTCGCTCAAAACACTCCCTTCTCTCGCGGAAAACCCACCCCGCCCACCCAAACCATGCCACCTAACCACTCCTTCGCCCCACGCGTCTACACGCTGCTCCCCGCCCCCGACCCCGCAGACGGCGACCGCCCCCTCGTCCACGCTCCCAACCCCAACCTGTCGTGGGTGACCGCTGTCCTTGTCGTCCTCTGCATCGTCTCCCTGACAATAGCCCTCGCCACCGTTTACGTCTTCGCCGCGCTACGCAACAGGGAAGCGGACGTGTTTATCACTGATCAAATTGCGGCGGGTGGCGCGCCGAGACACCGCGACGCGCGGCCGCGGTGGGTGGAGGGCGTGGCGGTCCGCCAACCCAGCGGCAGTATGGTTGCTGGCGTGCCCGCCGAGTGCGCAGTGTAGTCTGTGTGTAGAGAGAGAGCTCAAATTACTCAGAACATGGAGATGTTTTTTGTTTTTTCATGTCACCCTCGCCCTTCTACACTCCACGCACCCCACCCACAGCCTCCCTCACCCTGCCCCACGCCTCCTCCCCCGGGTCGGCGCCATGCGCCGTTACGGCGGCAGCCCCCGCCGCACAGCCGACTGCGAGGGCGGCGTCGGGGGTCGCACCCGACAGCAGGGCGGCTAGGACGCCCCCCGCAAACGCGTCCCCCGCACCGACCGTGTCCGCGAGGGAGGGCACGGGCCGGGCGGGCACGCGGCAGTGGGCGGGGGAGGCGGAGGCAGAGTCTCGGTGGGCGCAGCGCGCGCCGGCGGCGCCCAGGGACGCGACCGCGACGCGCGCGCCGGAGGAGACGGTGGCGGAGAGCACAGCACCCACGACGTCGTCGGACTCGTCACCACTGGCCACCCCCACGTGCGGCGCCAGCGCGGCCGCCTCATCCTCGTTGCAGAATAGGACGTCCACAGTCCCGGCTGCCAGGGCGGCCGCCAGCTCGCCGCCGCGGGCCGCCACACACTCGACGCTCGCGCAGTCGACCGAGGTGAGCGCGGCGGGGGACGCGGCCCGCACAGCACTCAACAGCCCCGTCGCCAGCCCAGGGCGCCACAGGGTGTAGCCCTCCAGGTGGACGCAGGCCACGTCCTCCGCCCACCCGGCGGGCAGGGAGGACGCTGTCTGCAGGCCGGAGGCGGCGCCCAGGGCCGTCCGCATCGTGCGCTGGCCGTCGGGCGTGACGAGCGCCAGGCACGTCCCCGTCGGCTGGCCAGGCGGCCCGGACAGCAACGACACCGTGACGCGGGCGGCTGCCAGCCCTGCTGCATAGCGAGTCGCGGTGTCGTCGGCGCCGGCAGCGCCGATGAAAGTGACGTCGAGGTTTGGCGGGGCGAGCGCGGCGACCGCGCGCGCGACGTTGGCGGCGGAGCCGCCTGGGGCGAGGCTGTGTGGAAGAAAAAGGATTTCCATGTCTTTCTCAGCGATCAATCATCCCCTGCTCGCAAGCCACAAGCTCCGCCTCTCCTCCCCCCCCACACACGCACCACCTCTGCGCGCCGGGCGGCAGCGCTGCGAGCGCCGCGGCGAGTGCGTCCCCGTCCACCGGCAAGCAGCCGCCCGCCGTCACGTCGGACTGCAGAGCGTCCAGGTGGACGACGACGTCCATGATCTGTGTGGATGGATGGTGGTTGGGGTGAGGGAGGAGGTGCGGCGTACAGCCGACACACAGCCGACGCGCGATCTGTCCAGCCGTCCGCCGGCGCTGCCTCACACACGCACCGGGTCGCCCACACACACGACGCGTCGGCGGGGCGGCGCCATTCGCACAGCCAATCGAAAAAAGAAAAGCGGTGATTTGTTGAGGGCCGAGAGCCTTTACACTTGTTTTGATTTGTCGAGGTGTTTGCGCCTTCCGGCGCTTTTGGGGCGAGGCCCCGCCTTGCTCTTGTGCTCGCTGCCCCAGCTCTCGACTGTACTCATCCAAACATCTGAACGGCGCGCCTAGCATCGGCGCCCCGCCCGAAAATCTACTGGAAGCAAGCACGCGTCGTCACACGTGAGAAGCTAGGGCATTCGCTCGCGTTTCCCCCTGCAACTGCAGGGGGGAACACTACACACTCCCCAAACACCCACCACTCATGTCCACTGACACCCTGCCCGACGCGGTCGTCAAACGCGTCATCCCCGCGGCCGAGTCGGTAGGCCTTGACACCGCCCCCACGCGCTCGTTTCTGAGGGGGGGGGCACGGGCCCACCGTGCAGGACGCGGCGGCGATAGGTGAGTGTGAGAAAAAGGGGTTGATGTCGGAAACGTTTTGGTTGTGGTGAGTGTGAGAGGTGCCCCCACGCGAGCAGAGGGCAACACGACGCCGACCCCCCCTCAACCCCATCCCACCTCTGCACAGCCGTCTTTGCCGTGATCGTGGTCATCGTCATCGCGTAGGGCATTTCCCACACTCTGCGCCGCTGGAGAGCTCACGCCAGGCAGGCGGCCCGGCACGTCGCAGCAGTGGAGCGCGCACATGCGTTGCTCGAGGCCAAGCGAGCCGCGGAGGCAGCAACCCCCGCCCCGCCGCCCAGGCTGTCGGTTTCCATTGTGCAGCCGGACGACTGGGTGGTGTGCGGCCTGGCGTACAGAGAGGAGAGTGTGGTTGTTGTTGTTGTTGACACGCCGCCACCGTCGCAGCAGTCTGCCGGCTACCCTCAGGCGGCCGCCTGAACAATTCTTATGTGTTGTTTTTTTCACTCTAGCTTGTCTTTTTGAGTTGCTGAGCAACTCAAGAAGGGTTTTCTCGTCATTTTTTCCCTCAATTTTTTTTTCCGTCGCCGTCTGCCGGTCCAACACTCACACACTCAGCCCGCTGTGTTTGACTGTTGGATGTACACAAGGTCTGTAACAACGTCAATGTCGCTGTAACAAAATAAACTAACACTGGGAACACCCCCCAAAACAAAAACACAAATCATCCCGCCGCGACCGCCGACCTCCGCCGCGCGCGCGCGTCGACGGCGGCCGCCAGGTTGATGTCGAACAGCTCGCACCGGATGGGCATCTCCACCTCGTAGAACGGGTTTTTGAGGACGTAGTCGGCGTAGAGTGGGTAGACGCTATGAGGAAAGGAGGGGGGAGGTTTGTGTGAGTTTCAACACTCTCACCTCCGCACCCCAATCCTCTCTCTCTTTCTCCATCCCCACACACTCACGTCTCCTTCAGAAACACCGCCACGTCGCGTGCCCCCGGGGCGGCCAGCGCCAGAAACTTTGTCCCCGTTGGCGCGGCGAACGAGTGCAGGTCAAAGGTGTCGGCCTGGAGCAGGGTGGCGCCGGTGCAGCCGGGCACGGGGGACAGCTGGGCCGAGATGGCGTGCAGGGAGTGCCTGTGTGCGGGAGGAGGAGGGAGGGAGAAGGGTGGGATGCGGAGCTAGCGTCGAATCAAAAAACAACCCCCTTGGCCACTCTCTCTCTCTCAACTCACCAAATGCTGGCAAAGCGCAGCGTGTCGTTGACATCCAGCGACGCCATGGGCGCAAACTCCTGTGGATGGAAAGGGTGGAGGAAAGGTCGGCCAAAACAAAACGCGCATCGACCCACTGGTGCCGCGTTTTTCTTTCCCCGCACACGCACCCTATTGAACACGAGCCCTCCCGACTTGTTGATGATGTAGATGGCGTACAGCGTGGAGCTGGGCGCCATGGTGAGGGTGGAGAGAGAGAGACGGCTCTCTCTGTGTGCCCGACGTCGAAAAACGAAAACCGTTTCTGTTTTCGTTTCTCCTTCGCCTTCAACAAACTACACCACGAAAACAACCAAACACCACGAAACTATCTATGACCACCACTGCCTCGCCACCTCGCCCAGTTGGATCAGCGCAGCGATGGTGGCCGCCACTGACACAACGGAGCAAACGATCGCCAGCGCGATGCACAGCCCAGCCTCCAGCCTCGACCCCGCGCCCCCCCCCGCCACGTGGAAGACGTGGGGCAATACAAAAGTGGCCGGAAGAAACAGGGAGGCACCTACTAAAGACATGACTTCGCCGAAGAAGGGGAGGGCGGCGGCCACCGCGGTGACCGCGACACAGTATGCTGCCCTCCCCGCCCATGGCCCCATCAGGTTGGCGCACGCCTCGAAGGGGGCTTGTGAGAAGAGTTGGAGGCCGGCCGACACGTGGAACACGACGGCCGCGTTGGCGGCGGCGACGACCCAGTCCGACACGGAGCGCGGCGCGCGGGCGGGCGTGGGGGCGCCCGCGATCGCGGGCGGCGCCACGGGTGCAGACAGCAGGACGTCATCCGCCACGGAGCCACCATACGCCAGGACGCCGGTTACGGCGACCGAGATGTAGGAAAGGGCGACGCAAAGGTAGGAAGCCAGGACGGCTGGCGTCATCGCCGCCCGCCGCACCGCGCCGCGCGCGCCCGCAATCACGTAGTGCCCCCCAAACGCAAACCCGATGGTGCCGAGCGCGGAGACGCGGGCCAGGTCTGACCCACCTGTGACGGGGGGTGGGGGCGGGCCGCCGCGTGCGGCCGCGGCGGACGTTGCTGCAGCTGCCACCACATAAAAAAACGAGGCCGCCGTCCCGATCAACGACACAGGGCGCAACGCGTGAAAGTCGGGCGCCAGAATGGCTATGGGGATCTGGAGCATGCCAAAGACAAGCGTCCACACGAGCGCGCCGCCGGGGAGCAGGGCGGCGGCGGACGCGCCAGCGGTGATTGTATAAGCCACGCTAAGACCCGCACACGCCGCCACCTGGGACGCGCCCACTACGGCTGCTGCGCGCGGCCCCAGGGGAGCGGCCAAGCCTGCGTACGTAGTCGCGTTGCCAGGCGCGCGCGCAAGCAGCAGCGCCGTGTGCAGCGACAGCGCAAGGCACGCCCCCAGCACGGCCACGCCCGCGCCCCACCCCAGGTCGGCCATCGCGCGCGGCAGGCCCAGGACGCCCACCCCGATGACGGCGGCGGTGACGTGCAGGGTGCCGGAGAGCCAGGAGTCGGTGGCGGCGTGTTCGGGGGCGGTGGCCACGTCCAGCGGCTGCATGCGCGTGGGCAGCAGGGCGGCTGCATCGGAGGGAGGGGCTCCGGGTGGCGCGGGGGAGGTGCCGGCCATTGCGTTAGGCGCGGCGTCGTCCAAACGCACTCTGACCGACGATTGAAAAACGGGTCGATTGTCGGCGAACAACTTTTTCGACCCGCACAAAAACAATGGCAGTCGCGTCGCGTGCCCGCGCCCTCGCACGCGCTTTCACGGCAGCCGCCTGCTCAGCTCAACGCCGTCACTCGTCCTGCGCCTTTGCCTTTGACATAGACGGCGTGCTGCTGCACGGCCGCACCCCCCTCCCTGGCGCAGCAGCCGCGCTAGCCCGCGTGCGCGCCGCCGGCGTTCCCCACGTCTGCCTGACCAACGGGGGAGGCCTGCTGGAGGCAGAGCGTGCCGCCCAGCTAGCGGCGTTGCTGGATTCACCGTCCATAGGCGAAAACGATGTCATCCTGTCGCACACGCCTATGAGGGAGCTGGTGCCCCGCTTCCGGGACGCGCTCGTTCTGGCGGTGGGGGGCGGCGCCACTCCCGCCGTTGCAGCCAGCTACGGCTTTCAGCGCGCTTTCACCCCCTACCAGGTGGCGGCCGCGTTACCGCACGCGGTGCCGCCCGCGCCCGCGCCGCCGCCGGAGGGGACGGTGCCGCTGCCGGCTGGGGTGTGCACGCCAGAGGATCCATTCCAAGCAGTGGTGAGTGAGGGAGGAAGGTGGAAGGATGAGAGTGTGTGGTGAGCGTGGCTTAGTTTCAAAGCTGTTCACACATACACGCACCCTGCACGTCTCCCCCATCCAGATCGTCCTGCACGACCCCGCGTGTTATTCGACCGACATTCAGATCGTGGTTGACTGCCTCGTCGGCAACGGCGTCATTACTGAGCGCTCTCCCACACCGCCACGCCCGACCCACCCCCCCATCTTCTTCAGCAATGCCGATGTCCTGTACCCCAACCTGCACCCCGTGCCCCGGCTGGGACAGGGCGCCTTCTTGGCTGCGGTGGGGGCGGTGTACCGTGCGGTGACGGGGCACGGGCTGAGTGAGACGGGGGTGGTCAGGTATGGGAAACCGGAACGCGCACCCTACGACCTGGCCCGCTCCCGGCTGACCGCCCAAGCTGCTCGACACAACCTCCCTCCCGCCACCACCATCTACATAGTGGGCGACAATCCCGCCGCCGACATTGCGGGCGCGCACGCGCACGGCTTTGACGGCCTGCTCGTGTTGACGGGCGTCGCGCAGGCTGACTGTGACATCCACTCCGCGGTGGCCGTGTTTGATGGCGTGGGGGACGCGGTGGGCTGGGCGCTGGAGAAGCATGGCGTGTGAATGAAAAAGAGGGTGTTTAGTTTTTCACGTTTTGCAACCCTCTCTCTTTACAGTGTGACAATGATTCAACCCGCCTCCAGAGCATCCCCATTCAGAAACGGGTGGGTGAGCAGTTCTGCCGCGTCCGGTCGCGCTGCCCACGGGCCCACCGCACGCGCGAGTGCGTCCCACCCTGCGCCACCCCCCGCATCCAAAAACGCGACGCCTTCTGCCCAGTCTGGCTCCTCGGACGCGTACTCTCGGAACGCGGCCACGTCGCATGCAAACGTGCCTTCCATCAGCCTGGCCAGCGCGTCCACGTCGGACGGCGGCGCGGACGGCGACGCAAACGCGGCGAGCGCGGCAAACGCAGCGACCAGCCCCCAGCACGACACGTCGTCCGACCGCGCGAACTGGGCCCTGTCGCGGGGGGAGCGCGCTCCCGCCGCCGCCGCCCGGCGCCACAGGGCGGCGTGTGTGTCGGCCAGCACGGAGCGTGGTGGGGGCGGTGTGGCAGCGTCCAAAATCACGCGCCCGCCGCCGTCGGGTGGACCGTCGCCCGCGTCCCACAGTTCACCCAGCGTCGCTCCACCACACAGCCGGGCGGCGCTGACGTCGGGTGAGAGGGCCAGGTCGACGACACGAGCGGTCAGGTCTGCGGGTGTGGCTTCATCGGCAGGAGAGAGGAGCAACGATCCTGGACTGAACGCGGCGTGCGTGCGGTCGACCGAGTGCAGCGCAGCGAGGCCTTTAACCGCGTCGCGCAACGCTTTTGTGACAAACACGCGGCGTGCGCGCCGCACGTCTGCGGGTTTGGTCACCCGGCGCGTCGTGCTGACAATGGCACGCGGCCCCACACTCTGCGCCAGCTTGCAGTAGGTGGGCAGGGAGCGTGCACCATGGTCGCGAAACGCGAGCCACTGTTCGCCTGTGGACGTGACGAAACCGCCCAGCGGGGGCGACAGTTGCACCGCGTCCGCCCGTGCAGCGGCAGCATGAGCCGCCTGCTCATTCGCCGCCAGGTCGGCCACACTGGCTCCATACGCTTTCAGGATGACGCGTGTGCCTGCATGCTTGCCGACAACGACGCGGCCTCGGTACAGGCGCACGTCGGCCGCGTCGTCGTCATCAGCTGCCTTGTCTGCGTCCCGCCCACCATCAGCCAGGGCCGCCGTCAGTGTGGCCGCTGGATTGGTCACACTTGTCGTCACCGACCCCAGCCTCACGGTCGCTATGCGGCGCTCGACGACGACGTCGGTGGACGCCAGGTCGGCGCGTGCAGCTGACGCGCGCGCGCGCGGCGCCGTGGCGGCTGCAGCCGGCGCGCGCAGGGCGGCAGGGTTGCGTGGTGCATTTTTCTGAGTGTGTGAAGGCCAGCGGCAGGCGCGCGCACGCGCAACGGGCGCCAACCCCCACCGCACGCCCACGAATTTGCCGGGTTTGGACACAGAGGAGTGAGTTTTGTGTCGACGTTTTCTGCAGGCTGTCCTCTTTTACACACGCTCACTCCCACTCCCACGCGTCGTCCGCGTCAACAGGCGTGGCTTTGGAATTAACACTCTCGCCTTGACCGTCTCCATCCACGCCTTCGTCTTCGTCAACCGGCGCCTCTTCTGTGTCCTCTTCTTCTTTCTCTGCGTCCACACTCTCCTCCTCCAGCTCAGCCTGCACCGCCGCCACCGCGGCCGCGTGTCTGTCCCAAAAGTCGGCCTCTGTGAACAGAGACGGCACGATTTTTTCAAACAGGGCGGCGGTGAAGGGGTCGTCAGCGAGTGACGCCGCCGCGTGCGCCTCCCGGTCCGCGTCCGACAGGCGCGCCGCGTCCGGCAGTTCAGCAGTGTACGTGGCAGGGTTGCGCAGCACGCGGGCACGAGCTGCCGCTGCAGCCGATGGCGACGGGTCGACAGGCAAGGCAGCGTCAGCGTCCGCAACCGCTGAGTTAAGAGCCGTGGCCAACCCATCGCCCTGCACCCTGGCCGCCCCACCCGACACCAAGACCAGCCCGTCCCTCAACGCGTCAGGTAACGCCTGCGTCAACGCGGCGGTGGCGCTCGCCAGGGCGGCGGGGGCGGCAGCCACAGCGTCGACCGCTGCCGCGCGCGCGGCCGCGGCAGCAGGCGCCACCAGCCAGCCCGCCGACGCGGCCGCCTCCTGCACCGCAGGGGCTGCGGCAGCGGCCGCGCTCTCAGCTGCGGCCACTAACTCGGGCGCCGCGCTGCGTGCCTCCTCCGCCGCACCCCGCCCAAATGCGGCAGCTTCAGCCGCCCAGTCTGTGGCCGTCAGGGCGCCACTCACATCGGCCAGCGCGTCGGCCGCCGCGTCGGCGGCCGCAGTGGCGGCTTTGGAGGCGTACGACCACAGGGCGGACAGAGGGTCTGCGTTTTCGTTGGCCATAGTGTTTTTGGGTGTGTGTGTTTTATTTTCTCAATCAGTCGTCGGGTCCATGACGCCCAGCACAGCGTCAGACAAGGATTCTAGCGCTCCTCCCGGCCGTGTCGCAGCTTCCAGAGCGGCTGCCGGGTCGGACGAGGCCAGCACTGCTTGTGCCGCGGCGCGAGTGGACGCGACGTCCAGAGACGCGCGCACGTCGGTCGACGCGGCCAGCGCGTCCAGCTGGGGGCGGGTCAGGCGGCAGCCGAGCTCGTCCGGGTCGAGCGCAGCCTCGGCGGCAGCGCGTAGGCCTGTGGTTTTGGGGGGTGGGTGGGTCGATTTGAACGGCAACACGGCGCGATGCGCCTTCCCTCTCTCTCTCCTGCACCGTACCTCGCGGCGGCGGCACAACTGGAGCCACAGGCGCACTCACAGCCTGCTGCTGCTTGTCGTCCAAGCGTACGGCCACACCCACAACGGCGTCCCCGTCGCGGCGAAGCGTGCGCACGCGCCCGGTCGCGGCGCGTGGCGCGGTGTCCGGCAGGCGCCCCACGCGGGCGCCGTCGGCGGTGAGAGAGACAGTGCCGTCTGGCGCGACGGTGATGGCGGAGCCTGCGCGCAGGGACAGGGGGGTGGGCGACGCGAGCTCCAGCAATTCGATGTCGGCGACGCGAGCCATCGAACGAAAAAACAGAGAGTGAGACCCGACCTCTCTCTCCCCTTGTTTTTTGCCGCCGTGCCCCGCGTGGGGGCTCGTGCGCGCGCAGCCTCCCGTGTGTGCCAACACGCACACACAAGGGCCGTTTGTTTTCTGCCAAACTCCCACAATGCAGCCCCCCGCCCGCCGTATGACGCGCTCTTCTCGCACCCTCAACCTCGACCTGACCCAGCAACTCGTCGACTACGGTGCCTACCACAGCAAGCCGGCCAACCAGGTGAGAATAGAGGGTGTGTGCGGGAGCATGGGAGGGTGGGCAGTCGGGGACCAAGCGACGGCCGAGGGAAACCAACCCCGCTCCCTCTCACCCCACACCCCTCCTCAGCTCATCCACTTCATATTTGTGCCACTCATAGCCCTCACGCTGTGCGTGTGGCTGGCCCTGGTGTCGCCGTCCACTCGCCCGCTGCCTCTTCCATCCTGGCTGCCGCCCACCCTGCGAGCCGCTGCCTCCCCTAACGCCGCCCTGGCCGCCGTCGCCGCATATTCTGCCTACTATATGGCCCTGGACCCGGGGGCGGGCGTGTCCTGGGCTGCCGTCATTGGTCTCCCTACCTGGCTCGCCGCGACACACTGGGCGCTCACCCGCCCCGCCTCCGCCGCGCGCGAAACCGCGGTCGCTCACGCCGCCTCCTGGGCCGCCCAAGTCGTGTTCGGCCACGCCCTCATTGAAGGGCGCCGCCCCGCCCTTATCGACTCCCTAGCGCAGTCGCTGGTGTTGGCCCCGCTGTTTGCCTGGGTTGAGTTTTTGTTTGCGGTGGGCTATCGCCCCCCCCTCAAGCGTGCCGTGGATGCGGGCGTGGCGGCTGACGCGCGGGCGAGAAGGGTGAGTGGAGTGCGCACGCGCAGTGTGAAGCGGCGGGTGTGAAGAGAGAGGCGAGAGTTCGTTTTTCGGCGTCGGTGTCAGAACTGAGTTTCCTTTTCTCTCCCGCGTTTCTCTCTCCCACGCACTTACACGCACGCATTCGACCATGCGGCACCGGCTGGCCGGCTTGCTGCGCACCGCAGCCCGCGGCGCGGGCGGCGTGGGCGCCACGGCGCGTGCGGCCGACGGCGGCGCGGTGCGTCGGTGCATTGGGCGGTGGTCGGGGGGCGCGCCCTCCCCTCGCGGCCGTGCCTCGCCGTACTCTGAATGAAACAAAACTCACACACACACACACCTCCTCACTCTCCCAACAGCCTCGCTTCCTGGCGCGCGCCCTGGTCACCGCGCCGCGCGCGTTCCCCACACCTCACCACACGCTCCACCCCCCCCACCACCACCAACGCCGCACCATGTTTGTGCAGACGCAGACGACGCCCAACCCTGCCTCCCTCATGTTTCTGCCGGGTGAACCCGTGCTGGGGCCCGGCGCGTCCGCCACGTTTGACGACGCGCGGTCGGCATGCGCCTCCCCCCTTGCCTCCGCCATCTTCCGCGTTGACGGCGTCGCCTCCGTCTTTTTTGGGTCCGACTTTGTGACGGTGACGAAAAAGGAGGACATCGGGTGGGAGTTGATCAAGCCAGGGGTGTTTGATGCGATCATGGAGCACTATGCTTCGGGCGCGCCCGCCCTCTCACCCGACACTGATGCCTCCTCCACCCCACCCGACACCGCGCCCTCGCCCGACGACTCGGACGCGGTGGCCATGATCAAGGAGTTGATCGAGACCCGCATCCGGCCGGCGGTGCAGGAGGATGGGGGCGACATTGAATACGTGTCGTTTGAGGAGTCCAGCGGCACCGTCACCGTGCGCATGCGGGGCGCGTGCTCGGGCTGCCCCTCGTCCGCGGTGACCCTGAAATCAGGCATCGAAAACATGCTGGCACACTACATTCCCGAAGTGCAGCGCGTGGTGGAGGCGCCCCCGGACGATGCCGCGCTCGCGGGGGAGGCCGCGTTCCGCAACTTGGAGAAACACTTGAGCAGTTGAGAGAGAGGGAGAGAGAGAGGGTTTTGTGTTTTGCGTGCTTTGTGTGTGTGTTTTGTGTGTCAAAATCAGGGCGGAGATCAATCGATTTTTCTTTCGTTTTTTTCTTCTCTCCATCACGCCAAGACGCCCCCCACCCCATACACCAGAACCCCCACCCCCACCGCCGCCGCCCACGTGATGGCCAGGTAGGCGTACCCACTCGCATCGGCGGGCGCTTGTCGCAGCATGGCGGTGGCTTCCGCGGCGAGGGTGGAGACGGTGGAGAGGGAGCCCGCGACCCCGATCTGGAGCGCGGCCGCCAGGATGGCAGACGGCGACCCCGGCCCGGGAGGCACGCGCGCCGTCCATGCCGCCACGGCGCACGTCAGCAGGCAGCCGCCCACGTTGGCGGCCAGGGTGCCGGCAGGGAGGAAGCGCCAGGCGCCAGGGAGGCGGTAGTTGAGGGGGGACAGGCGCCACCGCGTCAGCGCGCCGAGCGGGGCCGCGAGCACCGCTGTCCACACGCCGCGGCGCACGGGGTGGCCATCGATGGCGGTCAGAGCGATCGAAGCCGCGAAGACGGCGAGGCCGGCCGCGGTGACGACGGCGTTGGTCTTGGTGGCAAAGGAGTGGGCCACGCCGCGCCCGCCCGCGGCTTCGACCAGTGTTTCCCACGCCGCGGCGACGCGGTCGCGCAGCGGCGGAGCGTGGTGGTGGTGCGCCGGCCGGCGACTCCCGCCATCTGCCTCCCCATTCTCCACCCGCACTTTGGCGGCCAGCGCGCCCGCCGACAGTGATTCTTCAAACTCCGGCGCAGGCGGCGACGGCAGGCGTGGAGGCGGCGCGTGCGCGTGGTGCCCGCCGCGCCGTCGCGCGCCGCCGCCCCCACTGCCGCTGCCTTCGGCTGTCGACGCCTTGTCCGCCGCTCGCCGGCGTTCAGTGGCGTCGGATGCAACTGCAGCTCGTCCGGCCCCTGTCGTCGGCGGCCGGGCGGCCACGTGGGCTGCGAGCCTTCGCAGGGGGAGGATGACTTCGCCATCCCTCGCGAGAGCGCCGCCCGCAGCCGCAGCCTCCGGGTCTGCCACCCCGCCCGATGCGAGCGCAGTCATGACGAGTCTGCCACTCTCCACATCCACCTGGCGGGCGGGGACGCCGACGGTGGCGCCCGCGCGCGGCGCGCGCGCGACGAGCGCGGCAGCGCGCACCGCCGCGCGCGCGGCGGGCGGCGTGCCGCGGTCGTCCAGCAGGCGGGCCAAGTGTTCGCCTGCTGCATAGGAGGCGAGGGCGACACACCCGCCCACAAACCAGCCCCACAACCACTGTGTCCACCGCCCGCCACGCCGGCCAGACCCACCCACCAGTTGTTGTGTCAACGCCAGCGCCCAACTGGACAGCGTGGTTAGAGACCCGCAGAAGCCGGTACGTAGCCCTATGTGCAGCTCGGGCCGCCCCTGCCACGGGTGGCCGGGAGGGAGGGCGGCCACAGGCTTCGGCGTGCCGAGGGCCAGAGTGGACGACGCGGCGGCCAGCCCCATGATGAAGGAGCCCGCCACGTTGGAGGGGAGGTCGGGGAAGTAGGCGCCGTAGGGGTCGGCGCCCAGGCCTGTGGGAAAGGAAAAGGCGGGCGGTGTTGGTTTAGGTTTCGTCGGGTCTTTCGTCAACGTTTTTTTTTTTTTTTTTTCCTTCCTTTCCCTCCTCCCTCACCTTGCGACGTCAAGCACGTTTCCCACCCGCCACGACACCCGTCCGAAAACACGGCGTCCAGCCCCGCTCGTGCCGCCACCCCCAGCTGGGAGAAGAGGAAGACGTGGGCGACGACGGCCGCTGTTTCGCGCGCAGCGGCGGCATGCGTGCGCCGCGCGGTGGCGGCGACGTCATCACGTCCTCCGCTGTGTGACGGCATGCGTGAGAGGAGCGGAGTGGTGGCGCTGGAGGAGCGCGCCAGCGTATCAGCCGTGAATTGGGCGAGAAAAGAGAGAGAAAAGTGAGTGGCTTCGTTTTTTCGTCGACGGCGAACCCCTGTCAAGAGTTCAACACACACCCTCACCACAACAAAATCACAGACTCTCCACCCAGTTGCGCACAATGGCCATCCCTCCCTCCGTGATGACCGACTCTGGGTGGAACTGGACGCCCTGGAGGGACGGGTACTCGGTGTGCCTCACTCCCATGATCGTCTCATCCTCTGTCCACGCCGTCACCTCCAGGCAGGCCGGGCACGACGCTTTGTCGATGACGAGGGAGTGGTAGCGGGCCGCCATGAAGGGGGAGGGCAGGCCCGCCAGGACGCCGACACCGTTGTGGTGGACGGCGTGTGCTTTGCCGTGGACAGCCCCCGACGGCGCGCGCACCACGTTGCCCCCAAACGCTTCCCCGATGCACTGGTGCCCCATGCACACGCCCAGCAGGGGGAGCAGGGGGCCGACGCGGGCGACAGTCTCGAGAGAGATGCCGCTCTCGCACGGCGCGCCCGGGCCGGGGGAGACGAGCACGCCCGCCGGGTCCAGCGCCAGCAGTTCGTCCACCGTGATAGCGTCGTTGGGGTGGACGACGACGGTGGCGCCGAGTTGGCCCAGGTACTGAGGGTGGGTCGAAAGGAGAAGGTTAAGGGGACGGGATCGGTTGCCCTTGCCGCCGCAATGCCACCCCTCCAAGGCTCCCAATACTCCACCCTGCCTTCTCTCTCATCTCTCACCTGCACCAGGTTGTACGTGAACGAGTCGTAGTTGTCCACCACGACGACTGGGCGGCGCGGCGACGCGCGGGCGACGAGCGTCGCGCGGCAGCGTGGCCCAGTCACCGTCGCTGGCGACGCGCCGTCGCAGCTGCGCAGGGTGCGTGCAGGCATCCGTGCACAGGGCAGGCTGGAGAGGGTGGCGGGTGGCCTGGGCAGGGCGGCGCGGGCGGCGCGCGGCGCCGACGCGCAGCACAGGGGCGCTGCCATTTGTGTGTGTGGATGGGAGGAGGGGGAAGGCAGGTGTGCGTGTGTGTGTGTGCAACAAGACGCGGAGGCGCGGCGAGCGGCAACACAAGGCGCCAGGCCTTGTTTTTTTCCTCGCCGTCGGCTTCTGGCCGGCTTTTTTTCGTCGCGACCTTTCTTTTTTTGGCCGCGACCACCGCCTCAGACCTCTCCAACACCCGGCTGGCTCGACCCAAGTCACCACATAGACGCACCACCGTCTCATTTTCACACACCCCTCCAACTTTTGGGCGTCGGCCCCACCCCCCCCGGCCGGCCTCGTGGCCCATCAACCATGATAGCCCTCCCCCCTCCCACCACCCCTCCCCCCACCACCGACCCCCTGGCCGAGGCGCGCGCCGACCTGGTCGCTGCCGAACAAGCTGACGCGGAGTCCCTGGAGGCTGAGCTGGCGTCCGTGCGCGCCGCCCTGGCGGCTGCGCAGTGCCAGCGGGTCGATGTTGGCGTCCGCGTGCGGGGCGCCATGAAGGAGCTGGAGAGGGAGGCTCAGGCGGCTGTGGCTGCAGAGGAGGCTGCTGCAGCCGCGGTGGTTGCCCAGGGCGAGGCGGAGGCCGCGCTGACCGCGGCGCGCGAGAGCGCCGCCGCCTACGCCGCCCGCCCTGCCACCGCCCTGGCCGAGCGCGACCGCACCGAGGACGACCTACGGGTGGCGCTGCAGGCTCGTGCGCGGGAGGCCCAGGCAGCGGCCGATGCGGCGGCTGGCACGGCGGCAGTGGAGCGCAGCGCTGTCAGCAGCCGCGCCGCCCTCACCCGCGCCCAGCTGCGCGCAGAGGCTGCCCTGGCGGCAGAAGCTGCAGCCACCACCGAGCTGGCGTCTGTGCGCGCTCTGGTCGCCCGTGCTGACGAGCGGCGGGCCGCCGAGGTCGCTGACGCGGACGCCGCGCGCGCCGCCACGGTGGCCGCGTCCGCCGACGTCGACTCCGTGCACCAGGGTGGCGCCGCTTTGACTCGGCTGTGGAAGGGGGAGCTGGTGGCTGCGGCGGCAGCTGACGCGGATGGCGAGACTGCCGCGGCGCAGGAGGCAGCCTGCCGCGACGCCTCCGCACGTGCCGCCGCACAAGCAGCCGCCATCTCCCGGGAAGCGGGGGACTTGCGCGCCCAGTTGGGCGCGCTTGCGGCTCGCAACGCCCGCCTTAAGAAAGCGGAGTCCGCGTCCCTGCGCATGGTGGAGGAGCAGGGGAAGCGCTGTGCAGCGCTGTGGGCGGCGTGGGCACACCACCTCTCCCTCCCCTGGCCCCCCCGCCTCGCCGCCGACGCCGCCTCCGCCCTGGCCTCCCTGTGGCGGGACGGCACCTTTTCGGGGCCCTCCAACACGCGCCTCGCGTTCCGCGAGTTTGGGGCGACGCTGGGGGCGCAGGTGGCGGCGTGCGGGAGTGAGAGGGCGGCCGCAGAGTGGCGCCCGCGCGTTGCTGCCGTCCACTCCTTTTGGGCGGCGGCGGGAAGGCTGACTGCGAGGGACAGCGACATATCGCCGTTGATGTTTGCGTGCAGTTTGCTTCCTGGGGCGTGGCAGCCGGGGTGGGAGCCGGAGGAGGGGGAGGCGGCCGGGTGAGAACGAAGACCGCACGAGCCGTCACTCTGCTGTGTGTTTGTGTCGTGTCCCCCCCCGAATGGGGGACGCCAACCCACCGCCACCGCCGTCCAGCGGGGGCATGCTGGTGGCTGTGCCGGGCGAGGATGCACCGAGTGAGTCGTGTGGGGAGCTGAGTGCGCGGGGCGAGGGAATTGGGGAGACGATGCCGACTGCCCAAGACGCTCACACACCCTCTCCTCCCCACCAGCCCTCGAGCTGCGCCCCGCCCTCGTCGCCACGCTGGACGACGCCCGCCAAACGCACAGACTGGTGAGTCTGTGTGTGTGTGTGTGTGTGTGTGTGTGCAAGGGATGAGGGCTGAGTGGAGGGTTTTCGCGTCTTTTTTTCTCACACCACACCGACCCTCCTTCCCCCCCCCCCCCCCCCCTCTCAGATCAAACGCCTGGCCGACGTCGCCCCGCTGGCCACCCACCTCAAACGCGTGCGCCGAACCGAGGGCGGCGCCACCGAGGTGCTGCTGTGCGCCAGCGTGGCGCCGTCGCGGCGGGGTGGGGCGGTGGCCGAGGCGGCCGCCACCACTGCTGCAGGCATCACGCTGGCGCCCCCCCCTCCCCCTCCTCCCGCGTCGCCGTCACCACCACCCTCACCGTCCTCTCTGCCGCCCCCACTGGCGGGCGTGCTGTCCGAGTTTGGGCTGCCCCCCCCGCGCCGCGCGGCCGTGCCGCGCTGGCCGCCGCCCGACCCCCCGGCCGCGCGCGCGTGGACGGCGGCCGCGTGGCCGGTGCATGCACGGCCTCGTGATGTGGCGCGGGCAACCGCGCCGGCCGTGCCGCCGCCGGAGGGGGCGGGCGCGTGGATGGAGCGGGCCGCGTCACTTGCCGCGGCCGCAGGCGTCGCCGACGCCGCCGTGATCGTGGATCCATCCACGTCCAAAATCGTGGGGGAGGCGGTGACATGTGTGGGGGAGCACCCCTTGGCCCATGCAGCGGTGGGGGCGGTCACCGCGGTGGCAGACAGAGACAGGGAGCGATGGCCCGACAACGACGACGCCTCCGCCTCCACCACCTCCCTTTCCCGCCCCTACCTGGCCACCGGCTACGACGCCTACCTGTTGCGCGAGCCGTGCGCCATGTGCGCCATGGCGTTGCTGCACTCGAGGGTGGGGAGGGTGGTCGTGCGTGCGCGCGCGGAGCGGTCGTGCGGCGTGCTGACGGGGCGCGGCGTCGTGCCAGCACGCGGGGATGGGCGGAGGACGCGGCTGCACGGCCTGCCCGGCATCAACCATCGGTACGCCGTGTTTGTGGTGGAGGAAGAGAGATTAGAAGCAGCGGGGGGTGAGTGAAACGCACACAACAAGCATAACAAAACAGTCAAAAGCACTTGCTCTCTTTCCCTTGAGAAAGAGACAACAAGCACAGCCAAGCAAAGCATGCTCTCTTCTCTCTCTCTCCCCACTCAGCGCTTGTACGCAGCGTGCGTGCCCGCCCCCACCACCGCCTCCCGCACATCCTCCAGTCCACCCGCCGCCTCGGCTTCATCCCCCCACCCCGCCTCCGTCGCTTCCAGGGCGGCTTGGGTGGCCAGGCTGCCGCGTTCGCGGGCGGCGGCGGCGTCGCCCTCCGCGTTGACGAGGGCGGCAGTCGTGCTCGGGATGCGGCCGTCGCGCGCGGTGGTGGGCGCCGCCCACCACACTTTCATGCGGGACAGCGCGCCGCGGCGGGCGGGAGTGCGGGACGGCGGCGCCGGCACCGCGCACGCCACCGCTTCAGCCGCCGCGTCGGCGGCCTCGCGCGCGCGCGCGCGCCGACCGCGCCCGCCGCGTCGCCCACCGCCTCGGCCGCCAGGCCGGCCGCGTTAGAAGCAGCGGCCGCCGCGCCCCGCCCTTCCGCGCGGGCGGCGGTTGCATCGCCGCGGGCGGTGGCGGCCGCGTCGCTCTTGTTTCTCTTTGCCCGCGCGCGCAGCGACGAAGCGGCGTCGCGCACGCGCTCGTAGGCGGCGCCCCACGTGGTGACGGCTGTGTGTGTGTGTGTGAGTGAAAGTGAGAGAAAAGAGCGCGGGTTTGGGGAGGGGGTGGGGGCGGCTTCACGCCGCGTGCTATGTGTGCTCCCCCCCCCCCACCCCGTGTGTTTCTGCGTTTTTTTGCGTCGCTGAGCGTGACAGCGACAGCCCTACCTACCTTTGTGGTCAGGGTTGTCGGGGTGGGTGGGCATGGTGAGAGAAGGGCGGGTGTTTTGGGCGAAGAAAAAGCAAAAAACGGTGTGCGCGAAAAGAAAAGCTTCCCCACTCTTTCCCCGGCTTCTCCCTCCGACACACCACCACCATGCCCTCCCTCCTCCGCCCACGCTCAGCGTTGCTTACCCCAAACCCTGTCTTCAGTGGTGCGGAGCGCGCCCGAGGCGCCGGGTTTGCGCCCGCGCGAGTGCACCCCCTCCCGCTGCCACCGCTCGCCACGCCTCGCGAGTGGGAGCCACCGCGTGAGGATGACGCGTCCCCTGCGGCTGTGCCAGAGTGGACCACCCCCCGCGAAGACGACGCCCGCACGCGGCGTGTGGGGGAGTGGGAGGCGCCCGAGCCGTCGCCCCCGCCGCGCCCACTGCCGACCGAGCCGCCGGAGCGGGAGCCGGCGCCCCTCATTCCGGAGCCGGAGGAGCCGGCGCCGGCACCCGACGTGCCGCCGGAGCGGGAGCCGGAGCCGGAGACGGAGGGGTGAGGGAGAGAGAAGGAGGAAGAGAGAAATAAGGTTAAAAGGCCGAAAGCCCTGTCAGAGAAAACAAATACAGAAACACGAAGAGAAAAACAGGCACCAGAGCGCGTGTGTCACGCGGCGCGGGGGGGCAGACACAAACAAACGATCCACCCTTTTTTTCCCACTTCACCGCCGCCCGCCGTTGAGCAGCGCGGTGCGGCCGCCGCCCCCACGCGCGGCCTCCAGGTACGCGTCCACCAGGGCGGCACAGTCTTGCAGGTGGTTGACGCCGGCGTCCTTGTAGCAGGCTTTCACTTGTTCGCGCAGGAGCTGAGAGGGTGGGTTGGGGGAAGGGTCGTGAGTTTTCGCATCGCGCGCGGCCCTTCTTTCCCCTGTCTCTCCTCCCCACACTCCGTCCCCATCTCTCTCCCTCACCTTGGCCTTCTCGATGCGCACTTGGGCCGCCCTCGCCTCCGCCTCGCGGTAGGCGGCCGCGCCCACCGGGTCGGCCGCGGCGCGGGACGGGTCGAACCCCGGGGGCGGGGTGACGGGGGCGGGGCCGGTCCACGGCATGATGGGGGAGAAGGTGTGTGTGTGTGTGTGCTGCGCGTGTGTGTGTGTGGAGAGGAGGCGTGCAAGGGAGTGCGCCAGCGACTGAAAAAGAATTCAGAACTGGTTTGCGCACAAAAAAGAAACAAAATATGACGGCGGCCTCCTGGGACAGCCTCGGCCTGGACCCGCGCCTCGTGCGCGGTGCCACCAAGCTGGGCCACGCTGCGCCGACGGAGGTGCAGGTGAGTAGTGGAGGAGGGGGCGCAATTGAGACCGGCGGCCGAGCCAGTGTCCTGTCTGAAACGCGGTCCGCTTCTCTGTGCTTGTCGCCAACGCCACAAGCTGACACCATTCACACACTGGGCGTGGACGCGTGGGCGGGCGGAGGCGCGCAGCCGCGGGGAGGGCGGCCAAAAAAAAAGACAAGCCGCCACATGTGGGCTCAGGCCGCGCCTTGTGTGGGCCGCGGGTGGGCCAGTCCGCCCTCCGACCCCAGTGCCGGCACACACACATCATGTGCACGCCAACTAGGGGAGGTGGGCAGGTAGCCGGTCTCGCGCTCAAGGAACACGTTTCCCGACCAACCCCCCTCCCCCCCTCCCCAGTCCCTCACCATCCCCGCCGCCCTGGCCGGCCGCGACATCGTGGCCCGCGCCCGCACCGGCACCGGCAAGACGCTGGCCTACCTGCTGCCCGCGCTGCACGCGTGCGGGAGCGCGACCGGCCGCGCGGCGGCCGCGCCCTGGCGCGCGCTCATCTTGGTCCCCACGCGCGAGCTGGTGGAGCAAGTGTGCGACGCGGGGGAGGCGACCGCGGCTGCGGCTGGCGTGCACGCCCGGTTTTCCGGGCTGGCACCCGCCGCGGGTGCGGGTGGTGCGGCCGCGTCGCCGCGCGAGTGTGTGCCCGCCCGCTGTGGCCAGGTGGTCGTCGCCACGCCGGGGCGGGTGGCCAGTGTGAGTAGTGGGAGTGTGTGGTGGTAGTGTGGCGTGAAAACAGAGGAGGAGAAGGGCATAGTTTTTTTCACCACCCCACCCCCCTCCCCACACCCCCACAGGCTCTGCGCGACGGCCGCCTCAAGCCCGCCACCCTGGCCCCCTCCCCCCCGCACACCCCGGGTCTCGCCTTCTTCATCATCGATGAAGCCGACCTGCTGCTGTCCCTGCCAGGGTATTCTGCTGACGTGGCATCCGTGGCCGCCGCCCTGCCTCGCGGCACCGCCACCCTGCTGCTGTCCGCCACCGCGTCCCCCGCGGTGGACGAACTCGCCTCCTCCCTGCTGCAAAACCCGTTCGCAGTGGACGCGACGGGTGGCGTGGGCGGCTGCGGCGGCGGAAACGGCGCCGCGGGCGACGGCGCGGCCTCCACCCTGCGCCACTACTCCCTCCACCCCACGCCCGACGACCGGTACGCCACCCTGCTGGCCGCCCTCAAGTTCAACGCGGTGCGCACGCGGGTGCTGATCTTTGTGGGCAGCGATGCGGAGGGCGTCAAACTGAGGCTTTTGTTTGGCGCGTTTGGCATTCGGACCGCCCGCGTCGGCGCGGGCATGCCCCTCAACGCGCGCCACCACGCCCTGCAAGAGTTCAACCGGGGTGTGTACGACTACTTGATCGCCACGGATGGTGGGGGTGGTGCCGCCAGCGAGCCGCCCCGCACCCCCGCACCCCCACACCCCCGCGCCGCCGACCGCCGCGCGAGCACGCACCCCCCCGCCTCCCGCCGCCCCTCCGCCCCCGACCCCGAGTTTGGCGTCGTGCGCGGCGTCGACTTCAAGGGTGTGGCCACGGTGATCAACTTTGATGCCCCGGCGAGTGGGGAACAGTATGTTCACCGAGCGGGGCGCGCCGGCCGCGCGGGGGCGGCTGGCGACGTCCTCACCTTTTTCAACGCCGGCAACGGCCTGACCCAGGCCGCCCTGGAGGCGGGCCTGGCTGCGAGGGTGGGTGGCGGGGAGGGCGGAGGCGAGGGCGCGGCCCCCGCGCCCCCGCCCCCCCCCCCCCAGCATCACCCTCACCCCCTACCCCCGCCTCCCCCCGCGCGCCGCCTCCGCCCTGCGCTACCGGTGCGACGACGTCGTCCGCTCCCTGACCAAGGGCGCGGTCAGGGAGGCGGCCGCCCAGGAGGTGCGGCGCGAGCTGCTCAACTCCGCGCGCCTCTCCGCCCACTTTGCGGCCCGCCCCGCCGACTTGGCCCTGCTGCGACACGACGCCCCCCTGACGGCGGCGGGTAAGGCGGCGGCGGCGGGGGGGGGAGGGCCGGGCGGGGAGGGGGGGCACCTGAAGGCGGTGCCTGGGTACCTGGCTGCCGCGGCGGGGGTGGCCCCCGTGCCGACCCCCTTTGCTCGCCGCGGCCCCAACGCCGCTGGCTCCCGCAAACGCAAAGCGTCCGCCCCCGACCCGCTCAAAGGGGGCGCCTTTGCCCGCACCCCGCGCAAAGGGGGGGACGGCGACGACGCGGCGACAGAGCTAGAAGTGCGGGCGGCTGCCGCAGGCAAGCGGGACGCCAAAAAGCTGGCCAAGGCGGCGGGGCCGGCCATGACGCTGAAGCGCAATGTGCGCAAGGGCAAGCACAGGCGGCGGTGAGGTGTGTGTTGGTTTTTCGTTTGTTTTGTTTTTGAAAAAAAGGGGGGGGGGGGGGGCCGAGAGCGTGCAACCGTCTTTTACACACGCGCCCGCGCGTTTCCCCTCTCTCTCTGCCTCCCTTTTTTAAGTGGATGTCTCTATGTGTGGATATTTGGGGGAAAAGGTTCAAGCAGTGAAGAAAAAAGCAATTTCGTTTTGGGTAAACGTTTTGAGGCAAAACAAAAAAAGGGTTAAAAAAAAGTGGGCGTGTTCTTTCCCCCCAAACTCACGCAGCCAGCAGGCGCCGCGCGCCGCCGCCGTGCGCCGTCGACGCCACCGGCTTCTTGGCGCCTGCGTGCGGGGCGGTGGACGCAAAGATGGAGTCGGCGGGGTGGGAGGCGGCGGCGGAGGAAGACAGCGCGCCGTGAGATGAAGACGGCAGCGAAGACGGGTCGCCGTCGTACGCGTCGTCGTCGCCGCCGTCCAGGCCCTCCATGTCGGCGCCATCCTCAAAGTAGGGCATGCCGGTGGAGGAGGAGCCCGAGGCCATCCCACCAGAGGCGGGGGAGATGACGACGATGCCGCCGCGCGGGGCAGACGCGGAGCCACCCGCACCCCCACCGCTCATCATCATGGTGGGGGCCGCCCTCGCCATGCGCCCATCCATGCTGGCGGCCGCATCCAGCACGGAGGACAGGGCGGCCCCGATGGAGGCGACGGCGGCGGTGGCGCCGCCTTCGACATCGGGGGAGTTGAAACTCCCGGCGGCCGCCCCGACGCGCTGCTCCCCCGCCCCCTCCTCCGCTGCATCCGCCGCGCTCGCCGGCGCCCCGGCCAGCGTGGTCACCGTCTTCTTCTCCACCAGGGCGCGCGTGGCTTGGGAGCCGGAGACGAGCCACACGTCGTCGACGGCGGGCTTGGGGCGGACGAGGTCACCTGCCGCCGTCTCCCGCAGCGGCGGCTGCGACACCACCGCCCGCAGCACCGCTTTGACAGCCACCTTGTCCCCCGGGGCGGGCGTGACCAGGGCGGCGGCCTTGGAGGCGGCGGTCGCGGGGGAGGGGGCTTTGGCGGCAGCACTGGGCTTGAGAGCGGAAACGGTGCAGCCGTAGCGCGCGGTGAACTCGATCGAGTACGACCCTCCGCCCGGCGTCACCGACTTGCAGGCGGACGTGACATTGACAGCGTACGACCCCACAGAGGCGGAGTCGCAGGCGGTGGCGTTGGCTCCCGGGAGGCCACGCGAGAGCCAGTCCTCAAACGAGAGGGAAGCGAGGTCGGCCAGTTTAGCCTTCTCGTTGCCCCCCACCGCCGCCCAGGCGGACGGCGTGGCCGTCGTCAGAGCGTCGGCGTCGGCTTTGACGGAGGGGGACGTGGACGTGGGGGCGGGCAGGGAGCAGGGCAGTGGTTTGGGGTCCTGAAGAGGGTGAGGCGTTGCGGAACGTGAGCGGAAGGTGGGCAAGCAAACACCTTGCCGGCAGGCCAGTCGCCCTCCCAATCGCACACAGGGAACGTGGTGATTGGCGGCCTTGCTCTGGCGTGGTTAGTGGGGGCGAGTGTAGCGGGCGCGCGCCGCCACGGGGTGTCGTGGCATCCAATGCGCGCCGCATGGCGAGAGGTGTGTTGGTTTCGGCCCACGCCCCCGCGCCGCGCCCGCCTCCCCGAAACTCCCACCCGAGCGCACGTAAATGAACGTGGTGGTCCTCTGAACGGCGAGAGGGGGGGGCGACGGGGGTGCCAAACGCGAGAAAACGGGGGGCAAACGCGTGCGCGCGCCGAGGAGCAGCTGCGACGCGAGAGCGAGACACGTCACTCCCCCCCCCCCCCCCTCCACTCTCTCTCTCTCGCTCACTCACCTGCGCAGCGGCACAGACGGCCAGAGCCAGCACAGCGGCGGCAAGGCGCAGCATGGTGGTGTGTGTGTGGATGTGGGGGAGTTTTTTGGGAGGCAAAGAGCGAAAAACGAGTGAAGAGTGAAGGCAAACCAAGGGAAAGCTGTGCTGTTCTCTCTCTCGGCGTCGGGCGCAACACACGCGCCGGCCCCCGTTCTCGCGTGGGCGCCTGTGTGCGGCACGCCTGCACGCGCATTTCCACTCACGAACTTGCCTCACACAAAAGGCGAGGAGGCGCCGCCCTCTCCCCCACCCCACAAATGCGCCTCCTCTCCGCCGCCCGCCGCCCCGCGGCCGCCGCCGCCGCCCGCCGCCGTGTCACCCCCCTGGCGTCACGCGCAGAGTCGACCTCTGCTGCACCTCGCCGCCACCGGCTGCTGTTCCTGGGCACGCCGGCCCCCGCAGCCTCCGTGTTGGGCGCCCTGCTCTCCGCGTCGCCGTCCTCCACCTTTGACGTGGTCGGCGTCGTCACCCAGCCCGGCAAGCCTCAAGGCAGGAGGAGGGTGGCTGTTCCCTCCCCCGTGGCGGAGGCCGCGGCTGCCGCGGGCTTCCAGGGCGCGGCGTGTGCCCGCGCCGGCGCGCCGCTGCCGGCGCGCCCCCTCCTCACGCCCCCCACCTCCAGGGACGCCCCCTTCCTGGATGCAGTCACCCGCCTGGCCCCCGACCTGGCGGTCACGGTGGCGTATGGAGGCTTGCTGCCGCAGGCGTTTTTGGATCTGCCCCCCCTCGGAACCTTGAACATCCACCCCTCCCTCCTGCCCCGGTGGCGGGGGGCCGCCCCCGTCCAACGCGCCCTGGAGGCGGGGGATGGGCGCGTGGGCGTGTCGGTGGCGTACACTGTGCTGGCGTTGGACAGTGGGCCTGTCTTGGCGTCCACCTCCCTGCCCACACCCCCTGATGCGACTGCGCCTGAATTGCTCGCCCTGCTGATGAACGAAGGGGCCCGCCTGCTGTTAGAAAGTCTGCCGTCCGTGTGGGATGGGGCTGCGGTGGGGAGGGCGGTGCCTCAAGACGCTGCGCTTGCCACGCACGCCCCTCGCCTCTCCATCGACGACGGCCGCCTCAACCTGGCCGCCCCCTCCCCCACCGTCTACAACGCGGTGCGCGCGGTGGCGGGGTGGCCGGGCGCCCGGCTGCGGGTGACAGTGGGGGACGGGGAGCCAGTTGATGTGAAGGTGGGGGGCGTGAGGCCGCTGCCGGAGTCATCCCCTTTGGCCGCCGCTGCAGCCGCCGCCCCTCCCGCCTCCATCGTTGTCATCAAGCAAGGATTACTGCTGATCTGTGGCGATGGCGGCGTGCTGAGTGTGGAGACGGTGACGCTGCCGGGGAGGAGGGCGGTGGGCGCGGCCTCGTTTGTCAACGGGGTGGGGGGGCGGGAGGTGAGGTGGGTGCCAGAATGACAAAGACAAAGAACGTGTGCAATGATTGTGGGATTGAAGGCACTGTTGCAGAAACGAATGAAGAGGGGGCGAGAACGCCAGCGTGGGTTTGGGAGGCAGAGGCACGAGAGCAGAGAGGCGAGCGACTCTCCCTCACATCTCTCGCCCCGGCCGTCGCGCCGCGGCCCCCCCCCCCCCGACCCAGCACCCCCGCGCCCTTCCCCCCCCCCCCGCCACCACCACGCAGCCCGTCCACACCCTGCAATGCGTGCAGCGCTGCACGCTGCCCGCCCCCCGGCCCGCGCCCCCCCCCGCCCCCCCCCCCGCGCGCCGCCCCCCCTCCCCACCCACCCGCCCCGCGCCCGCCGCCGCCCCCCCCTCCCCCCCCCCCGCGCCGGCGGCCCCGCGGGCGGCGGCGTCGGCTCCAAAGCCAAGTCAAACGGAGGCGCCGAGGTGGACACCCCGGGCAGGGCGGCGCTCGTCGCGGTCGGCCTCGCCTACGTCGGCCTCGTCCTCTTCCTGCCCGCCGCCAACGTCTTCTACCAAGCCTTCCGCAACGGGTGCGGACCCTTCTGGGACAATGTGACCGACCCCGACTTCCTGCACGCGGTCAGGATGACGGGGTTGATGGCCGCGATCGCGGTCCCCGTCAACACGGTGTGGGGCGTCGCGGCGGCGCTGCTGATCGCGCGCTCCGAGTTCCGGGGCAAGGCCACCCTCCTGTCCCTGCTGGACCTCCCCTTCTCCGTGTCCCCCGTGGTGGCCGGCATGATGCTCGTCCTGCTGTACGGACGGTCTGGCGTGTTTGGCCCCACCCTCGCCGCCGCCGGCGTGCGCGTCCTCTACGCCGCCCCGGGCATGGTCCTGGCCACCCTGTTCGTCACCCTGCCCTACGTGTGCCGTGAACTGGTGCCCGTGCTGGAGGCGCAGGACTTGGCGGAGGAGGAGGCCGCGCGCACGCTCGGCGCGTCCTCCTGGGCCGTCTTCACCAACGTGACTCTCCCCTCCATCAAGTGGGGCCTGATGTACGGCATGGTGCTGACCAACGCGCGTGCCGTGGGCGAGTTTGGGGCGGTGGCAGTCGTGTCGGGCAACATCATTGGGCGGACCCAAACTTTGACCCTGTTCGTCGAGAGTGCTTACAAAGAGTACAACACGGACGGCGCCTTCGCTGCCGCCGTGCTGCTGTCGTTGCTGGCGTTTGCCACGCTGTATGTGAAGGACCGGCTGGAGCGGGAGCACGGGGACGAGATTTGAGGGGAGGAGACGGAAGGAGGAGGGGGCCAAGTGTTGGTGTGTAAAAACTGTTTCCTCTGTCACGTTCTTGTCTGTTGAATTGTCCATCGAAGAGGCACCCAGCCAGCTCATGCTGTTTCTTTTTCTGGTGGTGGTGGTGTCGGGAGGCGTGCCAACCACGAAAAAACGAACGCCCCCCGAGCCTTCTGCAGAGAAGTGTGCACACTTCTCTGCACCGTTCTGTCGTCTGCAGCCCCCCATTTCGCCCCAAAATGCGCCCGCCGCCACCCGCGCGACGGCCCCCCCGTCCAGCGCCTCCCCGAGCAGCGGGGCCCAGGCACGCTGCAGCCCGGCCGCGCGACCAGCGCGAGCGGCGGCGCGAAGAGACGCTCGCGTTTGGTGAAGCGCTGCCGCCGAGGCGGGCAGACGGTGAGTTGTGTGCGTGTGCGTGTGTGTGTGTGTGTGTGTGCAGTTGGGGCACCCGTCACGGCCTGACGAGGCGGTGGGGACGGAGGGGCACGCAAGCGGGTGTGGTTGCGCTGCCCCAGCATGCATTTTTGGCCGACGCTCACGCCCTCGCACCTCTCGCACAGCACCACCCCCGCCCACCACTACCACCACCACCCCCGTCCGCCCGGCGCCCCCCTCCCAAGCCGCCGTGGCGCGCGCCGCGCTTCGCGACCACCGAGGCAAGAAGGCTGGCGGCCAAGGCAAGGCGGCGGCGGCACGTGCAGTCGTTGCCGCCCCAGCGCCCGCCCGCCCGCCCCCCGCCCCCCTCCCCCCGCCCCCGCCCCCCACCCCCACCGTCGCCGTCACCTTCTCCATTTCCCACCGCGTCGCGTACGGCCAGTCGGTCGCGGTCGTGGGGTCAGCATCTGCCCTGGGTGGCTGGTCCCTTGCCTCCGTCGTCCCTCTTTCCTGGTCAGACGGCGACGTGTGGCGCGCCACCGTGCCCCTGCCCGCGGGCGCCCTAGTCGAGTACAAGTATGTCGTCATCGACGGCGCCACCGGGGGCGCGGACGCCTGGCAGCGCGGCAACAACAGTGTGCTGGCTGTCGGCGACCCCTCCGCCCCCTCCTCCTCCTCCTCCCAAACCCTGGAACTGTACGACAACTGGGAGGGTGCCCCGGGAGCCGCCGTCGTGGCCCCCGACGGCGTGGCCGGCACGCGGGAAGGGAGGCTGGCAGAGTGGGCGTCCTCCGTCTCCTCCTCCCTCGCCACCGCGCGCGCCGACTTGAGATCCGCCAGGCTGGAACTGGCGGCCGCCACGTCTGACGCGGCGGCGGCGCGGGCGGAAGCGGAGGAAGTGAAGGCAGCGTTGGCGGAGGCGGAGGCGGGGCGGGTGGCTGCGGTCGCGGTGGCAGAGGAGTTGCGCTCACACAACGCCGCCCTCGCTGCCCAGCTGGCCGACAACACCGCAGCGTTCAAGGCGGCCATGGCTGAGGTGAGCAGGTTGCTGGAGGCTGATGATTGATTGTCGTTTGTTCGTGTTTTTTTTTTCCGAGTGTGGTTTTTGTTAAGAAACGAGTTGCAGAAAAGCGTAAAAAACACTCTTCTCTCTGCCTCTCTCGTCCCCGCATTCTGGCCTGGGGGTGCCACCACACACACCCCTGCCACCATGCCAGACGACACGCCCCCCCAGCCTGCAGCGGGGTGCGCGTCCCTGGCGCCTCCGCGCGCGCGGCCGGCGGCCCGCGCGTTTGTGCGGCCACAGGTGAGAGAATGGCAGCGCATTGCGCAAGGGAGGGTAGAGGGTGCGACCTTTGTGTTCGTTAGTACACACACACGCAGGGGAGGCGGGGGAGGGCGCGCGAGACAAAACAAGCTCAACATGCCCGCCCCCCCCCCCCCCCCGTCCTGTTCCCTCCCCGCAGGTCCCGCCCGACATCGCCACCCACCCCGCTGTCCTGGCCGCCCTCGCCGCCCTCCCCCCCAACTACGAGTTCGAGCTGCCCAAGACGGTGGCCCGGCTGCGGCGGGAGCGGGCCACGTGGCTGGCGGAGGGTGAAGGCAGAAGCGAGGCGTCCCGCTTCCGCGTCGCGCTGCAGTTCCCCGAAGGCCTCCTCCTCTTTGCCCTCACCCTGGCCGACGCCCTCGCCGCCTCCGTCCCCTGCGCCCCCGTCGTGCTGGGGGACGTCGCCTACGGCGCCTGCTGCGTGGACGACCGGGGGGCGCGGGCGGCGGGGGCGGCCGCACTGGTCCACTATGGCCACTCGTGCCTCGTCCCCGTCACCGAGACCCGCCTCACCTCCCTCTACGTCTTTGTCGGCGTCGGCATCGATGTCGACCACTTGGTGGGCAGCGTGGCGTTGACCTGGCCGCTGGAGGGGGGGGGTGCCACGCCAGAGCAGCGGCCGAGGCTGGCCCTGGCGGGCACCGTGCAGTTTGCGGGCGCGATTGCCGCCGCGTCCGCCGCCCTCCAGGCCGCGGGCTACCCCCCCCCCATCGTGCCCTCTGTGCGCCCCCTGTCCCCGGGCGAGGTGCTGGGGTGCACAGCCCCCGTGCTGGAGGCGGGGGGGGGGGGGGGGGGGGACCCCAGGCGCGGACGCCATCGTGTTCATCGCCGACGGGCGGTTCCACATGGAGGCCCTGATGATCGCCAACCCTCGCCTCCCCGCCTTCCGGTACGATCCCTACGCCCGCACCCTGTTGCGGGAGACGTACGACCATGCGGGCATGCGGGCGGCGCGCGCGGCCGCGGTGCGAGCGGCCGCGGGTCGCGACGCCTGGGTCCTCGTCCGAGGCACCCTCGGGCGGCAGGGCGCCCCCTCCTCCGTCGCCGCCGTCACAGCCGCCCTCAAGGCAGCCGGCAAACCGTACGCCGTCGTCCTGGCGTCCGAGGTGACGCCGGCACGGGTGGCCGCGTTGGCGTCTTCGCACTCGGGAAAAGGCCGGGCGTGGGTCCAGATTGCCTGCCCCCGCCTCTCCATCGACTGGGGGGACGGGTTTGGGGGGGTGCCTGTGCTGACGCCGTATGAGGCGATGGTGACGCTGGGGGCGGCGCCACCGTGGTGGAGGAGTGGGGGTGGGGGTGGGGGTGGCGACGCAAGCACCTGCGGCACCGCAGCCTGCGCCTGCGCCACGCCGCCCGACCTGAGTGGCGACCCCAATGACGGCGCGTATGCGATGGACTTTTACGCGTCGGAGGGGGGGCCGTGGGGCGCGACGCGTGTGCGGCCGCGGCCGCGCGTGAAGAAGGCGGGGTGAAGGAAAAAGGGACGTAGAGACTGTGTGTCGTATTTGTGCAGTGTTTAGATGTTTTGTGTGAGCATGGTCGTGTCAAAACTTGTGTCGCTGAGAAGAGTCGTGGACTGGAAGAAAGAGAGAAAAGTCGGAGGACGGCGTGTGTCGAAAGAGAACATTTTTTTCTTGTCCCCGCGCCCTCCAGCGGCCCGTGTCCCTCCTCCTCTCTCCACTCCCACTGCGTGTGTGTCCTTGCCCTCAAAACCCGCTCGCCCCCTGTCCCACGTTTCCCCTAACTCCCAGCGCTGACAAAAGGGCTGCCTCCCCCAAACAATGCGCCCCCTCTCCTCCCTCCTCGGCGGCCGCGACGCGGGCGACACCTCGGGCCCAGGCACACCTGAAGCCACCTCCTGGCTGGCCGCCGCGGAGCGCGGCGTGGAGAGTGCCGACCACGACTGCGCTGACGCCAACAATGCCGACGCCTCTGCCTCTGCCTGCTCCGACGCGGACGACGCGTCGGACGCCTCCTCCGTCGACTCCTATGCAGCCGGTGGAGACGTGTCCGCCTCCTCCTCCGTGTTTGTGCTGTGCAACTCGGCGGTGGGGGCGGGCGTGCTGGCGATGCCGCTCGCTTACTCACGTCTCGGCCTCCTCGGCGGCTTCACCGCGTGCGCCGCCCTGGGCGCCGCCCAGGGGTTCACCCTCTACGTCCTGGTTAAGCTGGCGGAGAGGTTTCGGGCGCCCACGTATGCGTCGCTGCTGCGCCGCGCGCTGGGGCCGCGCGCGGGGGACGCGCTGTCCGCAATCATCGCCCTCTACCTCACTGCCTCCTGCTCCGCCTACTGCGTCATTGTGGCGGACTGCTTTGTGCCGCTGCTGGAGGCGGCGGGAGCGCCGGCGAGGGTCGCATCCCGCCCTGCCGTCATTTGCGCGACGTCCGCGCTCGTCCTGTTCCCGCTCTGCCTGCCGCGCCGCCTGGGCGCCCTCGCCCGCGTGTCCGCGGGCGCGGTGGCCGGCTTCGCCTTTTGTGTCGTGGCCGTGGTGACTCGCTCCATCGCCACGATCGCGGCCAGGCCACACGCGCAGAGGTGGGCGGGCGTGGTCACAGGCGCGCGCGTCGATGGCGCCGCCCTCGCCGCCCTGCCCCTCATCGTCTTTGCCCTCAACTGCCACCCCAACATTGTGTCCGTCTTCCACGAGCTGGTGGAGCACCCGGATGTGTTTGGGCTGGTGCCCGGGTCCTTGGTGGCGGGGCGGGGGCGGCGGCGCCACAATCGTGCGCGCCTCGTCCGACGGCGCGCCCGCCACCCCCCCGCCGCCCCCGCTCCCCACGCCTCCTCGGCATGGTCGCCGTCATCGCGGCCGCCTTTGGCATCGTCCTGGCCGGCTACATCGTGGTGGGCGTGTGCGGGTATGCAGCGCACCCAACCACCGTGGGTGGCAACATTCTGAACTCGTTCCCCCCGAGCGACAGAGTCATACAAGCCGCGCGCGCTGTCGTCGGCGCCGTCGTCGTCGCCCACTACCCCCTCAACCAGTTCCCCGCCCGCCTGGGGGCCGACGACTTTGGGCACCACGTGCTGGGCCTGCCGCGGATGGACACAGTGGCGTCGGCGGCATTTGCTGCGTTTTTTGTGGGTGCGACGTCTGCGGTGGCGCTCGTCGTCACAGACCTGTCCACCATCCTGGCCGCCGTCGGCGGCACCGCCGCCCCCACCATCATCTTCTTTCTGCCGGGGCTGCTGCTGCTGGATGCCGCCATCCACAAGACGGAGCGGAGGAGGCGGCGGGGCGATGGGGAAGCAGGCACAACGCTGCTCGCGGTTGCCCACCCGTCTGATCGCCCCGGTCTGGCTGCCCAGGGCCTCATCTACTCCCCCCGCAAATCGTGGTGGGCGGGGGCGGCCTGCGTGTCGCTGGCGGTGGCGTTGTGGGGGGTGACGCTGGCGTCCATCATGGCGCCGCCCGGTCGGGGGGGCGAACCGTGATGGTGTGTGTGGCGTGTTTTTTTTTGAATCCATTTTTTTGGGCGACCCCCGTGTTTTTGTTGGTGTTGGTGTTGGTCGTGGCGTGGATGTGAACAGAGTCAGAGAGCGTCGTCGGCGAGGACGCGGCAAAACAGTGCCCCGTCCGTTGGTGTGTGGGGAGCGGAGACACAAGGCGGTGAGCACCAGAGAGCCCCCCTCACAAAAAATCACTCCCCGACCCCCCTTTTTCTCCCTCCCCCCCCCCCCCCCCCCCCCCCAGCGCCAGCCGAGCCCCACACAATGCGGGCAGGTGCGTGCTCCACTGCGTTCCCCTCTCCGTTGGTCTAGCCATCGGCGGCCGCGAGAGGACTGTGGTTCCCCGCGCCAACCGCCGACCACCCCGCCCCCCTCGCCCCCTGCGCTCAAGGCGCCTGGGACGCGGGCGCGGTCGCCCCCTCTGCCCCCCCTCCTCTCCCCCCGATCTGTGCCCCGCTGGCCTCCCCTTGATGGAGGCGGCTCGCGCTGAGGCGGCGTGGGGTGGGCGGGCGCGGGGGCTGACCACAAGAGCGCCCCGCTGTGTTTGTTTCCACTCGATTGGAGTCCGCGCTCACTCGCCCCCCTCCCCTCCCCCCTCTTCCCTCCCATCAGGCGCGCCTCCGTCCCTGGCGCCGTGCGCCAGCGGGCGCTGTGCCAAGGTGTGTGTGAGAGAGTGTGTGTGTGGGAGGCAGGCGAGGGAAAAAGGGAGGACCGTTTTTTTCGACCGGAGCAACGTGAGCGGCCGCGAGCGTGCCTCCTCGTCCACCCCTCTCTCGCTCTGCCTGCCCTCCCCTCGACCTCCACTCTGCCCGCCCTCTCTTCATCCGCACACCCTCACACACTTTTCCTTTTTCTATTCCACCCCCCCTCACAGTCCGTCGCCCCCACCCCCCCACGCCGCCCGTCTGTGGCGACCGCGGCCACCACCCCCTCCTGCGGCCCGGCCGCCGACCCCGCCCGCCGCGTCGTCATCACGGGCATGGGCGTCGTGTCCTGCCTGGGGCACGACCCCGACACCTTTTACAACGCGCTGCTGGCGGGACAGTCGGGGGTTAAAGCAATTGAAGGGTGGGACACGACCGATTTTTCCACCAAGTTTGCGGGCCAGATCCGGGACTTTGATCCCGGAGTCTACATCGACAAAAAGAATGCGCGCCGCATGGACGACGTGATCAAGGTGAGTGTGAGGGTTTGTGTGTGCGTGGGTTTAGGGTTTTGAACTTTTTTTTTTTTCAAACTCCAGTTTTAACCACCCCACCCACACACACTCAGTACACCATCGTCGCCGGCAAGAAAGCGCTCGAGGACGCCGGCCTCCCCCACGCTGCCCCCCTGGACGCGGGGCTGGACGCAGGGAAGTGTGGCATTCTGATCGGGACGGCCATGGGGGGCATGAACACTTTTGCCACTGCGGTCGAGGACCAAGCCACCAAAGGGTACAGGCGCATGAACCCTTTCTGCATTCCGTTTGCGATCACCAACATGCCGGGCGCGCTGGTGAGTGTGGGATGGAGAGGCTTGTGTGGGTGTGGGTGTCGCCTTTTTTTTTTCTTTCCTCAACCCACCCCCACCCCACCACCCACCCCCACCAGCTCGCCATGGACACCGGCTTCATGGGCCCCAACTACTCGATTTCGACGGCCTGTGCCACGGGCAACTACTGCATTTTGGCCGCGGCCGACCACATCCGCCGCGGCGACGCCGACTTGATGCTCGCCGGCGGCGCCGACGCCGCCATCATTCCCTCCGGCATCGGCGGCTTTATCGCCTGCAAAGCTCTGTCCAAGCGGAATGCCGCCCCCGAGGCCGCGTCCCGGCCGTGGGACGCAGACCGCGACGGCTTCGTCATGGGGGAGGGCGCGGGCGTGCTCGTCCTCGAGTCCCTGGCCCACGCCCGCGCCCGGGGCGCCCCCATCCTGGCCGAGTTCGCGGGCGGCGCGGTCGGCTGCGACGCCCACCACATGACGGAGCCGCGGCCCGATGGGGCTGGCGTCGCCGCGTGCATCACGCAGGCCCTCGCCAACTGCGGCATCCCCGCCGACGCCGTCAACTATGTCAACGCGCACGCGACGTCGACGCCGGCGGGGGATGTGGCCGAGTTCAAGGCGATCACGAGCGCGATTCCGTCCAAGCTGATGCGCATGAATGGGACCAAGTCGATGATCGGCCACCTGCTCGGCGCGGCGGGCGCGGTGGAGGCTGTCGCCACCGTCCAAGCCATCCGCACCGGCAAGCTGCACCCCACGCTCAACCTGTCCACACCGTCGGAAGGGGTCAACGCCGACCTGATTGTGGGAGGCGGGGGCCCTCTTTCGATGGACGTCCAAGTCGCCCTCTCCAACTCTTTCGGGTTTGGGGGGCACAACTCGTCCATCGTGTTCACCAAGTTTGTGGAGTGAGAGGGTGGTGTGTGGGGGAATGGTGTGTGTGGGTTGATGTCTGAGAGAGCGAGCGCGAAAAACAAAAAAAAATCCCGAGGGCCTTTGTGTATCGAGAGCGAGTGATGTGTGTGAGAGCAAGTGCGTGTTGTGTGTGGTCGCGTGTGTGCGACGTCTTGTGCGCGAGGTGGTTACGAGAGGGAGCAAAAAACCAAGCCAACCGACCGCACACAACTCTCTTCGCCGTTTTCTTTGTGTCCCTCTCCAGGGAGTGCTCTCGCGTGATAGTTTCCCCCCGCCCTCGGGCTTTTGTGCTTGGGGCAGGGCTACGTGCACCCACGTGCCCTTGCGCCCACCAACCGTCGGCGCGGGTCGCGCCCACGCGTGAGAAACCCGCACAATTTTGGTAAGCATGGGAGGGGGAAAGAGGCCCGGCTTCACTCCCAAGCCTGCCGTCGCCGTGCCGCCTTCCTCCCCCGGTCTCCGCCTGTCAGTGGCGTCTATACAGTGCGATGAGGCAGGACTGACGCTGTGGCGGCGTGTGGTGGGGGGGTGGGTGGGCGCAGGAGGCGGAATCGCACGCTCACCGCAACCCGCCGTGCGTCCGCGTGTCGACGTTGCGCTGGCTTCGCCGACCTTCCTGGCCACCGGGTTTTTGGGCGCACCCTCCTTCTCGCCACGCGCATTGGAGGTCACACCCACTGCGCAGTGTGTGCTGGGGGCGGGGTCAGCGCCGTCGGCCGGCGTCTGTGGCTCGCAGCATGGGGGGGGCAGCGCCCCGGCCGCGCCTGCAGCCTTTCGACCCCCCCCCCCCTCGCGCCTTGTTCCCGCCCTTGTTCTCTCCACAGCGTGACGACCACCTCTCTCTCCACACGCCACACACACCACTCCATGTGGAGCTACCTGTTTGGCGACCAACCGGCGCCCGCCGCCGCCAAGACGCCGCCGCCGGCGGCTGACGCCGACGAACCGTCCTGCCGCCGCCCCTCCCTGACCGACGACGCCGACGCGTCCGCCCACGACGCCGGCCCCGGCACGCCACCCTCCACCGATGCGACGCCCACGTCCCCTCGCTCCGCGCGGGGCGCGTCGGGCGCGTCTGTGGACGAAGAGGGGCTGGGCAGCAACGACGACGACGGCGCCTCTGCGTCCCCGCCCTCCCCCCCCACCCCCACCCCCCAAACCCGCGCCCGACGCCACCCTGGCGGAAGCTGCCGCGAGGCTGGCGTCGGTGGATGAGCAGCCCGCGCTGGCCGCCACGCCGCCGCCGCTGCCGGCGACGCCGCCGCCGCCGCCGGCGGTCGGCGCGGCCGCAACCACCCCGCTCTCCTCCCCCGAGGACGCGCGCGCCGCGGCGGCCGCGGCCCTGGGGTCGGTGTCATCGGCGCCGCCATGCCTGCCGGTGGGCCTGCCGCCGCCTCCCCCCGGGGCGGCGCCCATCAGGCCGCGCCCCGCGCTTGCTGCCCGAGCCGCGCTCGGCGGCCGCCGCGGCCGCAGTGGCCGCCCTGGCCCGCCCCCCCTCCCACCCCTGCCTCCGCTCCGCGCCCGACCGCACGGCTGCTGCCTCGCGCCGGGCCAGCGTGGATGGGGCCGCGTGTGGTGGTGGCAGTGGGGCGGCAGCCGCCACCTCCCCTTTCATGCGCCGCGTCAACTCGCGCTTCAAGATGGTGCGCTTCGCCCACGGCGTCGTGGATGGCGCCCACCCGCTGCACGAACGCTTCCTGCGGGATGGCGACCACGACGGCCGCCTGGTGTGGGACGGGGTGGAGCCGCCCTCACTCCGCGTGGGGGGGGGGGGCCCTCTTCATCGAGGCCGGCCCCGCGGGCCCCGCCTGGGCGGCTGCTGCAGCCGCCTGTGCCTCGTCGACGGTGGGCGGCGCCCCCGCCCCCCCAGTGGCCGACCGGGCGGCGTCGATCGAGTCGCGGTCGTCGTCAGAGAGCGGGGACGCGCCCCCCTCCCCCCCCCTGCCCCCCGGCCCCCGCCCCCCTGGCCGTGGACAACGGCCACTTCCTGCACGTCCCCCTTGTCTACGACGACTTTGTCATGACGACGAGTGTCCGGTTTGCGCATGCGAGGCGGGGAGACGCGGCGGGTCTCTTGGTGCGTGTCAACGCGGGCTGCTGGCTGCGCGTCGCCGCCCAAGCCACAGGGGAGGACGAGAAGGAGGGCGGGGATCCAACGGCTGTCGTCTCTGTCGTGGCCAACGAGGGCGCGTCGGACGCGTCTGCCGCGGCGTGGCGCGGCGGCAACGAGTGCGCGCTGCGCGTGCGCCGGGAAGGCCGCCTCTACATCGCCGACGTCCGCTTCCCGGGGCGCCGCTGGACCACCGTGCGGTCGCTGCGCCTGGCGGACGACAGGCCGGGCGGGCCGGTGGCGGCGGGCCTGTTCGCCGCTGCCCCGGCCGGGCGCGGCGCGTCGGCCGAATTCTCCGACCTGCGCGTCCGCCCGGGGCGCGTGGTCGCGGGGGCGGCCAGCTCGGGGTCGTTGATCGAGTGAATTGGTTGTGGGAGGAACGGCCCACGAGGGTTGATTTGTGTTCTACGTTTTTTGGGTTGATCCCCCCCAAACAGGGAGAGCGCGGGGGGGGCAACCACGAGAGGGCTGCATCCCTCCCTTCCCCGCGCCCCCCCCCCCCCCACTCACCTTGTTGTCTAAAGGACCCCCCACTGAGTATCCAGGGGTGTCGCCCTGGGGCGGGAAAACGTTTTCTTTTTCCGTTTTCGTTTGTTTTGATTTTTCGTTGTTAGCGTGTTTTGTTTTTCAAAATGTCGACCATCCTTCCCCTCCCGACACAAAACACGTTCTCTCTTTTCTCTCTCTCTCTCTCCACCCCGCCCAGGAGAGGGCCATGGCGGCTGCACCACCCCCGCCCACGTCCAGCATGGCCGACCTGGTGTTTCGGTGAGTGTGTGGATGGGAAGGAAAAAAAGAGGCACCCTCGACGCAGCGCGTCGGGGTTGGTCTCGCGTTGCTTTTTTTAGTCCCTTCTTTCCTCCCTCCCCACACAGCTACGCCTTCTCCTCCCCCTCCCCACCCACCTGCCTCGCCTACACCGACCCCTCCACCCTGCTGCTGGGCGGGGGGCCGGGGCTCGTCCTCCTTCCGTTGGCCCTGGCGCGCCCTGCCGACGCCCCACCCCGGGCGTGCGCGCCGCCGCGCGCGCTCCCCCTGCCGCGCGCCCCCCCCCCCCCCCCACCACCGCCCCTGGACGCTGTCCCCCTCCCGCGCCCACGTCGCGGTGGCGGATGAGGGCGGGGGCGTGGCCGTGCTGGACGTGGCGGCGTGGCGGCGGCGGCGCGTGCTGCCGCTGCCGCCCGCTGTCGTGAGTGGGGTCGGGGGCGGGCGCCGCCCCGACCCCCCCCCCCCCCGCGTCGACCGCCTCGCCCTTTTCGTCAGATGGCACCCTACTGGCCGCCGTCGTGGTGGGGGGGTGGTGGCGGCGCCGCCATCGCGGTGTGGGCGTGGGAGACGGCGACCCTCGTCGCGGCGGGCGCCGCCGCCTCCCCCCCCCGCCCCCCCCCCCCCCCCCTGCTGGCTGGGGTTCTGCCCCTCCCCCCCCACGGGGGACGCCTTCATGCTGGCTGTGGTGAGCCACACTGGCGTCCGCCTGCTGCGCCCCTGCCCTGACGGCGGCCTGCGGTCGGCGTCCGGCCTCCCCGCGCCCGCGGCCGCCCTCCCGCGCGCCACCTGCGCCGCTTGGCTGGCTGACGGCCGCCTGGCGGTCGGCACCGCGGCGGGAGATGTGCACGTTTTTGAGGTGGGCGGGGTGGGCGGGGGGGGCGGGCGCGGCCGCCGTGCTGGAGGGGGCGGGCGGGGGGGGGGGCGGGGGCGACGCACGGCGACGACGCGCGGCTGTGGGCCGTCCCCCCCCCTCCACCCTCCACCCCCCCCCCCCCCCCGCCCCCCCCCCTCCTCTGCCCCCCCCCCCCCCCCATCACGTGCCTGGCCCCCCTGCACCGTGGCGGCCTCGTGGCGGGGGGAGGAGATGGCTCGATCGCGGTCTGGTGGCCAGACCCGGCCGCGCCCTCGTCCCTCGCGCCGTCCCCGCGGGGCGCGCGCGCCGCCCCCGCCCCCCGGCACCGCCCCCCCCCGACACGCCCGCCGATCGATCTGCCATCACTGCTGTCGCCATTGCCCCGGGAGACGGCGGCGTGGCGGCCGCCACAGCGGATGGAAGGGTGGTGGCCGCGCCGCTCGCGCGGCGCACCCCCCCCACCCTCACCCCGGCCGCCCCCCCCCCCCACGCCGCCCGCATCGTGGCCGCGTGCCTGGCTGACGGCGCCCCCTGGGGCGCCACCGTGGATGCGAGGGGCGGGGTGCGCGTGTGGGAGTGCGAGCGAGGCGCGCTGGTGGCGGCGGCCACCCTCCCCGGCCCCCCACCCACGGGCGCCGCCCTGTCCCCCGATGGACGCACCCTGGTGGTGACATCCAGTGATGGCGTGGTGGGGTACGCGGTGACGGCGGGTGAACTGGTGGGGGGGGGAGGCAGCGGTGGCGCGAGCGTGCGCGGCGCGCGGTCGCCCTGCTTCTCCCCCGACGGTGGCGCCCTGGCGGTGGCCACCGCGACGGGAGTCGACCTGCTGGATGCAGGCACAATGACGCTGGTGGCGACCCTGGCGGTGGCGGGGGGGGCGGGCGGCGGGGTTGGCGTGGGTGGCCCGCGCGGGGGGGGGGCGGCGGGGCGCCACACGACCCGTTCCCCCCCTTCACCCTGGCCCGGGGCGCCCTGCTCGTCACCGCCTCTGCAGACGGCCGCCTGCAAGCCTGGGATGGCGCCACGGGGGCGCCCCTGGGGGGGGAGGCGCTGGTGCCGGCGGGGGGGGGGCGTCGTCGGCGTCGCGCCGGCGGGGGGGGGGCGCCGCCGTGGTCGCCGCGCGCGGGGGCGCGCTGTCCACCGTGGCCCTGGCGGCGGGGGGGGGGCGGCCTCACGCTGACGTCGTCGTCGACCGTGGCGGCGGTCGGGGCGACCGCTGTTGGCGGGGCGCGCCCGGCGCGCACGCCGGCAGCCCTCGTCGCGACCGACGCGGGCGGCCTGCGCGTCGTCCCCCTCCCGCTGCCGCCTCCACCGGCAGCAAAGGAGGGGGACGCCCCTCCCCCTCCCCCTCCCCCTCCCCCTCCCCCTCCCCCGCCGCCTGACGCTGCCCGGGACGCGGGCGCCCGCCGCGGGCGGCGTCCGCGCTCGCGGTGGACCGGCGCGGCGCGCGCGCGCTCGTGGGCGGCGCCGACGGCTCGGTCGCCATCCTCGACATCCGGGGCGCGCCCCCCCGCCCCAGCGCCGCCGGCGCCGCCTGCATCCTGGTGCGAGCCTCGGACGTGGTCGGCGTGGCGGCGCGGGCGGCGGCGGCGGCGGCCGCCGCGGCGGCTGCCGACGTGGCCGCGACGCTGCGCGTCGAGGCTGCCGACGCGGCCGCCCGCGCGCGCGAGGCGGCGGCGGCCGCGGCCGTGGCCGCAGCTGCGCGCGAGGCGGCAGCTACTGTGGAGGCCGCCAGGCGGGACGCGGAGGCGGAGGTGGCTGCGGCGCGCGACACGGCGGCGGAGGCCGCGCGTGACGCGGCGCGCGCGCTGGCAGCGCGCGAAGCGGCCGCCCTGGCCGCCCTGGCCACCGAGCGAGACGCGGCTGCAGCTGCTGACGCGGAGGACGCGGCAGGGAGGCAGGCCAACCTGGCGAGGCAGCTGGCGGCCGAGAGAGAAGCGCGGGAGGAGGCTGAGCGCGCCGCGTCTGCCGCGGTCGCCGCCGCGGACGCGCGCGAGGCCGCAGCCGTGCAGGCCGCGGTCGCCACCACCAGGGCGGAGGCTGAGGCTGCTGCCGTCACCGCAGCCGCGGCGGCAGAGGCGGCACTGACCGACGAACGCACGCGGTGCGCGTGCGAGCGAAACGCCTACCTGCGCGCGCGGGCCGACGCGGACGCAGCGCGCGCGGCGGCGGCTGCCGCCGACCGCCGCGCCCAGGAGGTGGAGGCCGCTGCCTGTCACTCCCACACCCGCGTCGCGGAGGTGGAGCGGGAGGCGGCGGCCGCGGCCGCGGCCGCGGTCGCGGCGCGCGCGCGCTGCTGGCTTCCGTGTCGGCCGACGCGACCGCCGCCAAAAACGACGCGACCGCCGCCACCGACGCCCTCGCCGCCTCCTCCGCCGCTCGCGACGCGGTGGCTACCGCGGCAGCTGCCGTGGCCGACCAGCTGGCGGCCGCGCGCGGGGAGGCGGCGGCCGAAAAAGCGCGCGCCGACGCGGCGACCGCGGACGCCGCGTCGGCGCGTGCCGAGGCGGCCGCCGCGGTGCGCGCGCGCCAGGTGGCGTCCGCGCGGGTGGCGGCCGCGGTGAGGCAGGCGGCGGCCGCTCGTGCGGCGGCGGCGGCGGCCGCGTCCAAGGGAGGCAAGGGAGGCGGCAAGGCGGTGGTGGTTGTCGCGGCGGCTGGATCAACACCACCCGCCCCCGCCCCCCCCGCCGACGACACCGACGCGCGCCGCACAGTTGCCACTCTGCAGCGCACCCTGGCCCGCGAGCGGGAGGCGCGCGCCCGCGACCGGCGGGCCGCGCTGGCGGAGCACAGGCTGCTGCTGAGTGAGTTGAAGGCCGCAGCGAGAGTGGGTTGATTTTTGTTTTTTCGTTTTTTTCTAAAAACAATCTGTTTTGCAGGAACGCACACACACAAAATAAAACGCTGAGACTCTGCACAATTCATTCACTGCTCTTTCACAGGCGGCGACGGCGGCGCCCCCGCAAGCGCGTCCGTGTGCGCCGCGTCGGCCGCCGCGGCGGCACTCTCGGCCGACGCGGCCGCCCCCAGCGCCGCCCACGCCCCGATGCGGGCGCGCAGGCTGGCTTTGCGGGAGGCTGCGACTGCGGCATCAGCCGCTGAAGCCGCTGCGGCGGGGTCGGGTGGAACGTCGCCGGTGGGCGGCGGCGGCGGCGGCGCGCGCAGCGCGGCGGGAGTGAGGGGGGGGCGCAGGTACCCGCCCGCCGCGGCCGCGTCGGCGGCCGACCCCACGATCGGCAGGGGGTGGGCCTCCGTGTTGAACACATACTGGTCGAGCGGGATGCTGTGAGGAGGGGAAGGAGGGTTGTGTGTGTGTGTGTGCGTGTGTTCTCGACCCACGCTCCCAGTTTCGACCGCCCCTCTCTTTCCTCTCACCTCTCCGCCCCCTCCTCCTCAAACATCAGCACCAGGTACTTCAGCGTCTCCGCCACAAAGAACGACTCCATCTTGTCCCGCTGGGGGGGGGGCACGGACATGACGGTTTCTAGGTTCGCATACCCGCCCCACGGCACGCGCGCCCACTTCTCCCACGCGCGAAACGCGGCCCACCCCCACTCCCGGTACGCGGGGTCCCGCGTCAGACGCCACAGTATGAACCACGACTCAACCGCTTCAGGGCGCAGCAGGTTGTGGCCGTCCGCGGGGGAGACGTCAAAGGCGGCGCACCCCGCGTCGGCCGCGTGTTGTTTGGGGTGGCCGGGGTCGCTGGATGATGACGACGCGTCGCCGTCTTTGCCCTCCACCCCGGGCACCACGGGCGCCCTCTCCTCTACCACAAAGTGCGCGATCTCGGGGGCCAGCCCCCCGGGAACGCAGCGGTAGAGCTCGGCGCAGGTGGCGGCCAGGTCGGCGGCCAGGTCGGCGTCGGGCGCGTCGGATGGTACATCACTCCGCCGCGTGTCGACCCCATTGGCCGCGCCGAGAGCCAGCAGGCCCGGCAGGAAACACACCAGGTGGTCCATCTTGGGGGAGAAGGCGCCGTTGACGAGTTCGCCGATGTAGGCGAGGCCGGCCGGGTGGCGGGCAGAGGGCGGCGTGCGGCGGAGCAGGCGCTCGCGCAGGCCGCGCATCGACGCCACGTACGCGTCCCGCAACCATCCATCCACCCTCCCCCCCAGCACCCACTGTTTGAGCAGGTATTCATAGTAGGAGTCGCCGCGCGCGCCCAGGGTGATGGTGGTGCCAGAGAAGTGGGTGCCGTCAGTCGAGACGTAGATGGGGGCCAGCGCGCCGTCCACCCCGTGCGCGGTGGTGAGTTCCACCGCCCGCTTGAGCGCGGCCAGGGACGCGTTGGCTGGGGCATCTTCGCCTGTGGCGCGGCTCAAATAAGACGTCTCCATGGCCAGCGTGGTGGCTTCAGAGAGGGAGGCGGCCCCCGTCCACGCGGGGGCAGCCGCATCGAGGGTCGTCGTGTGCACGTCCGACAGTGGGAAGCCTCCCGGCGTCAGCCGCGCCCCGGTCCAGCCTTCGTAGCCGGGCAACAGCCTGAGGCTCAGCTGGGCGGCGGCAGCTAGGAGGGGTGTGGACGCGCCGCTGGCGCCGCGCGGCGTGGCACCCGCACCGCCGCGCCGGCCGAGCGCGGTGGTTGACGCGGTGCCACCCCCCGCCCTCCCGCGACGGGGGGGCAGCAGCACGGGCTCCAGGTGGGCGGCGGCCAGCAGCCCCCCCAGCACGCGGATCGTGGTTTCAAAAACGTTGACGTCTTTGCCCGACGCGAGCGCGAGGCCTCCTTTGCCGCGAGTGTGGCCGTCCCCCTCGCCGTCCACGCCCTGGGGTGCGGTGGCCCACGCCACCGCGTCCCGGTACTCGCGGTCCAGGCCAGCAATGAGGAGGGTGTCGAGAGAATCGGTCAGTGTCAGCCCCATGTTGAACCATGTGGAGGAAGAGTTTGAAAGTGGCCTCAACTCGTCATCCCCCCACGCGGACGCGGTGTACCCGGCCCACGCGTGGCGCACGGCGCCCACGACGGCGGCGCGGCGGGCGTGGGCGGTGGTGACGCAGCCGAGTGGGTCGGAGGAGGAGGAGGCGTCACCACTCTGCACACACGCGCGGGCGCCCTCGCACACGCCGCCCACGCGGCAGCGCACGGTGTCTTCATCGTGCAGCAGCGGGTGGCGGGGGGGCAGGGTGGCGATGCCGAAGCGGGGGGGCGGTGACGACCGCACAACCGGCGGCGGAGGCGGGCGCGACACCACAGCCGACGCCGCCGCCGCCCGGCCAGCAATGGTGGTTGTGTCCACAGGCTTCCTACTGCTCGTCCACGCCACCGTGCACAGCAGGGCGGCTGCTGCCAGCACGGCGAGCGTGGTCCGCGCGCCGGAGCGCGGTGAACCGTCGCCACTCACACGCCACGGCGGCCACAAGCGGGTGCGTGGCTTGTGCTTGGACGCGTAGGCGGCGCCGTCGGGGCTGTCGCCCGGGGCGTGGGCGACTGGGGGAAGGGTGGGGGAGGAGGGGTCGGGCATTTGTCTTTGATTTCAATCGCGTCGTCCCCTCGCCCGCCGTCGACCCGTCTCCACGGGGCGCGCGCTCACACACACGAACCTGGAGGAGCCCACCCTGTGCGCAGCATGGTGGTAGGATGAGGCGCGGGCGAGAGAGAAAAGAGGCAACGCGCCGACGCGGGCGCAGCGGGGAGTGATTGGTCGACGACAAAACGACAGTCCTCTCCCTCGCGAAAAAAACACCGTGAGCGTAGTGCGAGACCCGACGCGATCAAAATCATCTAACATCAAGTTTAAAACAGAACCAATTTTTGAGACTCTCTAATCACGCTCCGCCAACTCTGGCCGCGCGACCGCCGCGCTCCCGCCCTCTGCCAGCCGCGCCACCGCCAGCCGCGCCGCCAGCGGCGCCCCCAGCGCCAGCAGTGCCGACCGCACTGCGGCCGCCGCCTCCGCGTCGGCCGCGGCGCCGCCAGCGATGGGGCCGGCGGTGCGGCGGTGCGCCGCTTCAGCCGCCGCGAGCGCGCGCCCCGCCGCTTCGGCGGCATCCCGAAACTGGGCGTCCGACAGCGCGGTGACGCGGGCGATGGGGGCCAGCGCGGCTTCAGCGCGGGCGCGCCCCGCGGCGGCGGCGGTGGAGGAGGGGGTGGGGCGGTGGTGGCGGGAGGCGGGCGGGGGGGACGGCGCGCCCCAGTCGCCGCCGCCGGGCGATGGTGCGGCCACAGCGGGCGGAGGAGGGCAGCGCCACCCATTACCATCCGGCGGCGGTGGCGGCGGTGGCACCCCCACTCGCCGCGGCGGCGGCGACGCGGCGCGCCCGCCCCCGACGCGCGCGCGCGCCCACCCCAGCTCCGCCGCCGCGCGCGCCTGCCACCCGCCCGTGGCGGCGGTCGGCGGCGGCGGTGGAGGTGGAGCGCGTGGCGCTATTGCTGCCGCCGCCTCCGCCTCGGACGCGCGATCGCCGCCGACGCGCCTCAGTCGCCGCCGCGCGCGCGGCGGCGGCGTGGCGTCCGCAGCGCGCTCCGCCCTCGCCGCCTCCAGGGCTGCCCACGACCTCGCTGCATCTTCATCATCGCTGGACAGCAGAATTGGGGCGGCCGGCGGCGGCGGCGAGCGCGGCGGCGGCGACGGGCGGCGCGGCGGCGCGCGCCCCGCGCCCGCGCGCGCGCGGCCGACGCGGCGCGGCCACCGCCGGCCGACGCGCGGCGCTCTAGTTCGGCCAACAACGCCGCCGTGGACCTCGGCCCCCGGTTGGCTGTCAGCCCGCGCTGCCTCAGCGTGGCCGCGGTGGTGGTGGTGGTGGTGGCGGCCGCGCCGCGGCGGCGCGCCGCCGCCGCCGCCACCGGCCGCGCGCGCCGCGCCGTCGCGGCGCGCGCAGCCCCCTCCGCCTCCGCCACGCAGGCATCGCAGAACCAGTCGCCCTGCGGCACGGCCCCTCCCAGCCCCACGCAGAAGGTGTGGTAGGCTGCATCGCAGCCGTCGCACAGAAGGAGGAGGGAGTCGTGGCCGCCATCGTTGCAGCGCGTGCAGATCAGGCCGTCCAGCCACGCCGCCGCCGCCACGGCGGCATCATCGTCGGCGTCCACGTCGGCGCGTTGGTGGCGTTCGGGGACGGGCACGATTTCGAGGACGGCGCCCGCGGCCACGGCGGCGCGGGGGCCGTCGCCCGCGGCCGACGCGCGGCGGTCGGCGCGGCCGCCGCGGGACAGGTCGACGCGTGAGATCTGGGTGAAGCGGCGCTTGCAGTAGGGGCAGGAGGTTTCGACGGCCGCCCAGTGGCTGATGCAGGGGAAGCAGAAGCTGTGGTGTGTGTGTGGGGTGGGTGGGTCGCGAAACGTTCAATGGCGCGCGCAGCGTGCGTGTTGCCGCGTCGTTTGGCGCCCCATAGCGCCGCCCAATTGTCCCTGCCCCACTTCTCTGCATTTCGTCAGCCTCTCCTCTCCACATACCTGTGGTCGCAGCAGTCCAGGGCGCCCGCCTCGGCCACGTCGTCCGCGAGGCACACGCCGCACGTGAGGCCGCCGCCCCCGCCCGGGGACGCGGGCGGAGGCGACATTGGGGAGAGTGGGGAGAGGGGCGGGATTGCTGGTGCTTTGCTCCGCCCCCGCCGACTGAGGGGCGCGCGCTGTGTCGGAAGACTAAACGCGAAACTGGCGTCGGAAAAAAACGACGCCCACATTCCGCCGAGTTTGCCGGCGCTTCTCTTCTCCACGCCCGCACGCCACCACCCACCGCGCATTGCGAGCCCCCACCTTGTCACTCCCATGCGACTGAACACCCTACTTCAACCACGTGCCCGCCTGGCGCCCCCCACGCGGCCGCGCGCCGCGCGGCCGACCCCCACGCGCCCGCTTCCCCCCAACGCCGCCGCACCGCCCGCCACCTCGCTGCCTGCGTCATGGGGAGACGATGATGACCGCCCTCTGACGCCCCAGCAGAAATCGGCCGCCGAGGCGGAGGCGGCGGCCGCCGCGGCCGCGGTCACCGCCGACGCGGGCCCCCGGCTGCTCGCGTGGCTGGCGGAGGCGGCGGGGCCGGACGGTGAGTTGGGAGAGAGGGAAGTGTTGTGTATGTTGTGTGAAAACGAGGAGGGAACAAGCAAGCAAGCAACCCCCTTAAACCCACCCACCCAGCCCCGCCCCCTCTCGTCGCTATCGTCGACGTCCCCTCCGCCGGCCGCGGCCTGATCGCCACGTCCGACGCCCCCCCCGGCACCCCCCTCATCACCGTACCCTGGTCCTGCGCCGTCGTGGAAGCCGGCGTCGCCCCTCCGGGCGCAGACCCTGCGATTGCAGAGCTGCCGTGGCCCGCGCGCCTGGGGGCCGCCCTCCTCCGCCGCCGCGCGGCCGCCACGGGGGGGGAGGCCGCCTGGTTTGACCTGCTGCCGGATGAGGTGATGCTGCCGACGACCGTTTTCACCGGGGATGAGTTGGAGGCTGCGAGGCTCGCCCCGGGCGGGACCGAGTGGTGCCGCACGTTCTCCCGCGTCCTGCGCGCGGCCGCGGAAGGCCCCCTCGCCCCCTCCCTCGCCGCCGCGGGCGTGCGCACTTCCGACCTGGCGGGCCCCCTCGTGGCGGCCGCGTCCCTCGCGCAGAGCCGTTCGTTTGTGGTGGACAACAATGGGACGCGCGTCGTCGCGCCCGGCATTGATTTATCAAACCACGCCCCTCGCCCCACCGCCGCCGTCCGCATCACGCACGCCCCCAACGCGTCCCAGGGCGCGGTGGCGGCGGCCGAGGTGGCGCCGCCTGCGCCCGTGGGGGAGAGTGTGATGGTGTTGGTGGCGGGTGAAAATGGGGTTAAAGCTGGTCAACCCGTCACCATCTCGTACGGGCCCCACTCCCTGGACGTCCTGTTTTCGGTTTACGGGTTTCTGCCGCCCGTGGACCCCGCCACGGATGCCACTGTGTTGTTCGACACACTGACCGATGTTGCGAATGCCGCTGTTGCCGTCGCTGCGGATTCGAATATCTCAGCCGACGCCGCCTCCCTCTTGCCCACGATCACCGCCGCCCTCGCCGCCGACCACCCGCGCACCGACTGGACGGGCATGGTGGTGACGGCGGGCGGGTGCGAGCCGCGCGCCGTCAGGGCGGCGCGCGCGGCGGCGGCCGCGCTCGCGCCCGCGTTTGCGGCCAAGGGCGCCCGCCCTCCCAACGCGGGGGACGTGATGGCGGCCGGGGTGGCGTCCCTGTTGACTGCTCTGGCGTCGGAGGGGCCGGAGCCGCCTGCGACGCCGGCGGGGAGGTTGGCTGGACAGCTGGTGGCGCGGCGGGTGGATGTGCTGCTGGCGGCGGCGGACGCGATTGACGCCCAATGATTGGGTGGATGGGAGAGAGGATATGTTTTTGTTCATGTTATGTGTGCTGTATTTTTTTCTTGGGCAGAGCGGAAATAACACAGAAAAAACAAGACGGAGAGAAAACAGCCGACCTTTCCTTCCATCATTTCGCCTCCTCCTCCGCCGCCGGCACCGGCACCTTGCCCGCGGCCGGCCCCTCCACCCCGTGCGCCGCCAGGTAGGCGGCCACGGACCCGGCGTCGTCTTCGACCAAGACACCATTCTTCCAGCACCCGGTGGCGGCCCCGATTGCTTTGTTCGCGGCACACTCTGCATCCACCGCCGCCGCATCCCCCTTCCACCCGGGGTACCGCGCCAGCGACTGGCTGCCCAGCAGGCGGGAAGCTTTGACGCGCAGCGCGGTCTCGTCCCAGCGGGGGAGGAGGGTGTCTCGAATCACGCGCCACGCGCCCACGCCGTGGCGTTCCAGCCCCAGGTACAGCGCATCCCGCTCAGCCGGCCCCCACTTCTTGTCGTCCACGATGACGACGCGCTTGGGCTTGAAGAAGTCCTGGTTGACGGCGCCGGAGGGGAGGTGCAGCATGTCGTGCGGCGAGAGCGCGAGGCGCAGCTCGGCGGCGCGGCGGGCGCGGGGGTCGGAAGCGTCGTCGGGCTGGATGTGTGCGATGTGTGTGTGGAGTGAGAGAGGAGCGTGGGCGGCGTTGCGTGCCGGGGCGAGAGCGCGGCGCTCGCATCGTGTTTGAATTGGTCGGTGGCGCCGGGGACCTCTTTCTCTCCTCCTCTCCCCCCACGCTCCCCCCCCCACACGCACCTGCCGAGCCACGCGCCGCGTCTCAAACGCTTCCAACACGGGTCTGGAGGCCATGGCTCTCTGTGTGAAAGAAGAAAAAACGAGTTTGGAAGAGAGAGCGACGAACGAAGAGTGTTTTCGCCTCATTCTCTCTTTCGCTCTCCGCAGGGACCGTGCCCGCGCGCCCCCCGGGCCGCGCGCCCCCCCCCACCCACCCCCCCCACCTCCTGAATCCGCATGGACGCCCATCCACCCCCCACCCGCGCCCAGCTGGAGGCGCGCATCGCGTCGCTGGCGGCCGCGCTCCAGGCGGAGCGCGCGCGCGGCGACGCGCTGGAGGCCGCCCTGGCGGAGGCGCGGGCGGCGGCGGCCGCGGTGCAGGTCAAGGTGAGCGTGTGTAGTGTGTTATGATGGGAGAAGAGCGGTGGGAGAGCGCGGGGAGAGGGCGGGAGGCAAAGGAAATACCGGGGCATGGCGCGCAGTCACCGTCACTCTCAACCCACCACCGCCTCCTCCCCCAGGCCGAAGAAGCCGAGGAAGCCGTCACCCTGCGCCTGCTGCGCCGCCTGGCCGCCTCCGAGCCTCCGTCCTCCACCGGCCCCCTGCGCTCCGACGCGCCGCGCTGCGTGGCCGCGGCCGACCGCGCGGCCCTGGTCGCGCGCGCGGCGGCCGCGGAGGCCGCCGCCCGGGACGCGGCCGCCGCCCGGGTCGCCCTGGAAGCCTGCCTGGAGGCAGAGGAGGAGAGGGTCGTCAACCGGCTGCACCGGCGGCTGGCGGGGCTGGCGGCAGAGTTGTCTGCCCGCCGCGCGTCTTCCGCCACGCCCGCCGCCCCGCCGCCCCCGCCCCAGGTGCGCACCCCGCCCCCCCGCTCCCTGCGCGCTGTGCCCGACCTGATGGACGCGTTTGACTCGGAAGGCGGCGGCGGCGGCGGCAGTGGTGGCGGGGAGTCGCTGCTGGGCGCGCGGCCGCTGTGGCGGCCGGTGGTCACCGTGCGGCGCGAGCAGCGTGGATGACTTTTGATTTGAATTTGCATGGGCAGAAGGAAAAGAAAAAGCCGTGTGCGTGTGTGTGCTTGTGTCTTGGGCTGTTTTGATTTGTTTCTAGGCACCCACCCACCCATTTTTTTTCCTCGGGCGTGTTTTTTTTTTTTTCGCGGGTCCCCGCCTGGTGTGAACTCCCCCCCCCCCTTTTTTGTGCCCACCCCCCCTTGCAAAATCAAATAACGACAGCTGACTACTCTCTCTACCTCCATTTTGTAACCTGTTTCCCACCACGTCAAAACAATGAAAAAAAATCAAATGAGTTTTGGAAAATCAAGTTTTACACGACACACAAAACCTCCCTCTCTCTTTCACTTGGAGATGCCCGCGTACGGCAGGCACTTGATCACCAGGTTGAGGTTGCAGTCGGGCACCCGCTTCTCCTTGGACAGAGCAGACAGCTTGGACGACGACAGCTTCTCGTTGATGTGCTGCTTCCCAGCGCGCCGCACCATCACCTTGCCGCCAGCAGTGACTTTGATGCGCTTGGACGCCGCCTTTTTGGTCTTCAGCTTGCCGCCTCCCTGCTTGGCGTCGATGGTGAGGAGGGAGGGGCGGGCGGGGGGCGCGAGGACGGGGGGGCGGGCGGCGCGCGCGGTGAAGGCGGCCTGTGGTGGGGTGAGGAGAGAGGGTCGGCCACGGCGCTTGTGCGTGCGTTTTCTCTCTCTCGGCTCTCCCTCTGGCGCCCGGCTGGCTCGGCTCCCCATCCCGACCACCCCGCACGCGCGCGCGGCCTGCAATGCGCGACGCGGGGGTGTGGGAGGCAGGGAGGGGGAGGGCGGGCGGGCGGGAGGCGTTCCCCCCCCGCCGCAAAACGGCGGCCCTCGCTCCACGAAGGGGGCGCCCCCACGCCCCCCGCCTCGGTGCCACCCCAATTGGCGCCCCGAACCGGGGCGGAGTGGCTCACTGCACACACGCACCGTGCAGCCGAGGAACGACATGGCTTGGAAGGGTGGGGGAGGCGGGCGCAAAAGCAAGAGGCCGGCGTCGAGAGGAGAGTGTTTTTTTTTTATCGCCGAAAAACTCTTCGCCTCCCCACACACACTCGTCACGCTTTCTCTTCTTCGGAGTGTCCCCTTCCCTCCCCCCTCCCGACTCCCCTCCCGTCATGCAGGTGCGTGTGTGCAGATAGAGATTGCTGCTGGTTCTGTTGTGTGGGCAGACGCGGGCGTGGGGAGGTGTGTGGAGAGACGCGCCCGCCCGACGCAAAAACCGATGGCAAGCCACCCCTCCTCCCCCCCTCCACACACAGGCTCCCGGCGGCGGCCATGCCGGCATCCTGCAGGCCGGCACCACCGAAGAACGCGGCGCCAACGCGCGCCTGGTGAGAGTGGGAGAGAGGAGGGAGAGAGGAAGGAGAGAGGCGATCCCGGCCTGCCCCGATCGGAGCGGCACACACTCCGCGCCGCCCCGCGCCCGCGCATCTGCCGACGCCTATGTGACCCCTGGTGGCCAAACACGCTCACATACGCTTGTTGAGGAGAGAGAGAGAAGCAAACCCACCCTCCTCCCCCCTCCCCTCCCGTTTCTTCGACGCACCCTCCCCACCTCCCCACCCCCCCACCCCCTTCACTTCAGTCCTCCTTTGTCGGCGCCATGGCCATCGCCGACCTCGTCAAAACCACGCTCGGCCCCAAGGGCATGGACAAGATCCTGCAGAGCGTGGGGCGTGGCAAAAGCGTGACCGTCACAAACGATGGCGCCACCATCCTCAAATCCATCTACGTGGACAACCCCGCCGCCCGTGTGCTGGTGGACCTGTCCCGCGTCCAGGACGATGAAGTGGGGGACGGCACGACGAGTGTGGTGGTGTTGGCGGGGGAGCTTTTGCGTGAGGCTGAGAAGCTGGTCACCTCTGGCGTCCACCCCATGACCGTCGTCGCGGGGTACCGCGCCGCCGCGGAGGCCGCGTTGGAGGCCCTCGAAGCCGGCGCCAGGACGGCGGAGGGGGCGGACCTGCGCCCCGCGCTGGAGGCGGTCGCGCGCACCACCCTCGACTCCAAGATCCTCTCCCACGATCGCGACCACTTTGCCACCCTCGCCGTGGACGCCGTGCTGCGCCTGGGCCCCGAGCCCGACCTGGACATGATCCACATCCTCAAGAAGGCGGGGGGGACGCTGGCTGAATCGTGGCTCGAGCCTGGTTTCATTCTGGACAAAACGCCCGGCGTCGGCCAACCCAAGCGCGTCGAAAATGCTCGCATTTTGGTCGCCAACACCGCCATGGACACCGACAAAGTCAAGATCTACGGCGCCAGAGTGCGCGTCGACTCCATGGCGGCGGTGGCCGACCTGGAGGCGGCGGAGAAGGGCAAGATGAAGGCGAAAGTGGGGAGGATGCTGGCCTGCCACCCGACCGTCGTCGTCAACCGCCAACTCATCTACAACTACCCTGAATCCCTGTTTGCGGATGCGGGCGTCATGGCGGTGGAGCACGCCGACTTTGATGGGGTGGAGCGGCTGGCCAAGGTGACGGGGGCGCAGGTCGCGTCGACGTTTGATGGGATCGAGTTGGCCGCGCCAGAGGAGGGTGCCACCGGCGCCACCGACGCCGCCGCCCCCCCCACCTCCACCATTCGCCTGGGGTCTGCCACCCTGGTGGAAGAGGTCGTGGTCGGCGGCGACCGCGCGGTGCGGTTCTCTGGGTGCGCGCGCGCGGAGGCCGCGACCGTCGTTCTGCGCGGCGCGTCGGCGCATGTGCTCGACGAAGCCGACCGCTCCCTGCACGACGCCCTGTGCGTCTTGGGCGCCGCCGTGCGGGACGCGCGCGTGGTGTGGGGGGGCGGGTGGCCCGAGGTGAGTGGTGGTGGAGAGGGAGGAGGGGAGAGGGAGGAGGGGAGAGCGAGAGAAGTTTTGTTTTTTCCAACCTCACCCCCCACCCCCCACACCATCAGGCTCGCATGGCCCACGCCGTCGCCACCGCGGCGTCCACCACCCCGGGCAAGCGGTCCCTGGCCATGGAGGCGTTTGCGACCGCGCTGCGCGCGCTGCCCGCCGCGATCTGCGACAACGCGGGGCTGGACGCCGCCGACGCGGTCGCCCGCCTGCGCGCCGCCCACGCGGCCGACCCGACCGGCACGACGGCGGGTGTGGACGTCATCGCGGGCGGCGTCGGCTGCATGAGGGAGAGGGGCGTGGTGGAAGCCTTCCGCGTGAAGCGGGCCGTCCTGCTCTCCGCCACGGAGGCGGCGGAAATGATTCTGAGGGTGGATGAAGTCGTCAAGGCGGCGCCCCGGCCGCGGGACCGGGAGTGAAGGGAGGGGGAGGGGAGGGGTGTGGTGTGTGTGTGGGGGGGGGGGTCGGTGTGTGTGGAGAGAGACGGGAGAGCCCGAAGAGACCACACAGAGGCGTGCAAAACGTGTCCCTGTTCCCTCACGCTTCAAACGAAAAATCCGCCCGAGCAGGATTACAAAAAAGCGCCTTGGTTTGGCGCCGCGTTGCTTTGTTTTGTGTGTGTGTGGTTGGGTGGGGGGGGGCAAGGGGAGGACAACACACACCGGCCGTCCAAAACAGCGCCGCGACTGCGCGCGCTCCCCAAACGCGTGTTTTTTTTGTTTGAATTCTTCTCCGCGTCTGTGCGTGTGTGCGCGCGTTGCAGTGGCGACCGTGATGCGTGCGTGTGTGGAAGCAACCACTCCTTCCCCCCACCGCTGGCCTTTTTCTCTCCGTTCAGCGGTTGTTGGCCAGGATGGCCTCCTTGGCCTCCGCCATCGCCTTCTTCTTCTCGGCGGCGCCCAGGCCGCGCTTCTTGGTGCCCTCCATGTTGTAGCCGGACATGCTGCGTGGTTGGTGGGGGGGGGTGGGGGTGGGGGTGGGGGCGGTGTTTTTTTTTGTTCCGTTCTGTTTTCGGCACCCGCGCCTCCCTCTGGTCGCTTGCCCTCTCTCAACCCACGCTCACCTGGCCCCCGACGACGACGGCGGGATGGACCCCCGGCGCACGGTGGACCCGGTGGAGGCCTGGGAGGGAATCTCGATGGCGGAGGCCGCGCGCGCGGTGGCAAGGGTGAAGGCTGGGGGGGGTGGGGGGTGGGGTGTGGATTGGAGGCGTCAGCGTCAGAGTCGGGTGTGTGTCTGTGCGGGGAAGCAGGGAGGGGCACGGTGCAGGCGGCGGGGCGCCACGCGCTTGGGTGCTGACGGCGCGCAACACCGGGAAGAGGGTCGAGCCGCCCCGGCGCCCGCTGTCCCGCCCGCGCCGTCCCCACAAAAGCGGGGGTGGCGCGGCGACCCACCCCCCCACGCGGTTGGCTGCGGATGAGCAGGCGCCGAGGGGGGCGGATGCTGGGCAGGCGCGCGGCGGCCGGCGCGCGAGGCGGAGAGAAGAGACAGGGGGGGCGAGTCGCAGGATTGATGGCACCAGACCCCTCTGTGCCACCCGCGCCGACCGCCCTGCCGCGCAGCAGCCCCCCGATTTCCCCCCCCCAACCGCGGCCGACCATCGCTCTGCGACGGTGTGGGGGAGGCCCGCGGCGCGCGGCGGCCAGAGTGGGCGCCAACCGCCGACTCTACCCCGAAAACAAAAAAACGACGCACCCGTCGCGGCGAGCGAGAGCAGCGCGCGGCGGTCGACGACCGCGGGGGCGGGCGCCTTGCGGGCGACGGTGGTCGGGGCCACGGTGGGCTTGGCGGTGGCGACGCAGCGCATGGTTGGTTGGGGAGAGGGCGGAGAGAGAAGAAAAGAAGAGGACGACGGCGAACGGCGAGAGGGGACTGAAGCGAGAGACGCACACACTCGCGTGCCTTTTGTTTTCTCTTCCCGCTGTTTCTTTCGACCGCGCCCCACAGTACCTTCCCTGTTTTCACTCGCCATGCCGCTGCCTGGGTGGTACGTGCACACAGACGACGGGGGGGGGGGGGGGGGGAGTCGCGGGGTGTGGGGGCGACACGGCGCGCGCCGACGGCAATGGGTGAAAGCAACACGCGCCCCCCCGCACACGCCCCCCGCCTGCGCCACCCTCGCGCCGTCACCCGCTCCTCCACCCCGGCGTCGATGCACAGTAGCACGCACCACCGTTAGTAACGGTCAGCGGCAGGCGCCCGCCCCAGGAGCGCGCACACCCTCCCCAAACACACACCCACGACTCCCCCCTCTTTCCCCTCCCGCACCCACAGCTTTTACCCCGGCGGCCGCCTGCCTGGCGGCCCCTGGAACGGCTCCTTCCCCGCGGCGGGCTGCCCTCTGCAGCAGCCGCCGTGCGAGCACCCGGACGGCGTGTGCCCGCTGCCGGAGGGCATGCTGCAGGTGAGAGTTTGGGAGGAAGAAAAAAACGGGCAAGATGCGGACGCGCGACACGCGGAGGGTCCGCGCGCCTTGTGCCTCTTCTCCCCTCCTGCCTGCGTGCGGGCGCTATGAAGGCATCAGTGTGGCCGTGCGTGGTCGAGTGCGTGGGCAGCAATGCGCGACACAAGCAACTCCAGCACATCCCCCTCCTCCCCTCTGCTCTTTCCCCTCCCAAAACACTCACCCCCCCCTCCTCCTCCCACCACCCCTCACCCCTCCCACCACCAGCCCTCCATCCTCGCCGCCTTCTCCGGCGCCGACGTCTTCATCACGGGCGGCACCGGCTTCGTGGGCTCCGTCATCATCGAGCAACTGCTGCGCCTGGTCCCCGATCTGGGCACCGTGTTTGTGCTCGTCCGCCCGAAGGCGGGCGCCGCGCCCGACGCACGCCTGGAGGCGCTGCTGGCCAAACCCCTGTTTGACGCGCTGAGGCCGGGGGCGACGTACGAGTCCGCGTTTGCGGGGGTGTGCGACTTCAAGGGCAAGCGCGGGTGAGTTGGTTTTTGTGGAGGGGAGCGTGGGAAAGGGGAGCGAAAGCAAGCAAAAAAAAACACACTCGACCCACACACCCTCTCCCACCCCTTCAGCCCCATCCGCCCCGAGCTGCGCGCCAAGTTGCGCGTCGTCGCGGGCGACGTCTGCCACCCCGACTGCGGCCTCTCCTCCACCGACCTGGAGGCGGTGCGCACCAGGTCGAGGTTTGTCATTCACTGTGCCGCGTCGATCTCGTTTTTCGACCACGTCCACACCCTGCTCACCCAAAACTACAAGGCCACTGCCAACGTCGTCACCCTGGCCATGCGCTGCGCCGCGCTCGCCGGCTACATCCATGTGTCCACCGCCTACGTCAACATCAACCTGCCGCGCGGCGCCCACGTGGAGGAGGCGATCTACCCGCTGGTGTTGCCCGACGGCACCCCCGTCCGCCACGCCGACACCGCGGCAGAGCTCCTGGGCCTCCCCCCCAAAGAAGCCACGTTCGCCGCCAACAAGATCGTCGCCAAGCTCGGCTACCCCAACGCCTACACCCTGTCCAAGCACCTGGCTGAAGACTTGGTGGCGGAACTGCACGCGAGCGGGCGCGTGACCGCGTGCATCGTGCGCCCCTCGATCGTCGGCGCCAACGCGTACGGCCCGTCGTCCGGCTACTTTGGCAACACGGCGGGGCCGACCTCGCTCACCCTGGCCTTTGCGTCCGGCATGGCCAGGTTCACGTGCCTCAACCCGGACCACGTGTGGGACATCATTCCGTGCGACATCGTGGCCGCGTGCGTCCTGGGCACTGCCGCCGCCCTCGCTGCTGGTGCCGCCACCCCCGCCACCCCTCTGATCACGCACTGCGCGTCCTCTGTGTCCAATGGGGAACGCTATGGGACGTTGTTCAACAACGTGATCTTTCCTTACTGGGCGGCCGCGCCCCCCGCCAAGCGCTTTTCGCGCGGGCCCTACAAACCGGTCGACCACTGGACCGCGTTCCTGCCGGCCACCATGTTTGCTTTCAAATGGCTCAACGCGTGGAACACGGCCAAGTTCAAAGCGATCGCGGCGCTGTTGAAGGCCAACGGCCGCCCCGACCTCGCCAAACAGGTGTGGCAGGGGTGGCAGGTGTACAAGCTGTACAACACGCCCCAGCTCGACTTTGACATCTTTTACTGTGTGTCGCGGGCTCAAGCCATCGAACATGCCCTGCCTGAAGCCGAGCGGGCGGCGGGTGCGTTCCAGATGGTGTGGTCGAAAGGGAGGGACGACTGGGCGTCCTACCTGACCCGGCACGCGGACGTGGTGCGCGCCAAGTTCTTTGCTCGCTACGACAAGAAAGTCAAGGCCAAGAAGGGGGCGGCTGTGGCCGCCGCGCCTGAGGCGCCGCCGCCGCTGCCGGTGGCGCCCGCGCCGCTGCGCGCGGGGTCGGCGCTGCCGCCGCCCCCTGGGTGCTGCGCGGTCACCGAGGGCCTGGTCATGGTGCCGCCCTGCGCCACGCTCAACGCGACCGACGTGGTGAAAGGCGGTGGTGTCGTGGTGGTGGAGGAGGCGGTGGCGGCCGAGGCGGCGTGAGGGAGAGTGAAAAATGAAGTACCCTTTTTTTTGTGTGTGTGGGGATGGATTCCGACCATATTTTTTTCATTCTTTCTTGTGTGGCGTGTCTCGTGGTGTCGAGAGAGAGAGAGAGAGAGGGAGGGAGGGAGTGTGAGAGAGAGGAGCACTGAAGGACTCTGCGTGTGCTTTTTTTACCTACCCAACTTGAAAAACATTTCTTCTTTCCGTGCAATAACACATCAACTCGTGATCCCATACTTTAAACAAGGGGCTCAGGGAGGGGAGAACGCTGGCCCACGCGCACAACAGGAGCAAAAAAGCGCGTCGGTCCAGGGAGGGGGCAGCGCCACAAAAAAGAGTGCTTTGTTTTTTTCCTCTCGCTCAGCGCCACACACCGCGAACTCTCTCGCTCTCTCCGCCCCCCCCCCCCCCCTCCCACCCACCCCCCCGCGGCAGCCCTAGTCCCGCGCGACACCAAACCTCGGCTGCACACCACTCAACCGCACGACATGGCCGACCGCCTGTTCCGCACGCGCTCGGGTGAGTCTCGGGGGCTGGGTGCTGCGCTCCCGCGCTGCCGCGCTGCCGGCCGTGACTTAGCAGGCGTCCGCATTTGGGCCCCACCAGCCACGGTGGCAGCGCACACTTTATGCGCGGCGAAATCCACGGGAAATGGGGGGGGTGGAGCGAGGGGTGGCGCGCGTTTGCGGTGTGCACGGCGGCGCTCTGGCCTCGCGCCGTGTCGGGAGCCCGAGGACGCGCCCCCAACCACCCACGTCCCACCCTCTCCTCCCACCCCCAGGCCCCACCGTCGCCGCCCCCGCCGCCGCCGCCCTGGTCGCGTCCATCGCCATCGCCGCCGCCCTGGCCGCCCGCCACGCGGCCCACCTGCCTTCTGCGACCCTGGCCGCAGCTGCCGGCGCTGCCCTCGCCCTCGCGGCCGCCGCCGCGCGCGCGGCAGGCGCCTTCCCCTTCCACCGCACCGTCTGGATCCGCGAGTTCGCGGCGTGGCGCCCCCCTGCCGACTGGTACATGACCTCCACGGAGCTGGTGGCCAAGATTCGGACGTCGGGGTATTTCTCCGAGGGTGCCGCCGACCTGATGGAGAAAGTGATCGGCACCTCTGGCCTGGGGGAGGCGACCGCCCTGTCGCCCGGCATTCTCAAGATGCAGCATGGTGAGTGTGTGGAGTGTGGAGTCGGGTGGGGTAGTGGAGGATGAGAGAGAGAGATCCAAGGCGAAAACAAAAAAAACCCTCACCCTCCTCCCTCCCCCTCCCTCTCAGGCACCTACACGTCCACCTACGACGACGCCCTGGCCGAGACGGACGTCATTCTGACGGAGACGGTGGCCGACCTGCTGTCCAAGACGGGCATCGACCCTCTGACCATCGATGTGGTGATCACGTCCTGCTCCTGCTTTGCGCCCACCCCCTCCATGGCCGCCCACCTCACCAACAAGTTTGGCTTCCGCATGGACGTGCTCACCTACTCGCTGGCGGGCATGGGGTGCGCGTCCAGCCTGATCTGCGTGGACATGGCCAAACACCTGCTCAAGGTGAGAGGGTTAAAAACGCGTGTTTTTGGTTAAAAAATATATGAAAACGCGCGCTCAACACTCACACACACCGTTTCTTTCCCCCTTCCTCCCCCACCAGGCCCTGCCCAACTCCAACATTCTCGTCGTCAACCACGAAAACATCACCAACTGCTGGTACATCGGGGAGGACCGCTCCATGCTGGTCGTCAACTGCCTGTTCCGGGCGGGTGGCGGGGCGGCGCTGCTGACCAACATGTGGGTGGAGTGTGGTGGTGGGAGGGCAAGAGAGAGGGAGAAAGAAGAGGGTTTTTGAGGTGTGTTCCGCCGTTGTTTTTTTTTTGGCTCACCCCTCCTTTCCCTCCCGGCCACACACCACAGCCCCTCCCCCGCCAACAAGTACGTCCTCACCGACACCGAGCGCACCCACCTGGGCCACCAGGACCCCGCCTACCTGTGCATGGGCAACGGCACCGACGCCGACGGCAACATGGGCGTCTTCCTGCGCAAAAACGTGATTGAAACTGCGGGCGCCGCGCTGCGCGCCAACCTGACCCGCCTCGCCCCCCGCGTCCTGCCCTGGACCGAGCTGGCGCGGGCTGCTGCGGATCGCACACGCACCCCCGACTTCACCACCGCGTTTGACACGTTCCTGCTGCACACGGGGGGGCGCGGCGTCCTCGACTCGCTCCAGAAAGCGCTCTCCCTCAACGACGCGTCCATGCGCCACTCGCGCGCCGCCCTGGCCCGCTTCGGCAACACGTCCGCCGCGTCCCTGTGGTATGTGCTGGCCCACGTGGAAGCCTTCTCGGGGGTGCGCAGGGGGCAACGCTTCCTGGGCGTCTCGTTCGGCGGCGGGTTCAAGTGCAACTCCATGTGCCTGCGCGCCGCGCGCGCGGTGCCGGTGGGCGAGCGCCACCCGGCGTGGGAGCCGATGGACGTGCCGGGGGTGGCGAGCGGGTGAATGTTGTTGAGAGTGGTTTTGATTTTGGCCCCGGCTTTTTTCTTTCTTTGGTGGTGTGTTCCCCTCCCCCTTTTTTGACCCCCGCCCCCTTTTATAATCCCTTACTTAAACGCCCTCCCGCGCAATACACACAACTCCCTGGCCCGGCTTGCATGCTGCGAGCTGCGGCCAGGGTAGATTTCCCCCCCCCCCCCCCCCCAACAACGCTCCTCCACCTGCGGAGAGACCACCAAAAAAACCTGCCCCCACTTTTTTTATATCCCCTTTTCGACCGCGACCAGTGCGCTTTGGACTGGGCTCCATTGGTTCAAAAACGCGCTCACCGTGTGTTGTTCCCCCCCCCTACTTTTTTCAAGCGCGGGCCGGGGAAACGGGGGAAAAGGGCCGGGTTGGGGGGCCACAGCGCCTGACTATGCAAGTTTTTGCCTGTGTCCCCCACACCCGGTTGTGCCCTCGACCCCCTCCCTGGCCCTCCCTTTTGGCTGCGCTGCATGACTTTTTGTTTCTTCATTGGCCTTTTACCCTCGTCGTGGTGCATTTGCTGCAGGCTTTTTTTTCTTTTCTTGCCCGTCGTGGGCGTCGCTTTGTGAAACACACAAAAAACGCAACTTTTTTTTTCCTTTCCACACGCGTGGGGCGCGTCTCTCCCTTGTCTCTGGCACGGTCCCCAAAGTGCGCACATCCCACTGCCCTGGGAGCTCGCAAAGCTGTGTGGGGGGCAGAGGAGGCGCGCACGCACACTGAATCTCACAGTTACGCACCCCCGCGCCGCCCGCGCCCTCCCTGCAGGTCGCGCCTCCAGTGCCGCCCCCGCATCGCGTGGTCGACACAAAGCGGGAGTGCGTGTGAAGAGGCTGCGCCTCCCCACAGGCTCTTGCTCGTCTAAATTCGCGACACGTATCCTTCTCATGCGTCTCTCCTGCGTCCTCCTCCTTCTTGCCACCCTGCTGCTGGTCGCCTGGACGCCTGCCGCCACCGCAGGCTGCGCCCTGACCGGCTGCGACGGCGAGGCAGGGGAAGCGGGGGCCTTGAGCGGTGGCGGCGGTGGTGTGTTTGACTCAGGCTGGCTGGCCGCCTTGCTGAACGGAGCAGGGGAGGCGGGCGAAGCTGGCGTGGGGGGCAGGCGGTGATAATTAAATGTTTCGTGTGTCATTGTTTTTGCATTTTCGAGCCTCTCTGGGTCACAAACTAGCAAACACTTGTTTTTCGCTTGCCGGCCTCCTCCACCCTCCCTCTCACAGGTAGGCACGCGTCCCTCGCTCCCTAGCCCTCCCCACTATCTGAGCAGCCGCCTGGCACAGTGCCCCTCGAGGGGGGCATTGGACGGGCGTTACACGGGGCAAAGGGTTGTCAATGCCGCCCACAAAATCTGGACGCGCGTGCTAACCGCCGACTCCAACCCAGACCCACCCACAGACACGCCACACCATATCCACCATGCTGTCCACCCGCTTCGCCTGCGCCTTCCTGCTGATGGCCGCCCTGGCGGCCGTCGCCTTGCCGCACGCGGCGGCGGGGCTGCTGCCAACGCCGTGCCAGATTCAGACGCTCCTCGGCACACACGGGCGCCGCCTGCGCCAGTTTCCCGGGGGCGAGGCCATCATCGTCGGCTGCGCGGGCGAGGCGTGAGAGAGCTGGCGTGATTGCGCGTGCGCGCGTCTTTCTGTTAACAGAATAGCGGGCTCGGGACGAGAAGCAAAAAGAGAGAGCCAGGGGGGGCGGCGCTCCCGCCTCTCCCCTCTCTTTCCCTGTTCTCTCCCTCCTCCCCCCTGTGGGTGTTTCAAATGGGGGTTGGACACACACACAAATAGGGCGTCCTTTTGCACTCGAACAAAGAAGGCAACAAAAAAAACGTGTAAACAAAGTAAGACACCCCTTTTTTCTCACTCTCACTCCACCCGCACCGCCACCGGCGCCGCCACCCCTTCACAGGCCACCCCAGCCGCCGTCGCCGCCGCCCTCGTGGCCGCCAGCGCGTCCTCCAGCGTCAGCTTCTCCAGGCGGAGGAGGCGGGCGGCCACCTTGGCGCGGGGGCCCGCGTCGGAGGATGCAATGACCGCTTTGTCCTCCGCAACGCTCGTCTTGTACCCCGCCTGACGCGCGCTCAGCCGCGAGTGCAGGGTGGTCAGGGCGGCCGCCTCGTTGGCGGGGGACAGGGGGCCGGCAGTGGCAGCGGCGGCGGCAGCGGAGGCGCCTCCCAACACCGCCCCATCTTTGCACAGCGCCAGCCTCAGCGCGGGCAGCAGGCCGGGCGGCAGGCCGCCCCCACCCCTCGTCAACTTAAACTCGGCGTCGGAGGAGGCGCCCGCGGCCGCCAGGGCGGCGCGGCGGGGGGCGGCGAGGGGGTCACCGCCCGCCGCGCCGGCGGGGGGGCACGTGACGCGCAGGGGGAGGGAGTCGGAGGGGTTGTCGTCGAAGATGGTGCCGTAGTTGAGGAGGAGGCGCCTGGAAGTGGGGGAGAGGGTGGGGTGGGTGGGGTGGGAGAGCAGCGTTTATTTGCCTTTCTCTCCCTTCTCTCTCTCTCGCTCCCTCACTCACCTGTTCGGCTGGGGCCCGCACCACGCCGTCACCGGGTCCCCCGCCCGCACGGGGGCGTCCACATCCAGGACGACGGCGCGAGCGTCAGCATCCCAGCGCAGGGTGGCTTTGGAGGTGGCCGAGTATTGGAGGAGGGGGGGGCCCAGTGGGACGAGAGCAAACCTCAGCGACGGCTCCACCCCCATCAAGTGCACGACCGCGGCCTGGACCGCGCAGTAGGCGGACACAAAGTTTTGGAAGGTGAAGGTGGAGGTGGGGCAGTCGAACGGATACCGAGCGAAGAAGGAGGACGCGAGGAACCACACGCCGTCCGCCTCCGCCCACTCGGCCGCCATGCCGGCCCGCCGGTCCGCCAGTTCGGCCAGCACGGGGGATCCGGCCAGCAGGGACTCGGCCTGGCCTTCATCCCACAGGAGGGGCGACTTGGCGCCCGCGGGGCCGCGGCCCTGGATGCGGTCGAGTTCGTCCAGGAGGGGCTTCCAGCAACTGTTGGACCTCTGCTTCTTTTCGTACATCAGGAAGAGGGCCAGTTGGGCGAGGACGGACACCTTCTTGGCGCCCGAAAGTAAGTCGGGGAGGTCTGCGTCTTCAAACACTTGGGCGAGCGTGATCACCAGCCGCTCTGGGACGGCCAGCGCGCGGTCTCCCGGGGCCAGGTCGCGGGCTGCCACGACGATGTCCAGGGGGCGGCCCTCGCGGGTGACGGAGGCGAGGGTGACGGCGGGGTTGGCGGCGCCGGAGGCCTGGTGGGTGAAACGGAAACAAGAGGGTGAGGGTCGGTGTGGTTTTCGCGTCGAATTCGGCGCTCGCTCGCCCCCCCCTCTCCTCCCACTCACCTCCAGCCACTCCAGCAGCGCTACCCCTCGCTTGGCATCACTGGCCGCGGCCGCGTGGTCCGTGTCGGCCACAGCCGCGGCCGCCGGCCGCTGGGCGGGGCGGGCCGCGCCGCGCGGAGGGGGGGGCGCGCGCCGTGCCAGCGGCGGCGGGCAGGCGCGCGGGGCGGTTGTCAGCAGCCGCATGCTGTGCAGAGGATGAAGTTGCAGGCCCACAGCTGCTGCACGGAGTGGTAAAACAGGCAACAGAGGGGCGCGCTTGAGTTTGGTTCGCGCGGACGAAGAGTGTTTTTTTTTTTTTTTTTTACCCTCTTTTAACCCACACCCTCAAAACGCCATCCCTCCCTCCCGGCCGTGTGAGTCCGAAGTGACGTTCCCACTTCAACCCTCTTGCTTGCACTCGCCACTTGACACAATTCACACCCCCGGCTTGACTCCCTGCCCCACCCCCCCCGACAGGTCGCAGCACCCGCCCGCTCCGAGCACGGGGCTCCCCTTGACGAGGCCCGCCCCCCCGTTGGACACCGACGCACTGCCGTTGCACGCGCTGGCGATGGCGGGGCCGCCCGGCGCCCCCCTCTCCCCCACGTGGCCCAGCAGCAGGGCGCCCAGAGCGTAGCCGCCTGCGACTGACAGAATGAGGGGCCAGGAAAACGTCATCGCGATCAACATGAGGAGAAGGTCCAGGAGCGACACCGCAATCGTGGCGGCCGCGCGGACGGCGTTGCGGGCGAGGCGGCCGGTGGCGGTGGGGGGGGTGGCCCCCGTTTTGAGGTGGGTCGCCCAGTGCGCTTCCGCGAGCGCGCGCCCCGCGCGCAGCGCTTGAGTCACCATCGCCGCCGCGATCGTGCCGACGCACGCGGCCGCCACGTTGGCTGGCGTGCGGGGCACCCAGTGGCGCGACAGGACGGCGTCCTCAGCGTCGGCGTGCAGCCACATGCGCATGGGAGGGAGGGTGAAGTCGGCAGCGGTTTTGACGGCGCCGCGCGTCGAGGCGTGGCTGCCGTGACCGCCACCGCTCCACCCCCCAACCAAGGCGCACGTCTTGGGAAACAGGGCGGCTGCTCCCTCGGCCCCGCAGGCGGCCGCCAGCGGGGCGCAGGCTGACATTCCAGGCATTGAGGCACACACAGTCGCGAGCGCGCTCAGTGGGTCGGGGCAGGCCTTGGTGCCCGCGCTCCCGGTGCATGCATCACACCCCGGCATGCCGTGAGACGCGCACATGGACCGCACCGCGGACTCCGCGTCGGTGGTGGAGGGGGCGGAGGGGAGAGGGCCAGGCGAGGAGCATGCAGGAACCTTGGACCCGGCACCACACAGCGCGCCGTGGGCGACACACCCGTTCATGCGGGGCATGTCGGTGCACAGGGTGGCGGTCAGGGAGGAGGGGGCGCAGTAGGAGGAGGTGGTGGAGGCCGCCTGGGCCAGGCGGGGGGTTGTTTTTGGGTGATTAGCCAACCGTCGGTCTAGCCGACACCCGGCCGACGCGCGCCACTCCCTCGCCCCGCCGCGCCTCCCGCCCTCCACTCTCCCTCCTGCCACTCCCAAATGCACTCTCCTACTCCCTTCTCCCCTCACCTGGCACTCCCGCCACAGGGAGCACCCTGGCATGTAGGCCATTGCAGCGCACAACGCTTTGACGTCGCCCTCCCACGCCCCGTCCGGCCGGGTGTAGGTCTCGCAGGCCGCGTCCCCCGGCTGCGCGTAGCATGGTTCCCCAGCATCGATGGGGGGAGGGGGCGAGGTCGAACCAGACGCGGCGTGGCCGGCGTGGCTCCCGGGCGCATCGGTGTCGGCCGCGGCGGCCGCGGTCGCCAGCACCAACAGGACGGCGAGGCGGCGCGGCATGGTGAAGTTGGGGACTGTCAGTCACGCAGGAGCACTGTACTGTGCGTGAGGGTGGATCAACACTCCGCAATTCGAAAAAGAGGGGGCGAAGTCTGACGAGGTCGCGGCTCTTGACGGTTTTTGCAACCGAGACTCGTCGCCTCCCCACTCCTCGCTCTCGCTGACCCCCCAACCTTTTGTTTGGCAGAGGGGCCTCCATCCATCTCTCGAGACTCACACAAGCCTCCCTCTCTCTCCTCTCCACATGCTCCACCGCCTGCTGCTGGCGGCCGCCCTGGCGGCGGCGACCGCGGGCGCGCCGCTCGCGCCGCGCTCGCGCGCCGCGACGATCGAGCAAGCCTCCCCTCCTCCCCCCCTCTACTCGTACGCCGTCACCCTGCCCTCGGGTGCGGGTGTCGCGGTGGTGTGGCCCCTGCTGGCCGGGTCGACCGCGGCCGACTACGCGGTGTCGGCGTGCGGGGTGGGGGACCCGGCCTGCGCGTCGCCGACGCCCGTCGTTGGAACGCCCGCCCTGCTCTGCATCGGGTGCGACGCCCTCACCCTGGTGGCCCCCGCTGAAGTCACGCCCGGGGACACGCGCTACATCGTCAGCTACACGCCGGCCGGCGGTGGCTCCCCGGTGGCGGCGGCGCCTGTGGCGGCTGAAGCCGACGCGGGGGGCGTGGCAGTGGCTTTTGTCGCGACCGCCCCCCGCGGCGCAGACGGCGCGGGGTGCGGCGCCTGGGCCACCCCGTGCGCCACCGTGCAGGCGGCCATTGGTAGCCTGCCTTTTGGCGGGTTTGTGTGGGTGATGCCGGGTGAGTGGAGGAGGAGTGGGGGGGAAAGGAAGGAGAGAAAAAAATAGGCGCGAGACCGCTGCTCTCCCCCTTGACCACGTTTCACCCCCCCCCCTCCCCGCCAGGCACCTACACCGGCGCCGGCAACCGCGACATCTCCCCCACCTCCAAGCCGCTCTCCATCAAGTCGGTGGCTGGCTCCCGTTTTACGACGCTGGACGCCGAGTACAGCGGCCGCGTCGTCGTTCTCTGCCGCCGACGACGGTCGAGTTTCGCGGCTTCACCATGACGCGCGGCTACCCCCCCCCCCTCCCCCTCCAAACAACATGGCGGGTGCGTGTTGATCGACTCCATGTCGCCCGCTCTGACCGACATCCAGTTTGTGGGTTGCACGACGTGCGACGCGGGCGGCTCGTGCAACGGCGACGGCGGCGGCGTCGCGGTCACCAACACGGCCAGCCTGTTCAGTCCGGCGGTGAGTGTGTGCGTGTTTGTGTGTGGGACGGGACTGCTGCTGCATGTGTCGCCAAAAAACTAAAAAAAAACGTCTCCTTTTCCACTCACAGGGCGTGCCTCTCGTCGCCCCCCTCATCTCGTCCTCCTTCACCTCCTGCTACGGCGAAGACTTTGGGGGGGGGCTGTCCTACAAGCTGGCGGGCGCCTTCCTGTTCAACGTCAACTTCACCGACTGCCACGCGTTGAAGGTGCGGTGGTGTGTGTGCGGGGGAGGACAAGGCAGAAAAGGGAGGGTGTTTGCGAGACAAGAAAAAAACTCCCCACTCACACACCTCCCCCCCCTCCCCAACCCCCCAGCCGGGTGGCGGCCTCGGCGGCGGCATTGGCGGCAACGTCGGCTTCCTGGGCGCCGACCGCGTCCACATCTCGGCCTGCTCCGCCCCCTTTTCGGGGGCGGCCGCCCACCTTGCCACCACCTGGACCGTGGACGCCCTGGGCGCCTTTGGCCCCCTCACCAACCTGCTCATCGAAGACAATGTGGGCGGCCTCAACTGTGGTGGGCTGAGCGTCATCGCCGGTGGGCACGTGCAGGTGGCTTCCTCCGTGATTCGGGGCAACGGGGCCCCCTTCCTGGCGGGGGGGGCGATCGTCATGTTTGCCAACATGACGATCACGGACACCGTGATTTCGGACAACATGTGAGTGAAAGGAGGGGGGTTCGGGGGGGGCAAGACGGAGAGGAGGGAGCGCCTGTCGTCTGCCCGGCTCATCCCCTCTTTTCTCCCCCCCCCCCCCACCCACAGCGCCCCCTACGGCGGCGGCGGCATCTACCTGACCACCGGCAACCTGACCGCCACCAACGTCACCTTCCTGGACAACGCGGCGTCCGACGGCGGCGCACTGATGGTGAGAGTGAAGAGAGAGAGGTTTTGTGTGTGTGTTTTGGCCACGCGCGCGCCTCCCCGCCCGCCTTTGTCTCATCCCCTCCCCCCCTCCCCTCCCCCCCCCCACCCCTAGATCACCAAATCCGGGGCCGGCACCCTGGTCAACATCACGGCCTCCACCTTTGCCCGCAACCGGGCGGCAGGGCTGTACGGCGGCGCCCTCTACGTCTCCTCCGCCGACGCGGTCGCCATCGCCGCCTCCGTCTTCGACTCCAACGTCGCCGTCAAGGGTGGCGCCATCCGCGTCAAACAGGATGGCGTGGGCGGCGTCCCCTTTGTCACGCTGGACAACTCGACGCTTGTGTCCAACGTGGCCCAGTTTGGGGGCGGCCTCCTGGTCGACGACGGCGGCGCCGTCACCGTCACCTCCTCCAACTTCACCGCCAACGCGGCGGTGGGGGCGGGTGGCGGCCTGGCGGTGGGGGATGGCGGCGTCGCGCGCGTGGCAGACACGCTGTTTTGGCAAAACGGCAACGCGTCCTGCGTGGACGCGCCGGCGGCGGGGGGTGGGGTGGCGGTGGGCCTGGACGAGTTCAAGCCGCGGGTTGGGTGTGCGGTGAGTGCGAAAGAGGAAGGGTGAGGGAGGGGGGGGGGAGGGCGAGGGGAGGAGTGTTCGATGTTCACCGTCCCCCTCCCACCCCCCAGGCCCCTGTCGTCACGCCCCCCATCGCCACCCTCACCAACTGCACCTTTGACGCTAACGTGGGCGCCACCTATGGCGGCGCCGTGGCCCTGCGGTCGGGCGAGCTGGCGGTGGCCGGCACGCTGCTCCTGCGCAACGCGGTCACTGGCGCCCCCTCGTCCAAAACCGCGCCCGCGCCGGCCACCCCCCCCCCCCGCCGGCGGTCGCGCGCGGGGGGGCGGCCTGTACGTGGGCGCCACCTGTGCCGCGGGCGCCTGCACGAGCGTGACCGCCGTCCTGACCAACGCGACACTGGAAGGCAACGCCGCGGCGGAGGCCGGCGGCGGCGCGCTTTTCGAGGGCGGCGTCGCGGTCGCCTCCCTGACCCTCATCGACGGCTCCCTCACCGACAACACCGCCCCCACCGCGGGGGGCGGCGCGGGGGGCGGCCTGGCCATCGTGGGGCCGGGCGCCTCCCTCCACGGGACGGCGCTGTCGGGCAACGCGGCGCGCTACGGCGGGGGGCTCTACGTGGCGTCCGACCTCGCCCCCACCGCCACCCCCGCCCACCACCTTTGCCTCCCTCGCCTTTGCCCCCACCAACGCGGCCGACCGGGGCGATGACGCGTTCTGGGTGCGGGCCACCTCCCCGTCGGCCGCGCTGGCGTGCGCGGGCTGCAGCTGGGGCGCGGAGGCCGCCCCCCCCGCCCGGCCGCGTCGCGACGGAGGCTCTCGCCGCCGCCCTGGTCGGCGCTGCCTCCCCCCCCATCCAGTCCAACGAACCCGCCCCCGCTTCTCCATCGCCCTGCGCGACTTTTATGGTGCGATCTCGTCGACCGACGATGGCGGCGCGTGCGTCCCGACCGCGGCCGGCGGCGCGAGCGTCCTGCTCCCTGAAGCCGGCCGCTCCGCCCCCGCCGACTCTGGGGTGGCCCTGTTTGACAGGTTCACGGTGACGGGGGGTGTGGGCGAGACGGTGGCGGTGGACGTGACCTGCACCCCGCCCTTCGCGTCGCGCCCGCCCGCCGCCCCCGCGGCCGCGCCGCTGCCCGCGCTCACCCTCTCCCTCGCCGTCGCCAACTGTTCCCGCGGCCGCCAGCCCCCCCCCCGCCGGCACCCCCTACCCCGTGTGCTCCCCCTGCCCCTTTGGCACGTTTTCGTTCGACGGGTCCTCCTGCACCCCCTGCCGCGAGGGCGGGCTCTGCCCGGGTGGCGCCGCGGGCGAAGCCACCCCCGTCAAAGCGTACGCCGGCCACTGGCGCTCCACCAATGACACCGACGTCCCGCTGTACCGGTGCCCCGACACGGGAGCCTGCCGCGGTGTGGCGGCCGGGTCTGCGGAGTCGGGCGATGCGGCAGGCGACGCGGCGTGCGCGGGGGGGACGGTGGGCCCCCTGTGCACCAAGTGCGCACAGGACTACAAGTTTGGCGGCAAGTGCAAGTGAGTTTGTGTGTGTGTGAGTGGGAGGGAGGGGAGGGGAGGGGAGACATTTTTTTTTGTTTCGCCCCGCCACCTTTTTTCCACCCCTCCCCACCCCCACCCACTCCTCCTCCAGACCCTGCTCCGGCATCGTGGCCGGCAAACTCATGGTCGCCGTCGCCGCCGTCGTGCTGGCCGCCTTCCTGGTGGCCATCTTTGCGCGCACGTGGGGCGGCGGCGACGTCGGGCCAGGCCCCATGACAAAGCTCAAGATCTTCACGACCCACGTCCAGATCGTGGCCCTGCTGCGCGACTACGACCTGCTGTGGCCCGACTCCACGCTGGCGGCGCTGGGGTGGGCGGACACGCTCAACATCGGCATCTCGGTGGCTGCCCCTGAATGTTTCCTCCCCGGGTTCTCCTTTTGGGGTGCGTACGCGTTTGCCGAGGTCCTGCCCGCCGCCGCGGTGGCTCTGTGCGTGGCCATCTACGCGGCCGCCGCCGCCGTGGCTGCCCGCCGCACCGCCTCCCCCTGCACGCGCGCGCGCTGCGCGTCGCTCCAAGCGCGCTGCTGGCGCAACGCGTTCTGGCTCGTCACCCTGCTCTACCCGCGCGCCGCTCAGTCGGCGCTGCAGTTGTTCTCGTTGGCGCGCCTGAATGTGGGCACCTTTTTGGCGGCCGACATGGGGGTGTTGGTGCGCCCCCCGCCGTCTGCCTGCGGCGGCGCTGTCTGCCCCCTCACCCCCACCTACCGCTTCATGGTCCCCGTCGGCATCGCCATCCTGGTCATCGTGGCGGCGGGTGTCCCCGCCGCCTTCTTTGCCGCCCTGTGGCGCAACCGGGCGCGGCTGCACACGGACGCCACCGTCATGCAGCGGTACGGCTTCCTGTACGTGGGCCAACGCTTCGTCTACTGGGACACCATCGACACCCTGCGCAAGCTGGTGCTGGCCGCCCTGCCCGTATTCGTCGCCCCCCAGCCGGCCGGGTCGCTGCAAGCGCTGGCGGGTCAACTCATCGTCGTCGCGACGGGGGGCGCTGTGCTCGCGGTGAAACCCTTCACCGACGCTGAAGACAACGCCGCCACCGTCGCCTCCAACGTGGTGCTGTGGCTGCTGCTGCTGTCTGGGTCGGCCCTCAAGTGGGTGCGCCTGGGCAAGACGGCCACGTTTGGGGTGGCGATCGCGCAGGTGGTGCTGACGTCTGGCCTTGGCGCCCTCGTGCTGGCCGCCGTGGCGGTGCGCTACTGGCGCCTGCTGCTGGCCCTGCCGCGCAAGGCGGTGGGGGCTGTGGTGGGCGGCGTGACGGCTGTGGCCAGCTTGTGCGGCGGGCGGCGCCGCGGCGGCGGCGGCGGCGGCGGCGATGGTGACGCGGCGAGCGGCGACCGCCGCGGCGGCAAGGTGGCGCCCGCCCCCCCCGACGACGACGCGTTTGTGGACGCGGTGGCGGGCAAGGAGGCGGCGGCGGCTGCCGCCGCCACCGCCGGCACCGCGCCGTCCCCCCGCGCCGCCGACGCCGACGCGGAGGCTGGCTTCGGCAGCGACCTCATCCGCACAGGGGGTGCCTCTGGTTCGGGCGCCCCCCTGCTGGGGTCGCCCACGGCTGGCGTGCGCCGCCGGGACACGGGGGTGGCGGCGGCGGAGGAGGCGTGATTGATATAATTGTGTGGAGAGAGAGGGGGTTAAAACGCGACGATTCGTTTCTTTCTTTATTTTTCGTTATTTGGGCATCAAAAAGTTTGTGCTTTCTTTCCGTTGTGACACGTGCAGGCGCTCACACAGTGGCAAACGCAGACAAACAAAACGGGTCAAGGCGCAGGGTCGAAGCAAAATGAAACGCAGGCGGCAAGCACTCCAGGGTGCGCTCTCTCAGTTTCCTCCCTCTTCCATCATCGTCACTCCTCCGCCGTCTTCGTCGTCGTGGCCGCCGTCGACCCCGCCTCCGCCGTCGTCGTCGTCACCTTGGCCTTGGTATCCATCGCGGCCGCCAGCCCCGCCGTGTCCGCCGCCGCCGCCGCCCCCTTCTTCTTCTCGGCCGCCACCTCCCAATTCAGCTCGCCCGACGCGGCCGACCCCACCCGCTTGGCCGCCTCCCACTTGTCGGCCGCCGTCTTGGCGGCGTCCTCGGCGCCGCGCTTGGCGTCGGCGGCGGCGACAGCCGCGGACGACGCGGCTTCCGTGCGCGCGCGCTCCTCACTCTCGGCGCGCGCGGCCGCCGCCTCCGCCTCCAACTCTTGTTTCTCGGCCGTGCGGGCGGCTTGCTCGTGCTTGTGAGCGTCGTCCTTGGCTTGGGCAGCCTCCAGGGCCGCGCGCTTGGAGGTCGCGTCCGCCGCGGCCGCGCGCTCCGCAGCCACGCGCGCCGCCTCGTCCGCGGCGGCCGCCACGTTGGCGGCAGCAGCAGCCTTGGCGTCCAGGTCGGCCAGCGCGGCTTCCGCGTTGGTGGCGGGCGCCGCCTCCGCGGCCGCCGCCTCTTTCGCTTTCTTGGCGGCGTCCCGGTTGGACGCCGCCTGCTGGCGCAGGGTGGCCGTGTCGCGCGACGCGTCGGCCGCGCGCTCGGCCGCCGACGCGCGGTGCTGCGCGTCGCCGACGGTCGCTTTGGCCTTGGCCAGCGCGGCCGTCGCGCGCTCGACCTCTTTGGCCGCGTCGCCCGCGCAGCGGCGCCAGTCTTCGGCCGCCGCGGCGGCCTTGATGGCGGCGTCCTGCTTGTCATTGGCGAGCGAGTCGGCAGCGGTGGCGGCTTGGGCCGCGTCGGCCGCGTCGCGCTCGTGCTTGGACTTGCGCTCGCGCGCCGCGGCGGCTGCCTCGTGCGCCTTGTCCTTCTCCGCCGCCACGCTCTTGCCCTCGCGGTCGGCCTGCTTGGCAACAGCCGCACGCTCGCGGGCCAGCTGCTTGGCGGTGTCCGCGTCGGCGCGCGCGTGCGCGGCCGCGTCGCGAGCGGCCGAGGCGGCGCTCTTGGCCTTTTCCGCTTCCGCGTGCTCACGCTCCGCCGTCTCCTCGTGCTCGCGCGTGGCGCGGGCGGCAGCCGACGCAGCCTCGTGGGCCAGGCGGGCGGCGCGGGCGGCGGCTTCCGCCGCGTCACCCGCGGCGGTCGACTCTTGCGCGAGCGCGGCCGCGCGCGCCGCGGCCTCGCGCGCGGCGGCGGCGTCAGCGCTGGCTTCCTCAAAGTGGGACACGGCGTCGGAGGGGTGGTGGGGCTGTGGGTTTGGAGGGTGGGGGGGTGGGGTGGGGGGGTTTGTGTGCGGCTTCTGGCCGGGCGCCGACGAGGCGAGCGTCGCCCTCCCGAACACCCTCTCCCCCCGCCCGCTGCCTCACCTTGCCCATGCCCAGCGCCTCCTTTACCGCGCGCAGCGGGTTGGTCAGCAGGTTGTGGGCGGGCGACCCGGGCGCGGGCGACGACGGGGGGGGGGACGCCGGTGCGGCTGCGCCGCCGCGCGGCGGCGTGGCGCCGCCCGGCGGCGTGGCGGCGCTGGTGTCGGGGGAGGGGCGCTGCATGGTGTGTTGTGTGTGTGTGTGCTGTGATGGGGGAGAAAAGGGTGCGGGTTTTGAGAGTGTGGAGAGAGAGAGAGTGTGTGTGTTGAAAAGTGCGGGGGGGGTCATTTTTTTTGTTTTTTTGTCACATCAAAAAAACGTTGCTTGCGCGCGCGGGGCGGTGTGCCTCACCCTCCCGCGCGCACACTAAAAATAAGAAAACGCTCCCCCACCCGGCGCCTAGGGTTTGTGAACCAATCAAAACATTCCGACCCTCTCTCAACCCACATGTTTCAAAACAGGCGGTCGCGCCACGACAACAGCGTCGCGACCGCCGCCTCCCGCACCGGCATCCCCAGCCCCACCGTCGCCGCCATCGCCACCCGGGCGGCCGCGTCGGGCGCGGTGGCATCGGGCACCAGGCACGCCAGGGCGTCGACGGCGGCGGCTGCCAGGGACAGCGCGGCCGGCCCGCCCCCGCGCGGCGCAGGGGGGGGGTCGGGGCCGCCGCCACCGTCGCGGGCGCCGCCCCGGCGCCCCGACCGCCCGGTGGAACCGGAGCCGCCCTCCATGTAGGAGCCGCGGGGTTGGTAGGGGGACGGGTAGAAGGAGGGCGGGGCGTTGGCGGCATGGCCGTGGCGAGCAGACCCCGAGCCTGATCCAGCGGACGCGGGCGTCCACCCGGTGCCCGGGGCGGCGGACGAGCCGTATGTGTAGGTGGCGGCGGCGCCGCGGGGGTCGTGGGCGGGGGCGCCAACGAGGCTGGGGTGGAGGGAAGGGGGGGTGGGAAGGGGTGGGTGGGTGCGAGGCAATGAAAAAAAAAGATACCGTTGCCGCCCCCGTTGTCCCGATCCACACGCCCACACACAGAAGCCACACACTCTCCCACCCCTCTCTCACACACACCTCGTCACAAACTCCGCCAAGTCGACCCCCCCGTCCCGCCGCGCGTCCAGCGCGTCGAACACGGTCAGCACGTGGGCTGCATGCCACAGGTGGGCGTCCGCCTCGGACGCGGCCATGCCGGGGGCGAGGGGGTGGGTGGCGGGCGCGGTGGGCGCGGGCGGGGGGGGTTGGGCCTGGGAGAGTGGGCCTGGGAGAGTGTCGGGTGAAAACAGGCGCCCTCGCCGTGCCGCCACCCCTTCTTTCTTTCGCGCGCCGCGTGCATCCTCCGCCCCATCGAAAGCACACGCAGGCTGCGTTCCAGTGTGGCGCGCATGCGACCGCGGGCCGCGATGCGAGACCGCCCCGGGGGACGCACCAACATTTGCTGACGGCCCACCTCTTTTTTTCGTTTTGTGTCCGAGCCGCGCGAGCCGCTCTCTCACAACCTTTGGCCGCTTTTCTTTCTTCTCCCCCCCGCCGCCCCCACCCCTCTCGCCACCATGGACCCAAAGGTGCGCCCCCCACGCCACCCTGAAGCTCACCCGACACCACACGCCTTGTGTGGGTGCCAACACGGCCGACACGTCACCCACCCCCACCCCCTCTCGCAGATGCGTCCCTCCTCCCACTTTGACTCGCCCCACTGGACCACCAACTCGGGCGCCCCCGTGTGGAACAACAACAACTCGTCCACCGTGGGCGTGCGCGGTGAGTGTGGGTGGGGGTGTGGGGAGGAGAGCAAAGCCCCCGTTCCGCGCCCGTTCCCGCACACCATCCCCGCTGGCGCGGCGGCTTCCTGGCGCCTCGCGCCGCACGGCCACGGGCGCGCCCCCTTCTCCCCGGGACGGGCGTGGGAGACTGTGTGGCAGCCGGTGGGGGGGACGGGCGACAGTCGGGGCGAGGAGGCTGGGGCGTGCGCGGGGGCGGAAGAGAGGGAAAGGCGGCGCGGCGCGCGAGCCATGCCCGGTCGGCGCGCGGGCCGTGGCGGGGCGCGAGAAAAAAAACGCACCCGCCTCTTGACGCACCCTCCCTCCCCCCACACATCACATAGGCCCCATCCTGCTGGAAGACTACCACCTGGTGGAGAAGCTGGCCAACGTGAGTTGTGGGGGTTGAGGACGGCAGGGGTGTGCTCACGCACTCTTCTTTCTCCGCGTTTGTTTCCCTCACCTCCACCCACCCACCCCCACCCACCCACACCATAGTTCGACCGCGAGCGCATCCCCGAGCGCGTCGTCCACGCGCGCGGCGCCTCGGCCAAGGGCTTCTTCGAAGTCACCCACGACATCACGCACCTCACGTGCGCCGACCTGTTCCGTGCGCCCGGCGTCCAGACCCCCGTCATCGCCCGCTTCTCCACCGTCATCCACGAGCGCGGGTCCCCGGAGACCATTCGCGACCCGCGCGGGTTTGCGGTCAAGTTTTACACGCGGGAAGGCAACTGGGACCTCGTCGGCAACAACATGCCCGTCTTCTTCATCCGGGACGGCATGAAGTTCCCCGACATGGTGCACGCGCTCAAGCCCAACCCCGTCAACCACATCCAGGAAGGGTGGCGCATCGCCGACTTTTTCTCGCACGTGCCTGAAGCGATGCACATGTTCACGTTCCTGCTGGACGACGTGGGCGTCCCTCTGAACTACCGCCACATGGAAGGGTTTGGGGTACACACGTACACGCTGATGACGCGGGAGGGCAAGGTGAGTTGGGGGTTTGGAGGTTTGGAGGGAGGGGAGAGAAGTGTTCTTTATTGTTTTTTTCCAACCGTCCCCCCCCACAACCCTCCAGACAACCTACGTCAAGTTCCACTGGAAGCCCACCTGCGGCGTCAAGTGCCTGCTGGAGGACGAAGCCGTGCGCGTGGGCGGCGCCAACCACTCGCACGCGACGCAGGACCTTTTCGATGCTGTCGCGTCGGGCGACTACCCCGAGTGGCAACTCTTCATCCAGACCATGGACCCGGCCGACGAGGACAAGCACGAGTTTGACGCGCTGGACGTCACCAAGACGTGGCCCGAGGACAGGTTCCCCCTGCAACCCGTCGGCCGCATGGTGCTCAACAAAAACCCGGACAACTTTTTCGCGGAGAACGAGATGCTCGCGTTTTGTCCCGCACTCGTCGTCCCGGGCGTCGGCTACTCGGACGACAAACTGTTGCAGACGCGCATCTTCTCCTACGCCGACACCCAGCGCCACCGGCTGGGGCCCAACTACTTGTTGCTGCCTGCCAACGCGCCCCGGTCGGCGCACCACAACAACCACCACGACGGTTTCATGAACTTCATGCACCGCGATGAGGAGGTCAACTACTTCCCCTCCCGCCTCGCCCCCGCCAAGCATGCCGAGCGCACCCCCACCAACCCGGCCGTTCTCACCGGCCGCCGGGAGTGGGGCGTCATCCCCAAGGAGAACAACTTTCAGCAACCGGGGGAGCGCTTCCGCTCGTTCGACGCGGCGCGCCAGGACCGCTTCATCGAGCGCCTGTGCGGCATCATTGGCGACGGCCGCGCCACCCCCGAGATTCGGCGGGTGTGGGTGGGCTACCTGACCCAGTGCGACGCGGGGCTGGGCAAGCGGGTGGCGGCCAAGCTGCAGAGCATGGGGGCGGCGTGAGAGTGTGTGTGTGTTTTATCGTTTAGGTCACCTGTGTTTTGCTTTCATCCACCCCCCCTCCCCTGTCCCTTGCGTTTGCCTTTCCTCGCGCATGCCCTCTCGGCGTGCGGGGGCCCAAACAACAGGGACACAGTTTTTGGGAGGCGGCGTGCGTTTTTGTGAGGAGAGGGGCGAGTCGATTTTCTCGCCCCCTCCCTCTCTCTTTTTTATCGTGCGCACTGCCGTGTGTTTAACCTCCCTCCTTTTACACGCCTACATACGTGTTGTGTGGACGTGGGCCCCCCACTTTTTTTGTAGCGTGTGTGTGCGTTTTTTCGACGGAAAAAAACAGAAGGTCGGCCCCGACCTTTCACCTCTCTCCTTTCGTCTTCCTATCGACCGCGTGTGTCTCTCTCCCCTCTGTCCTCCTCCCCCCCACCACCAATGTCGTAACAACCCCCAGCTGTCAAAACTCCTCTCCTCCCCCACCCACGTCGTTTCGTGGGGCGCGGCGGGGCGGTTCCCCCGCTTGCGCGCCCATTCCAACAAAAAAACCAATGTCGCCCCCCCCACCAGCGCTCAGCCCCGCCGCCCGCGACTTTGTGGCAGGTGGTGTGGCTGGAGTGGCCAGGTGCGATCGAGAGAGAGGGAGACAGGAAGATGAGAGAGAGAGAAGCGTTCGACCACCTCTTTCTGCCAACCCTGTCCCTCCCTTGCCCCCCCCAGCGTCGTCGTGGGCCAGCCTCTGGACACCATCCGCGTCCACCAACAAGCGCACGCGTCCTCGTCATCCTCCAACCGGCCGTCCGCGCTGGCCACCGCGCGCACGCTGGTGGCGCGCGGCGGCGCGGCCGCCCTGTTTCGCGGGGTGGCGTACCCCGCCATCACCATCGCGCTACAGAGTGCGGTCGTGTTTCACGCGTACGGCGCTGCGTGCCGCTTTTTGAAGCGCAGGGAGCAAGAGGCGGCAGAGGACTCAGCCGACGCGCCGCCGTCGTCCACCCCGCTCCCACTCCCCCTGGTCGCGCTGGCCGGCTTTGCCGCGGGCGCTGTCCAGCTGGCCGTCATCATCCCTGTCGACTTGCTCAAGATTAGGGCCCAGCTGGCCACCGCCCCCCCCCTGCGCCCAGCCGCCGCGCTCGCGGCAGCCTGGCGCGCGGGTGGCGTGCGCGGCCTGTACACGGGGGCCGGCGTCACCGCCGCCCGCGACGTGCCGTCGCACGGCGTCTACTTTGCCGCGTACGAGGGCGGGAGGGACGCGCTGGATCCCGGGTGCCGGTCGCGCGGGGACGCTGGCGCCGCGGCCGCGCTGCTGGCTGCCGGCGGCGTGGCCGGGGCGGCGTCCTGGTTGTCGGTCTACCCTCTGGACGTCATCAAGACGAGGGTGCAGAGCGAGCGCGTGGCGGGCGCGGCTGGCCAGCCGGTCGCGTCGTCGCCCGTCGCTACCGCGATCGCGCGCGGCGGGCTGTGGGCGGGCATCGGCAGCACGCTGGCGCGCGCGTTTGTGGTCAACGCGGTGCTGTTCACTGTGTATGAGCAAGTCATGGAAGCTCTTGGCGGGCGCGACCCAGCGGACGCATGAAACAAAAGAAAACGAGGGGGGGGTAGAGGAGAGTGGTGACTCGGGGTTGATTTTTTTTTTTTTGGTTCAGTGCGTGGCAGGATGGAGAGTATCGGACATGCATAAAATACACACACTGCGCTTCTGCGACTTCGAACGTGTTCGGGGGAGAAGGTTTGGGGTTCTTCTCGGCAAGAAAAAAACACAAGCCCCCTCTCTCTCTCTCTCGTGCCCCCCCTCACGCGACGCTCCGCTCACGCGACCGGTTGCGCCGCCGCCCGCGCTCCCCGCGGTCGTGCGACCGACTGCGCGACGGGGGGGGGTGGGGAGAGGGGCGAGCCTCCCCCCGCGGCGCGCGCTATGCTCGCGCGCGGCGCTGGGGTGGACTCGCCGGGGCGCGCGGACGCGCGTCCCCGTGTTTGGAGGCGTGTGGAGGGCCGACCGGGTGGGGCGGCGGCGAGAGGCGGGGGGTGGAGGGGAGCTCTTCACCCCAGAACGGGCTGAGGATGTGGTCTAACACGGGAGAGAAAAGGAGGGGAGAGAGACCTCGATACACTATATGTGCGGCTCGCGTCTCTCTCTCGCTGGCCAGAGCTCCCCCTGATTTTTAGAGGCCACATGGCCGGCCGCCCCACCGCCCCAGCGCGCGCAGGCGCGCTCGCTCGCGCGCTAGCGGGCACACGACACACATACACACACACACACACCACAAACACACCACATGTCCAGCGCCGACCGCGCCGCGTGCAAGGCGGCCGCCCTGCGCGACCGGTTGGCGGCCGCCACCGACCCCAACACGAGGTTCAAGCTGGCTGTCAAGCTGGCCAAGTATGAGGCCCGGGTCAAGGCGGCGGCACCGCCGCCACCGGCGCCCACAAGGCCGCCCCCCACCCTGCACCGCGTGACGCCCGCCGACGCGTCCACCATCGCGCCGCCGCCACTGACGGCGGCCGAGCTGGCGCGGCGAGCGGCGCGAGCGGCCCGGTTTGAGGCGGGGAGCGAGCGCCCTGCCCAGGCGGCGCCCACGCTGCATGCCGCCGCGCGCGCGGCGGGGCGCGACCACGCACTGGGTGCTTCGACCGCCCTGGAAAAAGAGTACCTGCGCCTCACCACGCTGCCCACGGTTGACAACGTGCGCCCGCCCCGCGTGCTGGCGGACGCGCTGGCCCATGTGAAGGCGCGGTGGCGGGAGGGCGTGGCCTACACGTGGGCGTGCCCCCAGCTCAAGTCGATCAGGCAAGACGTCACTGTGCAGGGTGTGCGTGACGCGCTGGCGGTGGACGCGTACGAGACGCACGCCCGGGTAGCGTTGGAGGCGGGCGACTTGGCTGAATTCAATCAGTGCGCGACCGCTTTGGTGGTGCTGCACAGTGAAGCGCGCGCGCGCGGCGCCGCCGCCGCTCGCAACGCGCCCGAGTTTGCGGCCTACCGCATCCTGTATGCTGCTGTCGTGAACGCTGGCTTGGCGGGCGCTCTGCGGAGTGTGGAACCACGCGACCGCGCGTCCCTCCCCGTCTCACACGCGCTGCGCGTCGTCGCGGCCGCGCGCGCGGGGGACGCGGCCGCCCTGGCCGCCGCGTACGACGATGCACCACGCATGGCGCCCTACTTGATGGACAAACTGGTGCCCAGCACGCGGTGCGCGGCGGCTGGCCGCATCGTGAGCGCGTTTCGGCCGGCTCTGCCGCTGACGACGGCGGCGCGCTGGTTGGGGTTGGGGCGAGAGGATCTGGAGTTGGCTGCAGCCGTGTTGAGGGAGGCGGGCGCGGACGTGACAGACGGCACCGTGGTGACGCGGCGGGAGGAGGCACCAGAGGCGAGAGGCAAGCGGCGGTCTGACCCGACGGCGGCAGCAGACACTCGACGCAAAAAGAAACACCGCCGCTGAAAAGGGGCGGAACTAGGTTTTTTATCACTCTGAAAATCAATACAACGTCTGCCCGACCCTCTCTCAGTACAGCGCTGCGACGTCGGGCGCGCAAAACACCTCCACCTCGGCCAGCGTGACGCCCGCGCGCCCGCCGTTGATCGCCGCGTCCCCGCCAAACAGTGTCCTGCCATCCTCCCGGGCTGCATACGCCAGCCCCAGCCTGCATCGAGCCTGCCTCAGATCGCCTGCTCCGACAGTGGCCGAGTCGGGCCCCGCAAACCCGCCCATGACGGTCGCCGCGGGCGCGCCGACGACGAGCGCGTCTGCACCCCACTGCGGGCCGCCCCGCCGATAGTCGTACAGCGCGGCTTCGGGGCCATTGATTTTGGGGAGGCGTGTGAAGCCGTCGCCGCGGGCGTCCAGCACAAAGAGGAAGGGTGACAGCGACGCAAAGTAGTCGTCTGATGATGACACCCCTGTCGAGTGAAACCCGCCACACCGCACGGACGCCACGCCATCGCTCGCTTCTGTCGTACACAAAACCACCAGCGGCCCATTGAAGTCGCACGCCAAGTGAAAATCGAGGGCGGACCACCCGTCACGCGACGCGCGGTAGGCGAGCGCGAGCGGGCGGGACGCGACGTGGGTGCCCGCCAGCAGGGCCCGCGGAAAGGGCAGGTCGGCATCGTCGACAGCAGGAGGCAGCGTGGGTTTGGTGGGGGTGGAGGCGTCGCCGTCACCACCAAACAGGGACGACCACCACGCTGCGGGTGGGGGCAGCGTCGTGTGTCTGCGCGGGGTGGGCGCACAGGGACGCTGCCGTGCTGGCTGCGCCGCGCTGGGTGCGGCACGCGTGCTGGCGTGCTGGCGTGTGCCAGCACGCATAGCGGGGGGGGGCAGTGAGGGAAGAGAGGGGCCCGCGATTGTCGAGAATAGGCTCAGGAGGTGTCTCGCGGCTCTCGAGAGAGTGCGTCGGGGGTCGCAGGGCCACACACTTCGTGCGCTTGCGTTTCTTTGTCTCCCTCCGCGTGTTGCGCGCGTTGTGCGTTTCCCCCGTGCCCCCCGCTATCGCCTCCTGACTGTGAGCCTCACTGCGCGCACCACCACCACCAAAACCATGGGGCAAATCCTGCCCCTGTGGGTGACGTCGCTCGTGCTCGCGCACATGATTGGCGCCGTCCTGCTGCTCTACGCGCTGGAGAAAGTGAGCGGCATCCTGTCCCGCCCCGCCCGCCGCGTGCGCGCTGCGCTGAAGTCCCGGTCGCCGGATGGGGAGGCGGGCGCTGCTGCTGATGGCGCGGGCGCGCCGTCGCCGGCTGCCAAAGGCGCCGCAGCGCGCGCCGCGCGCCGCGCCGCCACGCTGCGCGCCACCACGCTGGGCGCTGACGACGACTTTGGGGCGGGGCCGCCCGCCACGCCGCGCCACCTGGCGCCGCGGTGGAGCCGCGCGTGCGCGTGCAAGGTGCGATTGGAGGGGAGGAGGGGATAGTGTGTGGTTGGCGCCTGCTGCGCTGGTGGCTGCTGCATTCGGCACCCGTGATTGGCGGGGTGCTTGAATTGCGGGGACGCAGCGCCAGAGCCAGGCGGCAGCGGGTGCCGCGCGTCACCGCGCGGTCGGCGGCCCGTGCTGCTACCTTCCCCTCGTCGCGAGGCGCGACCGAGCGCGGCCAGCTGGCTGCGCGGTCCCTCCCCGCCGCCCCTCGCTCAATGCGGCGGGCGTTGACGCTGACTCGGTGTCGACCGGTGGCGGGCGCCATGAGCGCGGCGCCGGGCTGCAGCGGCGCGAGGGACGCGTCGGAACGGAGGGGGGAGAGAAGCCGGCTCTCGAGACAACGACAAAACAGAACGTGCGCGCGCGCGCAGCCGAGCGCCTGCGCAGAGTCCACTCGTTTTCCGTCACACACACACACCCTCCACACACACACACCCTCCACACACACCACAGGACGTCTGCTTCTGCGAGAAGCGGTGGGCCCCCCCTGTCGCCAAGGGCGCGGCCGCGGCCGCCCCGTCCGACCTGGCGGTGCCCTACCCTGCCGACCTGTCGTGGCTCGGCCTCGCCTGCACTGTGACCGACCGCGCGACCCTCGCCCCCAAACAGATTCTGGCGCCCGCGACTGGCGCCGTCGTCCCCGGCGAAATGTGCGCCATTGTGGGGCCGTCGGGCGCGGGCAAGTCGACCCTGCTGGAGCTGTTGGCGGGGCAGCGCCCGATTGGGCGCGTCGACGGCGCCATCTGGATGAACGGTCGCCCCGTCGGCAAACGCTTCCGCCGGGTGTCCGCCTTTGTCAACCAGTCCGACATGTTTGTGCCGACTATGAGTGCGGCTGAAACGCTGCGCTTCCACGCGCGCCTGCGCGTGCCGCCGGGGGGCGACGACATTGACACCCGCATCCAGGCCGTCCTGGAGACCATGGGCCTGGGGCGCGCCCGCAACACGCAGGTGGGGGGCACCCTGCCCGGCGGCATCACGGTGCGCGGCCTGTCGGGCGGCGAGAAGCGGAGGCTGACGATCGCGTGCTCGTTGATCGCGCGCCCGTCGATCCTGTTTCTGGATGAACCCACGTCGGGCCTGGACTCGTTTGCCGCCCTCAACATCATGGACTACGTGTCCAAGCTGTCTGGGCTGGGCCACACCGTCGTCGCGTCCGTGCACCAGCCTCGGTCTGCGATTTGGGAGATGTTCCACAAAGTGTGCGTCCTCTCCGAAGGCACTCAACTCTACTACGGCCCCCCCGCCGCCGCCGCCCCCTGGTTTGGCAGCCTGGGCTACCGTCACAACCCGCGCCGCGATGGTGCGGTGTCCGACTGGTTGATCGACCTGGTGTCGGTCGGGTTTGCCAAGCCGCCCGGGTGGGCCGCGCGCTCGATGACGACGGCGGCTGATGTTGAAGCCGCCGCCGCCCGGTGGGCGGGGCGCCCCCTGCCCCCCGCCAACGATGGCGCGGATGGCACCCTGCTGGCCTCCATGGAGACGGTCGCCGCGGACGCGGAGGATGTGGCCACCGGCAAAGCCGTCGCCAAACCGCGCCCCGTGTCGGCGATGCCGGGCCCCAACGGACGCCTGCAGCCGCCGCCCGTGGTGGCACCCACCGCCGCCCCGCCCCGCAAGCGGGACGCGCGCTTCGCCAAGTACCCCACCGGCTGGTGGACCCAGTTCTTTGTGCTGCTGCAGCGCGCGTGGACGCAGCAAGTGCGCAACCCGGCCGACGCGACGTCGCGCCTCATGCTGGCCGTCTGGATTTCGGCCACCGCCGGCATGATCGCGTTCAACACCAAGCTGGGCCCCTCCACGGCGGGCCGGTTTGTGGGCACCAACTTTTTCGAGATCATTGTCTTCTCGCTCCTCCCGTTCTGCTACATGTCGCTCTACGCCAACGACCGCGCCTTCTTCATCGCCGACGTGCGGTCCGGCCTCTACCGCCCCTCCGCCTACCACGCCGCCCTGACGGCGGCCTCCCTGCCCTTCATCATCCTGTTCTCCGTGCTGGGCGGCTTCATCACGTACGGCATGGTGGGCCTGCGCGCGGAAGCGTGGAACCTGACCCTGTTTGGCGTCCTCATGTCGCTCGTCTCCATGTGCTCCATCCAGGTGCTCGTCTTCTTTGTCTACCTGTCCCACACCCAGGACATGGCCTACATGCACGCCGTCGGCTACTCGACGCTGGGAATCCTGTTGATGGGGTTCTGGATCCGCATCCGCCTGATTCGTGTCCACCCACTGCGCTGGCTGTCCTACATCTTCTACCACCGGTGGGCCCTCGCCGGTTTCTCCTACAACGAGCTGGCGGGTCGGCGCTTCTTCTACCCGGCGGGGTGCCAGTTTTGGCCCGCCCCGCACGGCATCGCGCCGTTCAACAACGGCGGCGGCAACGCGGCCGCGTTTGAGGCCGCCAAGGAGCCGTGGCTCACCGACCCCGCCAACAACCCGTTCAAGGTGCCCGCCCAGTACCTGCAGCCGGAGCAGCTGACGCCAAGCTGCACTGAACTGCAGAGTGGCGACTCCATCCTGGACTACTGGTTTGGCAGCGGCGACGACGCCAAGAAGGCCCACATTGTGCGCACGGGCGAAGTCATCGCCATCCTGCTGCTGTTTTACGCCGTGTTCCACGTGCTGTCGTTCATGGCGCTGCGGTCGCTGGTGAAGAAGCGGTGAAAGGATGGATAGGGTGGTGGGAAGAGAGAGTGGTGGCGGCGGGAGACCGACCTGCTTTTTTTCATTTCATTTTTTGCCCTCCTACCTGTGCTTTTCTACCGACCCAACTCTCAACGGACGTGCGCACATACGCACGGCGAGACCCCCCTTTCCTTACGTTCTGACTCTGTTTCTTTTTTGCCTTTTGTCTTGTTCCCCCCCCCACTCACCCCACAAACGTAAGCTTTTTTGAGATTGCGGAGCCGGTGCACGGCTGCCGCCCCCTGCGTTTCTTTTGGAAAGAGTTCGTGTTTTTTCTTGGCAGAGAGGTCTGTCACCTCGTGACGGAGTGCAAAAAGCGTTTTTTCCCTCCTTTTTCGTGAATCAGCAACCGGAGAGTGGGGGCGGCCGTCTCTCCTCTCTCTCTTTTCACCCCACTCTTTTGCCCAGCGCAGGCCTTGGGTGACTACGCCCGTCGCCCACGGTGCACAAGGAGCACAAGCCCTGGCCGCAGGGTGCCAACCCCGCCCCCAAAAAAACAAAAAAAAAACGTGCGTGGTTTCGAAAGAATCGGAGATTCCGCGGCCGCTAGGATTCGAACCTAGGCGTCTCTCGACAAGTGATTTCTAGTCACTCCCCTTAGACCAACTCGGGCACGACCGCACGTTAGTAGTGTCAAAAACGAATTTTTGAGCGTTAAAGTAGGTTTGGGCGGCGGGGGGCAGTGTTGGGTGTGACCCTCCGGTGAACGTTGCCCCAGCTCTGGACACGCACTGTGCATGTTTATACTGTGGCCGCGTTGCTTGCGTTTGTGCTCCTACAGGTGGACAAATGCAGAAAGCTTGGGCGCGGGGGAAGTGTGGAAGGTAGTGGCAGCGCGCACTCTCGTTGTTGCGAGCGATGGGCGGCGTGGCTCGCGTCTTCCACCACCCCACCAACCACAGTGGCATCGATTTCACCCCCATCCACCCGCCACAATCGCTCAAGAATGGTACACTGGTGCGCTGTGTGCAGGCAAAGCGGCGGTTGGAGCACCTTTTCTGTGCGCTGGACCAGCAGCCGGCCTGGCAAGGCCGGCGGCGAGGCCGGCCTCACCACCCCACAGTTTGCCTATTTTTTCACATGAAACACGCGCCCTGAACCCCGCAATCTGTCAAAAATAACACACTGATACGTTATGCAGGGGGGGGCGGCACTCAAGGACGCGCATCAGAAGGCGCTGGGTCCGAAGAACAGCATCGCCCCTTGCAAATGTGGCGCCCGCCTGCTCCGACGCTGGGTTGCCCCATTTTTTCGAGTCATTGCCACGCCATCCCGTCAGCACCAAAGCAATCAGGAGAGTGAGTTAAGTGCAATGGTGGGGGTCGCTGGCACAGGGACGGTCAGTGGGTGGTGGTGGGCAAGGTGGGGGGGGGGAGGTGGTGTAGCGCGCGGTGGGTGCGCGAGCGCGCTGGCTCGCACTTGTGGGGCGCATACACGTCGTAGCTGAGAGGTTTTCCATGCCATTTTTCCCACACCGCACAATTATACAATATCATAACCAACACCGAACGTTCAGCGCAAACGAGCAGCAGCAACGCAGCTTGCGGACATGTATCTGAAAGGGTGTGCCCAGCATGGCATGGTGTGGGCAGTTCGTTGGCCTCTTCTCCGCGTGAAGTTGTGATTACGACACATGCAGGCAGCACGCGGCGTACCTCAAATCAAGGGGGCGCAACGAGCGCAAAACGGGGCACTTTGTGTAACGCATACATCGCCGCACTCACAGTTGGGGGCCTTGCGGGGTGCCGTTCTCCGCACACTTTTGTTTGTACATCGCAACGTGTCTATGCGACGCAAGCACTGAGTGTGCGACGAAACGGCGCGTCGTGTCGCACCCAAAAAATACAACTCAGAATGCTGTTGACTCATCACCCCCTCACAAACGTCGCACACCCGTCTCCTGCTACTCTGGTGCTGCGCTATGGATTGCACACGTCGTGCACACCCCGCATTAGCCTGTTTGACTCGCCAAACGGCGCAAAATGCGCCCAAAACCACGCACAATCCTGCCCCCCACCTTCATTCCCCGCTCTCCATCTTCCACACTGTCTTTGCATGCGTCGCACACACCGTCGGTTATTACACTCCTTTACACTCTGTGCCGCAGAGCACAGGCCAAACAGAGGCCAAACAACACACGCGCGCACCTCGTCAAAAAACAGACACCCACCCTCCACATTCTACCATCTCACAACTCGCTGTGCCCCCCCTCCAGCGGCGCCTTCCCGCTAAACCGAGCGATGGCCAGGCGTAGGGCGCGCTTGCGGGTGGCTCTAAACTGCATGATCATGGCTTTGCGCCAGTCCTTGGCGCGGTGCAGTTCTGTGGAAGTGGGGCGTGTGCGTCGCAGTGAGCGTGGTGTGTGTGCGCAGTCCGGCGCATGTGTATGGCAACATCGCACCAAGCCCCCCTCTGCTCCGCACTCACTTTGGGCGGCAGCCAGGTCGTCTTCCTCGGTGGTGGCGAAACCATCCAGAATGGCTTGCAGGCGAGCGGCCTCGGTCTCGTTTTGGGGCGTGTCTATGGGGGCGGCAATGAAAGGAGTGTTGTGAGGCGTGCGTGGCAACGGTCGAGGTGACGCGTCGATGGGATGCAGTCGCAAAAAAAGGCGACCGTGCTCTCGGCGCTGCGTTTCGCACTCTCTCACACTCTATCCCCCTCTCTCCTCCTTTCACCTTTCTTGCCCAACTCCGCGTCATCCGGCGCGGGGCAATCCCACAGCGTCTTGTTGAACAGGTCCACGCACGCCAGGTGGGGCGCGTCCCGGCGCAGCCGGTTGAGGAAGCCGTAATGCATGAACTGGTGGTCGGGCCGCGCCTGGCCCCACGAGTAGGAAAACGACACCTCGTCCCCCGCTTTGATGGGCTTAGTGGCGCGCGCCACAAAGGCGCTCCCCTCCCGCGCCACGTCGCAGTTAGCGACGTCGGCGTCGCCATGGTTGAGCAGGTCGAGCAGGGGCAGGAACACGGCGCGCGTCGTGCCCGCGTCGTCGGGCAGGTGAAACGCGTACGACGCGACCAGGCTGACCCACCTCTGAAACTCAGGCCACGTCACGTTGGCGCCGGTGGAGGCCAGCACGTCGGCCAGGTGGGGCACGTCCGGCCCCAGCTCGTTGGTGCGGCGGCCGTCGTACACGGCGCGCGCCCACGCGACTTCGTCAAGCGCGGCTTTGGTCTGGGGGTGTTGGGGGGAGAGAGGGGTGGTGTTTGGCGACTCCTGCGTCTCCGACCCCCCCAAACCGCTTCACAAGCTCTCTGCCCACAGCGTGGACGGGGTGGCGTCGCCCGACGCGGCATCGAAAAAATGGGGGAGTGGCAGGGCGGCGAACGCGGCCGCGAGCCTCGCCGACCCACCCCCTACCCCATCCCCCCAAAACCGACTCACCAGCCCCTCATCCTGCAGCAGTTCGGCTTCCTCCTCGGTGAATGTCTCCTTGGTGAACGGCGCCTTGGGAAACAGGCGCCAAAAGGGCGCCAACTCGGCATGCCAGTCTGGGTAGGCAAAACGCCTCTTGAGCAGCAGCACGACCGACTCGGGCGACGTGGCCGCGTTGTCCCCCATCGGCACGCTCAGGTTGCTGGGCACCGACACTAGCACGTCCCCCGCTGGCACATCGCGCGCCGCGATCGTGCCGCGCAGGCCGCCCGCGCCGGGGACGGGCCCGATGCGGACGTTGGACACGCCGCCGCTGGCCACCACCAAGTCCACGATGGCGCGCTCTGGAGCGGGCCGGCGCGGCCAGAAGGCGGCGGCGGGGGCGGCGAGCGCGGTGAGGGCGAGGAGGAGGAGGGAGGAGTGCATCGAGAGAGGGGGGTTTGATGGGGTGGGTGGCGAGGGGCGCCCCGAGAGCGTGTGTGGCCAGGCGTGCAAGCCTTGGGTGGGGTGTTGCTCAGGGACGCGCCCGACGGGTGGGAGGGGGGTCGGGAGGAGAGGGCGGGGAAAAGAGTTTCACTCTGAAAGAGCGAAAAAGCAAAATGATGGTAGGGGATGCCGACCTTCCCTCACTCAGCAACCCGGAAAAAAAAACGCGCTACCACGCTCCACGACCAGACACAGATTACTTTGCACACACAAACAGTAACACCACAAACACGCACCACGACCAACCATCCTCACTTCTTTTTCACACCACCACCACCCGCCTGGCCAGCAGCGCGCTCGCCGCTTCGCCCACGCTCCCATACCCCAACGCCTGCGCCAGCATCTGGTCAAACGGCAGCCCGGTGACCGCCTCGGCCGCCTTGGCTGCCTCCTCCTTGCGCTGGGTGCGGCGGTGCTTGCCGCCGCCGCGGCGCCTGCCGTTTTGGCGGGCGCGCGTGCCTTCCCCCCACATGCCCGGCTTGCCGCGGTGGCCACGCTTGGAGGCTGACTCGGTGGCTTTTGGTGACGGTTGTGACGGCGGCGGCGGCGGGGGTGGGGGCGTGGGTTTGGGCGGGGGCGGGGGCGCGACCGCCACAGCAGCCCACGTGCGTTTGGGGGGGGGTGGCTGAGGCGTGGCTGCAGGCGGTGAAGGAACGCGCTCCACGACAGCCGGGGGCGGCGACGCCACGCGCTCGACGATAGGCGGGGGTGGTGGCGACGCCGCGTGCTTGACTGTGGGCGGCGGCGGCGCCTCCGCCTCCTCTGCCTCAGCCGGCGGCGGGGGCGCTGCCGCGGCGGCAGGCTTGACAGCAGCCTTCACCTGCGGCTTCACCATGGCGGGCCACATGGTGTCGCAGTCGGAGATGACGATGGGCGCGGCGGGCTGCCGGTTGGGCGACAGCGGCGCGAGCGCGGCGCGCGGGGGCGGCGTCACCACGGGCGCCTCCACCACGCGCACGCGGGCGTAGGCAAAGGGAAACAGTTCCGAGTAGACGACGTAGTCGCCCGGCATGTTGAAGTAGCTGGGGAGGGAGGGGTGGTTGTGAAGAGGTGGGGCAGGCAGAGACGACGCAGTCCGCCCCCCCCCCCCCCCCAACCGCCCGCTCTTGTGCGGCCCACCCCTCCTTGCCTCTCTCTCCCCCGCCCACACACACACACACACACACACACCTGGGCACCACCGTCCCCGGCTCCACCAGCACGCCGTCCACCACCATCCCGCCCGCCGCCAGGATCAGGGGGTGGTTGACGCGCTCGCCCCAGCCGCTGGCCCACCGCACCGTGCCGCCCGCGGCCAGGGTGATGACGTTAGGAATGAAGCCCGCGTTCTGTGTGGGTGTGTTGGGTGGGGGCGTGGTGAGTCGCGGGTGAGGGAGAGACTAGATATCGCGGGGTGGTTTCGCACACAAGGGACCCTTGCTGCCTCTCCTGCCTCCCTCGCTCACTTCAAACACGATGGTGGCCGTGTGGGGCAGAGTCATGGTTTGTGTGGGAGGGTGTGTGGCGTGGTTTGGGTGGGGGCGTCCGTTTTGCTGTGGTGGGGGGTCTCGCGCCCGCGGGTGTGCGGGAGCCGCAGGCGTCAAAGCACTCTCGCTCTCTTTTTCTTCGCCAGCCGCGAGAGAGCCGTCGCGGCATTTCCACATGGACGCCGCCCAGCCGCACGCGCCCGCTTGGCGCGTGCTGGTGCTGACGTCCGCCGGCGATGAACTGCCTGTACGCGTGCCGTGCAGCGCGGCGGTGGGCGAGCTGCGAGGTGAGTGGGCAGGGGGGGGGGGAGCGGCGGCAAAGTTTTCGCGCAATGCGCTGGCCGTCTACGACCAACCCTTTCCCCTCCTCCCCACTTCCACACACAAACAGCCACCATTCAAACACGCCTCGCGACCCGCACCGGCGCCGCCGCAACCGTGGCCCGCGTGTTTCTGCTGACACGTGACTCGCTCGCGCCCACCGGCGCGCCGCCGCGCCGCACCTTGCTCCTGGACGCCGAGGCCATGGCCGACGTGCTGGAGAATGGAGACTGCCTGCACGTCGACCTGGAGGCGGCTCCCGGCAGCGGGCGCAAGCGGCCTGCGCTGCCGCCGGCCGACGCGGCGCCGACGGGGGCTGTGACGCCCGCCGCCGCGCCCAAACGGCTGAGGCCCGCGGCTGACGGTCCTCTGTCGCCCGCTTCGGCGGAAGGCGGTGGTGGCAGTGAGCCCGCGACCGCGGCGCCGCAGGCGCAGCCGCTGGCGCGCGCTGCACCGTCCCCACCACCACCCTCCCCCTCCTCTCCCCTGCCCTACGGCCTGCGCCCCTTCGATGACTACGCTACCCCCGCCGACCGCTGCGCCGCCGTGCGCGACGCGGTGCGCGCCGCCGTCAACGACGACGCCCCGCACGGCGGCCCGCCGACGCGCGTCATCGTGTACACGCAGACGCCCGCGCCGACGTGGTGGCCGGCCGAGCTGGCGTGGTCGCGCAGGTGGACGAGCGGCATGAACAAGATGCGGCGGGTGTATGACGCGGTGGTGGCGCGTGGGAGGGGGGGCGGCGCGTCAGGGCGGCCGCCGCCCGCGCCGCGTGCGCCGGCGTCCGCGCCGCCGCCGCTGCCGCCCAGGGCGCCGCCGGCTCCCGACACGCAGCCCCCTGCTGTTGCCGTCAATGGCAACGGTGGCGGCGAGTCGCGGGCTGGGTCGGCGGCTGCACCCGCCAAGCGCGGCGCGGCCGCGTCACCGTCACCGTCGGGCGCTGCTGCCGCCAGCCGCAGCGCTGCGCCGCCCGCTGATAAAGGCGCCAAGCCCACGCCCTCCACCTCTGTCGCGGGCAGTGCGTCCAAATCGTCCTCGGCGACCGGGTCGCCGTCGTCGAGCGGCAGCGACGCGTCGGCGTCGTCCGACACTTCTTCCTCCTCGCCTTCCTCCTCCTCCCCGGGCACGCCCTCCACGTCGCCCTCCACGTCGCCCTCTGCTGCCGCGCCCCGCCCTCCGCCTGTGGACACGGGGCCCGGCATCCTGCACAACCTGCTGGTGGCTGCGACCGGGGTGGGCGAGCTGGTGCCGACGCGCGCGGAGGCCGCGGCCACCGCGGCCGCTGCGACCGCGGCAGCCGCGTCCGGTCTGCCGTTTGGCCTGCACCCGCTGGAGTCCTACCCGTCATCACGCGACGCGCGGGACGCGCTGCGGGACGCGGTGACGGCGGCCGTCAACGCGGAGCGCTCGCTCGCGGGCGCGCCCGCCGTCGCGCCGCGAGCCGTCTTCTCCAAGGCCTCCAAACCCGAGTGGTGGCCGCTGGACGCGTGGGACCGCAAGAAGTGGGCGGACGCGCCCAAGGGTGGGTTGAAGGCGGTGTTTGACGCGTTGATGAGGCTGGATGGTGGGGGCGGCGGTGGGTCGGCCGCGGGCACGGGGACGGCGGTGTGAGAGAGGGAATGGAATGAAAGTTTGCTTTGGTTTGATGTTTTTCGTTCTTAGTAACACACTCTGCTGCATGTTTGTAAGAAAGAAGCGTGCGCACGAGGCACGATGTAGGAACAAAAACCGCGGAGAAAAGATTGGAACGAAGATACAAAAAAAAAAACATCTGATCACGTCTAACCCCTGCTTCTCTCTCCCTCCCCTCCCTTCAATACGTTTCCAGCACCTTGGGATCTACGCCCGCATTGCTGGCCGTCCCAAACTCGTCCTGCCGCCCGGTCGCGTAGCACAGGTGCGTGTCAAACACCCAGGCGTGCAGCGCGGCCAGCGACGGCAGCGCGTCTGTCGCTTCACGCCACGCGGCGGTGGAGGCGGCTTCCCGGGCGGCACGGGCGGCCAGGGCGTCGTCGTCGACAATGCCGGCGTCCGACACGGCGACATAGTGCAGGGAGAAGAAAGACGAGGAGGCGGCAGGGCTCAACGCCTCGCCGCCCAGCCCAAACGTCGTGTCAAAAATGGCGCGCGTCCTCCCCATGTGGAAGGACGACGTCACCACCGCCAGCGACCGCCACCCACGCGGCGCGACGTGGGTGGTGAGGCCAAACAGGGCGTTGCCGACGGTGTCATAGGATTGAGATTCTTTCAGCACAGCCCCCGGCGGCACGCCGTGCGTGGACACCAGGTAGCGCGCCCCCGCCGTCCCCTCCGTCAGGGGGCGTCCCGTGATGGCGTCAGTTGGGGGCGGCTTGTGGGGCGTGCCTGCGCCGAGTAACACTATCGGAGGGAGGCCCGTCGGCGGTGGGACGGTGGCTGGTGCGACGGCGACCGTTGCGGTCCGCCTCAGGCCGGCCGCCACATCCAAGCGGCGTTGTACCCAGGGTGGCAGGCTGCCATCGTCGCGCAGGCCGCCCCCCAGCACGAAGACGGCGTCCAGGGGGGGCAGGGGGAGGGGGTTGGACGCGAACGCGTCGACCCAGGAGGGTGGGGCGGCGTCGACGGTGAGGCGGCGGCGGGGTAAGGGGGGGCGGGCGCAGCCGCTGCCGCGCCAGGCGGCGCGCAGGGGGCGAGACGCAAGCATCAGGTCGGGATTGAAGGGAAAAAGAGGTGTGTGACGGTCAAAAAAACGATCGGTCGCGACAGAACGCTCGAATTTTGCACGCGCAGGGGCGCCGAAAAACACGCGACGCCCTGTTCAAAAAAACCGCGCCTGCCCCCGTGTCCGTCCTGCGCGTGCATGCAATGGCGCAGGTAGGGCGGGCGTGCGGACCGGGTAGAGGTGAGAGGTTTCGCTGCTCCGCCCATTCCGACGAGCGCTTCCCGAAACCGCCCTCCCCCTCTCCCCTCGCCCACACAGCCCGTCACGGGGCGCGTCGCCAACTTCCAAGCCCTCCTGGCTCGCGTGGAGGCCGACCTGTCCGAGGCCGCCGCCGAAGCCGACGAGCTGGCCGCCGCGGGCGGGCGCGCGTCGGCCGCAGGGTCGCGTCCCTCGTCCGCCGCCCTGGCGCCGGCGGTGGAGGTGACCAGCTTTGTGCGGCTGGAGGAGCTGTTGTCAGACGGGGGCGGTGGAGCGGGTGATGACGCTGCTGCCGCCTCAACCGCCGCAGGTGCCCGCCCGCGCGCCGACCAGCCACGCCGCCGTCGCTCCTGGTCCCTCGCTGGCTGGACGGGGCGCCGCGCCGCCGCGGCCGCGGTGGCGGCAGCAGCCGACGCATCCTCCTACATGCCTCCACCTGCTGCGCCCGGCCGGGCGGACGCGCTGGCGGCGCTGAAAGCGCGGCGTGGCGCGGCCGCGTTGGCGCGCGTCGGGGCCCCACAGCCCCCGCCCCACGTGCCGCTGTCTGTGGAGCCAGTCAGCCCTGTGGTGGCGGTGGCCGACCAGGCCGCCCCTCAGCGCCCGTTTCTGCGGCGGTCGCCGCTGGCGCTGGCGCCGAGCGCGCGCGCCGCGGCAGTCGCGCGCGCCGCGGCAGTCCCGCGCGCCTCCGCGCCCGAGGCCGACCCCCGCGCCCCGCCCCCCGCACGCCGGCGGCCGGCCCCCTTACCTCTTTCCCGCCCCCGCAAACCGTGGAACGGGGGTGACGGCCTGGCGCCGCCGCCCACGGTGGCGGTCGAGTGGGCGGGGCCGGCCGCAGCTGTCGCTGCCGCCACGACGGCCGAGCCTCGCCCCCGCCCCAGCCTGGCGTGGACGGCGGCGGTGGCTGCGTCGCCCGCGTCCCCACCCGAGTCGGACGAGGGCAGCTCGGAGGAGGATGACGGGTGGAGCGCGGGGCGCGGCGCGCCTCCTGCGCCGCCCACTGCTGCAGCCCCGTCCCCCGACCGCGGGGGCGACACCGGCCCGCTGGACGACGTGCTGGACCGCATGTCCGAAGTGCTGGTCAAGATGGACGGCCTGCTGTCGGCGGAGGGGGGGTGAAGAAGGGTAAACGCTGCCCGCATGATTTTCTGTCTTGTGTTCTTATTTTCCGCTGTTAGCCTCTCGTTTTGCCTGCACTTCGAATCATGAAAAGGAGTTGCTGTCACTTTCTCTCTATCCACGCGCAAACGGTGTGTGTGTGTGTGTGTGTGTGAAGTGCGGGGACAAGGAAACAAAACGAAAAAAACGTCGAGCGTTTCCCACAACTCTCCATCTGGCGCCGGAAGTGTGTGGAGCTGTGGACACGCGTTCGCAGCACCCACTCATCCACGCCTGTGCACACTCCCTCCTCAATCGCAGGCGGGCGCCCTCTTGCTAGACAGTGCGGCCCCCCCCTCACCGCGCGCCAGCGCATCGACTCGCCGGCGGCAGGGCCGCGCGTCTTCCTCTCGCCCTTGCGCGCCATGCCGTCCACCTCCTCGGACGCGTCGCCATCGCGGTCACCGTCAGGCGAGTACGACGTGCGGCGGGACAGGTACGTGTGTGTTGACGGGGTGCGAGCAGCACGCCGCGAAATCGGCGCCGGCACGCCAGCACCGGCACGCCTACACGAGCCTCCCCCTCCCACCCTCCGCCCTCACCTTGCACACACACAACACGCACGCACACACAGGAACACCACGCCCGCTGACGACGACGCATCACCCACCCGCGCCGCCCCCCTCGCCGACCCCGCGCCACCGCGCCGCGGCGGTGCCCCCCCCGTCCGCCGCGGCCGGGGCAGCTTTCGCGCCCCGGGGGCGCACGGTGACCGGGTTTCGCCCCCGCCGCCCCGCCGGGATGGTGGGCGAGGGTACAGAGCGGTGGTGGCGTCCACCGCGCCCGCGCGCGGCGCCCCGGGCGCATACGTGCCGCCCCACCGCCTGCGCGCCGCGCTGGAGGGGGCGGACGACAGGGAGGGGGAGGCGTACCAGCGGCTGACGTGGGACGCGTTGCGCAAGGTGAGTGGGAAGGAAGGGAGGGAGGCGAGGGCAGTGCGCACTCGCCAAAACACACACCACCCAACCACTCTTCCCCTTCCCTCCTCCCCACAGTCCATCAACGGCCTCATCAACAAGGTCAACGCCGACAACGTCAAGCACATCCTGCCCGAACTGTTTGGCGAGAACCTGGTGCGGGGGCGGGGGCTGCTGTGCCGCGCGCTGTTGAAGCAGCAGCTCGCGTCCCCCACCTACGCCCCCGTCCTGGCCGCCGTCGCCGCCGTCGTCAACACAAAGTTCCCCGAGATCGGGGAACTGTTGCTGGGGCGCTGCATCGCCACGTTCAAGCGCGCGTACGGGCGCAACGACAAGGCGGCGTCGGGGGCGGCAGCCGCGCTGATTGCCCACCTCGCCAACCAGGGCGTCGCCGACCCCCTGCTCCCCCTGCAACTGCTCACCCTGTTGCTGGAGGCGCCCACCGCCGACTCGGTGGAGCTCGCGGTCGGCCTGGCCCGCGAGTGTGGCGCGAGGCTCGCGGACGCCGCGCCGCGCGCAGAGGCGCTGGTGTTTGACCGTTTCCGCGCGGTCCTGGCCGACGGCGCCGTCGACAGGCGGGCCCAGTTCATCATCGAAGCCTTGTTCCGGGTGCGCCGGGACGGCTACACCGCCCACCCCGCGCTGCCGCCCGGGCTGGACCTGGTGGATGACGACGACCAGATCACGCACGCCGCGTCGCTCGATGACGCGCCCGACGCGGCCCCCAGGCTGGACGATTTCACTGTGGACCCCGACTACGCGGCGCACGAGGCCGAGTATGACGCGATTCGCAAAGAGATCCTGGGGGACGGCAGCGAGGAAGAGGATGAGAGTGGCGACGACGACGACGATGGCGACGCCGCGCCGCCGCCGCCCCCCACTCACGCCCCGGGCGGCCCCATCAAGGACGCCACCGAGACCAACCTGGTCAACCTGCGCCGCACCATCTACCTGACCCTCATGTCGGCCCTCGACTTTGAGGAGGCGGGGCACAAGCTGAACAAGATCGCGCTCGCGCCGGGGCAAGAGATTGAGGTGGTCACGATGATCATTGAATGCTGCTCCCAGGAGAAAACCTACCTCAAGTTTTATGGTATGCTGGCCCAACGTTTTTGCGCGCTGAAACCAGTGTGGGCGGATCTGTTTGAGCAGTGTTTTCAGAAGCAGGTGAGCAGGAAGAGAGGGGCGTTTTTGTTTGTTTTTCTTCACACACGCGCACACACGCTCACGCCCCTGCTTTTCCCCACCCACTCCCACCTACACAGTACGCCCTCATCCACCGCCTCGAAACCAACAAGCTGCGCAACGTGGCCCGCCTGTACGGCCACCTGTTTGCGACGGACGCGCTCTCGTGGGCCACCCTGGCGTGTGTCCGCCTGACGGAAGACGACACGACGTCCTCCTCCCGCATCTTTGTCAAAGTCTTGTTCCAAGACATGGCGGAGGCCATGGGCCTGGCGTCCCTGTTGGCGCGCGTCACTGATCCCTCGCTCGCGGGCCCCCTGGCCGGCCTCTTCCCCGACGATTCAGCCCGCAACCTGCGCTTCGCCATCAACTTTTTCACGTCGTGCGGCCTGGGCGCCCTGACCGAGGGCGCGCGCGCCCACTTGAAGGAGTTGCCGGCGTTGCTGGCCGCGCGGCGTGCCGCCGCGCCGCCGCCGCTGAGCAGCAGCGGCACGCGGTCGTCGTCATCGTCCTACACGTCCAGTGGTAGCAGCAGCTACACGTCGTCGTCATCGGGTACGTCGTCACGCAGCCGCAGCCGCAGCAGCACGCCTCGGTCGGGGCGGTCGCGCGACGATGACGACGGCGGCGACCGCGGCCGCCGCGACGACGACCGCGGCCGCCACCGCCGCCGGTCGCCCGAGAGCGGGGAGCGGGGGCAGTCGCCACCGCGTGCGCGGCGGCGGACGCGGTCGCCGGCCAAGGAGTGAGAGAGAGAGGGGGGTTGTGTGGTTGGTTTGGGGGAGAGGGCCAGGCTTTTTCTGTTTTCTCTTTTGCTTCTGTCAAAAACCAGCACGGTGAGCCAAACACCAGACATTGAAACACGACAAACAAAGGAAAATGTCGATCACAGGAGTGTGTGTATGAAGGAAAAAAAGAAACATCACGCGCTCTTCTTCTCCCCTCCCTCTTTTCACGAGCCGCGCGTGCTGCCCAGCGTGCGCAACCGCAGCGCCTGCAGCTTGATGAACCCGGCCGCATCCTTTTGGTCGTACGCGCCCTGGTCGTCCTCAAAGGAGGCAATCTTTTCGGAGTAGAGGGAGAAGGGGGACTTGCGCCCGACGACAATTGCGTTGCCTTTGTACAGTTTGAGCCGCGCCGTACCGCTCATGTGCTCCTGGGTCGCATCGATGGCAGCCTGCAGGGCCACCCGTTCCGGGGAGAACCAGAACCCATTGTACACGAGTTCAGCGTAGCGGGGCATGAGGTCATCCTTCAGGTGAGCCTCCCCCCGGTCCAGGGTGATCGACTCAACCGCGCGGCGCGCGGTCAGCAGCAGGGTGCCGCCCGGGGTTTCGTACACGCCGCGCGACTTCATGCCGACGAAGCGGGATTCGACGATGTCCAGGCGGCCGATGCCGTTGGCGCCGGCGACCTAGGGGGTGGTGGGTGTGGGTGTATGGGGAAAAAAAGGTGAGTTGAGAAACAAACAAAGAGACAAAACAAAAACAAAACTCCACCGCACCCTCTCCCCTCCATCCTTCCTCCTACCTTGTTCAGCTCCGCCAGCATGGTAGCAGGCGACAGCCTGGCCCCGTTGAGCGCGACCGGGTCCCCCTTCTCAAACTCAATCTCCACATAGGTCGGCGCGTCGGGCGCGCTCTCGGGCGACACCGACCGCGTGAACATGGACTCATCTGGCTCCGCCCATGGGTCTTCGAGTGCGTTGCCTTCATACGAGATGTGGAGCAGGTTGGCGTCCATGGAGAAGGGGGGCTCCCCCCGCTTGGAGGCCGGGACCGCGATCCCCGCCGCTTCAGCGTAAGCAATGAGCTTCGTCCTCGAGTTCAGGTCCCACTCGCGCCAGGGGGCGATGACCTTGATGTCGGGCTTGAGGCCGTAGTAGCTAAGAAGGGGGGTAGGGGAGGGGAGGGGAGGGTTGTGAGTGTGTGTTTTGCGGAAAGAAAAAGACAGACTCCCACCCTCCCAAAAACAAGCCACAACACACGCCAACACACACCAACACACACACGCACAACGCACAACACTCCACACTCACCCCAGCTCAAACCGGACTTGGTCGTTGCCCTTGCCCGTCGCCCCATGCGACACCGCGTCAGCGCCGACCGCTTTCGCGATCTCGATCTGGCGCTTCGCGATCAGCGGCCGCGCAATCGACGTCCCCAACAAGTATGTACCCTCGTACAGCGCGTTGGCCCGGAACATGGGGAACACGTAGTCCCGCACAAACTCTTCGCGCAGGTCGTCGATGAAGATTTCTTTGACACCCGCCGCCGCGGCTTTCGCGCGCGCGGGCTCCAGCTCCTCCCCCTGCCCCAGGTCGGCGGTGAAGGTGACGACTTCGCAGTCGTAGGTGTCTTGCAGCCATTTCAGGATGACGGAGGTGTCGAGGCCGCCTGAGTAGGCGAGGACCACTTTTTTGACGGTGCCCGACATGCCGGCTTTCGCAGTGGCGGCCACGGGGGACGCGCGGGAGGGGCGGCGGGGGGCGACGGCGGGGCTGGCGCGGGCCGGGCGGCCGCCTGAAGGTGGGGGGGGGGGGGGGGCGGGGTGAGCGGTGTGTCGCTAGCCGTCGGGAGGAGGAGCACGCCCCTAGTCGTGTTGCTCGCCGCCCGCCCCTCCCGCTCCACGCCTCCGCCAACCGACACCTCCCCCTTGCAAGCACTGTGCGCTGCAGCGTCCAATGGGACGGTGGGAGGGGCAGCGCCCGTACACGCGGCCGCGGGAGGCCGCACAATAGGGCGGCACAGTTTCGGAGCCAGGGGGCCCACGCAGTCTCCCAAAAAAGCGCGACCCTTGCCTCGCCTGTCCCCTCTCGCCGTTCACTCACCGATACGGCGGGCAACCACCGGCATAGTGGGCTGGCAAGAGAGGACGCGAGGGCGTGCAGAGAGGCAGCGAATGGGGAGCGAAAACAGAGCAAAAGAACTGCGCCGCGGCTCGTCGTCTCACTCTCTCTGTTTTTCTTCGCATAGACACCCGACCAGCCCGCGCCGTGCCGTCAAACGACAATATGAGCGCGCCCCTGCGCAACAAGCCCGTCAACGTCGTCGTCGTGGGCGACGCCCGCGTCGGCAAGACCGCCCTCATCACCGCCGCGGCGACCGAGGGGTTTGCAGAGAGGCCGCCCCCCACGCTGCCGCCCACGCGCCTGCCCGCGGACGCGACGCCAGAGGGTGTGCCCCTCGTCCTCACCGACACCTCGTCCCGGGAGGAGGACAGAGCCGTGACGGAGGCCGCGTTGAGAGCGGCGGACGCGGTGGTGGTGGCGTTTGACGTCGGTGAGATTGGGGGGCAATCGATGGATGCGCGCGTGCGCGCGCTCGGCCCCTCAACGGGGCTGCGCGCGCCACGCCCCGGGGCGGCTCACGCGCTGCAGGCTGACCGTGGCGACACACGCGACGATTGGGGAAGGAGAGCGTGGAAATTGCGAGGCGGCACGCGCGACGCACAACTCACGGGGCGCTGTCCCTCACCTTCCTCTCCCCACCCACCCACCCCACACACACCAGCCCGCCCCGACACCCTGGACCGCGTGTCCTCGCACTGGATGCCCGAGCTGGCGCGCCTGGGGGTGGCGGCCCCCACCGTGCTCGTGGGCTGCAAAGCCGACGCGGCACCCACTGACGCGGCGCGGCTGACAGCGGTCGTGGCCCCCGTCATGCACCGCCACAAGCAGATCGAGACGTGCCTGGAGTGCAGCGCCAAGAAGCTGGTGTTTGTGGGCGAGGTGAGCAGGAGGAAGAGGGAAGGGAGGTGATTCTTTTTTCTGCGGCCGTGTTCCCTGCCCTTTCCACACCAACATTCGCCCTCCCACCCCCCCCGTCAGGTCTTCTACTACGCCCTCAAAGCCGTCATCCACCCCACCGCCCCCCTGTACGACGCCGCCGCCTCCTCGGGCGCGGGCGCGCTGCGCCCCGCCGCCATCCGCGCACTGAAGCGTGTCTTCGCCGCCTGCGACGCCGACGGCGACGGCACCCTGAGCGATGCTGAACTCAACGCGTTCCAGGTGCGCTGCTTCTCCGCCCCCCTGTCCCCCGACGAGCTGGCGGGCGTGAAAAAGGTGGTGGCCGACCGACTGGCCGCGGGCGTGTCCCCCGGCGGCAACCTCACGCTGGCGGGGTTCCTCTTCCTGCACGCCCTGTTCATTGAGCGTGGGCGGCTGGAGACCACGTGGGCCGTGCTGCGCACGTTTGGGTATGGCGATGACTTGACCCTGGCCCCCGACGCACTCTCCGGCGCGGGCGGCGCGTCGCCGCGCGCCCCTGGTGCGACCCCCCACCTCACCCCCCGCGCCGTCACCTTCTTCGAGGCCGCCTTCCGCCGCGCCGACCGCGACGGCGACGGCGAGCTGGCTGCCGCGGAGGAGGCGGACTTGTGGTCGTCTGCGCCCGCGCCGCCGTGGCCCCCCGCGCGCGACGCCCCCCCCCCTCGCGCCGCGCGGCCCGGCGGGCGGCCTCACCCCCGCCGGCCTGGTGGGGAGGCTGCACGCGCTGGCCAGTGCTGATCCGTCTGCCGCGGCCGCGGCCGCCATGTACGCGGGGTTGGACGCACGGGCGGGTGACATCGTGGCTTGCGCGCGCCCCCGCCGCGCGGGCGACCCGGGGAGCGCCTCCCCCACCGCCCGCCCCCTCCTCCGGGGCCTGGTGTTTGGGGCGGATGCTGCCTCATCCGCGCGGCGCAGCCTGGTGGCCGCCGTGGCGGCGTCCCCCCCCCCCCGCCGCGACGACCACGACCCTCTCCGCCGTCGGCCCGCTGCCGCCACCGCCGCCACCGGCGCCGGCGTCGCCCGATGCCAAGCCCGTGCCCCCGCCTCCGACGCAGTACCTGCAGCTGACCGAGGTGGCGGAGGGCGGGGTGGCGGGTCTGGCGGGGGACCCAGCCCCCTTCGCGGGGGTGGACGTCGCAGCCTTTGTCTTCGATGCTGGGGACGCGCCCTCCTTTGACGCGGCGGCGGCCGCCCTGGTGGCGGTGGCCGATGCCGCCGGCCCCGGCCTCCCCTGCGTCCTGGTGGCCGCGGGCGATGGCGGTGGCGCCCCCGACGCGTCGGCCGCCGTCGCGGCCGCGTGTGGCGCCCTCGACCTGCGCTTGCCCGTCCCTTTCTCATCCCTTTTACCATCCGACGCGGCGGGCGCGGTGGCCGCCCTGGCGGCCGCCGCCCGGGGCGGCGCGCGCGCGACGCCGGCGACGCCCATGCTGCGCGCGCGGCGCGCGCGCGCGAGCGCGCGTTCCGGCACGCCCTGCTGGCGGCGGGTGGAGGGGCGCTGGCGGCGGCGGCGGTGTACGCGGTGTGGCGGGCGGCCAAGCCGGCGCAGGGCGAGAGTGGGGGGAGGGTGGAGGTGAAGAAGGGCGGGTGATGTGGAACGAGGGGCGCGTGTGTGTGTTGTTAGCATGAAATAAAAAAGAGACACCAGATAAGAGAAACGAAATGCAAAAGCCTTCAATGAAAAACGCGGCGGGTGTCCTCTACACACACACGAATCCAAGAAAAAAAAGGAGGCGGGGGCGGAGAGAAGCGACGAGCAACGGGTATGCAACCCTCTTTCCCTCTCCTTCAGTGCTTGTGCTTCCACTCCATCAGTTTCTCCACATCCGCCGGGCTCACGTTGTACTTGCCAACGATGGAGTTAAGAGCCGACCGCTCACTCGCATCGACGCCCTCCGCCTCGTGCACGTCGGCCGCGTCGGCTTGAGCCTTGATCTTGGACAGCAGCTTGCGCAGCAGGCGTTCGTCTTCCTTCATGAAGTGCATGCGCTGTGTGGGTGGGGGTGTGGGTGTTTGGGTGAGACGCCGGGGGAACAAAAAACAGGGTGTGCCCTCTCTGTCCGCGAGGGCCGCGTCGCCCGGTTTTGGGGGGTCGTCCGCGGCACCTCTCTCCCACCCGTCTGCCTTCTCTCCTTTCTCCACCGCGCGCGCTCCAGCAACACAGGCACACTCCCCACTCGCGCTCGCGTGCGTCTCGGCCGGCCCGAGCAGTGGCGGGTTCTCTGCGTCGCTGCACTGATTTTCTGGCCCCATGCCTCCATTCGCGAGCTTTGCGGCCGCCGCCGCCGTCATCCACCCACCCTCACACACACACACACGTACACACACAGACATCACACAGACCCCTCCTCTCTCTCACCTCCTCCGCCCGCTCCTTGTCGGAAAGCTGGGACTCGATGCCGAACGCGCGTGGCGCGCCGGCGCGCAGCACGGACGCGCGCAGCGCGGGGGCGGCGCGGGAGGCGACGGTGCGCAGCATGGCGTGGAGTGTGTGTTGTGTGGGTGCGTGAGTGAGACGCAGGCGCGAGGAGAAGAGAGAATGGGGAGTGTCGATAGACCACCGCTCCACACAGAAAAAGAAAAAACGACGGGGGGCGTCAATCCGCGCGTCAGTTCTCTCTCCCACAGACCCACGTTTCGTGCTGATGGAGACCCAGCTCACCTACAACAACTCGCGGAGGCACCTTGGCATCAGGTTCCGGGAGCGGTACACGACGCCAGACGGGCTGCAGGCCAAGGTGTGAAAGGGAGTGTGGTGTGAGCAGTGCGGGTGCACCCACCCCCCGCACGCGCCGCATCGGTGGATACACAAGCGTTGTGACTGCGTGGCAGCGGGATGTGGGGTGGGACGGGGGGATGGTCCGCACACACACACCGCGTTTTCACTCCGGGGCGCACACAACACTCACTGACCACCCACTTTCTCCCCCCACCACCCTCCCACACCAGGTCGTCGGCGAACTCGACACCGTCACCGGCGGCCTGGAATTCGTGGCCCGCGCCGAAAAAGTGTTTGGCCCGATGCCCGCGTCCACGGCGCCGTGGCGCGTGAAAAGGGCCGCGTTGTCCACGCCGCGCGCTTCTCTCGGCGTGTCCTACTGCTCCCGCCGCGACGCCGTCCTGGCCCGGGCCGCGGTGTCGGGGGCTGAACACCTGGGCGGCGAACTCTGGTTTGAGGCGGCGGCCGCGGTGGAGGGCGATGTGCGCGCGCTGGGCGAGGGTAGTGGTGGTGGCGGCGGCGCACCGCCACGCCGCGTGCCCGCTGGCCGCCGCGCCGCCGCCCCCGCCCGCCCCATCGCCCCCGCCCCCCCCGCCGTTGCCGCCACCTGCCGCTTGGCCCTGTCCAAAAACGTGTTCGACTTTGCGCCCTGCCAGCAAGTGCGAGTGTCGGTTGGAGTGGATGGCGTCGCCGCCGCCAAAGGCGGCGGCGCGGCGTGGCGGCCATGGGCTTCGGTGCGGGAGAATAATTGGTCGGCGTGGCTGGACCACAGGGGGCGGGTGAGCGTGCGCTATGATTTGTGAGAGGTTTGGGGGGAGGAAGGAAGACGGGGGGGGTGTTTGTTTTTTCGTCCGCGCCCCCGCGCCAAAAACCAACCACACTTTAAAAAAAAAGACACTGTGAAGCAATCCCCTCTGACACACCAGGCGTAGTGGCGGCGTGTTGTTGCTGGGCAGAGCGGAGGCGGTCGCTTTGGGGGAACCTTTTGGCAAAAACACTCGCGTCGCTTCTGCCGTCGCAGCTGACCGCAATCCCCCACTTCTTTTTTGCGGGGTGTTTCTTTTTTCTTTTGGGGGGAAAAAGAAAGGCCATCGCCTCCGTTCCGCTCTCACAGGTGAGCGCCTCTCCTGGCGGGAGGGGGTGGTCGGGCGGCGGGGCTGGCGGCGGCGCGACAGGGTGGGCAGGTGCCCGCGGATTGACGTGGAAGCGTCGTGTCACCTCTGCCAGCGGCTGCCGCCCGCCTCCCCTCTCCGCCACCCAACGCACCACCCTGGTGCCGCCTCCACGACGGGCGCCTGGCCTGGGGGGCGGAGAGAGGGCGTGTGGTGGGGAAGGCGCGAGTGGGCGCGCGCAGCCGCGACGAGGGCGGCCGCCTCTCTCCGCACACACGCGGCGGCCGGGGGAAGCCATCGTCACCTTTTCGTGCCCCACTGACGCTCCCTGCCCTCGCCTCCCTTCCCTCCCACCCTCAGTGCACGTCACCAGACACCCGCCACCCGCGTGTGCTGCCGCCGTTTGAGCCGCAGACCTGCAGGGCCGACCCACCAAAAACCGACCGCGCGCGAAGAGAAAGGCACCCAATTCACAGGGTCCTCTCTTGCCGTGACCCACCTGCCCCGCTGGATCGATTCTCCCGTGTTCACGTGCCAGCTGTGTGTGGTTCCCCACCGTGAGAAACACGCCCCCCTTTTTTTTCATTCCACAAGAAAAACAAACACCAAAACAATGACTACCACCGACGCCGACGCGCCCCCCGCCGACACGCCGGTCGAGGCTGCCGCCGACGCCACTGACGCGCCCGCCGCCGACGCTGCTGACGCCAAGCCAGCTGTGGCGGCGCCCGAGGATGGCGCCCCCGCGGACGCTACTGACGGCGATGGCGACGCTGCCGCCGACGCTGACGCGCCTGCTGCCGACGCCGACGGTGACGCTGCCGCCGACGCGGTCGCCGGCCTGTCCCTGGGCGACGGCGACGATGGAGCGGCCGCTGACGCCGACGCGGGCGCCAACGGCGACGCGGACGCTGCCGACGACGCCGACGACGCGGCCGCTCTCTACGTCGGCAACCTGCACCCCTACGTCAATGAAGTCGTGCTGCACGACGCGTTCGCCCCCCTGGGCGCGGTGGCGGAAGCCAAGATCATCAAGGACAGGGCGAGCGGCGCGAGCGCTGGCTACGGCTTTGTGCGCTTCGCCGACCCCGCCGCCGCGGAGGCCGCCCTGGCTGCCGTCAACGGGCGCCTCCTGTATGGGCAAGAAGTGCGCGTCAACTGGGCCTTCCAAAAGGAAGCGCGCGGCGGCGGAGGGTCGGGCGCCGCGTCGGCCGCGGGCGCGGACGCCGCCGACGACGCGACCGCCCACCTGTTTGTGGGCGACCTCCCCGGCGACTGCACCGACCGCGCCCTGGCGGACGCGTTCGCGTCCCGGTGTGCGGGCGTGGCGGACGCGAGGGTCATGTGGGACCACACGACCGGCCGGTCGCGCGGGTACGGCTTCGTCGCCTTCGCCTCCCGCGCCGATGCCGAAGCCGCCCTGGCCGTCATGCACGGTGCGTTGGTGGGCGCGCGGCGGGTGAGGTGCGGGTGGGCCCAACACCGCGCGTCGCCGTCGCCGTCGACCGCTCCCCCGCCGCAGGCACTGGATGGCGACGGCCCCCCGGACGCGGGCGCCGTGCACGCCGCCGACCCCACCGGCGTCACCGTCTACATCGGGGGCGTGCCCCCGGAAGCCTCGGACGCGGAGGTGAGAGACTTGGCCGCCGCGTCCGGCGGCGCTCTCGTCGACGTGCGCGTCCACCGCAAGGGAGGCTACGCGTTCGCCACCTACGCCCGCCACGACGACGCGGTGCGCGCCATCGTGGCCCTGGCGGCGGGTGGGGGCGCCCGGCTGGCGGGGCGCGCTGTCCGCGCGTCGTGGGGGCGCCCCTCGCAGCGCGCGGGCGGCGGTGGCGGCGGCATGGGCCCTCCCCCCCCCCCGCGGCGGCGGCGGCGGCATGCACCACCACGGCGTCCCCCCCCACCTGCACCACCATGCGGCCGCGGCGGCGGCCCACATGCATGCCGCGGCGGCCGCCGCGGCGGGGCACCACCACCCGGGCGCGCACCCGATGCACCACCACCACCACCACCACCCGGGCGCCCCCCACTATGGCGGCGGCATGGGACCGCCCGGCGTGCACGGTGGCGGGCCGCATGCTGCTGCGGCTGCCGCCGCCGCGGCCGCTGCCGGCGGCGCGCCCGGCGGCGGGGGCGGCGGGGGCGGCGAGTATGGGTATGGTGGGCAGGCCTACTACTGAAAACACGAGAGAGAGAGAGATGAGAGAAGTGATTAGAAAGAACACCAAACGTCGCTTTTTTTTTCGACTTCTTTCGCGCGAGTTTTTGCCTCCCGCCCCCTCCGCTCAACCCCCCACCACCACCAAACCACACCGTTTTGCTTTGCTAACGAGCTTCCAGCCGATGGAATTCACCCTGCGCCTGGCTGCGGGACACCGGCTTGCTGCTTGACAACACCCACCCTCCCACCCCCGTGCACCTGCCCCCCCTCCCCGTTGTGGCCCGCGCGCGCTGCCCCCGCTGATCCCACGCGTTTTTTTCGCGGGGTGTAGCCACCTTTCCATGACCCCCCCCATCAACCCCCGATGTGCTGCTGCTGGCCCCTCTTTTGGGCGGGCTGTCCCCACCACAAAAAGCCCGACGAGACACGCGTTTGTTGGCAGCGGTCGCGCGCGCGCGGCGCCCTCCCCCTTGTGATTCGCGGCCCTCCCTTGCTGGGCCGCCCTTCCCCCCCCCCCCCCCCCTCCCCCCCTTCCCACGCGCGGACGCGACGGGAACGACTGCCGCCTGGCACAGACCCCCCCTTTACCCCCCCCCAAACACTCTGCAAAACAAATTTGGTCAGCACCAAAAAGTGCCGACCAAAAAAGGGTAAGAACGTCGTTGCGTCCACTCTCTCCTCGCTCCGGTTTTGGCCCCGACACACAACAAAAACGTCCGCCCTCTGTGCCACGATGTCGCCCACCCCTCCCCCTCTCTCCCCCACCGGCATCGATGTTTTGTCCCCGCTTCGTGACGCAGACTGGGGCCTGGACGCTGTGAGCGCGAGTGAGTGTGTGTTTTGGTGGGTGGTGTGGGGGCGCGCACCATCGCTCTCTTGTGCGCTCGCAGCCTCCCCCACCGCCCCAACCGCCCGGGATCAATGAGCCTCCACGCTCGCGACGCGTGCGCCTGGTGCAACCGCCGCGTGTGCGGGGGCGGGGGGGGGTGGACACAGGCTGGGAAGTGGGCGCGCACTGGCTAGGGAGGCAGCGCGATTCGCGCTCGCGCTCGACCGCGTTCGAGGGCAGGCGGGCACGTCTCGTCCACCCTCCCTTCTCACCACCCCCCACACACCCCCACACCCCACAGTCTGCCGCGATCCGTGGGCCATCACCCTGCTGGAGGAAGCGTCCCTGCTGGCGCCGTGGCCGTCCCCCCCGCCCGCGCCCCTGGCGCCGGCGGCGCGGGGGAAGCCGGCCCGTGGGCGCGCAGGCGGTGGCGGTGGGGCGGCGCGCGCGGCGGCGGCAACGGCGGCGGCCGCGGCCGCGACTGCGCCCCAGCCGCCACCTCCCTCATCTCGTCGCCCTGCGTCCGCCACGTCCAGCGGGGCGACGGTGGGCATAGCGGGCGGCGCACCTCCCCCCCCGCGCCGCCCGGCTGCTGATCCCGCCGCCACTTTCGTCCGCACGCTGGCCGTGTACGCGGCGACCGCGGACGCGGGGTCGGCCCCCGCCTCTCCCCGCGCCTCGGGCGGGTCCACGCACGCGACGCCGCCGCCAGTGGTGGCTGCGCCGCCGCCCGCGCCCGCGCCCCCCGCGCGCCCCCGCCCCGGCGGCGCGGTCGAAGCCGCCGTCGCGTCCATGGTGGCCGCCCTGGCCAAGCGCATGGTGCGCGTGCTGTCGCCCTACCTGGAGGCGGGCGGCGTGTGCGTGCCGCCGCTGTGTGATGGCGACCAAAACGACGCGCCCTCCCTGCCGCCCACCGCGCCGCCGCCGCCGCCCACCCCCACCGCCCCCCTGCCACCGGCCGTCATCGAAGCGGCTGCGTCTCTGTTTGTGGAGGCGTCGGTGGAGGGGTTTAACGCGGCGGCTGCCGCTGGTGCGCGCGTTGCGGGCGCCGCGCCCGGGGGCGCAGGCCGCCGCCCCGGCCCGCCGCCGCCGCCGCCCGCCGACCTAGTGCGCCGGTTGGTGGGCCAGGGCGGGCTGGCGGGGGCGGGGGGGGGCTGTGGCGGCGGGGGCCAGGGCTGCGGCAGCGCGCACGGAGGGGGGAGACGCTGGCGCTGCACCCGCCACCACGGCGCGTGGGGCCGCGTCCAAACGGCGCCGCCCGGCCAACGTGGCGGACGAGGCACACCACCACACGCCTGAGGCTGTGGTGGAGGCGGCCGAGCCGGTGTCGCCGCGCGCGCCGCGCGCGCGGCGCACGCGCGGCGGCGGCGCGTGAGCGAGAGAGAGCGGGGTGGGTGCGACTTGAAAACAACGAGACGCTTCCCCCCCACCCACCCCACCCCCTTGTTGATTTTTGGTGAGCCTGTGGTGTGTGTGTGTGTGTGTGTGTGTGTGTGTGTGTGTGTTGCGTGTGTCGGGAGACAGAGCGCGTGGGTCATTGTTTTGTAAAACGCTCCCCCCCGGGTTGGCGAAAAAAACGCGAGCCAGAGGCTGCCTCTGTCCAAACACACCTCGCGCCCATTGGCGTGTGTGCCTCCTCTCTCTCCCCACGCACGCCAACCGAAAATGCCCCCCGATCTCACAGCTGTTGATGCAGCGCTGTCCTGCCTGGACGCAGCCTGGGCCGCCCTGGACAGGGGGGACGTGGCCAAGGCGGAGCGCCTGGTCGCGCGTGCGATGAAGCTCGCCCCGTCCGACGACGCGCGCCGCCTGGCGGCCGCGGTGCGCGCGCGTGCCGCCTCCAGCAGAGGCGGAACTGGACCCTCCGCCTCGTCGGGCGGAGGCGCCGCCCCCCCGGACGGCGTGCGCCAGCGCCGCGCGACCGCGCCCGACGCGCCCTCCTCCCGCCCGCCCCCCACGCCCGACCAAGTCGCCACCGTGGCCACCGTGCTCCAGGCGGGAAGCGACTACTACCGAGTGCTGGGGCTGGAGCGAGGGGCGGGGGAGGCGGAGGTCAAGAAAGCGTACCGGCGGCTGGCGCTGCGTTTGCACCCCGACAAAAACGCGGCCCCCCGCGCCTCGGACGCCTTCAAACTCGCCGCCCGCGCCTTTGCGTGCCTGTCCGACCCGTCCAAGCGGCGTGTGTACGATGCGGGGGGGGGCGACCCCGACCACCGGCCCGCGGGGCGGCCGGCGCCGCAACAACACCGCGGCGGCGGCGGCGGTTTCTACGGAGGCGGCTACGGCGGCGGCCCTTTTGGCCCCTTTGGCGACGCCGATTTTTTCGATGCGGAGGACATCTTTAACGCGTTCTTCGGGTTTCCGACGGGCGGGGGCGGCGGCGGCGTGCGCTTCAGGACGCACGGCGGTCCGTTTGGCGGGCACGCCCCGCCCCGCCGCGCGCGCGGGCAGGCGGCACCCCCGCCTCCCCCTCCCTCCTGGGCCACGCTGCTGGCCCAGCTGGCCCCCCTGCTCCTGCTCGTCCTGTTTGCCCTGCTGCCCAGTGGGTCGGAGCCCCCGGCGTCCCTGGACCCAGGGGGCGGGTACACCACCCGCCTCGCCACGGCCAGCGCGCGCGTCCCCTTTTACGTGGCCTCCGCCCCCGACTTTGGGGCGCGCTACCCGGCGGGGGGGCGGGACCGGCTGCGCGTGGAGACCAGCATCGAGGCGGCGTACCGGGACCGGCTGGAAAGGGCGTGCTATGGAGAGCGCGTCGTCGCGGCGCGCGCGGCGCGTGGCTCCTTGTTTGGGCGGGGGCAGAAGGAGCCGCCCCCCATGCCCGCGTGCGAGGAGCTGGTGACCCGGTTTCATGGGGGGGGGGGGCAGCAGGGGTATGGGGGGTGAGTGGGGTGGGGGGTGGAGAGGGGGAGACGGACCGCACGTTGTTTCTGCGCTTTCTTAGACGTTCTGTGACAAAAAATCAGCACTAGCAGCACTTGATCCCTTCACACCACGGAGCAGGGGGGGGGGCGGTGGGGGCGAGAGAGAGAGAGAGAGACGCGGTCTCTCGTCGTGTGGAGGGCGTGTGACAAAAACAACACGGCCACCCCACAACTGCCTGCGCCCGCGCGTGCGTGGTCCCACCGCCCCCCCAACCCCACGCCCCCCCCCTCACCCACCCCACCCCTTTTTTTTTTTCCCTCTGGTCTCGATGCCCACCTTCACCCACGCCCACGTCGCCATCACCGGGGCCGCCTCCGGCATCGGCGCCTCCCTGGCGGTGGCCGCCGCGGCGGCCGGGGCGGCCGCAGTGACCATATTGGATGTTGATGTCAAAACCGCTGCCTCCACGGTCGCCACGGTCAAGGCCGCGGGCGCGGTGGCCGGCACGCGGGCCGCGGTGCACGCGTGCGACGTCACCAAGTTTGACCAGGTGAGGGAGGAGGGTGGCGTGGTGTGCGGTGGGGGAGAGGAAACGCGGTGTGCCCGCTGCCGGCGGCGACCGGTCACCCTCTCTCCCTCCCTTCCTCCGCAGGTCAAAGCCTCCCTGGGCGCCGCCATCGCCGCGTTTGGCCCCATCGACATCATGGTGGCCAACGCGGGCATTTGCCCCACGGGTGAGAGAGGGGAAGGAAAAGAGGGACGAAAGAAGAAAAAAAACACGAAGCGCGCGCGTGTTTTTGACCCATCACACACCCCTTCCAGGCATGCTCCTCGACTCTCTCCCCTCCCACTGGACGTCCGTCATGACCGTCAACTATGGCGGCGCCGTTCACGCCGCCGCCGCGGCCGCCCCCGCCATGGCGGCGCGCGGGGCGGGCGCGCTCGTGTTTGTGTCGTCGTCTGCGGGCCTTGTCGGGGCGGCCGGCATCTCCGCCTACGTCGCGTCCAAGCATGCGGTGGTGGGGCTGGCCGACTCGCTGCAACTGGAGGTGAAGAGAAGGAGGGGGGGGGGGCGTGTGTGCTGTTTTTTTCGGTCGACCTTGTACCTCCACCTCCCCTCCCTCCCCCCTCCACCACCAGCTTGCCGGCACCGGCGTCACCGTGCACGTCGCCGTGCCCGACTTTGTGGACACGCCCATGCTGAGCTCGTCCCAGGCGGCCGCGGTGAGTGTGTGGGGGGGGAGGTGTTCCTTCCGGGAAGGACACAGAGGGGAGAGGGAGCACAGCAAAAAACGTACATCTTCCCCCCAAACCCACACCAGGCCCCCGTCTGCCGCCGCCTGTTCACCGAGTTCGCCACCCACCTGGACACCCCGGACGCCGTGGCGTCCAAGATCGTGGCTGGCGTGGCTGCGGGGCACTACTGGCTGCCCTCCAACGGAAAGACGGCTGTTCTGACGGCTGTCGCTGGCGGCCCCACCGCCCCCGGCGCCCTGCCCGCCCTGCTGGCCATCCTGCTGGCCCCCCTGCTGGCGCTGGCGGCGGTGGCGGTGAGGGTGAGGGTGGCGACTGGGACGGCTCGTGCGATCAAGGGGGGCAAGGTGGCGTGAAGAGAAAACAGAACGCCCGCCGTGTGTGTTGATCGATCCCCGGTTTCCCTCTCTACAAAAGCGAATGTAAAAATAAGAGGCACGGCCGCCACACACAAAAAAAAAACTCCCCTCTCTTTGAACCTCTTTTTAACCTTTTCTTTTCAAACCCGCACCGCAAAGTCGCCCGCGACCGCCAGCTTGCGCACCCACTTGTCCACCCGGTAGTTTGATTTCTCCCACACTTTGAGGTACTGAATCCTCAGCCCCGACGCCGAAAACATGGGCACCTCAAACGTCAGCTGGACGGGGGGGCGCCCCCACGGCTTGGGCTCGCGCGTCGTCGACACGAGCCGCACCGCGCCCACCGCGCTCGCCTCTGCGCCCCCCGCCAGCCGCCGCATCTTCCACACCAGGGCCCCCTTCTTGGCGTCATACTTGGCTTTGCCGTGGGAGGTGACGATGTCGGCGGCAGCAGCCGTCGGGGGCAGGGGCAGGGTGACGACGACGCCGGTGGCAGTCAGGCGCGGGTCAAACGCTGCCTTGAGTTTCAGCGACACATCAATCCTCGTTCTGCCCACCTCCGCCACCACGGGCAGCAGGCGGAAGGGCAGAGCCACCCCATCAGCGCAGCGGTAGCGCATGAGCTCGAAGGCGCCGTCGGGGGGGACAAAGGAGGCGACGCGGTCGGCGCCATAGCGCGCGAGGTTGACGCACTGGTGGAAAGTCACGTCCGCGGGCGCATCATTCAACCCCAGCTTGACGTCTGGCATGCCGGAGAGAAAAGCTTTGACACCGACGCGGCCCACGACGTCGGCGCGCAGGACGGCGCCGCGGGAGGAGACGAGGGCGTTGACCTGTGTGGGTGGTTTGGTGAAAAATTGTTGTCCTTGTGTTTCTCTCTCTCTTCTTCTCTCCCTCCCTCCCCCACCACCCAACCACTCACCGTCTCCACGACATCCAGGAACACTTCGTTCTTCTTGTACTTGATGCCGTCCCGGCGCCACCCCACGGCGCCCGTGACTTGGAGGGTGGCTGCAGCGGCGGCCGCGTCGCGGCGCGCGCGCGCGGCGGCGGTGACAAACCCTTTCTCAAACACCAGGGCCCGCAGGGCGGCCTTGTCCGTGGTCTGGGGCCAGCCCGCGTCGATGGCTTCATCCAGCAGCTCGTAGACGAGGACAAAGTTGTTGCGGATGGCGTTCTGAGGGAGGGAGAGAGGGTGTGGAGGGTTGGTGAAGAGGGAGGGATGCCAACAGACACAGCCGACCACCTTTGTTCCTCCTCCCCCACCCCCACACAACAAACGCACCTCGTCAAACTCGCCCCCAAAGTAGCTGCGCATGACGGCCACCAGCCTCCCCATCAACGCAAACACGGCGGCCGCGTTGGCGTTGCCGCGCGTGACGGCGATGAGGCGAACATCACCGTGCCGCGCGTGCAGAAAGTGGGAGCTGCCGACCTGGCGCACGGGGGGGGCGGCCGCGGCAGAGGGGGGGGCGGGCCCCGACGAGGTGGAGGGGCGGCCCGCGCCCAGGACGGCGGACCGGAAGGCCGCGGGGAGGGCGGGGCTGTGGGTGAGAGGTGGGGAGGAAGGTGTGGGTCGAGAGGGGTGTGCGTTTTTTTATGTGGGCCTTCCCCATCATCTTCCCCTCTCTCCCTCCTCCACACACCACCACACTACTCACTCTGCGTCGTCGCGGTAGGTGCGCGCTATCAGGACGTCGCCCCGCAGGGAGAGGATGTAGAGCGCAGAAATCGCGGCCATTGCTCTCTGTTTGTCAGAAAAAAGAAACGGACGCGGTTGGACACAAACAATCAGCGGTCCAACGCTGCAGCAATGGCTTCGAATGGAAACCGTGCGTCGCACAAAGGGGAGGAGGGACGCGGGCACCGGGAGGGATAGAGACACGCGACTGATGCGCGCGGGTGTCTCTCTCTCAGCGGGGAGGTGTGTGTCGGCCCTCTCTCTCACGCGGGTGTCAGCTTCCCGTGCAGGCGATGCCTGTTCGCACGCGCGGGGAGGCGGAAGGAGGAAAACGGGCGCCCGTTTTTTTCGGGGAGAGTGAGATGAAGAGAGAAAATGTGTCACTCTGCAGCACCTCTCGCTCGCGGGCGCAGGTCCCACGCCCACACACGCTCCTCCTCTCCCTGATTTCCCCACACCACATGGCACCACCCGCCCCCGCCTTGTTCCGCGTGCTGGGGTCGATCGCCCGCCGCCTTGGGCAGACGTTGGACGCGGTGGGTGCGGGGCTGCAGGGCCGCTTCGCGTCGCCAGAGACAGGTGAGTTGGGATCGGGGGGGGAGAAAAGGCAAACGCTGCATGCGTGTGTGGTGGGGAACGAGTTGGGGGGTAGGAGAGGAAGGAGCGGTCGAGGGGGCGCGGAAGGGCGCACCCGGGGCGACGGCCCATCGCCGGTTTTCGGTTTCGTCCGCGCCCCACCTCTCTCACTCCCACCACCACCGCACACACACACACACACACCAACAGTCTCCAAACACCGCACCCTGCAACCCTTTGCCGGTTCCTCCCCCTCCCTGGGCGCGGGCGCGTTTGTCGCCCCCGGCGCGACCGTGGTCGGCGACGTGACCCTGGGGGCGGGAGCATCCATCTGGTACAACGCGGTGGTGCGAGGTAAGTTGATGGTGGGAGTGGACGGGTGGGCAGGGAGGGGAGGAAGCACACAGGCACACCATCACACGCGGCCCCCACCACCTGTCCTCCCCCCCTCCCCCCCACTCCCAGGCGACGTCAACAAGATCGCCATCGGCCCTGAATCCAACATCCAGGACGCCGCCGTCCTGCACGCCGCCCGCCACAACGCGGCCGGCGTGGCGCTGCCCACGGTCATTGGGGCTCGCGTCACCGTGGGCCACGGCGCCACCGTGCACGCCGCCACCGTCAACGATGGCGCGTTCATAGGCATGGGGGCTGTCATTCTGGATGGCGCAGTCGTGGAGAGTGGGGCCATCGTGGCGGCGGGCGCGGTCGTGCCTCCCGGCACCCGCGTCCCGTCCGGCGAAGTGTGGGGCGGCGCCCCCGCCCGCAAGCTGCGCGCCACCGCGCCCGGGGAGGGCGACTTCATCATCGCGTCTGCCAGCAACTATGCCAGCTTGGCCGCAGCGCACGCGGCTGAGAATGGGAAGGATGCAGACGAGTTGGCTGTCGACGCGGCGCGGCGGCAAGACGCGAGGGAAAGGTCCATCGATTACGACTCGTCACTGGGTGTGGAGCGTCACGCTCCTGTAATCCCGGTGACACGCGAGATTACAGCGAGCGCTGACGGGCCGATCGTGTGATGTTTTGGGGAACTGTAAAACCTCGAGCGCCCGCGCTTGGAAAAAAAAACTCCTCTCCCTCTCCCCGTGTGTCTCGTCTCTCTGGCACAAACAACGTTGTCTCTCTCTCTCTGATTGTCACACGTAAACAAAGCAGACCACAACTCCCTTCACACGTCCCCCGTCCCCAGCGCCGCCTCCACCAGGTTGCCGCTCTTGGCCTCCTCCACCGCTGCGTCCGCCGCCTGCACCGCTCGCACGGCGGCCCGCTTGGAGGGCTCCACCACGAGCCCCCCCAGCACGAGTTCGTCCAGGACGGCGTGGGCGCGGTGGAACTCGAAGACGAGGTCTAGTTCGCAGACAGCACCGAAATACCTGTCTAAAGCTTCCACATACAGGTGGACGGCTTCCAGCGCCGCCAGCTCGTTGTCGGACGCGTCTATGGCGGCCGCAAAGTAGAGGGAGGCGTAGCGGCGGTAGACGACCTGTGAGGGTGGGTGGAGGGTTTTTTTTTGTTTGTTTCATTCGCCCAAAAATCTCTTCCTCCCCTCTCTCTCACACACCCCAAACACACAACACTCACCTTGAAGTCGGCCACCTCCAGCACGCTGCACGCGCGCGGCGGCCTCGCCAGGATGGTGGACGTCACCTCCCGCGTCAGCGCCCCCCGCTCTTTGGGGGGCAGGGTGACGTACCACTTGGACAGGCGAACCTTGCCCTGGCGCGAGAACAGGATGAGGAACCGGATCTGAGGAGGAAAGGGAGGGTGGGGGATGGTTGGTGTGAGCGGAGAGCGGGGTGCGTTTCTTTTTGACGTAGGCACGCCGCGCGCTCTCCCCAGGACGCCATGCGCGTGATTGTGCGCTTGCGCTAGGGGTGGTGTCGGGGAGGGGCGGGGACGAGGAGGGGGAGGGATGAAAAACCAAAACGCACCATCGCGGCGCCGGGGTGGTGATTTGGCGCCCGCGGCGTCTATGTGTGTCTCCTTTCTCACAAAGAGGGTATGTGCGGGGTGTGCGCGAGCCTGCAACGGAGCCAGACGCACACAGCCCCACACGCAAACGCGAAAGAGAGTGTGTTGCCCCATTGACAAAACGCCTCACTCCTTGTCTCTCTCGACCTCCATTCCCTCTGCACCGCTCCCTCCCCCAGACAAAAGGTACGTCCTCCCGGGGTCGTCGCCTCCTCTTCACACCATGATCGCCTGCCGACAGCGAGGGCCGGGGGCGAGAGTGGGGGCAAACTGCGCCCGAAAAATGGATGAGAGCGCGGGTAGAGAAGTCGCGTCGCGTCGCCCCGACCGAGAGGGGCGGTGGTGCGCCCTCTCCCTCCCCCTCCCTCTCTCCCCCCTCCCCGTCCTCGGCTGCGACCTGCTACTCCCTGCCCGCGTGTATCGAGCGGCAGGCCAATGGGGGCGGGCTGAAACAAAAGGGGACACGCGCGTGTGTTTCGCTTCACCATCCCTCTCCCGCGCCCCGCGCACACTCACCCCCCCACCACACTCCACACAGAAAAGACCCCCCTCTCTCCACTCTATGCCGCCCACCGGCGAGGCCGCGCCGCCCACCGGCTTCCTGACGGACGCCCAGCGCGCCGCCCTGGACGCGGCGCTGGCCAACAAGAAGAGCTGTGAGTGTTGGTTGGTTTGGTGGGTCAAGAAAAAAGAAAAAAACGCACCGCTGCCCCACCCCTCTCACCCACCACCACCCCACCCCCACACTCACTCAGCCCCCCCCGACCTCACCCTGGGCGGCCTGTTCACCACCCGCCCCAAACCCGCGGCCGCGGGCGGCACCTCCGGCCGCGGCCGCGGCGGGTCGCGCCCCTCCCTCGACCGCGCGTCCCTCGGCCGCCGCTCCTCCCTGGGCGCCTCCGCCCGGGAGCGCACCCATGAACGCTCCGCCGGCCGCTCCGTGCGCAAGGGCGGGCCCAAGAAGGGGGGCGCCGGCGGCAAGTGGACGTGGCTGGGGGACGACGCGCACGACTTCACCGATGGCATGACCTCTGTCGACGGCCGCCGACGCCGCGGAGGCGCCGCCGACGCGGACGGCGCCGCCTACGCCCTGGACGCGGGCGACCCCAACTGGTCGGATTCAGATGTGCACGGCGTGTCGCCGTCTGATGGTGTGCGGGGTGGGCGCGGGCGCGTCGCGCTGCACGCCGCCGCGGAGGCTCGCATCTCCGACTACAAAGCGTCCGTCGACGCCCTGCTGCGCGAGTACGTCGCGTCGCACGACGTCACCGAGGCGGCCGCCTCCCTGGCTGAACTCGGGGCCCCCTCCTTTGACCACTTTTTTGTGAAGCGCGCGGTCGCGCTCGCGGCCGACCGCGGCCCGCGCGAGCGGGAGGCGGTGTCCACCCTCCTCGCCGCCCTGGGGGGGGACGCCATCACGCCGCTTCAGATGGGGAAGGGGTTTGCCGACCTGGCGGAGGCGGCGGACGACCTGGAGCTGGATGTGCCGGGTGAGTGAGAGCGAGGGAGGGGGGTGGTGGAAAAAAGGAAGAAGAAAACAAACACGCGCACACACCCACCACCCCAACCCTCCATCCACTCCAGGCGCCACCAACATCATCGCCACCTTCATGGCGCGCGCCATCGTGGACGACGCCCTGCCCCCCGCCGCCGTGGCGTCCCTCCCCCCCGGCGGCGTGAAAGAGGCGGTCGCCGCCGCGCTCGCCGCGCCCCACGCGGCCGAAGCCCTGGCGTCAGCGTGGGGAGTGGCCGCCCCGGGCTCCTTTGACGCGACGCGCTCCGCAGTCGCTGAACTGTTGAGCACTTACTACAGAGCGGTGGGCGAAACAGGGGCAGACTCTGCGCCCGCGTCGCCCGCGTTTGCCGTGCCGCCCGCCTCCCCCTCCTCCCCCACCTCCCCCACCGCCTCCTCCCCGCTGGCCACGTTTGAGGCGGGTCTGCACCGTCTGGGCGTCCCCTTTGCCCATCACGAGGTGGTCAAGCAGGCTGCCCGTGCGGCCGCGCGCGGCGCGGCGAGCGTGGACGCAGCGGCTCGGCTGCTGGCCGCCCTGGCAGCTTCCGGCACAGTCTCCGCGTCCCAGATGGCCAAAGGGTTTGAACGGTTGGCTGCCTCGTTGGACGACGTCGCGGCGGGGGCTCCACGTGCGCGCGCTGCCGCTGCCGCCCTCGCCGAGCGCGGCGCGACCGATGGGTGGCTGGACGCCGCAGCCCTGGCCGCCGCCCGCGCCGACCACGCCCCCCTGGACGCGGATGCGGCCCTGGGGGATAGCGGGGCTGCTTCCTCCGCGGATGCGGCGTACAAGCAGGCCGCCCTCGCCGCGGCGCGCGAGTTTTTCGACGCTGATGACTCCAGCGCGGCCGCAGCCGCCCTCGCCGCCGCCGGCCCCCCGTCCAAGGCCTGGATCTTTGTCAAGCACGCCATCCTGGCGTCCCTGGACCGGCGCGACCGGGAGCGGGAGGCGGTGTCGAGGCTGTTGTGTGAGCTCGTGCCGACGTCGATCCCTGCGGCGGCGGCAGCCGAAGGATTCACCCGCCTGCTGGCGGCCGCTGAAGACATCACGCTGGACGCGCCCGACGCGCCACGCATGCTGGCCCTGTTCCTGGGGCGGGCGGTGGTGGATGAAGTGCTGCCGCCGAGGTGAGAGGGAAGAGGAGAGAGAGGGGGGGGGGGGGTCGCGTTTTGCGTTTGTTTGGGTCTCTCACTCACCGACCCACCCACAACTCACACAGCTTCCTGTCCGACTGCCTGCCCGCCCTCCGCCCCGACGCCCTCGGCGTCTCCATCGTCTCCTCTGCCGGCGCCTCCCTCGCCGCGCGCCACGCTGCTGCCCGCCTCGCGTCCTGCTGGTCACGCGGCGCCCCCGCGTCCACCTCCTCCCTGCGGGACGCCATGGACGCCCTGCTGGCCGAGTACGCGGTGTCGCGTGACGCTGCAGAAGCCGCGCGCTGCGTGGCTGAGCTGGGGGCGCCCCTGTATGGCCACGAATTGGTGAAGCGCGCGCTGGACCGCGCTGCGACGCGCGGCGAAAACGAAGAGACCGCCATGCTGGACTTGCTCGCCGACCTCACCTCCACCGGCGCCGTGTCCGCCACTCAGGCGGTGCGCGGGGCGGCCAGGTTTGGGGAGGGGGTGGACGATTTGGTGTTGGACGCCCCCGGCGCGCGCGCGGCGGCCGCGCGGCTGGAGAAGGCATCGGTGGAGCGCGGCATCGTGCCGGCGGACGGGTGAGGAGAGAGTGGTGTGTGGAAGAAGTGCGAGTGGGCTGATAAAAAAAAGAGTGTGAGAGCAAGGGGTGGCCGCGCCGCTTTTTGTTTTTCTTTCGTGTGTGTGTGTATCAACGTGTGTTCCGCCTGACCGGTTTTCTTAACATGCTGCTGCTTTCACGAGAACAGAATCACTAAAAGTAAATGGCGACCCCCAGTTTTTTATCACCGTCCGCCCCCCTCGCACCCAGCCCCCGCCCCGCCGCCGCCACTCCCCCCTTCATCCAGCCACGGCAGCACGATCGCGTACGCGGTCGCCGCGGCAGCTGCCACCCCCGCCATGACGGCGCAGGGCAGGGTGTAGCCTCCGCTGAGGTCGCGCAGCGCACCGAAAGCCGAGGGGCCTGCGACGCCGCCCGCGGCTGCGAGGGCGTTGGCAAAGGCGTAGCCGACGGGGGCGGCAGCGCCGCCTGGGCCTAACACTGATGCTGGATACGAGGCGACGACGCCGGACGCCGCGTAAACCTGGGCGCCAACCGTCAGTGAGGCCAGTGCGCCTGGTGCTGATCGGGGGAGGGTGGCTGCGAGGCCGGCGAGGCCGGCGGCACAGGCAGCGATGGGCCAGACCGCGTTCCACCGTCGCTCCCGGGTGCGCTTGGCGTGGGCCGCGTTGGCGATCGTGGCGGCGGCCGCTAAACCAAACGGGATCGCTGTCAAAGCGGCCACTGCCGCCGCGCGGTGCGCAGGGGGTGGGGGCGCGTGGCCGACGCCCGCGTGGCGGACGGCGGCCCCCGTCAGCACGGCGTCGACGAGCAGAGGGGCAAAGAACAGGAGGGCGAATTTTGAGACGGAGACGATCGCTTCTAGACCACCCAGCGCCCACAGCCGCGGCTGCCGCAGCGCGGCCCACCGGTCGTCCCGGTTGACAGTCGCGCCGCCACCACCACCCGCCCTCTGTCTCGCCACCAGCCAGGTGCGTGCATCGGGGGGCAGGGCGGATGCGGGGGAGCGAGGGAGGGAGCGGTGCGCCCAGAGCGCGACCGCAAGCGTGGGGGCCGCCTCCGCCAGAAAGATGATCTGCCACCCCGCCAGGCCGGCCAGGCCGTCCAGGGACAGCAAGATGGCGGCGATGGGGCCGCCGAGGACTTGGGCGGCGGCCTGAGTTGAGAAGAGGGGAGAGAGAGGGTGAGGGTTGTCTCTTTGTTTCCTTGGTTCTCCTCCCACCGCCACCCACACACACACAAACTCACAATTGTGGCCGTCACCACGGCGTACGAGGCCGCCAGGTGGCCTGGTGTCGCTGAAAAGGACGCCAACAACGCCCACATCATGGGGAAGGTGGCCGCCTCTGCAACCCCCAGCGCGATCCGCGCCGCGTAAAACGAACGAGGCCCCACCACAAACGCGGTGGCGGCCGCACACCCGCCCCACGCCAGGCAGCAGGTGACGAGGGTGGGGACGGGGCCGATGGTGGAGAGAGCGGCGGCGACGAGGGGGCATTGAGCAAGGCAGTAAGGGACGAAGAAGAGGGAGCTGCCAAGTCCATACTGGGCGTCGGTCAGGGGGATGGCCGCTTTCAGGCCGGGGGCGGCGAAGGCGACGGCGGTGCGGTCGAGGTAGTTGACGGCGGTGAAGGCGCTGAGGGAGGGTGGGTTGGGTGGAGGAGGGACGTGGTTGGTTTGTGTGTGTTGTTCACACTCGACCCTCCTTGCCCACACACACACCAACACACACTCACACAAACACGGGCAGTATCCTCCTGTTGACGATGGTGGCGACGGCCGCGGCTTCAGCGCCCGCGTCTGCGACGGAGAGAGGAGCGACCGCGGCCGCCGTCGACGACGCCACGCGCCCATCCAGCAGGGGGGAGCTGGACGCGACGCCATCGCCTATGGCTGCGGGGCCGTCGTTTCCATCGGCCACGGGGGTGGGCGCCGACGACGGCAGCAGGGCGGGGAGGGGCGCAGGCTCCGCTTCTGCGGACGTCGTGCCGCGGCGCGGGCGGCGCGCGGCGAGCGAGGTGGAGGACGTCATGTGTTGATGTGTCCTCTCTCTCTCGCTGCTGCTGCTCGCCAACCGTCGCTCCGCCTCGTTCGAGGCGCGCGCGAGGAGGGCGATAAAGAAAACGATGGATTGTTTTCGTCGAGCGAACGACGCTGCCACCTTCGTTGCCGACACACATTCGCAACTTTTTCCCCGCTGCACACGCATTTCGCTCGGCTCACAGAGCCTGCGGGTCCCTGGCACACACACGCAGACTCCCAGTCTTTTCCCCCGCACGCCACACGCGCCACGCCGCGTGGACTAGTCGCTGGCTGCCTGCGCGGTTTTTCTTTCCTCCACAGCCCGCCACCTCCCCCCCCCGCGCGCTCTTGCTTCCAACCCAGCCATGCGCATCGAGGACGTCTCCTCCACCGCCAAGTCGGCCCGCGTCGCCGCCCACACCCACATCAAGGGGCTGGGCCTGGCCGACGACGGCACAGCCCTCCCTGCGGCCGCCGGCTTTGTCGGCGCGGCCGCCGCCCGGGAAGCGTGCGGCGTGGTGGTCGACATGATACGGGGCAAGAAGATGGCGGGGCGCGCGCTGCTGTTGACTGGTGAGAGGAGGAGGGGAGGGGAGGAGGAGGGGAGGAATGGGGCAGACGAGCGGTCGGCCCTCTCGACCACCCACCCTCACACCACCCACCCACACAAACCAAACACAGGCGCCCCCGGCACCGGCAAGACCGCCCTTGCCCTCGGCCTCGCCGCTGAGCTGGGCGCGCGCGTCCCCTTCTGCCCCCTGGTCGCGTCCGAGGTTTACTCAACCGAGGTCAAAAAGACGGAGGTCCTGGCCGAACACTTTCGCCGCGCCATCGGTCTGCGGGTGAAGGAGACGAAGGAGGTGTACGAGGGGGAGGTGACCGAGATCACGCCGGAGGCGGGGGTGGGGGTGTCGGCAGGAGCGGGGGGGGCTGCCTCCTATGGACCCTCCGTGTCGCGCGTCGTCCTCGGCCTCAAAACCGCGCGCGGGAGCAAACAGCTGAGACTGGACCCGGCCATGCATGACGCGCTGCTCAAGGAGAAGGTGGCGGTGAGTGGTGGTGGTGTGGGGGAAGGGAGGGAGGCTTTTCCTTCATTGTTTTTTGTTTCTTGTTTCTTTTCCGCGCCTCACACACACCCCAACCCCCACACGCACACTCAGCCCGGCGACGTCATCTACATCGAAGCCGCCTCCGGCGCCGTCAAGCGCGTCGGCCGCTGCGACGCGCACTCCGGCCAGTTCGATCTCGACGCCGATTCCTACGTCCCCCTGCCCAAGGGCGACGTCCACAAGCGCAAGGACGTGGTTCAAGACGTCACCCTGCATGACCTGGACGCCGCCAACGCGAGGCCGGCGGGCGGGGGGGACTTGACGGCCGCGCTGGCCGCCGCCGCGCGCCCGCGCAAGACGGAGATCACGGACAAGCTGAGGGCGGAAGTGAACAAGGTCAGTGGAGAAGAGGAGAAGTTGTGTGTGTGTGTGTGTGTGTGGTGGGAGTTTTGGGTGGGAGAGAGAGAGAGGCAAACAGCGTGTGTGTGTTTTCCTTTTTCTTTCCTCACCCCCACCCACCACACAACCACAGGTCGTCAACAAGTACATCGACCAAGGCGTCGCTGAACTCGTCCCCGGCGTCTTGTTCATCGACGAAGTGCACGCTCTCGACGCAGAATGTTTTTCCTACCTGGGCCGCGCTCTGGAGTCCCCCCTCGCCCCCACCGTCGTCCTGGCCACCAACCGTGGCCTCGCCCCCGTGCGCGGCTCCGATGGGCCACCCTCGCCCCACGGCGTGCCTGTGGATTTGCTGGACAGGGTCGTCATCGTGCGCACGTCCCCCCCCCTCCCCCGACGACGCTGCCCGCGTTCTCGCCCTGCGTGCTTCCGTCGAGGGCGTCACCCTGGATGCCCCCGCCCTGGCCGCCCTGGCGGCGGCCGCGGGGGAGGCGTCCCTGCGGCACGCGGTGGGGTTGCTGTCGCCTGCTTCCGTGCTGGCCAGGGCGGCGGGGCGGGAGGGTGTCACAGAAGACGACGTCGCGTCAGCGCGGGGCCTGTTCTGGGATGCCAAGACGAGCGCGCGCACGATGGCGGCGGAGGGGGGGTATGTGAGTTGATGGTGGAGAGGGGGTGGGAGAGAGAGGGAGGTTGCAAAAGAAAGAAAAAACAGCACACAACCGAGCACACGACGGCTAGCTTTTGTGGGGGGGAGATTCTCTCCCCAAATTCGCAGCACACGCACCCACCCACACCACCCACCAATCCCAATGCCACGCGGCGCCAAGAAGGGCGCCCGCGGCGGCGGCAGCGGGCGCGGCGGCGGCGGCGGGCTGGCTGCGCCGATTGGGAAGGGGGTGGCAGGCCACCCTCGCAAAAAGTTCTACCGCGCCCGCGCCCACGCCAACCCGCTTTCTGACGGCTTCTTTGTGGATCTGCCCGACTCGCCGGGAGACATGGACTGGGGGGCGCTGTTTCCGGCGGCCGCGGCGGCAGCAAAAGAAAAGGGCCTTCCCCCCCCGACCCCCACCGTCGCCGACGTCGGCTGCGGCTTTGGCGGCCTTCTCATCTCGCTGGCCCCCCTCCTGCCGTCCTCCCTCATGGTCGGCATCGAGCTGCGCGACTCGGTGTGCGACTATGTGCGGCAGAGGGTGGCGGTGTTGAGGGGGGGGACTCCGCCTCAGTGCGACAACGTGGCCGCCGTCCGCGTCAACGCGCAGCGGCACTTGACCCACCTGTTTGGGCGGGCCAGCCTGGACAAACTGTTCTTTTTATTTCCGGTGAGAGTTTGGTGTGGGGGGTTGGTGGGAGGAAAAGCAGAGACCGGTTGAAACAAAACAAAACAAAACGATCACCCCCTCCTCCCCACCCCACAGGACCCCCACTTCAAAGCCAAAAACTTTAGGCGCCGCATCATGACGCCCGCCCTGGCGTCCGAGTATGCGTACCTGTTGCGGCCAGGGGGGCGGCTGTACACGGCGACCGATGTCGGGGGGTTGGCCGCGTGGATGGCTGCGTCCCTCGATGCCCACCCCGCGTTTCGCAAACTGACGCGGGGGGAGTGTGACGCTGATCCCGTGGTGGGCCTGCTCACGAGCGCGACGGAGGAGGCACAGAAAGTGGCGAGGAACGGGGGGGAGACGTGGGTGCACTGTTATGAGAAGGTTTGATGGAAAAAGGTAAAAGGTTTTGTTGGTTTGGTTGTCAAACTGTTTAAAAGAAGTGGATCGACACACACAAAGCACGGGGAGCGTGACACAGCGAGAGAGACAGGGGGAGGCGTGGTTTGGGGAGGGAAAAAAGCGTCCAGTCACACATCCCGTCGCACTTTTGTTGCCGCCTCTGCCGTCCAGGTGAGTGTTGTGTGTGTCCCTGCCTTGTCGTGGCGCCCAGAGTTGTCAGTGTTTTCGTGTGGCCACGTTGCGTGCACGGGATCGGGCGCTCGGCGGGCGTCCAGGAGGGGAGGGCGGGCGCGGCATGCGACCAACCGTGCCCGCGACGGCGACGGCACACACGCGCCTGGGGGGCGAGTGATCACTGGCCACCCGCACACACCGTTGACAGGGCACGCACCAGCGGCAGTTGTGGGAGTGGAGGCGCCAATCGAGGGCGCGTGCCGCGGGGGAGGCTGGTTTGGGGGCGGCATGTCGGCCGAAACGAAAAAAAAACGCCACCTCACTCCCCTCCGACTGCTCAAACGCCCGGCGGTTGCGCCCCAACCTCGCCCGCCCCCCCACACTCTGCTCCTTGGGACACCCAGGAACGTGTTGCTGTGTGTCGCTTTGAAAAACCACGCACCGCCTACCGACCTTTTGATTTCCCTTTTTCTCTTTCCCCAACAGACGCGCCAAAGAAAAAAAACGTTTCCCCTTCCTCCACACCCCCAAACAACCATGGACACCGCCCAACTGCAGGCGCAGGCCGCCGAAGCCGCCCGCCGCGCCCAGAGCGCCGCCACCAACGCCGCTTCCCAGATGGCCAACCAGATCAACAGCTGGTCGACGATGGACACGCCGCCGTCGCCCTTTGAAAAGTTTGTCCCCGAAAAGCTGAAAGGCCAGTGGAACGTGTTCCCCTTCATCTACCCGCGCATCGGGGAGCCCATCAACTCCAACTTTTTGAAGGCGATGGGGGCCGAGTTCCTGGGCACGTGCCTTTTCCTCTTCATCCTGGTTTCCCAGATTGTGTTCTCCTGCCTGCTGCGCGACAACGTGAATGAACTCGGCAAGGCGACCTGCCTGCTCAACCCTGTGCGCGTCATGCCCATCGCCGTCACCGCCGGCTTCGCCATCTTTGCCCTCGTATACTGCACCGCCTCCTACTCGGGCGGCCACCTCAACCCCGCCGTCACGCTGGGCGCCCTCGCCGCGGGCAAGATCACCGTCATGCGCGCCGTCGCCTACATCATCGCTCAAATCGGGGGCGCCTGCACCGGCACCGCCTTTGTGTGGACCGTGCGGTCGGTGGGCGGCGCCGCCAACCAGGTCAACGCCGACGGCGGGTACGCTGCCGCCTTCATGGCTGAATTCCTGCTCACCTTCATCCTCATGTTTGTGATCCTGTGTGCCACCGATGCCTCCCGCTACCGCTCCATCGCCCACCTGCCCGTGCTGGCGCCGTTTGCGATTGGGGTCACTGTGTTGATTGCGCACCTGGCTGCCATTCCGCTCGACGGCTGCTCCATCAACCCGGCGCGCTCGTTGGCCACCATGATGCTGTCTGGGGTGGCGTTCTGGCAGCAGTGGGTGTTTGTGAGTGTTTGGTTTTTTTGTTGGGCGCTGTGGAGGGAGAAAGAGAGGACACACAAAACAACGCTCACCCCCCACTTTTCCCCCTCCCCCACCACCACCCTCAGTGGGTCGGCCCCATCCTGGGCGCCCTGGCCGCCACCTACGTCTACGAGCTGGGCTTCCGCCCCGACTACGACCCTTTTATCACGCTGGAGTCGGGCGGTGGCGCGGCCGGCGGCGCAGGCGCGGGAGCGTCGGGCGCCAAGCCGTCGCTCTACCCCACCAACTGAAAGAGGAAAGCCCTCCTCTCTCCACCTCCAACCCCCGTGGCGGGTGTGGTGGCCCTCGCGTGAGCTGCGGTGTGTTGCCGCTGTTGTTTAGCGGCCGCCACCCTCCTTTCCGAGTGTGTCCAACCACCCGCCACCCTTTTTCCCCTCCCCGTTACACACACGCGACCCCCTTCTCCACATGCTGTGCGAACATGCGCGCGGTCCCTCCTATCCCCCAACACACACGCAACCAAGACGGAAACCAGAAAACGTTGTTTTTTCTTTGTTTTTTTTTCACCTCTTGCGGCAAAACCACTCTTTTTCTTCTCCTTTCAGGGGGAAAACAAAAAGCTCCCACCTTTTTGCCTCTCTCTCCCCACTGGTGTGTGAGGCCACAGGCACCACAAGCATGGTGCGTTGGTTTGGGCCAGCGGCGGCGGCTGAGTGGGGAGGTGCCAAAAACGCGCGACCGTGGCGGGCAGTTACGCGGGCGCTGGCACCCGCATGCCGCGCTCCCGGCGGCATGTTTCCGCCCGTTCAGCAAGACCGAAGTGACTGCGTGCGCGCGCGGCAAGGATATTTGCAAGGAGGAGGCGGGGAGGGGCAGGGAGGCCACCCCCAATGCGCGGGCGCATGCCCAACCACATGCGGCCCACCCCCACACCCACAGCCCGGCCGCCTCGCGGTCGCCACGGCCCTGCTGCTGGCCGTCACCGCAGTCGCTGCCACCGCCGCGACGGTCGACGACGAGGCCAGCCTGCTGCTCGAAGCGACCGCCGCGGTCGACGCGGCCGCGGCGCGCGCGGACGCCGCCTTCTTTGACGCCGCGGCGCCCGTCGTGTCGTGGGCGGAGCAGGGGGGGGATGCTCTTAGTGACAGTGACGATGAAAATGCTGCAGACGGCGACGATGAATCGTCGCCCGACGCGGCGGCAGGCGCGCCCGCGCCCACGCTCTCCGAAGCCCCTGCCCCCGCCCCGTCCCAGGCGCCCGCTCCCGCGCCCACGGTGACCGCCACCCCTCCCACCTACGATGCAGCCACACTGGCCCTGGCGGGCGAGCTGGGGGTGGATGCAGCCGCCGCAGCCGCACTGCAACGCGCTGCCGCAGCTGACGGCGTGTCGCCGCGCACGCTGGCGGTCGCGCTGGCGATGGCGGTGGAGGCGCTGGATGATGCAGAGAATGTGATGGAGGCGGCAGCGGCCGTGCCCAGCGCGGCGGTCGCGCCGCCGACGCCCGCCCCTGCGCCGACCGACGGCGACGACGCGGAGCCTGACGCACCCCCACCGCCGCCGCCGCCGCGGGTAGTGACTGCTTCATCGTCTCCTGGCGCCGCAGGCTTGCTGCAAGCGATCGGGGGCGCGATTGGGGGGAGTGGCGGTGCCTCAACCGCCACCCCGTCACAATCCACCCTGGGCGCCGCTTTAGGCCTCGCCCCTCCCTCCCCCATCGCGTACACGGGTGCATACGCGCCGTACCTGGCGTCCGCGCTGGGGAGTGGTGGTAATGCAGCCCCCACGGCCGACACGGCTGCCCGCGCCGCCGACGACGCGGCCCTGCTGGCCGCCGTGTCGGCCGCCCTCAACAATGCACAAGCGTCCGCGCCCGCGACAGCGGCATCACTGGCTGCCGCGGCGGCGGCGGCGGCGGGGGCGCCGGCTGCGGGGCACGCGGCGGCGCCTGCACCCTCCAGCGAACGGGGGTTGCGCCTCGCGGACGCGCTGGCCGCCGCGTCCGCACTCGCAGCCGACGCGCGCGCCGCCAACGTGACGCTGCCTCCCGGGCGGTCGGCCCTGGGGCGGGCGGCGTCCCGGCTGGCGGCAGCCGCGGCGGCCGTCGCGGCGGCGGCCGCGCCGTCGCCGTCGTCGGCGCCCGTGGAGTTGACGTTTGGTGGGGGCAGGCTGGGAGGGCCGCTGCCACCGTCCCCTGGTGCCTCACCCGACCGCTACGACGCGGCGCGCGCGACCGCGGCCGCGGGCGGCGCCGTGTCGCCGGGGGACATCACATTTTTTGATGCCGCCCGCGCCTACGTGGGCGCCCGCCTGGGGGCGGCCACTCGAGGAGGAGGCGGCGCGGCAGCTCGCGCACTGGGACTGCCGCTGCTGGGCAGTGGGCCGGTCGTTATTGAGAGCGGCAGTGGTGGTGGCGAAAGCGCTGACGAGTTGTTTGTGCAGCAGCAGCCGTCGACCCCGCTGGACGGGCGGCCGCCGCCGCTGCCGCACGAGCCGCCGCCGCCCAGGAGGTAGAATCTTGGAGAGAGAGGTGGTGTTTTGTTTTCGTGTGTGTGTGAAAAGACCGCCCTGCTCGGGCTTGATTTTTCGTTTCATCGTCGCCACAACGCGGCCGCATTTTGCCCCTCTGCGCCGTGCGCTACCCTCTCCCGCGCCTTCCAGCGCATGCCGCGCCGCCCCCTGCTGACAGCGCTCACCACCACGCTCGCCCGCTGCCTGGCTCTGAAAACACCGCCCCCACACCCCACAATGCGCGTCCCGACGTCGTTGGCTCAGTCCGCTCCCTCCGCCCCCTCCCCCGCCCCTCCCTCCTGCCGCGCGTCCACGCTGACACCGCGTGCCACGCCCCCTGGGTCGGCAGGGGCAGCAGCGGCGCCAGCTGTGGCCACCCCCCCTCCACCGCGCCCGCCGTCGGCGGCGCACGCCCCCAACTTTGCCCCCCGCGCCACCGTCAAGCAGCTGCTGTCCCCCGACGGCGGCGCCCGCCTCGTCGGCACCCAGCGCACGGTGCGCGGCTGGGTGCGCACGTGCCGCGCGCAGAAGGCGCGCGCCTTTCTGGAGGTGAGCGACGGGTCGACCGCGACGGGGCTGCAGGTCGTGATCGAGCCCGGCACTCCAGGGTGGGGCGACGTGGAGGCAGGGCGCACGCCCACGGGTGCAGCAGTCGCCGTGGATGGCGTGGTGGTGGAGTCGAAAGGGGGGCGGCAAGCTGTGGAGTTGAAGGCCGACACGCTGACGCTCGTCGGTGGCTGCGACGCTGGCGCCTACCCGCTGCAAAAAAAGGCGCACTCGCCCGAGTACCTGCGCACCGTGGCCCACCTGCGGCCCCGCACCCGCACCCATGGCGCGTCCCTGCGGGTGAGGTCGGTGTTGGCGGCGGCGACGCACGAGTTTTACCAGGCGGCAGGGTTTGTGCACGTGCACACGCCGATCATAACTGCGGCCGACTGCGAGGGCGCGGGGGAAGCGTTTCAAGTGACGACGCTGCTGGCGGATGTGGACGCCGCCCTGGGCGCGGGTGGAGGGGCGAGCGAGGGCGAGGTGGCGGCCGCGGATGCTGCCGTGGCGGCGGCGGGCGACGCGGTGCGGTCGGCCAAGGCGAGCGGCGCGGGCGTCGGCGCCGCGCTGGCCGCGCTGGCCGAGGCCAAGGCGGCAGCCACCGCGGTGCGCGGCCGTGGCGCCGCGGCCACGGGGCCACCCCGCACGCCTGCCGGCATTGACTACACCGGCGACTTCTTTGGCGTGGCTGCCCGGTTGACTGTCTCTGGCCAGCTGCAGGCGGAGGCCGCCGCGTGCGCTCTTGGTGATGTCTACACTTTCGGCCCCACCTTTCGAGCCGAAAACTCAAACACAGCCCGCCACCTGGCCGAATTCTGGATGATCGAGCCCGAGATGGCGTTCGCGGGCCTGCCCCAAGCCATGGCGACGTGTGAAGCCCACGTGCGGGCGTGTGCGCGAGCGGTGCTCGACCGCTGCGCCGACGACGTGTCCGCCCTGGACGCTGCCTCCCCCGGCCTGGCAGACTCTTTAACGCACTTGGCAGCCACCAAATTCCACACCGTCACCTACGACGACGCCGTGGCCGCCCTGATGGCGTCTGGGCGTGACTGGGAGTTTGAGCCCGCCCCGGGGCGCGACCTGGCAGCCGAGCATGAGCGTTGGATCACAGACGTCCTGTTCGGCGGCGACCCCGTCTTTGTCACCGACTGGCCGGCCGACATCAAAGCCTTCTCTACATGCGGCTGAATGAGGATGGCCGGACGGTGGCGGCGATGGACCTGTTGGTCCCCCGCGTCGGAGAACTGGCAGGCGGCTCTGCGCGTGAAGAACGGCCCTCCATCCTGGCCGACCGCACTGTCCGCCTCCGGCGTGGACGCCGCCCCCCTGTGGTGGTACACCGACCTGCGCGCCTATGGCAGTGTCCCCCATGCTGGCTTCGGAGTGGGGTTTGAGCGGCTCGTCCAGCTCGCGACGGGCGTCGACAACATCCGCGACACCACCCTGTTCCTCGCTACCCGGGCCACGCCGAGTTTTGAAAGAGAGATGGTGTGTGTGAGAGAGAGAGAGAGGCGGCGTGTGTGTTTGGTGGTGATATGTGATTGAAAAAAAAAGAAGATTGCGGTTTTTTTCTTTCTGTCTTGCACGCCAAAAAAAATGGTTTGTGTGTTGGTAAAGAAAAGGAAAGGACACGATTCTCCGCAGCAGGAGACGCCGTGTTGAATTGTGGGGGAATGCATTGAGGGGTTGAGGGGGGGGCGGGGGAAGTGCACAAGCACTTTTTGCTTTGGGGGGGAGGAAAAAAATCCTTCAAACAGGAAAACGTCATAGGAAAACCCAGAACTCTCTCTCTCTCTCTCCACACACACCACCACCACACCACCTCACTTGTTGTCGCAAAACCCTGCGGTCGCCTTGTTGGCCCAGTTGAGCTGCAACAAAAAGTCGCGCGCCCCGATTTTTGAGTTGGCGTAGCCGCCCCCTTTCGCCGCGTACACGCTGCCAAACTGCCACGCACACTTGTCCGCGTTCTCCATGCCCGCATCATCAAACCAGGCATCCAGCTCGGGGTCGCTCGTCGTCTCGGTCAGCTCGTGGGCGATGATGGAGGCCATCGCGTCGGCCTCCACGTTGCCATTGGGAGACGCGTTGGACTGGGCGGCACAGGCGGAGGGGCAGCGGGAGGCGGAGCCGACAAAGCCAAACTTGAACATGCGGCCAGAGTAGTCGTAGCTGAAGTGTGGCAGGGATGGGGGGGTGGGGAGGTGAGTGAAACAGAAAAACACGGCCGATCAAAAACACACACCTCCCCTTTCCTCCTTCCCTGCCACACACTGACCTGTACGAGTGCCAGCCGCAGTAGTTGCCACAGAAGGCGCCCGTCGCGGACGACCCCTGCGACACGCCCGGCGCCGTCAGCACCAGGGTGACCGAGTTGGCGTTGTAGGGGATGCGCCCATCCCCAATCAGGCACGCCACGATGGCGCCCACCGCGTTGTCTGTCAATGCGGTGCCTTGGTAACACTTGTCCGACTCCAGCACGGTGGGGGACGCGCCAAAGGTGAGCTTGTTGGAGAGGGGGGTGCCGCTTTTGGTCATGTAGGACGTCTGCACGTTGAGCCAGGGGGAGCCGCCGACGCCCGCCCCAAAGTCATTCAGAATGGTGCGCGTGGTGGACTGGAAGCCGGACCCGTAGTAGACGTAGTTCATGACGGGGACGCCCGTCATGATGTTGCCGCCCCAGTTTTTGATGCCATACTGAACAAACGGCACGGTGGAGGGGGGGGGGCGGCAGCGTCGTGGGGGGTGGCGTCGTGGGCGCAGGCGTGGGCGCAGGCGTCGGCGCAGGCGTCGGCGCAGGCGTGGGGGAAGGAGGCGGCGGCGGCGGCTTGGTGGTCGGCGGCGGCGTGGTCGTCGTCGGTGGCGGCGGCGGCGGCGCCGTCGTCGGCGGAGGCGGCGGCGGCGGCGGCGGCGGCGGCTTCGTCGTGGGGGGCGGCGTGGTCGTCGTGGGCGGTGCCGACGTGGGCGGCGGCGTAGGCGGCCGCGTCGTGGGGGGCGGCGTGGTCGTCGTGGGCGGTGCCGTCGTGGGCGGCGGCGTCGGCGGCCGCGTCGTGGGGGGCGGCGTCGTCGTGGTCGGCGGCGGCGGCGGCGGCGGCGCCACGTACGCGGTCACCCGGCCCGGCCCCCACACATACACCACAAACGCGCCCGCGTCCGTGTTGTCTTTGCCCGTGGTCACCAGGTAGTAGGGCGTGTTGGCTTGGATGCCGGACACGACAAAGCCGGCGCGCCCGATCGAGGGGTAGTTGTCGTTGGCGGCGATCAGGTTGGTCAGCGGCGACGCCGGGTTGAACCCCCCCTTGTACAGCAGGGCAAAGTTATTCCACGCGGTTGTCGACCCCTGGCTGCGGAACTCGTAGGTGCCGGTCTCGGACACGGTGACCGGGGTGACGACGTAGCGGACGGCGATGGCAGCGCTGTCCAACGCCGTGCGCGCCTCCGTCGGCAGCCTAAACGTGGGCGCCCCCGCCGTCGTCCCCGACGTCGAGTAGCGCACCGCCATGGCGGTGCCCAGGTAGAAGCCGCCTGGGCCGGACGCGGTGACGGTGTAGGGGCCGACCGCGGCGTTGGACGACCCAGTGACGACGAGCGTATAGATCACGTTGCGGTTGAGAGACACCTGGAAGCCGGCAGTTCCCACGCTGGGGTAGTCATCATTGGCGGCGATCAGGTTGGCCAGGGGGGAGGAGGGCGCGAAAGGGTAGGCGTAGAGGAGGGCAAAGTTGTTCCAGTTGCCGCCCGCCACGACGCGCAGGTCGTACACGCCCGCCGTGTCGACCACGAAATTGGCGGCCACATAGCGGACAGCGTTGGCCGATGTCGGCCCCGCCGTGCGAGACGTGGAGGGACGGGAAAAGGTGGGGGCGCCCACCGTGGTGCCGGTCCAGGTGGCGCGAACCGTAAACGCTTGGAGCAGCGCGCGGCGAATGGATGACACCGACAGCAGGCGCCTGCGGGCGCCGCCTGTCGGGGTGGGCGCCGTCACCGACCCACCCTCACTGTCGCTGCCCATCGGCGGCAGGCCGGGGGGCGGCGCCAGCCCCAGCGTGATCGCAGCCGCTTGGGGGCCGTCCGTCGCGACCGCCAGCTCCGACGCGACGAGCAGCACGGTCGACTGCGCGGGGTCGTGAGTGAAGTTGGGGGCCAGCCCTGGCACTGAAGTCGCCGCCTCCCCCGTGGCCCAGTACAGGTTGGGGCCGGTGCCGTTGGGGCCAGACACGGTGGACCAGGGGGCGGTGGGGGTGAGCGGAGCCAGGTGGGCGGGCGCGGGCGGTCGCGACCCTGCGCGCCCTTTCAGGGGGGCCACCGCGGCGAACGAGAAAGGGGCGCACGCGCAGCCACCGGGTTGGGCGCACGGGTCGAGGGCCAGCCAGGATGGAGACGCAGACACCGGGGTGCCGGCCGAGCCGCCGACAACTGTGGTCTTGGCCGCGGCCGCGCCCAGCGCGGCGGCCTTGTTGGCGTCCTTCTTCAGCAGCGGGGCCAGCTTGGCGGCGGCGGCCGCCAGCTTGGCGGTCACGTTGACCGACTTGTAGAGGGAGGGGAGGAGGGGGGCGTCCTCGGGCTGGGCAAACTGCGGTTGGTGAGGAGGGAGGGGAATGGGGTCAAACAAGCCGTAACGGCGTGCGCGCTCGTGGGGGGTGCGTAGACGCACACCAGCCTTGGCCACACCCTCTCCGCGGCCCGCCGTAAACCATGTGCAGTGTGTGTCGTGGCCGTTGGTGGAGGCGCGGGCGTTTGGGGCGCGGAGGCCGGACGGTTACGCCGGCGCACGCTCGCTGCGTGCGCGTCGCGGCGGGCGCGTGGCAATCCTCAAACCACCCCCCCGCCTCCCCTCCTCCACCTCGTCCTACCCGCCCACCCCGCCCCACGCACCTGCTCCACAGCCAGTTCAGACGCTTGGGGATCCGAGGCGGAGACGGCCTGTGTGGGGTGAGTGTTTTGGGGGGTGAGGCTCTCGCGGCCGTGGCGCGCGAATGCGGGGAAGCCGCCGCCGAACCGTCTGCCTGCCCCACGCTTGGCTCCACCATGCTCTCTCACCTGAGACGTCATCGCCAGGGCGACCAGCGCCAGCAGGGAGACGCGGCGCATGGCGCTGAAGGAGGGAGGGGTGGGGGGAGGGCAAGGTGAGGGCCTGCGCGCGCGGCGCATGCCGCAACACCCAAACACACACAAGACCTGCCTCCCTCCCACCAACGCCAGCCTCGACACCTTAGCATGGCTGCCTCGACACCGCTGGTGGGGGGTGACGGAAGGAAAGGACGAGAGGGAGGGAGGGAGAGAACGCGAAAGGAAAAAGCGGCAGTGGCGACATGGAGAAACACAATTCGCCCACAAAACAACGCGTTCGCGCGCCGTTTCCCTCTCCCCACATACGCACACACGCACACCAAAATGAAACGCCACATTGTCGCCCTGCTGCTGGCCGCCACCGCCCTGCTGGCGACCTGCGCGGTCGCCAAGCGCAAAGCGGACGCAGACCCCAAGCCAGACAAAGCGTTGGGCTGGTTGACGCCCAAACAGTTCGAGGTGGGTTGGTGGAGGAGGGGTGGGGGAGGCAGCATGTTGAAGGAGAGGGAGGGGAGAGCAGGTGGGGAGGCAGGGAGGGGGGGGGCGCAGCACGGCGCGCGCGTCTGGGTGCACCACGACGACGCCACAACCTTCCCACCCCTCCCACCCTCTCAGAAACTGGACCTCGCCACCAACACCAAGCCCATCATGTTTGTCTTCACCCGACCCGGCTGCTCCGCCTGCTCCGCTCTAAAAGCCCAGCTCGCCCCCGCCCCGCAAGCCACGTCCGCCCTCTCCCGCATGTTCACCGTCGTCCACGTGGATGGCGACGCCATGACGCACAGCGCGTGGGGGGGCAAACACCCGGAACACGCGCCCGTGGGCAAACACTACGTGCCGAGGGCCGTGTTTGCTGATGCCAAGGGGAGGGTGCGCCCCGACTTGAAGGCCCCGGGGGGCGACGCCGAGTTCCCGCACTACTACTCGTCCACCAGCCAGCTGGAGCGCGGCATGCGGGCCGCCTACATCTCAATTGTGGGGGGTGGGAAGGGGGTAAAGGCGGGGGCGGCGTCTGGGGTGAGCGAAACCAAAGCGACGCGGCGCGCGCGGCGGGCGGAGAAGAAGAAGCAGCAGGCGACGGTGGGCAAGGACGAGGTGTGAGAGAGTGATGATGGTGTAAAGCAACAACAAAGGAAACGCGAGAACCAACAAAACAACAAAAACCAGGTCTTCTCTCCCCACCTTCATTTTCAGACACACTTGCCCGCTGTCGGCGACCACACGCTCTGCAGCAGCATCGCGTCCCCTCCCACCTCCGCGTTGGTCACCCCTTCACCCGAGCGTGCCGGTTTGACGGCCGGCCCAAAGCTCCACGCGCACCGCGACGCCGCGTCGCGGCCCGAAGAGTCGTGCCACGCCCCTCCTTCAGCGTCGGTGGCCGCCCCCACGACGACAGCGGCCAGCGCGTTGACCAGGGCGGCGGCGGACGCGTCTCCACCAGGGGCGGCTGGCCACTGGGAGGCGCAGGCGCGGGGGCAGCGGGACGGGGCGCCGATGAAGGCAGCAGCCACGCGCGCTGCCGCGTCGCCGCCATCCGCATCGTCCGCTCGCGCGGTGGCGTGCCAGCCACAGTGGTCGGTGCACAGGGACCCCAGGGCGGTGGCGGCGGGGGAGGCGGGGGTGGTACCACCACCCGCCGGCGTTTGATCTGTGCCCGCGTCTCCCAACACAACCACCAGCTGCCGGCTGGCGTTCAAAGGAGACCGTCCCGCCCCCATCGCACACCCGGCGACTGCAGCCACAGCGCCCGGGGACAGGGCGTGGCCACGCCAGCAGCCGTCGGCGGAGTCGGCGACGGTGACCGGGGTGAGCGCGTCAACTCGAGGAGACCCCCCATACGGCCCCAACGCGGTCGTCAACCACGCCGAGTCTCCCAACGCTTTCGCAAACTTGGTCACAGCCGCCCTCGTGGCCCGCGGCCAGGCGGGGCCGTAGAAGACGAGGGTGAGGGCCACTCCGTCGGACAGTGTGCGGCCGCCGCCGTTGGTGAGGGGGGGGGGACGGCGGCTTGGCGGACGCGGCATCGCCCTCGGACGCGGCCTGGAGGTCGTTGTCGGACACGGGGGCGCCGTCCGCGTCAAAGGCGCCCAAGTCTGCTGCCGCCCAGGGCGCGACAGGGAGGATGGGGCCAGAGGCTGCAGAGGCCGACGCATTGGCGCACGCTAGTCCACAAGCAGCCGCAGCTGCCCGAGCTTGAGCCAATGTAAACACTGGGACGGCGGCCATGGCGGCGGCGGGGCCGGCAGCAGCCGACTTGCGCGGTCCGCGAGGGCGCGCGGGCGTCGCCGGTGGCACCTGCGTCGGTTGGGACGGCAACGCGGCCGCCGCAGCCGCAGCCGCCGCCCCGGCAGCCGCCTCCAGCGCTGCCGGGCGGGGGGGCACCACGTCCCCCACCCGCGCCAGGGGCGGGGTGGCCCCCCGGTCGCGCGCGCCGCGTCGTAGCGGTCGGGTGAGGCACCAGGGGACGGTGGCAGCGGCCCTCCCAGCCTGCCCCCACCAAACGTCAACTCCACGGGCGCCGACGACGGCGACGGCGCGGCCGCCGCCGCGACGGCCGCCGCGGCTGCCGCCAGCCGGGACGCCGCCCGCCCCAGGGCCGACCGCCCGGGAGGCAGCGTCACGTTGGCGGCGCGCGCGTCGGCTGCGAGTGCGGACGCGGCGGCCAGCGCGTCCGCGAGGCGCAACCCCCGTTCGCTGGAGGGTGCAGGCGCCGCCGCGTGCCCCGCAGCCGGCGCCCCCGCCGCCGCCGCCGCCGCGGCAGCCAGTGATGCCGCTGTCGCGGGCGCGGACGCTTGTGCATTGTTGAGGGCGGCCGACACGGCGGCCAGCAGGGCCGCGTCGTCGGCGGCGCGGGCAGCCGTGTCGGCCGTGGGGGCTGCATTACCACCACTCCCCAGCGCGGACGCCAGGTACGGCGCGTATGCACCCGTGTACGCGATGGGGGAGGGAGGGGCGAGGCCTAAAGCGGCGCCCAGGGTGGATTGTGACGGGGTGGCGGTTGAGGCACCGCCACTCCCCCCAATCGCGCCCCCGATCGCTTGCAGCAAGCCTGCGGCGCCAGGAGACGATGAAGCAGTCACTACCCGCGGCGGCGGCGGCGGTGGGGGTGCGTCAGGCTCCGCGTCGTCGCCGTCGGTCGGCGCAGGGGCGGGCGTCGGCGGCGCGACCGCCGCGCTGGGCACGGCCGCTGCCGCCTCCATCACATTCTCTGCATCATCCAGCGCCTCCACCGCCATCGCCAGCGCGACCGCCAGCGTGCGCGGCGACACGCCGTCAGCTGCGGCAGCGCGTTGCAGTGCGGCTGCGGCGGCTGCATCCACCCCCAGCTCGCCCGCCAGGGCCAGTGTGGCTGCATCGTAGGTGGGAGGGGTGGCGGTCACCGTGGGCGCGGGAGCGGGCGCCTGGGACGGGGCGGGGGCAGGGGCTTCGGAGAGCGTGGGCGCGGGCGCGCCTGCCGCCGCGTCGGGCGACGATTCATCGTCGCCGTCTGCAGCATTTTCATCGTCACTGTCACTAAGAGCATCCCCCCCCTGCTCCGCCCACGACACGACGGGCGCCGCGGCGTCAAAGAAGGCGGCGTCCGCGCGCGCCGCGGCCGCGTCGACCGCGGCGGTCGCTTCGAGCAGCAGGCTGGCCTCGTCGTCGACCGTCGCGGCGGTGGCAGCGACTGCGGTGACGGCCAGCAGCAGGGCCGTGGCGACCGCGAGGCGGCCGGGCTGTGGGTGTGGGGGTGGGCCGCATGTGGTTGGGCATGCGCCCGCGCATTGGGGGTGGCCTCCCTGCCCCTCCCCGCCTCCTCCTTGCAAATATCCTTGCCGCGCGCGCACGCAGTCACTTCGGTCTTGCTGAACGGGCGGAAACATGCCGCCGGGAGCGCGGCATGCGGGTGCCAGCGCCCGCGTAACTGCCCGCCACGGTCGCGCGTTTTTGGCACCTCCCCACTCAGCCGCCGCCGCTGGCCCAAACCAACGCACCATGCTTGTGGTGCCTGTGGCCTCACACACCAGTGGGGAGAGAGAGGCAAAAAGGTGGGAGCTTTTTGTTTTCCCCCTGAAAGGAGAAGAAAAAGAGTGGTTTTGCCGCAAGAGGTGAAAAAAAAACAAAGAAAAAACAACGTTTTCTGGTTTCCGTCTTGGTTGCGTGTGTGTTGGGGGATAGGAGGGACCGCGCGCATGTTCGCACAGCATGTGGAGAAGGGGGTCGCGTGTGTGTAACGGGGAGGGGAAAAAGGGTGGCGGGTGGTTGGACACACGCGGAAAGGAGGGTGGCGGCCGCTAAACAACAGCGGCAACACACCGCAGCTCACGCGAGGGCCACCACACCCGCCACGGGGGTTGGAGGTGGAGAGAGGAGGGCTTTCCTCTTTCAGTTGGTGGGGTAGAGCGACGGCTTGGCGCCCGACGCTCCCGCGCCTGCGCCGCCGCCAACTTTGCCCCCCGCGCCACCGTCAAGCAGCTGCTGTCCCCCGACGGCGGCGCCCGCCTCGTCGGCACCCAGCGCACGGTGCGCGGCTTGGTGCGCACGTGCCGCGCGCAGAAGGCGCGCGCCTTTCTGGAGGTGAGCGACGGGTCGACCGCGACGGGGCTGCAGGTCGTGATCGAGCCCGGCACTCCAGGGTGGGGCGACGTGGAGGCAGGGCGCACGCCCACGGGTGCAGCAGTCGCCGTGGATGGCGTGGTGGTGGAGTCGAAAGGGGGGCGGCAAGCTGTGGAGTTGAAGGCCGACACGCTGACGCTCGTCGGTGGCTGCGACGCTGGCGCCTACCCGCTGCAAAAAAAGGCGCACTCGCCCGAGTACCTGCGCACCGTGGCCCACCTGCGGCCCCGCACCCGCACCCATGGCGCGTCCCTGCGGGTGAGGTCGGTGTTGGCGGCGGCGACGCACGAGTTTTACCAGGCGGCAGGGTTTGTGCACGTGCACACGCCGATCATAACTGCGGCCGACTGCGAGGGCGCGGGGGAAGCGTTTCAAGTGACGACGCTGCTGGCGGATGTGGACGCCGCCCTGGGCGCGGGTGGAGGGGCGAGCGAGGGCGAGGTGGCGGCCGCGGATGCTGCCGTGGCGGCGGCGGGCGACGCGGTGCGGTCGGCCAAGGCGAGCGGCGCGGGCGTCGGCGCCGCGCTGGCCGCGCTGGCCGAGGCCAAGGCGGCAGCCACCGCGGTGCGCGGCCGTGGCGCCGCGGCCACGGGGCCACCCCGCACGCCTGCCGGCATTGACTACACCGGCGACTTCTTTGGCGTGGCTGCCCGGTTGACTGTCTCTGGCCAGCTGCAGGCGGAGGCCGCCGCGTGCGCTCTTGGTGATGTCTACACTTTCGGCCCCACCTTTCGAGCCGAAAACTCAAACACAGCCCGCCACCTGGCCGAATTCTGGATGATCGAGCCCGAGATGGCGTTCGCGGGCCTGCCCCAAGCCATGGCGACGTGTGAAGCCCACGTGCGGGCGTGTGCGCGAGCGGTGCTCGACCGCTGCGCCGACGACGTGTCCGCCCTGGACGCTGCCTCCCCCGGCCTGGCAGACTCTTTAACGCACTTGGCAGCCACCAAATTCCACACCGTCACCTACGACGACGCCGTGGCCGCCCTGATGGCGTCTGGGCGTGACTGGGAGTTTGAGCCCGCCCCGGGGCGCGACCTGGCAGCCGAGCATGAGCGTTGGATCACAGACGTCCTGTTCGGCGGCGACCCCGTCTTTGTCACCGACTGGCCGGCCGACATCAAAGCCTTCTACATGCGGCTGAATGAGGATGGCCGGACGGTGGCGGCGATGGACCTGTTGGTCCCCCGCGTCGGAGAACTGGCAGGCGGCTCTGCGCGTGAAGAACGGCCCTCCATCCTGGCCGACCGCATGTCCGCCTCCGGCGTGGACGCCGCCCCCCTGTGGTGGTACACCGACCTGCGCGCCTATGGCAGTGTCCCCCATGCTGGCTTCGGAGTGGGGTTTGAGCGGCTCGTCCAGCTCGCGACGGGCGTCGACAACATCCGCGACACCACCCTGTTCCCTCGCTACCCGGGCCACGCCGAGTTTTGAAAGAGAGATGGTGTGTGTGAGAGAGAGAGAGAGGCGGCGTGTGTGTTTGGTGGTGATATGTGATTGAAAAAAAAAAGAAGATTGCGGTTTTTTTCTTTCTGTCTTGCACGCCCAAAAAAAATGGTTTGTGTGTTGGTAAAGAAAAGGAAAGGACACGATTCTCCGCAGCAGGAGACGCCGTGTTGAATTGTGGGGGAATGCATTGAGGGGTTGAGGGGGGGGCGGGGGAAGTGCACAAGCACTTTTTGCTTTGGGGGGGAGGAAAAAAATCCTTCAAACAGGAAAACGTCATAGGAAAACCCAGAACTCTCTCTCTCTCTCTCCACACACACCACCACCACACCACCTCACTTGTTGTCGCAAAACCCTGCGGTCGCCTTGTTGGCCCAGTTGAGCTGCAACAAAAAGTCGCGCGCCCCGATTTTTGAGTTGGCGTAGCCGCCCCCTTTCGCCGCGTACACGCTGCCAAACTGCCACGCACACTTGTCCGCGTTCTCCATGCCCGCATCATCAAACCAGGCATCCAGCTCGGGGTCGCTCGTCGTCTCGGTCAGCTCGTGGGCGATGATGGAGGCCATCGCGTCGGCCTCCACGTTGCCATTGGGAGACGCGTTGGACTGGGCGGCACAGGCGGAGGGGCAGCGGGAGGCGGAGCCGACAAAGCCAAACTTGAACATGCGGCCAGAGTAGTCGTAGCTGAAGTGTGGCAGGGATGGGGGGGTGGGGAGGTGAGTGAAACAGAAAAACACGGCCGATCAAAAACACACACCTCCCCTTTCCTCCTTCCCTGCCACACACTGACCTGTACGAGTGCCAGCCGCAGTAGTTGCCACAGAAGGCGCCCGTCGCGGACGACCCCTGCGACACGCCCGGCGCCGTCAGCACCAGGGTGACCGAGTTGGCGTTGTAGGGGATGCGCCCATCCCCAATCAGGCACGCCACGATGGCGCCCACCGCGTTGTCTGTCAATGCGGTGCCTTGGTAACACTTGTCCGACTCCAGCACGGTGGGGGACGCGCCAAAGGTGAGCTTGTTGGAGAGGGGGGTGCCGCTTTTGGTCATGTAGGACGTCTGCACGTTGAGCCAGGGGGAGCCGCCGACGCCCGCCCCAAAGTCATTCAGAATGGTGCGCGTGGTGGACTGGAAGCCGGACCCGTAGTAGACGTAGTTCATGACGGGGACGCCCGTCATGATGTTGCCGCCCCAGTTTTTGATGCCATACTGAACAAACGGCACGGTGGAGGGGGGGGGCGGCAGCGTCGTGGGGGGTGGCGTCGTGGGCGCAGGCGTGGGCGCAGGCGTCGGCGCAGGCGTCGGCGCAGGCGTGGGGGAAGGAGGCGGCGGCGGCGGCTTGGTGGTCGGCGGCGGCGTGGTCGTCGTCGGTGGCGGCGGCGGCGGCGCCGTCGTCGGCGGAGGCGGCGGCGGCGGCGGCGGCGGCGGCTTCGTCGTGGGGGGCGGCGTGGTCGTCGTGGGCGGTGCCGACGTGGGCGGCGGCGTAGGCGGCCGCGTCGTGGGGGGCGGCGTGGTCGTCGTGGGCGGTGCCGTCGTGGGCGGCGGCGTCGGCGGCCGCGTCGTGGGGGGCGGCGTCGTCGTGGTCGGCGGCGGCGGCGGCGGCGGCGCCACGTACGCGGTCACCCGGCCCGGCCCCCACACATACACCACAAACGCGCCCGCGTCCGTGTTGTCTTTGCCCGTGGTCACCAGGTAGTAGGGCGTGTTGGCTTGGATGCCGGACACGACAAAGCCGGCGCGCCCGATCGAGGGGTAGTTGTCGTTGGCGGCGATCAGGTTGGTCAGCGGCGACGCCGGGTTGAACCCCCCCTTGTACAGCAGGGCAAAGTTATTCCACGCGGTTGTCGACCCCTGGCTGCGGAACTCGTAGGTGCCGGTCTCGGACACGGTGACCGGGGTGACGACGTAGCGGACGGCGATGGCAGCGCTGTCCAACGCCGTGCGCGCCTCCGTCGGCAGCCTAAACGTGGGCGCCCCCGCCGTCGTCCCCGACGTCGAGTAGCGCACCGCCATGGCGGTGCCCAGGTAGAAGCCGCCTGGGCCGGACGCGGTGACGGTGTAGGGGCCGACCGCGGCGTTGGACGACCCAGTGACGACGAGCGTATAGATCACGTTGCGGTTGAGAGACACCTGGAAGCCGGCAGTTCCCACGCTGGGGTAGTCATCATTGGCGGCGATCAGGTTGGCCAGGGGGGAGGAGGGCGCGAAAGGGTAGGCGTAGAGGAGGGCAAAGTTGTTCCAGTTGCCGCCCGCCACGACGCGCAGGTCGTACACGCCCGCCGTGTCGACCACGAAATTGGCGGCCACATAGCGGACAGCGTTGGCCGATGTCGGCCCCGCCGTGCGAGACGTGGAGGGACGGGAAAAGGTGGGGGCGCCCACCGTGGTGCCGGTCCAGGTGGCGCGAACCGTAAACGCTTGGAGCAGCGCGCGGCGAATGGATGACACCGACAGCAGGCGCCTGCGGGCGCCGCCTGTCGGGGTGGGCGCCGTCACCGACCCACCCTCACTGTCGCTGCCCATCGGCGGCAGGCCGGGGGGCGGCGCCAGCCCCAGCGTGATCGCAGCCGCTTGGGGGCCGTCCGTCGCGACCGCCAGCTCCGACGCGACGAGCAGCACGGTCGACTGCGCGGGGTCGTGAGTGAAGTTGGGGGCCAGCCCTGGCACTGAAGTCGCCGCCTCCCCCGTGGCCCAGTACAGGTTGGGGCCGGTGCCGTTGGGGCCAGACACGGTGGACCAGGGGGCGGTGGGGGTGAGCGGAGCCAGGTGGGCGGGCGCGGGCGGTCGCGACCCTGCGCGCCCTTTCAGGGGGGCCACCGCGGCGAACGAGAAAGGGGCGCACGCGCAGCCACCGGGTTGGGCGCACGGGTCGAGGGCCAGCCAGGATGGAGACGCAGACACCGGGGTGCCGGCCGAGCCGCCGACAACTGTGGTCTTGGCCGCGGCCGCGCCCAGCGCGGCGGCCTTGTTGGCGTCCTTCTTCAGCAGCGGGGCCAGCTTGGCGGCGGCGGCCGCCAGCTTGGCGGTCACGTTGACCGACTTGTAGAGGGAGGGGAGGAGGGGGGCGTCCTCGGGCTGGGCAAACTGCGGTTGGTGAGGAGGGAGGGGAATGGGGTCAAACAAGCCGTAACGGCGTGCGCGCTCGTGGGGGGTGCGTAGACGCACACCAGCCTTGGCCACACCCTCTCCGCGGCCCGCCGTAAACCATGTGCAGTGTGTGTCGTGGCCGTTGGTGGAGGCGCGGGCGTTTGGGGCGCGGAGGCCGGACGGTTACGCCGGCGCACGCTCGCTGCGTGCGCGTCGCGGCGGGCGCGTGGCAATCCTCAAACCACCCCCCCGCCTCCCCTCCTCCACCTCGTCCTACCCGCCCACCCCGCCCCACGCACCTGCTCCACAGCCAGTTCAGACGCTTGGGGATCCGAGGCGGAGACGGCCTGTGTGGGGTGAGTGTTTTGGGGGGTGAGGCTCTCGCGGCCGTGGCGCGCGAATGCGGGGAAGCCGCCGCCGAACCGTCTGCCTGCCCCACGCTTGGCTCCACCATGCTCTCTCACCTGAGACGTCATCGCCAGGGCGACCAGCGCCAGCAGGGAGACGCGGCGCATGGCGCTGAAGGAGGGAGGGGTGGGGGGAGGGCAAGGTGAGGGCCTGCGCGCGCGGCGCATGCCGCAACACCCAAACACACACAAGACCTGCCTCCCTCCCACCAACGCCAGCCTCGACACCTTAGCATGGCTGCCTCGACACCGCTGGTGGGGGGTGACGGAAGGAAAGGACGAGAGGGAGGGAGGGAGAGAACGCGAAAGGAAAAAGCGGCAGTGGCGACATGGAGAAACACAATTCGCCCACAAAACAACGCGTTCGCGCGCCGTTTCCCTCTCCCCACATACGCACACACGCACACCAAAATGAAACGCCACATTGTCGCCCTGCTGCTGGCCGCCACCGCCCTGCTGGCGACCTGCGCGGTCGCCAAGCGCAAAGCGGACGCAGACCCCAAGCCAGACAAAGCGTTGGGCTGGTTGACGCCCAAACAGTTCGAGGTGGGTTGGTGGAGGAGGGGTGGGGGAGGCAGCATGTTGAAGGAGAGGGAGGGGAGAGCAGGTGGGGAGGCAGGGAGGGGGGGGGCGCAGCACGGCGCGCGCGTCTGGGTGCACCACGACGACGCCACAACCTTCCCACCCCTCCCACCCTCTCAGAAACTGGACCTCGCCACCAACACCAAGCCCATCATGTTTGTCTTCACCCGACCCGGCTGCTCCGCCTGCTCCGCTCTAAAAGCCCAGCTCGCCCCCGCCCCGCAAGCCACGTCCGCCCTCTCCCGCATGTTCACCGTCGTCCACGTGGATGGCGACGCCATGACGCACAGCGCGTGGGGGGGCAAACACCCGGAACACGCGCCCGTGGGCAAACACTACGTGCCGAGGGCCGTGTTTGCTGATGCCAAGGGGAGGGTGCGCCCCGACTTGAAGGCCCCGGGGGGCGACGCCGAGTTCCCGCACTACTACTCGTCCACCAGCCAGCTGGAGCGCGGCATGCGGGCCGCCTACATCTCAATTGTGGGGGGTGGGAAGGGGGTAAAGGCGGGGGCGGCGTCTGGGGTGAGCGAAACCAAAGCGACGCGGCGCGCGCGGCGGGCGGAGAAGAAGAAGCAGCAGGCGACGGTGGGCAAGGACGAGGTGTGAGAGAGTGATGATGGTGTAAAGCAACAACAAAGGAAACGCGAGAACCAACAAAACAACAAAAACCAGGTCTTCTCTCCCCACCTTCATTTTCAGACACACTTGCCCGCTGTCGGCGACCACACGCTCTGCAGCAGCATCGCGTCCCCTCCCACCTCCGCGTTGGTCACCCCTTCACCCGAGCGTGCCGGTTTGACGGCCGGCCCAAAGCTCCACGCGCACCGCGACGCCGCGTCGCGGCCCGAAGAGTCGTGCCACGCCCCTCCTTCAGCGTCGGTGGCCGCCCCCACGACGACAGCGGCCAGCGCGTTGACCAGGGCGGCGGCGGACGCGTCTCCACCAGGGGCGGCTGGCCACTGGGAGGCGCAGGCGCGGGGGCAGCGGGACGGGGCGCCGATGAAGGCAGCAGCCACGCGCGCTGCCGCGTCGCCGCCATCCGCATCGTCCGCTCGCGCGGTGGCGTGCCAGCCACAGTGGTCGGTGCACAGGGACCCCAGGGCGGTGGCGGCGGGGGAGGCGGGGGTGGTACCACCACCCGCCGGCGTTTGATCTGTGCCCGCGTCTCCCAACACAACCACCAGCTGCCGGCTGGCGTTCAAAGGAGACCGTCCCGCCCCCATCGCACACCCGGCGACTGCAGCCACAGCGCCCGGGGACAGGGCGTGGCCACGCCAGCAGCCGTCGGCGGAGTCGGCGACGGTGACCGGGGTGAGCGCGTCAACTCGAGGAGACCCCCCATACGGCCCCAACGCGGTCGTCAACCACGCCGAGTCTCCCAACGCTTTCGCAAACTTGGTCACAGCCGCCCTCGTGGCCCGCGGCCAGGCGGGGCCGTAGAAGACGAGGGTGAGGGCCACTCCGTCGGACAGTGTGCGGCCGCCGCCGTTGGTGAGGGGGGGGGACGGCGGCTTGGCGGACGCGGCATCGCCCTCGGACGCGGCCTGGAGGTCGTTGTCGGACACGGGGGCGCCGTCCGCGTCAAAGGCGCCCAAGTCTGCTGCCGCCCAGGGCGCGACAGGGAGGATGGGGCCAGAGGCTGCAGAGGCCGACGCATTGGCGCACGCTAGTCCACAAGCAGCCGCAGCTGCCCGAGCTTGAGCCAATGTAAACACTGGGACGGCGGCCATGGCGGCGGCGGGGCCGGCAGCAGCCGACTTGCGCGGTCCGCGAGGGCGCGCGGGCGTCGCCGGTGGCACCTGCGTCGGTTGGGACGGCAACGCGGCCGCCGCAGCCGCAGCCGCCGCCCCGGCAGCCGCCTCCAGCGCTGCCGGGCGGGGGGGCACCACGTCCCCCACCCGCGCCAGGGGCGGGGTGGCCCCCCGGTCGCGCGCGCCGCGTTGTAGCGGTCGGGTGAGGCACCAGGGGACGGTGGCAGCGGCCCTCCCAGCCTGCCCCCACCAAACGTCAACTCCACGGGCGCCGACGACGGCGACGGCGCGGCCGCCGCCGCGACGGCCGCCGCGGCTGCCGCCAGCCGGGACGCCGCCCGCCCCAGGGCCGACCGCCCGGGAGGCAGCGTCACGTTGGCGGCGCGCGCGTCGGCTGCGAGTGCGGACGCGGCGGCCAGCGCGTCCGCGAGGCGCAACCCCCGTTCGCTGGAGGGTGCAGGCGCCGCCGCGTGCCCCGCAGCCGGCGCCCCCGCCGCCGCCGCCGCCGCGGCAGCCAGTGATGCCGCTGTCGCGGGCGCGGACGCTTGTGCATTGTTGAGGGCGGCCGACACGGCGGCCAGCAGGGCCGCGTCGTCGGCGGCGCGGGCAGCCGTGTCGGCCGTGGGGGCTGCATTACCACCACTCCCCAGCGCGGACGCCAGGTACGGCGCGTATGCACCCGTGTACGCGATGGGGGAGGGAGGGGCGAGGCCTAAAGCGGCGCCCAGGGTGGATTGTGACGGGGTGGCGGTTGAGGCACCGCCACTCCCCCCAATCGCGCCCCCGATCGCTTGCAGCAAGCCTGCGGCGCCAGGAGACGATGAAGCAGTCACTACCCGCGGCGGCGGCGGCGGTGGGGGTGCGTCAGGCTCCGCGTCGTCGCCGTCGGTCGGCGCAGGGGCGGGCGTCGGCGGCGCGACCGCCGCGCTGGGCACGGCCGCTGCCGCCTCCATCACATTCTCTGCATCATCCAGCGCCTCCACCGCCATCGCCAGCGCGACCGCCAGCGTGCGCGGCGACACGCCGTCAGCTGCGGCAGCGCGTTGCAGTGCGGCTGCGGCGGCTGCATCCACCCCCAGCTCGCCCGCCAGGGCCAGTGTGGCTGCATCGTAGGTGGGAGGGGTGGCGGTCACCGTGGGCGCGGGAGCGGGCGCCTGGGACGGGGCGGGGGCAGGGGCTTCGGAGAGCGTGGGCGCGGGCGCGCCTGCCGCCGCGTCGGGCGACGATTCATCGTCGCCGTCTGCAGCATTTTCATCGTCACTGTCACTAAGAGCATCCCCCCCCTGCTCCGCCCACGACACGACGGGCGCCGCGGCGTCAAAGAAGGCGGCGTCCGCGCGCGCCGCGGCCGCGTCGACCGCGGCGGTCGCTTCGAGCAGCAGGCTGGCCTCGTCGTCGACCGTCGCGGCGGTGGCAGCGACTGCGGTGACGGCCAGCAGCAGGGCCGTGGCGACCGCGAGGCGGCCGGGCTGTGGGTGTGGGGGTGGGCCGCATGTGGTTGGGCATGCGCCCGCGCATTGGGGGTGGCCTCCCTGCCCCTCCCCGCCTCCTCCTTGCAAATATCCTTGCCGCGCGCGCACGCAGTCACTTCGGTCTTGCTGAACGGGCGGAAACATGCCGCCGGGAGCGCGGCATGCGGGTGCCAGCGCCCGCGTAACTGCCCGCCACGGTCGCGCGTTTTTGGCACCTCCCCACTCAGCCGCCGCCGCTGGCCCAAACCAACGCACCATGCTTGTGGTGCCTGTGGCCTCACACACCAGTGGGGAGAGAGAGGCAAAAAGGTGGGAGCTTTTTGTTTTCCCCCTGAAAGGAGAAGAAAAAGAGTGGTTTTGCCGCAAGAGGTGAAAAAAAAACAAAGAAAAAACAACGTTTTCTGGTTTCCGTCTTGGTTGCGTGTGTGTTGGGGGATAGGAGGGACCGCGCGCATGTTCGCACAGCATGTGGAGAAGGGGGTCGCGTGTGTGTAACGGGGAGGGGAAAAAGGGTGGCGGGTGGTTGGACACACGCGGAAAGGAGGGTGGCGGCCGCTAAACAACAGCGGCAACACACCGCAGCTCACGCGAGGGCCACCACACCCGCCACGGGGGTTGGAGGTGGAGAGAGGAGGGCTTTCCTCTTTCAGTTGGTGGGGTAGAGCGACGGCTTGGCGCCCGACGCTCCCGCGCCTGCGCCGCCGCCAACTTTGCCCCCCGCGCCACCGTCAAGCAGCTGCTGTCCCCCGACGGCGGCGCCCGCCTCGTCGGCACCCAGCGCACGGTGCGCGGCTTGGTGCGCACGTGCCGCGCGCAGAAGGCGCGCGCCTTTCTGGAGGTGAGCGACGGGTCGACCGCGACGGGGCTGCAGGTCGTGATCGAGCCCGGCACTCCAGGGTGGGGCGACGTGGAGGCAGGGCGCACGCCCACGGGTGCAGCAGTCGCCGTGGATGGCGTGGTGGTGGAGTCGAAAGGGGGGCGGCAAGCTGTGGAGTTGAAGGCCGACACGCTGACGCTCGTCGGTGGCTGCGACGCTGGCGCCTACCCGCTGCAAAAAAAGGCGCACTCGCCCGAGTACCTGCGCACCGTGGCCCACCTGCGGCCCCGCACCCGCACCCATGGCGCGTCCCTGCGGGTGAGGTCGGTGTTGGCGGCGGCGACGCACGAGTTTTACCAGGCGGCAGGGTTTGTGCACGTGCACACGCCGATCATAACTGCGGCCGACTGCGAGGGCGCGGGGGAAGCGTTTCAAGTGACGACGCTGCTGGCGGATGTGGACGCCGCCCTGGGCGCGGGTGGAGGGGCGAGCGAGGGCGAGGTGGCGGCCGCGGATGCTGCCGTGGCGGCGGCGGGCGACGCGGTGCGGTCGGCCAAGGCGAGCGGCGCGGGCGTCGGCGCCGCGCTGGCCGCGCTGGCCGAGGCCAAGGCGGCAGCCACCGCGGTGCGCGGCCGTGGCGCCGCGGCCACGGGGCCACCCCGCACGCCTGCCGGCATTGACTACACCGGCGACTTCTTTGGCGTGGCTGCCCGGTTGACTGTCTCTGGCCAGCTGCAGGCGGAGGCCGCCGCGTGCGCTCTTGGTGATGTCTACACTTTCGGCCCCACCTTTCGAGCCGAAAACTCAAACACAGCCCGCCACCTGGCCGAATTCTGGATGATCGAGCCCGAGATGGCGTTCGCGGGCCTGCCCCAAGCCATGGCGACGTGTGAAGCCCACGTGCGGGCGTGTGCGCGAGCGGTGCTCGACCGCTGCGCCGACGACGTGTCCGCCCTGGACGCTGCCTCCCCCGGCCTGGCAGACTCTTTAACGCACTTGGCAGCCACCAAATTCCACACCGTCACCTACGACGACGCCGTGGCCGCCCTGATGGCGTCTGGGCGTGACTGGGAGTTTGAGCCCGCCCCGGGGCGCGACCTGGCAGCCGAGCATGAGCGTTGGATCACAGACGTCCTGTTCGGCGGCGACCCCGTCTTTGTCACCGACTGGCCGGCCGACATCAAAGCCTTCTACATGCGGCTGAATGAGGATGGCCGGACGGTGGCGGCGATGGACCTGTTGGTCCCCCGCGTCGGAGAACTGGCAGGCGGCTCTGCGCGTGAAGAACGGCCCTCCATCCTGGCCGACCGCATGTCCGCCTCCGGCGTGGACGCCGCCCCCCTGTGGTGGTACACCGACCTGCGCGCCTATGGCAGTGTCCCCCATGCTGGCTTCGGAGTGGGGTTTGAGCGGCTCGTCCAGCTCGCGACGGGCGTCGACAACATCCGCGACACCACCCTGTTCCCTCGCTACCCGGGCCACGCCGAGTTTTGAAAGAGAGATGGTGTGTGTGAGAGAGAGAGAGAGGCGGCGTGTGTGTTTGGTGGTGATATGTGATTGAAAAAAAAAAGAAGATTGCGGTTTTTTTCTTTCTGTCTTGCACGCCCAAAAAAAATGGTTTGTGTGTTGGTAAAGAAAAGGAAAGGACACGATTCTCCGCAGCAGGAGACGCCGTGTTGAATTGTGGGGGAATGCATTGAGGGGTTGAGGGGGGGGCGGGGGAAGTGCACAAGCACTTTTTGCTTTGGGGGGGAGGAAAAAAATCCTTCAAACAGGAAAACGTCATAGGAAAACCCAGAACTCTCTCTCTCTCTCTCCACACACACCACCACCACACCACCTCACTTGTTGTCGCAAAACCCTGCGGTCGCCTTGTTGGCCCAGTTGAGCTGCAACAAAAAGTCGCGCGCCCCGATTTTTGAGTTGGCGTAGCCGCCCCCTTTCGCCGCGTACACGCTGCCAAACTGCCACGCACACTTGTCCGCGTTCTCCATGCCCGCATCATCAAACCAGGCATCCAGCTCGGGGTCGCTCGTCGTCTCGGTCAGCTCGTGGGCGATGATGGAGGCCATCGCGTCGGCCTCCACGTTGCCATTGGGAGACGCGTTGGACTGGGCGGCACAGGCGGAGGGGCAGCGGGAGGCGGAGCCGACAAAGCCAAACTTGAACATGCGGCCAGAGTAGTCGTAGCTGAAGTGTGGCAGGGATGGGGGGGTGGGGAGGTGAGTGAAACAGAAAAACACGGCCGATCAAAAACACACACCTCCCCTTTCCTCCTTCCCTGCCACACACTGACCTGTACGAGTGCCAGCCGCAGTAGTTGCCACAGAAGGCGCCCGTCGCGGACGACCCCTGCGACACGCCCGGCGCCGTCAGCACCAGGGTGACCGAGTTGGCGTTGTAGGGGATGCGCCCATCCCCAATCAGGCACGCCACGATGGCGCCCACCGCGTTGTCTGTCAATGCGGTGCCTTGGTAACACTTGTCCGACTCCAGCACGGTGGGGGACGCGCCAAAGGTGAGCTTGTTGGAGAGGGGGGTGCCGCTTTTGGTCATGTAGGACGTCTGCACGTTGAGCCAGGGGGAGCCGCCGACGCCCGCCCCAAAGTCATTCAGAATGGTGCGCGTGGTGGACTGGAAGCCGGACCCGTAGTAGACGTAGTTCATGACGGGGACGCCCGTCATGATGTTGCCGCCCCAGTTTTTGATGCCATACTGAACAAACGGCACGGTGGAGGGGGGGGGCGGCAGCGTCGTGGGGGGTGGCGTCGTGGGCGCAGGCGTGGGCGCAGGCGTCGGCGCAGGCGTCGGCGCAGGCGTGGGGGAAGGAGGCGGCGGCGGCGGCTTGGTGGTCGGCGGCGGCGTGGTCGTCGTCGGTGGCGGCGGCGGCGGCGCCGTCGTCGGCGGAGGCGGCGGCGGCGGCGGCGGCGGCGGCTTCGTCGTGGGGGGCGGCGTGGTCGTCGTGGGCGGTGCCGACGTGGGCGGCGGCGTAGGCGGCCGCGTCGTGGGGGGCGGCGTGGTCGTCGTGGGCGGTGCCGTCGTGGGCGGCGGCGTCGGCGGCCGCGTCGTGGGGGGCGGCGTCGTCGTGGTCGGCGGCGGCGGCGGCGGCGGCGCCACGTACGCGGTCACCCGGCCCGGCCCCCACACATACACCACAAACGCGCCCGCGTCCGTGTTGTCTTTGCCCGTGGTCACCAGGTAGTAGGGCGTGTTGGCTTGGATGCCGGACACGACAAAGCCGGCGTGCCCGATCGAGGGGTAGTTGTCGTTGGCGGCGATCAGGTTGGTCAGCGGCGACGCCGGGTTGAACCCCCCCTTGTACAGCAGGGCAAAGTTATTCCACGCGGTTGTCGACCCCTGGCTGCGGAACTCGTAGGTGCCGGTCTCGGACACGGTGACCGGGGTGACGACGTAGCGGACGGCGATGGCAGCGCTGTCCAACGCCGTGCGCGCCTCCGTCGGCAGCCTAAACGTGGGCGCCCCCGCCGTCGTCCCCGACGTCGAGTAGCGCACCGCCATGGCGGTGCCCAGGTAGAAGCCGCCTGGGCCGGACGCGGTGACGGTGTAGGGGCCGACCGCGGCGTTGGACGACCCAGTGACGACGAGCGTATAGATCACGTTGCGGTTGAGAGACACCTGGAAGCCGGCAGTTCCCACGCTGGGGTAGTCATCATTGGCGGCGATCAGGTTGGCCAGGGGGGAGGAGGGCGCGAAAGGGTAGGCGTAGAGGAGGGCAAAGTTGTTCCAGTTGCCGCCCGCCACGACGCGCAGGTCGTACACGCCCGCCGTGTCGACCACGAAATTGGCGGCCACATAGCGGACAGCGTTGGCCGATGTCGGCCCCGCCGTGCGAGACGTGGAGGGACGGGAAAAGGTGGGGGCGCCCACCGTGGTGCCGGTCCAGGTGGCGCGAACCGTAAACGCTTGGAGCAGCGCGCGGCGAATGGATGACACCGACAGCAGGCGCCTGCGGGCGCCGCCTGTCGGGGTGGGCGCCGTCACCGACCCACCCTCACTGTCGCTGCCCATCGGCGGCAGGCCGGGGGGCGGCGCCAGCCCCAGCGTGATCGCAGCCGCTTGGGGGCCGTCCGTCGCGACCGCCAGCTCCGACGCGACGAGCAGCACGGTCGACTGCGCGGGGTCGTGAGTGAAGTTGGGGGCCAGCCCTGGCACTGAAGTCGCCGCCTCCCCCGTGGCCCAGTACAGGTTGGGGCCGGTGCCGTTGGGGCCAGACACGGTGGACCAGGGGGCGGTGGGGGTGAGCGGAGCCAGGTGGGCGGGCGCGGGCGGTCGCGACCCTGCGCGCCCTTTCAGGGGGGCCACCGCGGCGAACGAGAAAGGGGCGCACGCGCAGCCACCGGGTTGGGCGCACGGGTCGAGGGCCAGCCAGGATGGAGACGCAGACACCGGGGTGCCGGCCGAGCCGCCGACAACTGTGGTCTTGGCCGCGGCCGCGCCCAGCGCGGCGGCCTTGTTGGCGTCCTTCTTCAGCAGCGGGGCCAGCTTGGCGGCGGCGGCCGCCAGCTTGGCGGTCACGTTGACCGACTTGTAGAGGGAGGGGAGGAGGGGGGCGTCCTCGGGCTGGGCAAACTGCGGTTGGTGAGGAGGGAGGGGAATGGGGTCAAACAAGCCGTAACGGCGTGCGCGCTCGTGGGGGGTGCGTAGACGCACACCAGCCTTGGCCACACCCTCTCCGCGGCCCGCCGTAAACCATGTGCAGTGTGTGTCGTGGCCGTTGGTGGAGGCGCGGGCGTTTGGGGCGCGGAGGCCGGACGGTTACGCCGGCGCACGCTCGCTGCGTGCGCGTCGCGGCGGGCGCGTGGCAATCCTCAAACCACCCCCCCGCCTCCCCTCCTCCACCTCGTCCTACCCGCCCACCCCGCCCCACGCACCTGCTCCACAGCCAGTTCAGACGCTTGGGGATCCGAGGCGGAGACGGCCTGTGTGGGGTGAGTGTTTTGGGGGGTGAGGCTCTCGCGGCCGTGGCGCGCGAATGCGGGGAAGCCGCCGCCGAACCGTCTGCCTGCCCCACGCTTGGCTCCACCATGCTCTCTCACCTGAGACGTCATCGCCAGGGCGACCAGCGCCAGCAGGGAGACGCGGCGCATGGCGCTGAAGGAGGGAGGGGTGGGGGGAGGGCAAGGTGAGGGCCTGCGCGCGCGGCGCATGCCGCAACACCCAAACACACACAAGACCTGCCTCCCTCCCACCAACGCCAGCCTCGACACCTTAGCATGGCTGCCTCGACACCGCTGGTGGGGGGTGACGGAAGGAAAGGACGAGAGGGAGGGAGGGAGAGAACGCGAAAGGAAAAAGCGGCAGTGGCGACATGGAGAAACACAATTCGCCCACAAAACAACGCGTTCGCGCGCCGTTTCCCTCTCCCCACATACGCACACACGCACACCAAAATGAAACGCCACATTGTCGCCCTGCTGCTGGCCGCCACCGCCCTGCTGGCGACCTGCGCGGTCGCCAAGCGCAAAGCGGACGCAGACCCCAAGCCAGACAAAGCGTTGGGCTGGTTGACGCCCAAACAGTTCGAGGTGGGTTGGTGGAGGAGGGGTGGGGGAGGCAGCATGTTGAAGGAGAGGGAGGGGAGAGCAGGTGGGGAGGCAGGGAGGGGGGGGGCGCAGCACGGCGCGCGCGTCTGGGTGCACCACGACGACGCCACAACCTTCCCACCCCTCCCACCCTCTCAGAAACTGGACCTCGCCACCAACACCAAGCCCATCATGTTTGTCTTCACCCGACCCGGCTGCTCCGCCTGCTCCGCTCTAAAAGCCCAGCTCGCCCCCGCCCCGCAAGCCACGTCCGCCCTCTCCCGCATGTTCACCGTCGTCCACGTGGATGGCGACGCCATGACGCACAGCGCGTGGGGGGGCAAACACCCGGAACACGCGCCCGTGGGCAAACACTACGTGCCGAGGGCCGTGTTTGCTGATGCCAAGGGGAGGGTGCGCCCCGACTTGAAGGCCCCGGGGGGCGACGCCGAGTTCCCGCACTACTACTCGTCCACCAGCCAGCTGGAGCGCGGCATGCGGGCCGCCTACATCTCAATTGTGGGGGGTGGGAAGGGGGTAAAGGCGGGGGCGGCGTCTGGGGTGAGCGAAACCAAAGCGACGCGGCGCGCGCGGCGGGCGGAGAAGAAGAAGCAGCAGGCGACGGTGGGCAAGGACGAGGTGTGAGAGAGTGATGATGGTGTAAAGCAACAACAAAGGAAACGCGAGAACCAACAAAACAACAAAAACCAGGTCTTCTCTCCCCACCTTCATTTTCAGACACACTTGCCCGCTGTCGGCGACCACACGCTCTGCAGCAGCATCGCGTCCCCTCCCACCTCCGCGTTGGTCACCCCTTCACCCGAGCGTGCCGGTTTGACGGCCGGCCCAAAGCTCCACGCGCACCGCGACGCCGCGTCGCGGCCCGAAGAGTCGTGCCACGCCCCTCCTTCAGCGTCGGTGGCCGCCCCCACGACGACAGCGGCCAGCGCGTTGACCAGGGCGGCGGCGGACGCGTCTCCACCAGGGGCGGCTGGCCACTGGGAGGCGCAGGCGCGGGGGCAGCGGGACGGGGCGCCGATGAAGGCAGCAGCCACGCGCGCTGCCGCGTCGCCGCCATCCGCATCGTCCGCTCGCGCGGTGGCGTGCCAGCCACAGTGGTCGGTGCACAGGGACCCCAGGGCGGTGGCGGCGGGGGAGGCGGGGGTGGTACCACCACCCGCCGGCGTTTGATCTGTGCCCGCGTCTCCCAACACAACCACCAGCTGCCGGCTGGCGTTCAAAGGAGACCGTCCCGCCCCCATCGCACACCCGGCGACTGCAGCCACAGCGCCCGGGGACAGGGCGTGGCCACGCCAGCAGCCGTCGGCGGAGTCGGCGACGGTGACCGGGGTGAGCGCGTCAACTCGAGGAGACCCCCCATACGGCCCCAACGCGGTCGTCAACCACGCCGAGTCTCCCAACGCTTTCGCAAACTTGGTCACAGCCGCCCTCGTGGCCCGCGGCCAGGCGGGGCCGTAGAAGACGAGGGTGAGGGCCACTCCGTCGGACAGTGTGCGGCCGCCGCCGTTGGTGAGGGGGGGGGGACGGCGGCTTGGCGGACGCGGCATCGCCCTCGGACGCGGCCTGGAGGTCGTTGTCGGACACGGGGGCGCCGTCCGCGTCAAAGGCGCCCAAGTCTGCTGCCGCCCAGGGCGCGACAGGGAGGATGGGGCCAGAGGCTGCAGAGGCCGACGCATTGGCGCACGCTAGTCCACAAGCAGCCGCAGCTGCCCGAGCTTGAGCCAATGTAAACACTGGGACGGCGGCCATGGCGGCGGCGGGGCCGGCAGCAGCCGACTTGCGCGGTCCGCGAGGGCGCGCGGGCGTCGCCGGTGGCACCTGCGTCGGTTGGGACGGCAACGCGGCCGCCGCAGCCGCAGCCGCCGCCCCGGCAGCCGCCTCCAGCGCTGCCGGGCGGGGGGGCACCACGTCCCCCACCCGCGCCAGGGGCGGCGCGCCGCCCCCCCCCCTGCGGCGCGGCCGACGCGGCCACGTCGGACGCGGCCGTCAGGGCGGCGTCCCGCACGGCGCCCAGGGTGCCTCGCAGCTCGGCGCCTGCGCCGGTGCGTTGGGCGAGGGCAAGCGGCAGCAGGAGGAGGAGGAGGAGGAGGAGGGAGGGAATTCGCATGGTGTGGTGGCGTGCGCGGAACGCGCGTGCCGCGGCTGGTGCGCCCATGGCGCCTTCCAACGTCCGGCTGAGAGGAAGGATAGTGGCGTGTATGTGGCGAGGCGGGGGGGCGGGAGGGGTGGGGACGCGGCGAGAGAAAGAAAACGGAAGCGGAAGGCGTGTGCGTCGCAAAAGCTCACTCGCGCACTCCCTCGCTCTCTGCTTTTGGTTTTCGCTGTCCTTGGGTTGACACGACGACCGACCAACACACACACACACACACACACACACACACACTCCTCCATTCACGACCGCACCGCCGCCACCGCCGCCGCTGCAGCGGCCGCCACTCCGGTGCCGCCAGAGTGGCCGCCCGACAGAACACCGACGACTGTCTCTGCCGCGTCCGCCACCGCAGACAGGCGGGCCGCCAGGGCGCCATACTCGGCGCGCGAGGTGGGCGGCATGGGCGCCCGGCGCGCGACGAACGCGGTCCCGGCAGCGGCGTCGATGCGGACGGACGCGCCGCCGCCGCCCGCGGCCGCGACGAGGGCGCGCTCGGCGCCCCCCGCCGGCAACGACAGCGCCGCCTCGACGTCTTTGAACGCCAGGGTGGCGTCGGGGGCAGCGTCCGCGGCGGCCAGCAGGGCGATGAGCCGGGCTTTGGCTTCCACGGCGGCGGGGGGGACGCCAGGGGTCGGCGGCAGCGCGGCCGCAGCAGCAGCAGCAGCCGCGACGTCCCCCCGCGACGCCGCGTCGACGGCCAAAGCCAACGCCTTCTGGCCTGCATCCGCAGACGCCGCCAGCCCACGGACGGCGGCGGTGCCGCCCAGCTCAAAGGCGGTGGCATCGCCCGACCGCAGAAAGTCGGCGGCCGCGGCCGCGGCGGCCGCGCGCGCGGCGGGCGTGGCGCGCGCCGCGTCGGACGCGCCCTCCAGCGCGGTCAGGCCCGCCGCCTCCAGGCGGGACGCGTCCCGGGAGGCCGCCTTCTTGCCGGCCCCCGCCCGGCGCACGGCGGCCGCCAGGGCGAAGAGAAGGTCGGCACGCGCGGCCGCGTCGCCGCCCGCCGCGTCGGCAGCCCACGCCTCGCCGCGCGCGCGCGCGGCGGCGGCCAGCCCCGCCCCCGCGGACGCGTCGGGGGCCGCCACCGCGGCGGCCAGGGTGGCGCGCAGGGCGACGGCCCGGGCGGGCGCGTCGCGGCAGGAGGAGTGGAGGGTGGCGAGCGCGGCCAGGCGCGGGGGCGCGGGCGCGGCGGAGGCGGCCGGCGACGTCAGGGCGGCGGCCAAGCGGGTGACGGAAGGCAGGCCGGCACCGCCGGCAGTCTGGGCGAGCACGGTGAGGACAAAGTCGATGTCTGGAGGGGGGTGGGGAAGGGGGGTTGAGCAAACAAGAAGGAAAAAAACACAGACGCCCTACGTCTCACAACCACCACACACAAACTCCAACACTCACCGCGCGCGTCCGCTTTGGCCAGCACGGTGTCCAGGCCGGCGGCGACGGCGGCGACGTAGGCGTCCAGGTCGCCCGACGAGAGGGCGGCTTCCGCGGGGGTGGGGGGGGCGTCGGCCGGGGGGGCGGTGGATGGGTCCTGTTGGAGTGTGGTGTAAGGGTGTGTGGGAGAGAGAGAGGGAGGGAGAGAGGCGCGGGGCGAGGGTGGCCGCGTGCGATCGAGTGGAGAATGAGGCGGGCGAAGGAAATCGGGTCGGTGCCCCCGCGCGCGCGCGGTAGCCCGCTGCGCCTCCTGCCCAGACCACGTGCAGCAGCGCGAAACATCCCTGCAGCATGTCACGCACACACGCGTCGGAGGCGTGGCGTGCACAACACGCCCAGCCGGCGCACAAAAAACAAACGCACCTGGCCCGCCGCGACGGACGCCACGTAGCGTGCAGCGAGGGCGCGCGACGAGTCCTCCGTCGTCTCAATCAGGGAGGGCGGCATGGTGTGTGAGAGTGTGGGTGTGGGGGGCGTGTCGATCGGGGGAGCACCGCGCCCACTCTCTTTTTTTTTGCAGTGTGAGAGAAAGCGAGAGAGAGAGCCGGCCGGACGCTGCGGGCTGCGGACGCTGCGGACGAGCGGGCACTCTTCGCACCGCCGTCGTTGTCGCCCCCGCTCTTCTCCCCGCACGCCACCCCGCCTCCATGGCCGCCTCCGCCGCCGCCGCGACCGCCGCGTCCAGCTTGGTGCGTGTGTGGGGGTCGGGTGTGTGTGTGTGTGAAGAAGAGAGGGGGGAGAGAGAGCCCTCGGCCAGTAACTGCCGCACCCACCTCTCCTCTCCCCCCAAACACACAGGCCGACTTTGAGCGCCGCGCGGGAGCCTCCGCCACCACCCCTGAAGCCGCCTCCCTGCTGGCCGAGCTGCGCGCCCACGTGGCCAAGCTGGAAGCGACCGCGCGCGACGAGGACCCGCGCCTGTCCTTCTCCACGCCCGAGTTCAAGGAGGCGCAGCGCGCGTTCACTGAGGGGTTTAAGGTGAGTGGGGGAAGGGGTGGGAAGAGAAAGAGGAGAGAGAGGTGGGAAGGAGGAGGGACGACGCCCCCCCCCCCACCCACCACCGCCACCCACCCCCACTACAGAAAAACTTCGGCCGCCCCGTCGAGTGGGGCCTCGTCCAGGACCACGCGTGGTCCACCCCGCAGCTGCGCCAGCTGGAGGTGGCGCTGGACGTGGATGGCAAGCCGTGGCCGTTGGGGGCGGACGGCAAGCCGGTGGTCAAGTGAAGTGAGAGAGAGGGAGGAGAGGTTTTTTTTTTCGCCTTTTTATTGCAACACCCAAATCTTTTTTGTGCAGATTTATGGTTTCGCAGGCGAGAGAGGGTTTTTTTACACGCGCGAACAAAAAGGGGGAGAGCACAACAGGGGAAAAGGCGGGGGCCGCGATGAAAAGGGCTATCAAAATCTCGCGGTCCCTTAGAGAGGTGGGGGTCACGCCCCTCCAGGCGGCGTCAGCGTCGCGTTGCGCGCGCACGCGACGCGCCTTCGTTTCTTTGGGTGGCCAAACTGTTAAAACAAAAGGGAGCGTCAAAAAGGGGGGCGCAGGTCGCCAGAACGCCGAGAAACAAAACGCACACCCGTGTGTGTTGCCGAAAGTGCGTTTGTGTTTTTCTCGGGCGCGCACGTGTGCGTGATTTCAAGACAATGCTTTCTGCCTTCAGGCGGCCGCCGCCCCAGTCGGGTGGTTGGACGGCGTCAGCGCGGGCGCCGCGGGTTTCTTCATCTGCCCCAGCGGCAGCACGACGCGCCCGTGCGTCTCTGCCCACAGCTCCGCCGCCTCCGTGTAAAACGCGATGCCAGCCACCATGATGCCCCACCACCCCACGATCTTGGTGACAATGGGGAAAGACAGGCCGATGGCGAGCAGGAAGAACAGGGCGGCGAGCGTCGCAAACAGGACTTGGAGCGCGCGGTTGATTTTCAGCGTGCCGACAAAGAAGATGCTGGTCAAAATCCCGTACAAGCACAGCATCATTTGGTCGGCGCGCACAAACACGAACTTGGTGACCTCACCCTGGGCTTGGGACGCGCCAGACCAGACACCTGCCGCGTTGAGAATGGTGAACAGGGCGAGCCCCATCCAGAACGCGCCATACGTCATGAAAGCGGTGGCCCCAAACGTGGACCCCTTCTTCATGTCGAAGATGCCGACCAGGAGTTGGGCGAGGCCGCCGTAAAACATGCCAAAGCAGGCGGTCATGTTTTTGGTGGCAGAGGGTTCGGTGATGGCGGTGGTGGCGCCCTGGAGGAGGGGAGGGGAGAAAGGGTGGTGGTTGGTGGAAGAGACAGGGTGGTGGCGGGGTGGGCGTGTGTGTTAGAGGGCACACAAGGGGAAGGGTGGGGGGAGGGTGTGGAGGCGGGGGGGGGGGGGGGCGGGAGAGGACAAAAGAGACAGGCACGCACGCGCCAGCAGCGTTTGTCGAGCGACGCGCGGGCTCGTCGGGGGCGACGGCGCGCAATGGGGGCCGCCCCCCTCTCCCCGCCCCCGACCCCCTCTCCCCGACCCTGCCGGGCCCCCTGCCCCGTCGTCCGCTGCCCCTGCCGCCACTCGACACTCGCAGTGGTGTGTGTGCGCGGGAGGCGGGGAGAGGCGGTGGGGGGAAGCGACCACACGGCGGCGCGAGACGCGCGTTCGGTTCAGGGCGAAACCGACCCGTCCGCTGCGCCGTTCAATGTCGGCACGAGCGTTTTTGCCCGGCCGCCAGCGGGCCCCCCGCGCCCCCCAGTCCTCCCATGATCTCCCACCGGGATGAGTCTTCATTCTCACCTGAAGCAGCGCCGTGGTCAGAGCAAGACCAAACAGGCCCAGGGGGCCGGGGTTGGCGACTGTCGAGAGGGGTGGGGTCGTTTTAGACGCGCGTCGTCACCCGACACATCGCGTCATTGCATTGGCGGCTCGCCCCGAGGACGGCGCGCCGGCGCCTCTCCCGCCCCCCGCTTCCCCTTGGACGTCAAAAATCGAGCGTAGTCGATGTTTAGTGGCGGCTGCTGCGATTAACTGGGCCGGCAAAAGGCTCGGCGGGCGCGACTCGCCCATCCGCCTCGTCGCACATGCGTCCAAACACAGCGCCCCCCCCCCACAACAATCCAACTCACCAGCCTCCCGGTACATGATCGAACCGCGCTGAGGCGCAGCAGCAAAGGGGTCGTCCGAGCCATCGACGGGCTTGGAGATGACGAGGGAGGGGAGGGTCTGCAGGGGAGGCATAATGATGAGAGAGCGAGAGAGTTGCGAAAGCAAGAGGCAACACAAACTACGAGTCGGTTGTGTGATGACCTGACGTGTGGTTTTTTCTGTTTCTGTGTTTCGCTCTGCTCCTGCTCTGTTTGTCACTGCGCCCTGCGTTGTGGGGGGAGGGGGGCTACAAAGGGGAAGGGGAAGGGGATCACCGCACACACACACACACCAAAAAATAAAAAATAAACTCTCTCAACTCTGGCGACACCCAGCCGCCGCGTCGGCCGACGCGCCGTCGTCAAACCCCTCTCCTGCCGCCGCCGCCGCCGGCCCAGGGGACGACACCACAACCACGGCCGGCGGCGGGGGGGGTTAGTCGCTGGCGGTGGACAACGGCGACGTGGGGGCAGGTGGACCCGCTGCCGGCACGGCGTCGGCTTGGCCGCCGACGGGGGCGGGCGCAACCACCGCCCCCCCTGCGACCGCGACGCCACCCTCCACGCCTTCGACCCCAGGCCCCGTCACCGTGGCGGCGGCTGCGCCGGCGAGCACGGCGGGTGTGAGGTCAGCCGACACAGCCGCTGCACGGCGCCAGGTGTGAGCCCACAAGTCGGTGGCACCGTCGACCGTCGTCCACCCGGGGGCGAGCGCGCCCGCGGCGGCCGCCACCAGCAACGCGTTCTTGGCGGCTTCAGGCGCCGCATCCTCCAGGTCGGGCGCACCCGACCTCGCTGCAGTCGCCAGCGCAGCCAGCGCTGCATCCCACGCCGCCGCAAACGCGGGCGACGCGGGCGGCGGCGGCGACGTCGAGTCGGGCGGCGCGCCGCGCGGCAGCCCCGCCAGCACGCCCTTCACCATGGCGCGCGCCGCGGTGGCGGCGGCGCGGCCGGCGCCCGGGTCGCGGCCGCCTCCCCGGGCGCAGGCTGCGAGGCGGGCGACGGCGGGGGCGACGCCGTCGGCGATGGGGGCCAGCGCGACGGAGGGCGGCAACGCGAGCGCGTCGGCGCCACCCACGCAAACAGCGAGCGCCGCCACCGCGCCATCGCGAGCAGCGGGGGACAGGGAGCCGTCAGCCGCCAGGCGGCAGGCGGCGGCCACGGTGGCGGTCCAGCAGTCGGACGGGGAGGGGTCGGCATCGTCGGCGTCGGCGTCGGGTGCGCGGCGCGGGGGCGGGGGAGGGGGAGGGGGCACACCAGTGCCAACCCCCGGACGCATCGGGCTGGCGGTGGCCGTAGCAGCTGCTGTCGCAGCAGCCGCCGCGTCGCCCGGGGGGACGGCGTGCGTGGTGACGAGCCAGGTGGCGGCGCGCTCGAGAGAAGCGGCCGCGCGTTCTGCCGAGGCAGCGGGCGCGCCCTTGGCCCGCCCCTCCGCCACCGCCGCCACCGCCACAATGACGTGCGGGTAGGCAGCCAACGACAGAGCTTCCGGGGAGGCTGCTGCCAGGATGCCGTCGACTGCGGTGGCGCCAGCGTGGGGGTGCAGGGCAGCGCCACATAAAAGAGAAAGAAGCGCTCTTGCCGCGCGCCCGCGCCGCGACACGGCCGGCCCCGCCGCTGCCAACGCCGCCGCCCCCGTCGCCAGCGCGGGCGCCAGCTCCCAGGCGTGAGGAGGGGGCAGCCGAGTCAACAGCCCCACCGTGCGCAGGATGGCGTCCGCGGCGGCCGCGTCGGGGGGGGGCTGCGCGCCAGTGGTGCCGTCGGCCGGGCGCGGGCCGGCCGCGAGAAGGGAGGCCGCCGTGCGCAGCGTCCCCGCCACTGCACGCGCCACCACGGGGGGTGGCGCGAGCGGAGGAGCCGCCCCACCTCTCCCATCACCCGCCGCCAACGCGGCCGCCACCAGGGCGTGGACGGGGGGCCAGGCGAGGGCGAGGCGGTCGCGGTTGCGGGCGGCGAGGCCGAGGACTAGCTCGACACACACCTCTGCGCCGACCGCGTCGCGCGCATCGGCGCCCGCCGCCTCCAGCTCGGCGGCCCCCGCGGCTGCCACGGCGGCCGCCAAGTCGGCCAGGGCTTCCGCTTTGAGGAACTTGGAGTCGGCGACCACGTCGCCGACGCGGCAGGCGTCGACAGTGACGACCGCGGCCGCGGTGGCCGCCGCCTCAGCACCCGGCGGCAACGGCGGCAGGCCACCCGCGCCACCCCCTCCCGCCAACGGGTCCACCGAGATCAGGGATGACAGCGCACGCGAGAAGAGGGAGCCGCCGGCATTGCCGCCGCGGCGGGGGCGGGGTGGGGGGAGCGGGTCGCCCGAGCCGAGCGCGTCGGCAGGCACCAACCCCGCGCCGTGCAGCCGCAGCAGCGCGTCCACCAGGGACCGCCACCCGGCGCGCAGGGAGTCGCCGTAGCGGGCGGCGACCCCGAACAAGGCTTCTGCGGCGGCGCGGGCTCTGTCGTCGGCGCCAAAGGCGGCGGCCGCGGTGGCGGGGAGGGTGCCGATCGCGGCGGCTGCGTCCAGGGGGGCGACTGCATGCCCCGCCAGGCACGCCGCCACAGCGTCCACGGCTTCGTCCACGCGGTGGTGGGCGGCGACGCGGGCTAGGAGCAGGAGGCCGTCGACCGCGGCGGCGGCGGCGGGGGCGGCAGCGCGGCCGGTGGCGCCGTCGAGGGCTGTCGCCAGCGCGGCCACTGCTGGCGCCCACACCGCGCGCAGGGCGGCCGCGTCCACCGCCCTGCACCGCGCGCCACGCGCGTCAACGCGGACGCCGCGAGGCGCACGGGCTTCGTCCGCCAGGCGGGCCCACAGGCCGGGTGGAGGGGGCGCGTGGCGCGCGCGCACGGTGGGCGTGGCGGCGGCGGCCACGTCGCCGCCCGAGGCAGAGGGAGTCAGGCCACCCGCCGACCCGGCACCACCCCCACCCTCCCCCGGCATGGCCACCGCCAGCGGCACCGCCACAATGGACGCGTACAGAGTCTGCAAGAAATCGGAGGGGAGGTCGGCCCCCCCATTGATCCCCCGGTTGTTGCGCACAAACTCGTCCGCCGTCATTTTCTTTTTAACCTGCGCATTGTGCGCGTCCGTGTGCAGCATGATCGCAGAGTAGGCCAGCACATAGGCTGCGTCTGCATTGACAAACAACGAGGGGTGGGCAGCATGGAAGCGGGCGCCAAACGCCTCCATGACGCGTGAGATTTTTTGGGCTTCCCCCGGCAACCGAAACGCGGCCAAAAACGCGCGCAGCGCGCCGTCAAACGTCGTCCCCCGAAAGTCAAACGTGTGAGCAAACGCGTCCAGGGTGGCCACCGCAAATTCGTCAGCATCGCCCAGCAGGTCGCCCGCCGCGTCGCGCGAGACGGCGGGGCAGTGGCGCAGCAGGGCGGCCGCGTCGTGGGGGGTCGGGGGGGAAGGTGCAAGCCCCGCCGCTGCCAACCTCTCCAGGCCGCGTTCGGGGGATCTGTTGAAGGCGTCTGCGACAATGGCCAGCCGGGCTTTGACGGCGCGCTCCGCCAGCGCGGCGCGCAGGGCGCCGCGCGCGGCGGCACGCGCGGCCAGGCGCGCGGCCGCGCCGGGTGACGGCGCGCGCGCGCGCGCGGGCGCGCGCGGGCACGCGGCGGCCGCCCCGCGGGCGGCGGCGTGGGCACGCCCGCCGTGACGGCGGCCCACACGGCGGCCGCGTCGGCGGGGGCGAGGCCGTCGTCGGGGGGGAGGCGGGGGGAGGACGCGGCGCCGTCGAGTGAGGTGTACGGGGGCGGGGCGCCCGCGCCACCACCACCACCCCCGGCCACATCGTCGTCATCGTCCTCGCTGGACGAGTCGGCGCCCCGGTCGCCATGGTGGTGGGCGTCCAGCTCGGTGAGGACGGCCAGGACGGCATCCAGCGCCAGGTCATGGGAGGGGGCGCGCGCGCCGCCGGCTGGCGTGGCGGCGCGAGCCGCGACGCCTGCGACCGTCTCCAGCAGGTCCGGCCTCTCGATGCGGCAGTCGCCATTGACAAACGCGTCTCGAGCAAAGCCAGGCTGGCGGAGCAGGTCGAGGAGGCCTTCCAAAGCGGCTTGCTGCCGGTGGGCTGCCGTGGGGGGGGCGCCAGACGCGGGGGACAGCGCGGCCCCGCCCCCGGGCGGCCCCGCCGCTTCAGGCAGAAGCACGGACGCCGCAAACGCGCCCACCTGAAGGAAGAGGGAGGACCCCAGGTGCACGTAGGCCAGCAGGGCGGCGTGCGCAGCGCCCGCCAGGGCGGACGCATCAGCCGACGCGGCGGCCGCGAGGGCAGCCCACGCGTCATCAGCCAACAGGGCGGCCAGGGGGGGGTGGCGCCCAAAGGACCGCCCCCCGGCATCCAGGGCGCGGCCCAGCAGGCGTACGCCCAGGGGGCCGAGGCCGGCGCGCGGTTCGGAGGGTGCGCGCCCGGCCGGGGGCGCGGGGGGCGCCCCCGCCAGGGAGATGGCAAAGGCCAGCACCTCCACCAGGGCGGCCACCCCGTACCCGTGGGCGGGGGGGGCGGGCGGCGGGGAGGGCGGGGGGGTGGGGGCGTCGGCCGGGGGGAGGGCGTCGCCACCCGCGGGAGCGAGCGCGTGCGCAGACGGCGACCGCGGCGGCGCGGCCACCAGCGCGCGCGGGGGGGGCGCCTTGGCGGCGGCCACGGCGGCAGCGGCAGCAGCGACTGGTGCGTCGTTGGCGTCGCCATCGCCATCGCTGCTGGACTTGGCGGGCGGCGTGCCTGGGGCGGCCGGCGTGTCGACCACCGCCCCGATCCGCGGCGACGGCGCGCGCGCGGCCGCGGCGGCCGCGTCACCACCACCATCCGCTTCGCTGGCTCCAGGCGGTGGGGACGGCGCATCCACGGCCACCGGCGTGGGCGGCAGGTCGGGCAGGGTGGCGAAGACGGCGCCGACCAGGGCGTCCAGCGCGTCCCACGCCGCCGCGGCGAGCGGGCCGCCGCCCACCCCCGCGCCGCCGTCGCCGCCGCCGTCGCGGGAGGCGGCATGCTGTCCGATGCGGAAGGCGGCTTGGAAGGCGTCGATGACGTCGTCGTCGGACAGGGCGGCGGAGGCGCCGGGCGCGGTGGCGCAGGCGCGCAGGAGCTGTGAAACGGGGTGCACAGAGGGGGAGGGGTCGGGTGTTTCGTCATCGACCTGGCGTGCCACCTCCCACACCTCCCCACACCTCCTCCCCCCAATCCCACCTGCAGAATCTTGGCCAGCACCGCGTCATCCCCCGCGCCGCCGCCCGCTTCAAAACGGCAGCGCGCGGCGGCGCCCGCGGCGGCGCGCAGCGCGGCGGCGCCCGCGGGCGTGCCCGCGGGCAGCAGCCCTCCCGCCACAACGCGAGTCAACGCGTCCAGGGCGGCCGCCGTGACGGCGGCCCCGGCGTTGGTCTCGCGGGCGGCGGCGGCAAAGGGGGCGACCGCGGCGACGGGATCAGGGTGAGGTGGCGCAGTGGCTGCAAAGACAGACGTGCGCAGGGACCGCAGACCGGCGAGCAGGGGGTCGTTGTCGGCGGCGGCGTCGATGGGGCGCTGTGTTTGGATGGGTTGGGGGTGGGAGGGAGGGGTCGGTCAAAAAAAGAAACGCGCGCGATGACCCCCCGATCGGGGGGGGGGGGGGGGGGGGGGGGGCAGCGCGCGTGCTCGGGCGCGCTTTTTTGCCATTCTGAGCGCGCAGACAGCTGACTCGCCCATTTTCAATCCAGTGCGCAGGGTGGCAACAGCATGCGCGTGGCGCGGTCGGCGGGGCGCCTTGCAATTTTTTTTTTCCCGACGCGCATCGACCATCAGGAAACACACGCTGCCGCTCTCTCCCCCCCCCCCCCCTTCACACACTCACCGACGAGTACCGTCCCGCCTGCCACTTGGCCGCCGCCTGCGCCCTAAGCGCTGACGCGACGGCGGCCGCCTCGCCCGCCAGCAGCATCGCGGCACGCGACGCGGCGGGCGGGGCGGACGGCGTGGGGGCGGCGTCCATTGGGGAGGGAGGGCTGGCGAGACTGGGTGCGTCAGCGCTCGCACAGGGGAGAGCTGGTGTTGTATTGAATCGCGCGAGGCCCCGGGCGCGGGCCGGGAAAGAAGAGTGGTTCCCTGTTTGTCGGATGGACTCGTTCACACTCTGCCCCCCCCCCAAAAAAAACAGCGGCAAGGGCATCGCTCCACCTGCGCTTCTGCCGGCGTCCCCGCCCCCCATTCACACGGCCCGCCTTCCCTCCGCAATGCGGGTGACGTCTGGAGCGCGCCCGCCGCGTGCCGCGCCCCGCCCCACGCGCGCGGCGAGCGCCCCCGATCCTGCACCCACCAACACGGGCGCCGGGGCGGCCAGCCGGTGCGTTGGGAGGAGGAGTGTGTGTGACAGAGTGTGGCGACGGCACGGAAGTCAAAAGAGGGGGCGCCGCGTGGTGCTGGTCCAACAGCGGACAGCGCGCCCCCCCCCCCCCGTCCTTCTCACCAACCCTCTCTCCACCTCCTTCCACACACACACCACCCCTAGCCGCCTCATCCTCATGCGCCACGCCGACTCGGCGGAAGCCTCCCCCAGCATCCGCGACCACGGCAGGCCGATCACGCCGGCGGGCGCCGCGGCCGCGGCGTCCGTGGCGCGCGCGCTCGCGGCGCGCGAGTGGGTGCCCGACCTGATCGTGGCGTCTGACTCGGAACGGTGAGAGAAAGTGGGAGGGATGTGTGGGAGAGGTGTCGGTGAAAGCCAGAAAGACGCGTGTTTGCGTTTTTCACCTCTCAACACCTTCCCCCTCGTTTCCTCCACCACTCCCCACACCCACAGCACCAAACAAACCCTGGCCGCCATGGCGGACGCCGTCCCCGCCCTGGCCGCCGCCCCCGCTCGCTACGCGGGGTCCCTTTATGCCGCCGCCGCCACTGATGGCGCCACCGCGGCCGCCCTGGCCGCCGAACTGGAGAAAGCGGGGGCCGACACAGGCGCTGGCACAAACACCGTGCTGGCGGTGGGCCACAACCGGGGGTGGGAGGAGGCGGCGTCCGCACTGGCAGGGGCGCCAGTGCGGCTGGAGACGGCGACGGCGGCCCTGTTTGAGGAGGCGGTCAAGGCGGCGGCATCGTGGCCGGACGCGTTGACTGCGGGGGATGAGGGCGCGTGGACGCTGGTGGGGTTGGTGGAGGGTGGGTGATTGTTTGGATCGTGTCTCTCTGCCCTCCTGCTGTATCATCAAAACAAAAACAAAATCATTCCTCCCTTCCAACCGCACTCTCTCTCTCTCTCCACTGTGTGTGTTTTATTGTGCGCAACGCATGCACAGGGAAAGAAGACTTTGGATTTTTTACACGGCGTGAAAACGCGAGGAGAAAGGGAGAGACGGTGGCGACGCCGCTCGAGGGTCGCCCCCACTCGCCCTGTCCCCCCCACGCGCACACGCGCTCCGTGGCAAAAAAGAATTGTGGGACGAAAAAAAAAAAAACTGGCGGCGTTCGCCACCTTGGTAGGCAAAAAAGGCAAAACTTGAGGGAGTGGTGGTCCCCCTTTTGGTTCAAAAAAGATGTTGGGGGGGGGAGGGGCTGCTGCGCTGGGTCGGGGGGGATCTGCCGTGGTGGGAAGAGGGGGGAGGGGACCTGCCATAGAAAAAAAAAGGGGGCGTGTTTGAAAATGAGAGCCACTCCAGGGGCCCGGTGGGGAGGGATCTGCACGTGTGTGATTCAAGGGTGTGTGTGTGTGGACAGAACCTTCGGGGGGCTCGCTTTGGGGGGAGGGGGCCAAGAAGCATCCCAAGGAGGTGGGGGAAAAGAGAAAGGGGATGCGACGGGGTGTGCTTGTTGTTTGTCAGCCCGAAAAAAAGAAGAAGTGGGATTGTGTCACCTGGGGTCCCGGCCGCACGGACAGCATGAGAGCAGTCTCGTTGTGCGTGTGCGCGTGTGTTGTTGGGAGGAAACGGGGGATGAAGAGCTTTGTTGGGAGGAACACCGTGGCGCAGCAGGGGGTGGGCAAAAAAGAGAGAAATGCTTTTTTTCTCATTCCAGCTCGGCCGCTTTCAGCGCGGCCGCAATCTCTCTCGACACAAACCGCCCCCCCACCCTCGGCCTCGAGTCGGCGTTGGCTTTGCGCCGCACGTACAGAATGGGCAGCGCGCGCAGCGACAGGCGCTTGGCCCGCTTGGCCCTGTAGATGGCGATCGCCTCCTCCCGCGACCGGGAGGGAGCGATGGTGGTGGCGGCGGCCGGCGGGCGGGCGGTGGGCGGGCGCGCGGGCGCGGCGCGCCGCGCGCGCGGCGCGTGCGGCGCGCACGGCCGCCAATGACGACGCGGCGCCGCCGCCTTGGTGGCGGCCGCCGCCACGCCCTCCAGCACCAGGGCGCAGTCGGTGCCGCCGACGCCCCCGTTGAGGGCGGCCAGCACGGCGTCGGTGTGGAGGTCAAGAAACGTGGTGGTGGCGGGGGTGGTGATCGCACAGTCGGCGTCGTGGCGATGGTGCACCGAGTCGGGGGACGCGGGCGGGGACGCGGGCGGGGCGTAGGGGGACAGATTGTTGACAAACGCGTCCGACGACAGCAGGGAGGCGGCGGTGGACTGGGGGGTGGGGGGCCGGGAGAAAGGATCATCAGTACCATCGCCGCCACCCGGGCGCGTCGGGCCCCGGCCGGTATCCGCAGTAGAGTCTCGGCACCCCCCCCCGCCCCTCCCCGCCCCCCCTGATCCTGCCTCCCTCTCCCATGATCCATGCGCACCAACGTTAAGCTGTGTTCATGGTCCATGAGGTGCGTGTCGGCGCCTGTTTTGGGGGCCAATGCAGCGGGAGTTTGGTGAAAAAGAAATGCGGCTGCGTCGTCAGCGTGTCGGCAGCCACCGATCGGCCGGCGGTTGGCGAGCCGCGGGCCACCTGCCCCGGCACAGCTGCTAGGCTGTGACCAGGTGCTCTGGGGGTGGAAGTAAGGCTGCAGCAGCCACCAAGAGCCGCCACTGCTCCCCAAAACACGCCCAAAAAAAGCGGCCAACATTTCCCGACGCACCCGTCAACGACCCGCTCGCGGCGGCCTCCTCGAACAGCAGGGCGCACGACATGGATGGGCAGGTGTGCGCGAGTGGGGAGCGTCTATCGAGGGCAGGAGGGGCGCCGAGGGAGGGGGCGGGAGGAGGCGAGAGGGGGGCGGCCCGCGGGAACTCGAAGCGAGAAGTGTCCAAAGTGTCAGGAGCCAAAAAAGTATCGCCCTGCTCCTCCCATATCAAGGGCACGCCCTCAGAAAAAGCCACGCCCTTTTTCAGTGCACTTTTTTGATTCATCCTTGATTCACTTTCTCGGGGGGTCCAGTGTGCCCCCGCCTCTCCCACCACACTGCCACCACACACTGCCCTCCGCCTTCCCACCCCTCCCCTAGCCAGCTCCTGAGAGACAGTGCGACAAACGTGCGTGTGTGTGTGTTGCAGACAGGCAGACAAAAAAAAAAAACCACTCATCTTTCCTCACCCGGGAAAAAAGGGCGGCGCCTTCCACCCACTCCACCCGCACCCCGTGCTCGCCCCCCGCCACCCCGCCGCCCTGGGCCTCAGCGCGGGCGGCGTGTAGGCTCGCGGATCCACCCGGGCGCGGGGCGCGGTGGCGGCCAGCAGGGCGGGCGGCGCCGCCGCGCGCGCGCCGTAGCGGCGCGCAGCGCGCGAGTGGGCGACAGCACACGCGATGGGTCCAACCACAGCCAACGCTCCACCCGCCGTGAATGCGCCACACGCCACCAGCACGCACCCCGTGAAGAATGAGTGTGCGGCCAGGATAGTCGCGGTGCCGGCTGCCGCCTCAAAGAAGATCGCCCCCCCCCCCTCGTACACCCTCTCAAACACGTACAGCAGCTGGTACCGCCACACGGTCCATGCAATGCAAGCCCAGAGCGCGGCGAACGGGAGGGCGAGGGGGGCGACGACTCCCGCTGCCGCGGCTGAGACGTAGACACCCGCCACGACGGCGCCCAACTCTCGCCCCGCGCGCAGGGACACGTGGGGCAGGGCGGCCGCGCCCGCGATGTCGGCTGCGGCGGGGGAGGTGGTGCGAGGGCGGGGGTGGCGGCCACAGCAGGAGGCGCAGCCGCGGGCGGCGGCGGACAGCACGTGTGCCAGGGGCGCGGAGCACGGCCACAGCAGGCGGAAGGGGGCCATCAGCAGGGCTTGCTGCACCAGAAAGTTGACGAAAAAGTTGCTGGCGGCCGCCAGGGAGCGCCCGATGAACTTGTAGGCGGTGGCGGGGTCGCGCAGGAGGGAGGGCAGGACGAGGAGGGCGGAGCCGCCGAGCACAGCGCTGGACGAGGGAGAGGGGGGGGGGGGGGGAAGGCGGGGTGGTGTGAGGCTGCTTCGACCGGGCGCCGACCCACCCCCCACCCCCCACCCCCCCCACACACTCACCCCAGATTCACCGTCACCAGCGTCCACGCCAGCGCCGCCCAAAACACGCGCCTGTCCACGCCCGACAGCGAAGCATCGGGCACGCCCAGCATCAGCACGCCGCGGTACAACGCTTTCGGCATGACGAGGCACGACCACATGGCGACGAGGAGGGGGGGCAGGGTGCCCGTGATGAGGGAGCGGAGAAAGGAGGAGCGGTCGCAAAAGGCGGCCCGCACGCGGGGGGGGACGCGGCCGACGCCGGAGGGGGCGCACGCAAAGTGTTCGATGTTGGACAGAGCGCCGGCGAAGAAACCGATCGGAAACAGGCAGAAGGCGGCCAACCAGGCGACGCCAACCACTTTGGAGCGGCCGCGCGCGGCGGGCGTCTGCCACAGAGCTTGCCAGCACACTTCGTCAGGGCCCGGGGCGCGCAGCACGCGGAAGGAGCGGCGCCAGCCTTGGGGGAAGGGGGGGGACGGCGGCCGCGGCCGCGGCCGCGGTCTGGGCCGCGAAAAAAGCGATGTAGGAGGGGGAGGGCGCGTCGGCCGCGGCTGCAGCGGCCGCTTGGGCGGTCGCCACATCATCCTCTGCGACCCGCACGCGGGTGGCGGCAGCGTCAACCGCGTCCATGGATGGTGGGGGTGGCGAGGCCAGCCTGCCCAGCAGCTGGTGCCACCAGCGCGGTCCACCGACGCGCGGGCGCGGGGAGCCGACCGCAACCGCCGCCAGGGCCGCCGTCTCCGCTGCAGCCAGCTCCGCACGGGCCGCCTCCCACCGGCACAGGGCGCGGTGGGCGGGGCGGACGTCGACGATGGGCATGGCGCCGTGGTAGTCGCCCGGGGCGAGGCGCGAAAAAACGGCATCAACCAGCGCCGCGCCTCCCAAGTGGGCGGCCCCGCGAAACCAGGCGCGCGGTGGCAAGTGTGGGGGGAGGGCAGAGGTGGGTGCAGAGCTCGATGCAGCCCTGTCCATCCTGTCCGGCTTGGGCTGCTGAGCGGGGGGCGTCGACGCGGTGTCGTCGCCACCACCGCCGGGTGCCATCAGTCTGGGTGCGGCCGGGTCGGCAGCCCCCGCCTCCGTGTCCCTCACCCGCCGCACCGCCGCCGTGCGCCGCCGCACGGCAGCAGCCGCCGACCCAGGGGCCAGGCGCACACTGGAGCCCGCCCGCCCCGCGCCCTGCAGGGAGGGCGCGAGCGTGGCGTCGTCGTCGCCGTCAAAGCCGGAGGCAGCAAACGACACGAGGGGGCCCGCGCACAGTGCGCCCGCGCCCGCGACAGAAGGTGGCAACACGCGCGCGCACGCAAGGGCGGCAGCCCCCAGCACGTTGCGCGCGGTGCGGGTGGCGTGGGACGGGGGGGGAGGCACGTCCATGGCCAGGGCACAGTACAGTTCTGCTGCGACCGACGGGGGCGCGTCGGTGGGGGTGGCAGCAGCCCCGCGCGCAGCCGGCGCTCCCGCCGCGCGCGCAGCCTTGACCAACGCCACAGGGGGCAGCCGCACACCGCGCCCGTCGGCCGCCCCCGTCCACCAGGGGTCGAGGCGGGAGGGGCGGGGGGAGGGAGTGGTCTCCAGGGTGGAGACGGGCGCGTGGGAAGGCGGCAGTGTGGGAGAGGCGGGGGCAGGGCCACCACCGTCCAGCGTGAGGGGTGGCGTGTGGTTTGGGTCGTCCTCGTACTCGTCCTCGTCACCCTCACGACCATCACCCTCCACCACCGGCAGTCTCCGCTGGCGCGCCGCCAGGTCACTCTCCCTCGCCGCGCGCGGCGCCCCCGTCGCGGCCGCCGCGAGCGCGTCTGGCGGCGCAAACGCGCCCGCCAAGGCAGCATCCCCGGCCGCCAGGTAGGCTTGCCGCAGCAGCACAAACTCGACCATGAACGCGTTGATGAGCCAGAGGCCGTACGCGACGCCGGCAGCGGTGACGAGCGCGGGAATCAAGAGAAAGGGCGAACCCGTGGGAAGGGCCCCCACCACAAACCGATTTAACGGAGACGCGGTGTCCGGGCCGTCAGTGGCGAGGATGGTGGTGTCCTTGACCATGCCATAGGTGCCGTTGGGCAGGGACGCAGCCGCCAGCTCGGACGGCGCGCGCGGCCACGTCGACCCAGCCGCGTACAGAGGGAGGAGGATCGCACAGCACAGCGCCGCGTACGGCACCAGCCACAGCACGCCATACCCCAGGGCACGGTGCACCATGAGGGCGTCCAGCCCCGCGGTGCGGACGAGGTCGGCGTCGGACACGGTGAAGACAGGGGTGAGCCAGGCGAGGCACGCGCGCACACCGCGCGTCGCGAGGGGGGGGGGGGCGCACCAGCACGCCGCGCAGGCGGGTGCGCCCCGTGTAGAAGGGGATGAAGGTGCGCCCCAGGATGAAGCCCAGGATGCAGAGGGCGCCCAGGACGGCGGACGTGTAGACGCTGTGGGTGGTGTGGAGGGGTGGTTGCCGTGGGTAGACCGAAAGGAAAAACAGGCCGCCACACACCCCTCCCCCACACACTCTCTCACCCATTGATCACTTGGTGGTCGGTCACACTGTCCGTCTTGTACAGCACCAGGGGCGGGGGGCCGGCGCCGGTGTCGCCCAGGGCGGCCACCACTGCGCGAGGCGCGTTGCCCGGGGTGGATGTGGCGAGTGCGTCGTCGACGCGTCCCAGGAGGCGGTCTGACATGGCTGGGGGGAGCGGGTGTTGAAGAGGCACACACACCCGTGGCCCCGCGCCACTAAACACCGATGTGATCAGAAAGAGTTCGCAGACCGACGGCTTCTCTGCACTCTGTTTTGTTTTCGGGGGGGGGGGGGCATTCGAAACCCCCCACAAACCTCGCCCGCGTGAGGAGCGCGTGCACCGCGTGCCACACAAGACACACACAGTCACAAAGACATCACCAATGTCCCAACCCCCACCCTCGACAATCAACGGCGACGGCCGCCACGCCGCGCGCCACGCGCTGGCGGGCGGCGGGCGCTCCACCCACGCCTATGCCGCCCTGCTGGAGCGGGCGGCGTCAGGCACGCTGGCATCTGTGCTGGAGCGGGTGGCCCCTGTGCCACCGACTGCTGACGAGGCCGGCGGCCCGTCCCTGCACCCCGCGCGCGCGGCCGCGACCGTGCCCCTGACACACCGCACTGGCGCGAGCATCCACCCCGGCCTCCAACTCGGCGCCCAGGTGGCGTTCGCAGTCGGCTTTGCCTCCCTCTTTGTCCTGGTGGACGCTGTCTCTTTTCGCACTGCATGCAACGGGGTGACGTACGCCCTGGTTGTGTGCGTCATGGCGTCCCCCTCGCCACACGTCGGGTCCCGCCTGCGCGCGCTGGCCGCCTTCCCACTGCCTTTGGCTTACGGGTCGCTAGTAGCTGGTGCGTGTGCGTCTGCGTCCCTGGCGGCCACGCGTGGACAGGAGCCCTGGTATTCAATCATGCTGGCTGTGCTGGTGTCGCTTTCTGCCCTGGCCCCCGCTTCCTACGTCCGCGTCATGCAGTCGCCCCCCTACGCGGTGGGCATGGGCCTCATCACCGCCCTGGGCGCGGGTACGACGTCACTGGCGGCGGCAGCCTCTGTGTCTGTCGCACACGCGACGGGGACACCCCTGCTGCACGGCCACTGGAGTGTGATCGTCGCGCCCACGCTGTGTGCAGGTGCAGTCGCCATCGTCGCCGTCCTCCTGGCCACTCTCCTCGTCTTCCCCACCATCGCGTCTGAGGCGGTGGAATCCGCCACCGCGGCCGCTCTGCGCGGCGTCGGCACCTCCCTCTCCTCCACCGCGGCCCGCCTCTTCCAAGCCCGCCCCGCCCCCATCGCGCCCGCGCACGCGGCCATGTTGATGGACCCTGTGCGCATCGCGCCCCACGTGTACATGGCGCGCGAGCCGCAGGAGGGGGAGGGGTTTGCCGCGTGGTGGGACCGCGTGTGTGCGCCGGTTGACACCCCTGTGGACGCGCCCGCCGCGTCCACGGCTGCCGGCCTCGACACCGATGGGTCCAGAATCAGGCGCCGCCTGGCGGCCGCGCTGTCTTCTTTAACCAGCAGCAAGTTTGGTGAGGCAGAGACGTCTGCCTCTTCCACCATCACCACCAAACCACCACGCCTGGACGCAGCAGCCCCCGGCCCCCCCGCCGCCGCCCTGCGCCCCCTGCTGGCTGCTGCCCGGGCGGGCGTGTCCGCGGCAGCGGCAGAGCCGGCGTGCCTGCGGCCGTGGGGAGGGCGCGCGTTTGACCCGGGCGCGTGGGCGCGCCTGCTCGCGGCACTAGACACCCTGGTTACCCGCGTCGCCGCCCTGGATGCAGCCGCAGCCCTTGGAGGCGGCTCCCTGGGCGACGGTGCCGCCGCCTTGTGGGGCCCGGGCGTCGCGTGGGACCCCGAGGTGCGGCGCGGCGTGCGGTCCGCGCTCGCGCGCGCGGCTGCGGCCTGTGCCGCTCTCTCCGCCCATGCCACCTCGCAAGGGCGCGCCCCTTTGACTCCTCTCTGCGGCTCCGCCGCCCCCTCCTGGCGGGGTGGGTGGGCCGCCGCCGACGAAGAGTTGAGGCGGGGGCTGAGACGCCAGGTGGCCGCGTACGTGGAGGCGGTCCGGAGCGCTGCAGCGGTAGGCGCCCCCGCCGTCCGCCCAGACGCCGACGTCGGCACGCCGCGCGCCGAACTCTCGTTTGACGTTGCGTTTGATGAGACCACACCACCCACAGCCGCCACCTCCCTGCGCCGAGACGGTGAACTGCTGCTGCCTTCTGCTTTCCAAGCGCGCGTCAGGTTCTACACGTTTTCCCTCGCGACCGCCGTCGTGGAAGCGATGGAGCGGGTGGACGCAGCAGCAGAGCGAGCGCTGTGTCCGTTGAGTGCACAGCCACCCCCTGCCTCCAGCTGGTTCGCACACCTGGCGGGCGTGGCGGTGTGCGCGCCCGCTTGGTGGCCTGCTGTGCAACGGTGTCTGCGTGCATCCGACGACGACTCCACCGCCCCCGACGCGTCGCCCGAGGCCGTCGCAGCGGCCGCACGCACCACTGCGCGCGTGCGCGTCGCTGGCATCAAGTACTGGGGTGTCGCCACCACCGCGCTGGCAGCGACGCTCGCGTTGATCGCGGCTTCCCCCGCGGCTGCCCGCCTCCTCCCAATGTACGGTTTTGCAGCAGCCGCCCTAAGCACGTCGGAGAAGGTAGAAGCGACCGCCGTCAAGGTCACGTCCTGGCTCGTCGCCACAGTCGTGGGCGCCGTCGCTGGTGCCGCCCTCCTCACACGCGGTGCGCTGCCTTCCCACCCAGCAGCGTTGGGGGTGGCCATCGCGGCACTGGCAGGCACGTGCGCCCTTGCGGGCGTCACACGCTGGCGCCTCGTCGTCACCCTGTTCCCCCTCACCCTGTGCTCCGTCGCGCTGTGTCAATACGATGCCACCTGTCGCTCCGTGTATGGCACAGGCTTGCGGGCCCCGCCCCGTGTCACCGCGGGCGCGTGCTCGCTGATGGGCACGGTGGCTGTTGCCGCCACACGCGCCGCTTCTGTTGTTGTCGGCGTCCTCCTCGCCCAATCAGTCTGCGTCTGCATCCACCCCTGGTACGTGTCCGACTGGTCCCTGGACGCCCTGGCCAGCGCGCTGCGCGATGGCGCGGCCCCGTTGATGGAGCAACAGTATGCCGTGTTTGTCGAAGGGTCGCGCGCGGCGGCTGTGGCCGCAAGGCGCACCGACGATGCACCCGTGGTGCGATCGCCACCACGCCGCAAACCAGGCATGTCGCCGGCTTCGTCCCTGGCGTCCGCGCTGTCGTCGCTTGTGTCGTCTCGCGCGTCGGCGCGCGCAGCGTCCACGGAGCGCACACTGTCCGCGTCTTTAGCCGCGGTCGAAGCCCCTCCCCCCCCACCCGCCCTGTTCCCTGTCCCCGCCCGCCCCCTGTCCCTGCAGCGTGACGTGGCAGACAGGCTGGTGGAAGTCCAAGCCAGCCTGGCGCGCGACGCGACCGCCTGGTCGCGCGGCGTGCTGGCCACGCCGCACGCTGTGACGTCTGTTTTAAAATCGTCGCTCGCGCTGATGGACGCGTTGGCCGCGTTGCAAGTCGCTGCCCGCTCCCAGTCGCCCGCGGGCGGCATCTGCAATGGCGTGCTGTATAATGCCTATGTCACGCCCGCCGCGCCTGCAGCGAGGCGCGTGTTTGACTGCCTGGCCGCGTGTGCCGACGCGGCGGCGGCTCACCTGGAGACGGTGGCCGCCACGCGGCACATGTTTCCGGTGCCGGGGGGCAAGGCGCGTAGAAAGGCGGTGCGTGCTGCCACGCGGGCTCGGCTGCGCGACGCGCTGGCTGCGCTGGTGGAGGCACGGCTGGTCGCCATCCAAGCCCAAGCTGGCGCGCGGCGTGCCTACATGACCTCCCTGGCTGCCGCGCCGGACGCTCAGCCCTACGTCTGCCCCGACGACACCGTGCGTTTCCTCGCGTTTGCGTGTGCTCAGATCACGACGGTGAATAGGTTTGTTGGGGGTTGTCGCGCTGCGCTGACGACGTGACGACTCCGAGACTCCGACGCCTCCGCTGCTGCTGCTGCCGCGGTGGAGGATGACGGGTGTCGCTCGAGGTGACGTGAGAGCGTTTTTTTTCAAGTTGTTTTTTTTTCAGCACCCGCATCATGACTGCTTGCTTTTGCTTTTACCCCTGCGTTCGTTTTTACTTGTTGTTTCGATTGTCACATAACCTGGTTTTTTGTTCATGACACATTCACTTTTCATCACCCGGGAAACCGCCGCCTCCCCTCCCGCACCAGCTCACTCAGCGTCTCCCGCAGCGCGGCCGCGTTGTCCTCCCGCTCCGCGTGCCGGTCCTCCGTCAGTCGTAGCACCCCGGTGCGCGGGTTGTATCGGGGCCCGGCGACGAGGGCCACGTGTTTGACGGCGTCGGGGGAGAGGCCTGCCTCGGACGCCAGGTCCGCCAAATGCACCGACGCCGCCACCTTGGCAGCCGACGGGTGCCTGGCAGACGCCGGCCCCGCGTGCAACACCGCCGTCGTCTCCCACCGCACCACGCGCCGCGCGCCCGGCCGCGGCGGCGGCGGGTCGTGCGCGCAGCCCGCGCCACCGCGCACCGCGTCCCGCACCACGTCCCCGCCCTGGGGGGCGAAGAAGTAGGGAAACGTGGCTTGGAGATCGTAAATGTTGGCGCCGGGAGGCACGGGGGCGCCTTCCAGCTCCTGGGTCAGTTCCTCAGAGTCGGCCCACGAACCGCGGACGCGGCGCGGCGCGCGCCGCGTGCGCGTGCGGGGCGGTGGGTCGTCGCCCCCGCCGCCGCCGTCAGATGTGGAGGGTGTGTCTCCTCCTTCAGACGTGGGAGGTGGGTCGTCGGAGGTGGCGTAGCGGCGGGTGAGCCAGGCGGCCGCAGCGGATGCGGGCGCCCGCGGCCCGGTGGTGGCGGCGGCGGCGGCCGCAGATGCGGCGGCGCGCAGCATGTGGGGACAGAGTGCAAGGAGAGGGGAGGGCGAATGTGTGCAGGAGAAAGGCGCAGAGACGCGGGCGCCAAACACAAAAACGCGCCGGCAGAGTGGCCACCTCAAGGCACGCCCACGGTCAAGACCACGGCCGACACGCGCGCCCCCCTCACCACCCGCGCCGCACTGGCCACCCCGTCCGCCCCCATCCCCTCCCACAGGCACCGTGCTGCCGTGCCCCAGGTGCCACCATCGTCTTGGTCCACCGCCACGTGGGCGATCAGCTTGGCGCGGCGCGGCAGCAGGGGGGCGCACGCGTCGCGCAGCGCCGCGGCGTCGTCTGCGGCGACTGAGGCGGCGGTGTTCGGGTCATACGCAGGCCCTGCCGCCAGGCGGGCGTCCAGCACGGCGTCCAGTGTGGCCTGCAGCGCGTCGCGTCCAGGGTGGGAGGGGGCGGGCGGTGGGGGCGGTGCGGTGGTGGTTGGAGGCGCCGCCGCCGACGGTGGAGCCTGAGGCGGGGGCGGGGCTGCCGCTGGGGTGGTCGCCTTGGGCATGCGCTTGCGTGGTGGGGGGAGGGGGGGCATGATGTTTTTGTGTGGGTCGCTGTGTGTGGGGACGGGAAGACGAACAGCGCGGCCTGCAAAGCGTGGTCGTCACTCTCAGGGTGGTCGCAATTCGGAACGCCCCGCGCGCCCCTCTCCTCCGCCCCTGCTCTCCATCCGCCACACACACACACGCGCGCGCGCACACGCACACACAGTCCTGCCCACATGGACGGCGACACCTTCCCCGCGCGCGCCCCCCTGCCGCGCGCGGCGGCGCGGTCGCCGCAGCGCGAAGCGCCGGCGCGGCGCGTGGGGCCGACGCCGCCCCCCGCCGAAGGCCCGGGCGCCAACTTCAAGGTGGGTGGTAGGGTTCGACAGTGGGAGAGATAGAGGGCGTGTGCGAACGGGCGACAGGCGCCGGCCCAATGCGCGCCGCGCGCGCGCCGCGGCGCGTGCCCATGCGACACGAAAAAAACACGCGCCGCCGCCGCCACCTCTCTCCCCATTCCAACACACAACCCCCTTCGCACAGGTTGTCGTCCGTGTCCGCCCCCCCCTGCGCCGCGAGACCGCCCACCCGCGCGTCTACGCGCCCGCCGTCGCGTGCGCGCCGTGCGGCCGCTCGCTCACGCTCACCGAGGACGCGTCCCTGGCGGCGGGTGGGCCCCCGTCTGATGACCCGGCCTTGTTGTACGCCACTCACAGGTTCACTTTCGACGCCGTGCACGGGCCGGATGACGACCAGGAGGATGTTTATGCGGCGTCCGCGCGCCCCAGCGTCGCGGCCGCCCTGGCCGGCTACAACGCCGCCATCATTGCCTACGGCCAAACAGGGGCCGGCAAAACGCACACCATGGAGGGAGCGCCGTCTGGTCCCGCACGCGGCATCGTGCCGCGCGCGGTGGAGGACGCGTTTGCTGGAATCGAAGCAGACGCGGCCGCCGCGTCGCGCTTCCTGGTGCGCGCGTCCTACTTGCAGATCTACAATGAAGTCGTGTCTGACCTCTTGCGCCCGGAACGCACCAACCTGTTGATTCGGGAGGATGCCAGGCGGGGGGTGTATGTGGAGGGCCTGTCCGAGTGGGTCGTGCGGTCGCCCGCTGAAGTGGCCGCCCTGATGGAGAGGGGGCGCTCTGTGCGGGCCACGGGGGCCACCAAGATGAATGAATTGTCTTCCCGGTCGCACGCGGTGCTGACCATCGTCATTGAGCGGTGTGCGGGGGGCAGTGGCGACGGCGCGTCGGCATCACGCCCGCCTTCCGGGCACACCACCACAACCCCTCCCTCCCGCGCCGTCAAAGTGGGCAAGCTCCACCTGGTCGACCTGGCGGGCAGTGAGCGTGTCGCCATCACGGGGGCCACGGGTCAACGCCTGGCCGAATCAAAACGCATCAACGCGTCGCTGTCTGCCCTGGGAAACGTCATCGCTGCTCTGACGTCGCGCGGCCCACGCCCCCACATCCCCTACCGCGACTCCAAGCTGACCCGCCTGCTGGAAGACTCGTTGGGCGGCAACTGCGTGACGACGCTGGTGGCGACGGTGTCGCCGTCGGCGTGCGCGTTTCCTGAATCATTGTCCACCCTCAAGTTTGCGACGCGCGCCAAGACGGTGGTCAACGCGCCCCGCGTCAACGAGGATGCCGACTCCCGCACCCTGTTGCGCCGGTATGAGGCTGAACTGAGGCGGTTGCGTGCAGAGTTGCGCGAGCGCGCGCGCACGCTCGTCGACAAGCGAGCCCTGCTGGCCGCTGAAGAGGAGCGCCGCCGCGCTGAAGCGGACAAGCTGGCCGCTATTACTGCGTTGGAGGCGCGGTCTGCTGAAGTGGTGGCCGCCAAGGAGGAGAAGCGGGCGCTTGAAGCGCGGATCGCGGCCATGGCGTCCCAAGTGCTGGTGGGCGGCGAAAAAGTGGAGGACACACCCGCCTTTCGGTCCCTGCTGGCGGCAGAACACGCCCGGATCCGGGCCGAGTATGAAGCCCGGCTGCGCGACCTGGAGACGGAGCGGCAGGCGGCGGATGCTGATCGTACGGCCGCCGACAAGTATGTCGCCCTGCTCCTGCGCCAGCGCGACATCATGACTGGACTGACTGCCCGCCTGGCTGAACGCGATGGCCAGCTTTTGGCCCTGCAGGAAGAGGTGGAAGCCTACGACGGCAGGATCCAGAGGCTGGAGGACGCGCTAGACGCCAAGACGACGGAAGTGTTGGCGTTGAAGCGCGTGGCGGCCGAGGCGGAAGCGAGGGGAGGGGTGGTGACGCCGCGGCCGCCACCGGTCGCTGTCGCCAAACCCGGCCCCTCGGTCGTGGACGTGACCGCCATGGCGGCTGCGCCGACGCCGGTGGCGGACGACGTGGCCGCGTCGGACGTGTTGCGGCGGTTGCTGGGGGAGGGATGAGTGAGTTTTTTGGTTTTCATTTCCATTTTCCAGGACTGCGCACGCCAGTCCTCCATCCTCCCATCACACCGAACCTGCCCGCGTTCTCCAGACTTGCACGTTTGACGCAGCGCGGGTGGGAGGATGGGGGGAGAGCGACGAGTTTGTATGTACCGGGTGCTGTGAAAAGCAAACACGCGTGATTCTTTTCTCAAAACGGCAGTTTTTTTTATATCTCGACCAAACACACACACCCTCTCTCACCACAAACGGCCGCGCCCCCCACTTGACCCTGTCTTGGGCCGTGTGGGGCCTCTCTCTCCCGCTCTCATTCTCTCAAGCGCACACACAACACCATGGCCGTGTCTCCTTGAACACCCAAACAACGCCATGACACCACCGCCGCTCGCTGCACCCCCCGCCGCGCGCTGGCTGCATGGCCACGACCCTGCCTCCTGGCCCCTAGACGCACCCTCTCTGACTCGGGCTCTGGCTGCTGCCGCGGCCACCGACCCAAGTGGAAGGGGGGCGGTGTGGGCCGCTCTCGGGCGTGGCGGCGACACGAGTGCCATCGCGACGGCGGTGGGCCTGCTGGCCGCGCTGCGTTGGTCGCGGGACGCGGTGGCGGCGCTGGATGGCCTGTTTTCCAGTGTGACTGGCGCCAGTGGCGCCAGCAACCAGCCAGCGGGCGCCGCGGGCGCGGCAGTTGCCGCGCTGCGCGCTGCGGGCGCCCCAGCTGACGCGCTGGCGGCAGTGGTCGCGTTCGCGGTGCCGGCAGCGGTGACATCTTACCTTTCAACCGTGCCGGGGGCCACCGACGCCGCCTCCCCAGACGCCGCGCTGGCCGCGGCTCCCCCGCCCCCCCCTCTCGCCACCCTCACAGCCGCCTGGCCAGCCGCCGCCACCCTCATCACCGATGACTGGGTGGCGCTGGAGCGCGCCACAGCAGCCACGCGAGGGCTGGCGGCCTGGGTTGGTGGCGGGGCTGTGCCTCCTGCCTCCACGTTCTCCCTGCCTTGGACACACTGGGCAGACGCGCGTGAGCACGTCGTCTCCTGCCTGCTCCCCCTGCTGGAGGGTGGGGAAGCGGCTGACGGGGTGGCTGTGCTGCTGTACCGCCCGCGTCCGCGGCAGCCGCGTTGACGGCATCGTTGGCGACCGCGGCGGTCGCGCGCGCCCGATGCAGATGGTGTGGGCGCGCCCGCCGCCAGCCAGCCAGACAGCTGCTAGGCTGCCCAGACCGCCCGTGCCACCAATGATGAGGTACGTGCCGATGGGAGGAGGGGAGGTGGGGGCGCTGCGTGCCGTGCGGACGACGTGCGGCCGGCGGGTGGCCTGAGCGCCGCTCTCCGCCACCCGCACGCCCGGCTCCAGGGTGGCGCACGCGGCCGACCCACGGAACGCAGACGCAGTGAAGGTGTCAGGGCAGCCTGTTGGGCCGGCGCTCAGGCCGCCATCATCATCCATCAACAGCGGCAGCGCGCGCGCGCTGGCGACCGCGCGCGCGACTGCCAGGACGCCTTCCACGGCAGCCACCTGCGTCGCGACACGGCGGCGGCGGCGGCGTGGCTGGCCACGGCGTGCAGGCACGCAGGCCACCTGCCAGTCTTCAGTGTAGATGGCGAGCGGGGGCGCGGCATCGCCGTCGTTCTTGGCTGCCGTGAGCGGCGTCGACACCAGGCCACCCACGCGCACACCACCGTGCATGCTGTAGTCGGCGTGAATGCTGCCACCGATGCTCACAGGGGCCCCTCCCACCGCCCAAGGCACGCTACCCCCGTCAAACGCGGGGGCGGGCGCCACCACTGCGCCCGCCGCAGTCGGCACCGCGACGCGCGCGCCTGCGTCAGTGGACCGCAGGGCGCCCAGGTGGGTGGCGGCGTCCAGGAGGGCGGGGTGCAGGCAGTGGCCAGATGCGTGGTGCGTCGAAGTAGGCGGGGCCAGGGCGGCGGTGGAGGCGGCGGGAGGGGATGGGCGCGAGCCAAACCGGCGCAAACGGCGGCGACGGCGGCTCTGTGTGCTGCTGACCGCTGCCACACGCGTCGCCACCGCCATCAACAGCGTGACGCCGCCCGCAGTCAGAGTGATGCCGCCTTCGCCGTCGATGGACGTCGTCAATCCAGGCGCTCCTTCGCCAACTGGCAGCAGCATTGGCGTCACGATCGCGGCGTGAGTCACAGTGGCGCCACTCCCCTCCCCCGTCACTGCCACAGCAGCCACCGCAGCCTCCAGCATTGTGGCCCCCGGCAATAGGGGCCGCCCCTTGACCACGTGCTCCCGCAGGTAGGCCAACGGACAGGTCGGTTGCAAACGTGGCGCCGCACGCCGCGCGCGCGGCCAGCCGCGCGGCAGCAGGCACAAACCACACGCGAGCGTGGCGCCAGTGACGGTGTGGCGGGATGGGCAGGCCAGCTGCTGTCCCGGCAACCACGACTGCATGCGCGTTGGTGCCTTGAAACGCAAACGCGCTGACGCCGACCGCTGTGGCGCCAGGCGTGCCGCCCTTGCCCCCGCGTCCAGCGCAGTCACCACGTGGGGACTGGGCGTCGTCATGTGGTACATCGGGGCCGCGTCACCAGTCGCTAACCTGCGCCACGCGCCCAGCAGGGCCACCCCGCCTGCCGCGGGTTCGACGTGGCCGCGCGCAGTCTTGGACGCGGCGAGAGCGAGTGGCGAGACGTCAACACCCCCATGCACACGCACAGCCGCTCCCAGTTGCCGAACTGGAGGGTGAGAGAGGGCAGGCCCTGTGGAGTGGAGAGTGGGAAGGGTTAGGAAGAAGGAAGGTCGGATGGCTGTGCGCTGCTCATTCCCTCAAACTTCTTCACCCGCCAACTATCCACTCAAAAAACTCACCATGCTCCACGCCGCCTCGCTCCAGGCGTCCAAGGAGACGTTAGCAGCCGCGTACGATGCTTGGCCGGCGCTACCGAGCATGCCAGCCACTGAGGAGAGCGCCACGACGGTGGAAGGAGTGGCGGTGGCCGCGCGCGCGAGCGCTGTCGCGGCCGCGTTTTTGGGCGCGGCTGCCGCGCGCAGGCGGGCTGGTGTCTGGGTGCGCACCAAGCCGTCGGTGGAGGCGGCGCCCGACAAAAATGTGAGGGCGGGCGGAGCCAGGGCGGCCAGGTCGGCCGCATCGGCGGCGGACGCCGCGTCGGCGGCGGCGAGAATGACCGCGGCGGCGGTCGAGGCAGGAGCGGTGGCGGTGCGCGCCGACCGCGAGGCCAGCACGAGGGTGCGGACGGACGCGTGCGCGGTGAACCACGAGCCTAAAACCCGCCCCAGGCTGCCGGTGCCCCCCACGACGAGGGCGGTGCGGGGAGGGGGGTGAGGTGACTCGCGCGCGCGCCACGGCGGCGCGACGCGCGGCGCGCGCACAGCGCCGCCCTCGATGGCGACGCCAAACTCGTCGGATGCAGGGTGACTAGTCAGTGGTGCCGCCGTCGCCGCGTGCCACGTCACGCTGGCGTGCGGGGCGGCGCCCTCGGAGGCGCTCGCGCCCGCCCACCCTTGCCGCCGCCACGTCCACCACCTGCCACTCTGCCACAAAGTGGATGGCCTGCAGCGCAGTCGGCCTGACATACCGGCCCTGGGCAGCCGACCTCAACCCCGCGACCACCGCCCCCGCGCCACGAGACGCGGCCGGCGAAGCGACCGCCCACGGCGTGCGCACAGTCTGCGTCACAGCCGCCACGGCCACCGGCACGCGGGCGGTGGCGTCGCTCCGACGCACGGCTTCCAGGTGGAGAGCGGCGTCCAGGCACGCGGGGTGGGTGGCGTAGTCGGCGGCCGCGGTGGCGCGCGCGAGCCGCGCGGTCGCGGCGCAGGTGGCAGCCAGCGCGCGCTTGCGCCCCAGCCGGCGGGGTGCAATCCGCACAACGCGCACACTCTGCCTCAAGCTGCGCACAACGGCACGCATCGCGGAGTCGACGGCGATGCTGCCGTCGACCAGCGACACGCTGATGCTGAGCGTGGTGGCAGTCGCCAGAGACACAGGAGCCACGAAAGCAACCCCGGTCACCGCGGGCACAGCATCCGCCACCCGCCCGCCGTACAGCAGCATGGCTGCCGCCGCGGACGCGGCTTCCAGGGACGCGGCAGCGGGCAGCAGGGGGCGGCCTCGCACAACAAGGTCTCGCAACCAGGCGAGGGAGGGCGCGTCCAGGCGGGCGGACAACAGGGCGGTGACGCCACCACCCCCCTTCGTCGGCATGACCAGGCGGTGGGGGTGGGGGCCGTGCCAGGCTCGCGTGTGGCGCCACGGCAGGGACGGCGGTGCGATCGCGCTGACACCAGGCGCAGCCCCCACCACCGCGTGCGCGTTGACGCCGCTCATGCCAAAGGAGGAAGCGCCCACCAAGCAGCCTTCCATCCCCAGGCCGGGGGCGGCGGCAAGGGCGCGCGGTGCTGCAGCGCCGCCCCCGCCCCCGCTCGCGCGGCGCCAATCGTCCAGCGCGGCGGCCGCGTGGGGGTTGAGGTCCCGCACACACGCGCCGGGGGGGGCGACCCAGGCTGCTGCCGCCAGGCCGACTGCCATCAACACGCCCGCCACCCCGGCCGCGCCCTCGGTGTGGCCGTGGACGGCTTTGGTGGAGGTGAGGATGAAGGGTGATGAGACGCGCCCTTCCGCCAGCGCGCTCGCCAGCGCGCCCAGCTCCAACGGATCCCCCAGCGACGTGCCGGTGTCGTGCACTGCCACCCCGCCCACGCGGTCGGCGGTGGCGCCGTCCAACGCGCTGCGCAGGGTTAGGGTTAGGGTTAGGGGTTGGGGTAGGGGTAGGGGTAGGGGTAGGCTTAGGGTTAGGGTTAGGGTTAGGTTTAGGGTCAGGGTTAGGGTTAGGGTTAGGGTTAGGGTTAGGGTTAGGGTTAGGGTTAGGGGTTGGGGTAGGGGTAGGGGTAGGGGTAGGGGTAGGGTTAGGGTTAGGGTTAGGGTTAGGGTTAGGGTTAGGGTTAGGGTTAGGGTTAGGGTTAGGGTTAGGGTTAGGGTTAGGGTTAGGGTTAGGGTTAGGGTTAGGGTTAGGGTTAGGGTTAGGGTTAGGGTTAGGGTTAGGGTTAGGGTTAGGGTTAGGGTTAGGGTTAGGGTTAGGGTTAGGGTTAGGGTTAGGGTTAGGGTTAGGGTTAGGGTTAGGGTTAGGGTTAGGGTTAGGGT